>CM028133.1:150682500-151282500 GCA_016271365.2 Neoceratodus forsteri | reverse complement strand
TACATAATCAGCCATATTCACATTCACAATGTGTTGGTAAAAAAATAAATACATAAATGAAAAATAGATTTTCATGGCCACAAATTAAA
This sequence comes from Neoceratodus forsteri, assembly GCA_016271365.2. Taxonomy (NCBI): domain Eukaryota; kingdom Metazoa; phylum Chordata; order Ceratodontiformes; family Ceratodontidae; genus Neoceratodus; species Neoceratodus forsteri. The sequence goes on along the minus strand of CM028133.1, from coordinate 151,282,411 downwards.
AAAAAAGTTTTCATCAAAAAAGGAAATGAGACAACATATAGTGATCAATTGTTTATTTAATGTCCTGTCCTCTTTAAGTGCAGTACATTCAGAAATAAAGGGAGTTAAAACAGCCTAAGTATAAGGGGAAGGATGGGGGCTGTGTGGAGGATGACAACAGTAAAGCAGACATATTGAACAGGTATTTCTGCTCAGTCTTTACTAAGGAAGAGGAGGGTAATGGGTCTGAATGGAGTACAAGGGGTGAGAATGGTGCAGAAATAGACACAAGTCCCTTTACCCGAGAAAGGGTCCTGAAGGAACTAAGTAATAAGAGTTGATAAAGCAATGGGGCCAGATGGGTGCACCCCAGGGTCCTTAAAGAACTAAGAGAGGTGGTGGCTGAACCTCTTGCTATCCTGTTTAGCCAATCACTAGAAACAGGGGAGGTACCCAAAGACTGGAGGATAGCAGATGTAGTCCCCTTATACAAAAGTGGGAACAAAGAGGAAGCGGTGAACTACAGACCAGTCAGCCTCACCTCTGTAGTGGGAAGATCAGGAAGCACTACTGAAGGAGAGATTGGTGGAACATCTGGTTTCAATGGACTACAAGACCCAAGGCAGCATGGTTTCACCAGGGGGAGGTCATGTCAGACCAACCTCATTGAATTTTTTGACTGGGTGACTAGGGAGGTGGATCAGGGGAGGGCAGTGGACATGGCCTATTTGGACTTCAGCAAGGCCTTTGACACTGTGCCACATAGAAGACTATTGCACAAACTGGGGAATATGGGTGTGGGCAGGACAGTAGTGTGGTGGGTAGGTAACTGGCTGGGTGGCAGGACACAGAGGGTGGTGGTAAATGGCTGTCACTCCACAGAGGGAAGAGTGACCAGTGGGGTACCACAGGGATCAGTGCTGGGACCAGTACTATTCAATATCTTCATCAGTGACATTGCACAGGACATAGAAGGCAGAATTTCACTGTTCGCTGATGACACAAAGCTCTGTAACAGAGTAGACACACCAGAGGGTGTAGACAGAATGAGAAGGGACCTGCAGAAACTTGAAGAATGGTCAGGGGTTTGGCAGTTGAAATTCAATGCAAGGAAGTGCAAGATAATGCATATGGGGCACAAAAACCCTGGCACAATATATCAGTTGGGGGGTGAGGATATAGCATGCACCAAGCAGGAAAGGGATCTTGGAGTTATCATCTCTGATAACCTCAAGGCAGGGAAACAGTGTGACAAGGCAGCAGGTAAAGCAAATAGAATGCTGGGATGCATAGGCAGGGGCATCACCAGCAGGAAAAGGGAGGACATAATTCCACTATACAAGACACTAGTGAGGCCGCACCTGGAGTACACTGTGTAGTTCTGGAGACCTTACCTATGTAAGGACATAGACAGGGTAGAGAAGGTTCAGAGGAGGGCAACAAAGATGGTGCATGAATTGCATCACAAGTCCTTTGAAGACAGGTTGAAGGCACTGAACATGTACTCCCTGGAGGAGAGGAGGGAGAGAGGGGATATGATAGAGACATACAAGTATCTTACAGGGAGGAACAGGGTGCAGGAATGCACTATTTTTAAGTGAAAAAGATGTTCCAGGACTAGAGGGCATGGGATGAAGTTGGAGGGAGGACGATTCAGAGGAAACGTGAGGAAGAATTTCTTCACAGAACGGGTGGTGGACAAGTGGAACACCTTGCCAGAGGAAGTGGTGGGGGCTGAAACAATCACGGGATGTAAGAATGCATGGGATAGACATAAAGAAATTCTGGAGATCAGGGGTAAGGGGCAACAGACTTCCTGGAAAACATAAACTGAACTTACAAACTTAAATGGGCAGACTGGGTGGACCATAGGCCCTTCTCTGCCGACACTGTCTATGTATCTATGTATCTATATATCTATGAATAACACTAATAAATCTTTTGAGCAGAAAGATGACAGCTTCTATATAACACCAATAACACTGTTTTTGTATGGGCAATAACCCCCCCCCCCAAACAAAACATGGCCAGTGTCATACCCTTCTAACTTTCAAGAAAAACAAACAATGTCCCCGACTTACTTATCAATATCCAAAGTCCTACATGGTGATGAGATGTTTGGAATTTACAGTATTTACAATCACCTTTTAAATGCAAGGTGTTCTACAATACAGAAGTTATGAATGAAACTGATTTCTACTATTCAGTTTGTGTTTCCTTATACTTGTGTTCCATTTTCTCCATTGTCCTTTTTGTTCCAATTGTCTGCTCATTTTTCTGTTTGCTGCATTTGTAAACCTCCCCGGTACTTGTCTTATGATGTTGTATCTGTCTGCCACTAGAGTCCTGAGCTCCTGAATGTGTCCCCCATTACTAACTGTATCAACAAGGGAAATGAAACAGTACTTTCCGAACAGGAAATCAGAAATGACCGTACTGGCGTCTAAAGAGCTATGCCGCAACTGAGTAAGCATTTTCACATTTCACTTATGGTACTGTTGGGACTGCACCTTACTCCTACTTTGTGAATAACATATCAGCTTGATTTGCCACAGGTTCAAACATCAGCTCTTTTGTTATTATGTTGTAGCTAGATGATCACATGTTGTCTCTTTATGCTAAAATGTGTTAGTGGTGTTTTAAAAAAACTGTCATCTCTGCTCAAAACATTTATTATTAATGCTATACAGAGGCCTTTGTCACCTTTTTTCTCCAAACATACTGCACTTCAGGCCACTTGGCATCATGTGCTCCTTCTCCCTCCGCCAGCAGGCTCGTGGACCAGCAATGAGAAACCATGAAGCCTGTGTATATTTTTAATTTCTGAGTGGCAGGAGCCACAAGCAGTGAGGGAAAGGTGCAGTACAGTCCTATTAGTTTTCTGTAAAAATAAGAATGGGCATGAAGGAACCTCGGGTAGTCCATGTTCAGTGCTCTGAATTGGGTAGGAAAGGCAACAAGGTACTGTATGTGATCAGAAGAACCTCCTGAATAAGCCCAGTGCTTCTTCTTCTTCTTGCCTGGCAGTGCCACAAATGGTGAGGGTAAAGGAAGAGCAGTGTTAAAAAAGATAAAAAAGAAGAGTACCACATGCACTGTTCTTCTGACAGTTTTGCTGATGGTACAGTCACTTCAAACTGTGTGAATTTCAGTCCTGATACGTGATCCCCTTCCTGGCTCCATAGCTCTGCAAGACCTTCTCAGTAGACTGCTATAGAATGTGTGGCTAACCTTGATCACAACTTGCAGCTGGCATGTGTTTCATATCACTTACTTACTGCAGATTAGGGCAAGTAATGGACAAATGGGTTGTGCTACCAGCTGTGACTTAGGGAGATCTGTGTTCCAAATACTGACTTGCCTCTGGTGCAGTCTAACTGGCCCTATTCAGTCCCATCAGCCCAACTCAATGTAGTCCACGGTGACAGTTAAACTCACATACAGTATATGAATAAGGATCTCAGTCACTATTTTCATATTGCTCTTTCAGATTTTGTTCCCCATACACTTCTATGCCTGCTTGGCAAAACCTTTGACCATTTTATCTTATGCTGCTGCATGTGTGTGTGTCCTATAAATTACTGGTGTGTGTCAGGGTGGGGACTGTATAAGCACTGGCAGGTGGATGTTAGGTTGTATCAAGCAAGCTGCCACTGCACGCTTGTATCTGTATGCTTCATTATTATGTAAAAGTGCAATTCCAAGGTCATGTTGCATTTCAAATTACCAAATAATAACAGTTCCTATCTTACTTGTGCTTCAGCACTTTTATGTAATGATAATGTTTACAGATATTTTCACAGATTCAGCATTGCAATCTATAGATTGGTGGGTGTGGTATATTTATAGAGTGTAGTGGCAATTTGCTTCTGACAACCTGCCATCCCCACTGCCACTCTACCAGTGCCAATACAGTTCACATAGGCAGCCACAGCAGACAGAGTGGTCGCTGGTTTGGCTGGATAAGGAAGGAGTGGGCAGAGGTTGGACAAAAATAACATTGTTATTTTAGTAGTTACTGATAGCCTTGTATAGAGTGGTGTCCCTATAAATATGGTCACTTTAGTTAGGCAGATGGGTCTGGGTCTGTACAGTGAGACTGCATTAGAGGTGGATCAGCATTCAGAACACAGCTCTCCATCAGTCAGAACATTATAGACCCATTACTGAAATCAATATACCATTCATCTAAATGTATATTCCACAGAATTTGAAGCTTTATACCACAGAAATTAAATTAATATAACAAGGCAAACAAATTTATGTACCACTGCAGCAATAAAAAAATATATATTTAAATTAGCTACTGATTAAATCAATTAACACCTAATTAAATTAACTGCATGAAAATGTGCTAACAGTACTCAGTAGGCTAAGAGTAATTTAATAATTTATTTTTAAAAAAATAATGAGACCACTAGTACCTACCCCACTAATCTCCGGTGTTGGCAATGAGTGGGGTAGATGCGACTGCCCAGTAGAGATGTGCGGGATATAAAATTCCACCTGCAGAATGACCATTCCAATTCTGCAGATTTCCACAGAATTCTGCAAAATTTTAAATTTCAGTTAGTTCGCTAGTTTAACAGTACACATCCAAATAACAACAAGTTTGTAATATCAGCGGTACCCTGTGGCTTACAAAAGTGCACCAAATGTTAGAGTTCTAGACTGAAAGTGGATGAAGTTATGGGTGGCCAAACATTTAATCAAAATTTAATTTTCAGCTATTTTGAGATAATTTTAAAAGTTCATATCCAAATTTCTCCACAATATCAGGATTTAAAGAAGCACATAGAATGTATATATGCACCATGTCCTAAGTCTCAAGCTTTTATGGGAGCTGAGTTACTGTATAGGTAATCACATATTTTGCCAAAATTTGGATTTCTGCAATTTTAGTATAATTTTGATAGTATTAATTGAAATATTTAAAACAATGCCAGACATACAGGTTATCACTACATTTGTATATGTACATAATTTCAGATTTCTAGCTTTAAATGGGACTGCATTATAGTTTGCCAAACATGTTGCCAAAATTTAAATTTTGGTTAGTTCCTTCTAATTTTAAAACTACATATCCAAATTTAGCCAGAGTAGAAACATTTAAACAACCATATCACATGGCTATGTCGGAAAAAGTTAATATTTTCAGATTTAAATGGAATTAAATTAAAAGTAGTCTAACTTCCACAACATTTACAAATTTAACTTTGCAAGAATATAAATTACAAATTTGCAAACCCCCTGAAACTTTAAAACTAGAGAATGCAATACTGTTAAATTTGACAGGTGCTTAGACCTTACAAGGAGACTGCATGTGTGTCAATTTTATTAATTGCTTGCTGCGAGAAGTTGCAAAATAACATCTGTACATAAACTCAAATCCCACGAGTCTTTGAGAAAATTGCAGAATTTCATGAAATAGTCCATAAAACTGGAATTTCCTAATTTCACTTAGCCTTATTGGGGGGGGGGTTCTAATTAAAGGATAAGAGGTAGGTAGCACAGGGAGTCACCAGGTTCTGGAGTTAGATACACAGTTTCACCAAGAAATGGTCAGCAACGCTGGGGTAGCACAACAGTGGCAGATGCCCAGATTGGAGCAAGACAGTACAGAGTGTCAACAATTCCAACCTAAATACAGAATATTTAAGGATCACATCCAGTAAATCTATGATCCAGGGAGCCTGTTGAACATTCAAGTCTAGGACTAAGAGATACTCAAAAAGATGTAGTAGGGGAAGACAATGTCTGGGGCAGCCAGAAGAAAGAATTCTGGCTATTCCAAAGGGTAGGTCAATAGGAACAGGAGTAGGAGACTCATGTTTTAAGGGAGTTTGTCACTAAATAACAAAGAGGATATCAGTGGGATCAGTAGGTCTACTGAGTCAATCTGGTTATGCCAAAAGAGAAGGGGGTAATAGCCACCCAATTATGAACAGCAGGACTGCAAAAGGCTCAGCCCAGCTTATCAAATAAAGTAGTGTTATGTGCATTATTAATGTTAAATTCCCCAAAACAAATTTTGGATGCTTCTTCTACAGACTATGCTATCATAAATATGTGAGAAAATGTTACCAATATTTTTTTTTCTTCTGCAAAAATAAAACTGCTTAACCAATTTATCCAGTTGCATTAGACACCAGGACACACAGACTATAGATATGCATGTCAAATATTAACTCTATACATGCAAGAGAAGAGAGTTTACTAACATCCACATTTTTTTATAGCTTTCACAAAGTTTTGCAAATGTTTACATAGCAAAGTTTTGAACCCCTGTAACTTAAAAATCTATGATCTAATTCTTTCCATATTTGGACCAGTCTACACACATTACAAAAAGGTTATATGTACTAATTTACACATGTCTAGCTTCAAAGGTGCCTGAGTTAAATGCAGATGAAATTTTCTCATGAAATATCCTGGAAAAAATTAAATGACAGATTTTGAGCACATATAATTTTAAGACGATGCATCATATTGTCATGAAATCTGGCATATTGTTAGAATAGCTATCATCAAGAAATCATGCCAAATTTAAGATCCCTGACCCAATTGACAGTTAAGGTATATGAAGATAAAACATTTTCATGAAATTCGCATACACAATACAATAACAACATTAGAGCACCTATACTTTAGAAACTATCTAACCAAAGTATATAATATCTGAGAAGTTTATGTCCATTGACTCAATGATTACATATCCCAAATTTCAGAGCACTAGATTGAACATTTGTTAAGTTATAGCCAACTTACTAAATTAAAAAAAATCAGCAACATTTTGTGGAATCCTGTGAAATTTTGTCAAAATTCCACAGATTTGGAATTTTCCCATTCTGTACAGCATACTTAAAAAACAAATATTGATTATGCTGCTTCCAAGTTTAAGGGTGTTTTTCTGAAAAATGTTAGCACTGCTAACATACACATATACATATCGTTTACCTGTTACATTGAAGTGTGCTGTCTTGTTTCTCCTGAGGTAGGAAGGTTGTTCAGTAACAATTAACAATTTATGGCAAACTATCCTGCAAGTAACAGTTTGACTAATTATGATTTATGAAATTAAGCTCTTTCTATACTGTGTATTTTAGAAACATTCTGTGTATTCATGAAATAATGCACTTTCAGGGGGTACAGTGAGGTCATAATCCCATTCAGCCACAATATAAGCCATTTTAATTGAATTACTTCCATAAACAATGCACATCCCTGGCATTTATTTTGTCTGTCTCTCTGTCTTTTATCTATGTATCTGTCTATCTTTTATATATCTGCATGTCTCTCTGTCTTTTATCTGTGTGCCTGCCTGTCTATCTATGAAAGAAAGAAAGAAAGAAAGAAAGAAAGAAAGAAAGAAAGAAAGAAAGAAAGAAAGAAAGAAAGAAAGAAAGAAAACTGTTTAAGAACACATTTCTTTGCCACCTTACTTCAAATAAAAGGTTGGAGCTTTTGGCTGACATTTGATGGATGGCAAGCCCTAGCCCCCAGATGTGCATTTTGCTGCTTTGGTGAAAACATCTACACTGGTCCATATTTACAGCACTCAGAAGTTGCAAAATTTCCAATAGGATAACATTCCTGCACCCACAGTGCTTTTGGGCACATGTATTTCAAAAATTATTCGAGATATGGATTTTTCACTCTGGGTGACTTAGTCCGCCTTTAAAGCCTGGGTGGAGGTTTCCAAGTAATGATTACAACTGCAGTGGAATATTTTTCATACTTGCTATGGTTATTGACATATTGCCAAATTAGTGTTACAAGGGTTCACTTTCAGGAATATATTGCTGCAGTATGTCTCCGTACTTCTGTATAAGTAGGAGAGTAGGGCCCAGAGGACCCACACTCCCACATGCACATATAATTATGCAAAAAATGGGCAACGAAAAGGGAGCACAGGGCCCAGAGGGCCAACACTCCCACAAACACATACCAATTACATTACACTTTCTCAAAAAGAAGGGAAATTCATTACAAAAAACTTAGTTCATGCATCAGTTATGGTTGATTGCACAGCAACAAATGTTTGGAAATTCAATGTTAGGGTTACCACACCTATCACCCCCCACCCTCAACACACCAACAGACATCAGAGAATGCCATGGGATCATCAAACCTAACTCTCACCCCAACTCTCACCCCATTCTCCTATACTGAAGCATGTCAGCTTGTTTACACATGGAATGGGGTGAGAGTTAGGCCTGACAACCCCACGACATGCCCTGAGTCTGTTGGTGTGTGTAGGGTAAGGGGTTGGGATAGGGTGGTAGGGGCGGTAACCATAATATTGAATTTACAATCATTTTTTGCTGTGCAATTAGCCCTAACTGATGCATCAATGGAGTTTTTTGCAATGAATATTTATCTATCTATCTAGTGCAAAAAACTTCATTAAATGCATCAGTTAGGGATAAAGCAACAAAAGTGGGGAAATGAGATGTTAAAGTTGAGCCCCTAACCCCTCCACCACCCCACATCCTCCACAGACCAGCAGATGCTAGGTTATGATATATATATATATATATATATATATATATATATATATATATATATATATATATATATATATATATTCATTGCAATAAACTCTGTTTATGCATTAGTTAGGATTAATAACACAGTGACAACAGTTTGGAAATGTGATGTTAGAGTTCAAAACCCTAACTCCGCACCCCCCCCCCACCATCACACACACAGATGCAAGCAGGGGAAGGGCCAAAGCAACACAACCAATCAGAGACAACCAGCATCAGGTAAAATAAGTAATATACTACCTTCTAAACATACTACAAGACACATCCATCATCATGGTCCACCAACTGTATAAGTTCAGCTGCCATCAGAGTGCCTTGGGGGTACACACACATGCTGGGCAACTATGGATGATGACCCACAGTAAGCATTTTTTGGGTTACAAACATCATTAACAAGATTTAAGCAGATGTCTATATTTCAATAGTTAACAAGTAATGAAACATACACTATGTTATATACAGATAGCTATATTGGAAATGAAAGTTTGGATAACCCTACCAACAGTAGTTGGCTGTTTAATTTTTTTTTCTGATAGAGTGAGTCGGTGCTAATAACAAATGGTAGTAATAATAAAAGTATTTCTTGTAGTATACTTCACAAGTAACATGTGAAACCAACAGTTGTAACATCCAAAGCTAACCATAACATGCTGCTAATGAGTATTTCCAGGTAATGCAGCAGTATAACAGCATGTGATGGTACTAATTTCATACCTGAGCTGTATATAAAAAGTACTATGTATGTGTCAGCTCTGTCTTTTCTGTTACCATACGCCTGCATGGTAGCAGCGATACCTGCAGCGAGCCAGTTGTTGAATTATGACACATAAAAATCAATATTTTGAAAATTTTTACAGAATAAGTTTCATTTTATGAAGAAGATATGCCAGCAATAATGTGTCATCTTACTGTGCTGGCAGTATAGAGTCGATCATGCTGTATTTGTTTTTTTCATTACATAGTGTTATGTGAAATGAGTACAGTGTTGTAATTATTGTGCTTACAGATGTGATGGGCTCAAATAGTGTCTTACAATCTTGCATGTGCCTTGCATCTGTGTGTGGGGGGTGTGGGGGGAAATGCAGAGTTTGGGTTTTGAACCATAACATCATATTTCCAAATTTTTGTCGCTGTGTTATTAACCCTAACTGATGCATTAACAGAGTCTTTTGCAATGAATTTCCCTTCTTTTTGAGAAAGTGTAATGTAACTGGTATGTGGTAGAGAGATTGCAGGCCTCTGGGCCCTGCGATTCCTTTATATCATCCATTTTTTTGTGTAATGGTATGCACATGTGGGAGCGCAGGCCTTCCGGGCCCTGCACTCCCACTTACTCATAATTACAAAGCCATACAGCAGTCCTATAGGGCAAGAAACCCTTGTAACACTAATTTGCCAATATCTCCGCAACCATAGCAGCTACGATAAAAAATTAAGTGTCATTGTAATCATGACAGTGAGGCCTCTACAAAACATAGATTGATGAAATCTGTCTCTTGCACTGTTTACAAGATATGGGCACCGAACAGCACTGAAAAGGCACCCTTGGAACACGTTTTTGCCAATATCTCTGTAACTATAGCAAGTAGGAAAAAAATTCTACTGCAGATATAATCTATGATTTTTAAACTTGTTTATGCAGGTTAGCTGAGCTAAACTGTATGTTGCAAAAACTCCATATTTCACTTCATTTTCAAGATATGGGCACCAAAAGGCGTCACAGATGCTGCAATCTTATCCTGTGGGAAATTTCTCAACTTCTGAACTCTGTCAGTTAGGGACCAAACATTGAATGTTTTGTCACCAAACCACCAAACAGCACATCTGAGGGACCAGGGCTTGACACCCTGCAAAATTCACCCCCCCAAAAAACAACCATTTTGTTGTAGGGACATGGCAAAGATTTGCAGTTTTTGGACAAAGTTATTTTGCAAATTACCAAAGTTTCGAAAAAAATGGCATGACACTTTTGCGTTTGTGAAAGTGCCACTGCCGTTTCTTTTACAATTTGTGAAAGTATTGAGGTGCGATTTTAAAAATGACATTTCTGGGGGGGGATTACCCCACAAAAAAGATAGGGCTGGCATCCTCAGGACCCGACTAGGTAAACCCAACAGTCAGTGTCCCAATTTAAATGCCAGGCATTTTTCTCTCTCGCTAACTGAAAACAAGATGGCTGCAGCACAAAAGTAAAAGGGCCATTTGCAAGAGTAAAATGTACTGGCAGAAGCTTTCATGAGACACATATATTTTTTTCCCTTTGACTATAATTGGAAACTTGTGTTTTGAATAGCTTTTGAATGGTTTAATATTCTTTCACCAAATCTTCGAAAGACACATCACTGACCCAGACTGCATCATCCGTGAAGTTTTCAGACCAAATAGACAAATCGTGTGGGCTGTGGGTGCAAGCAAAGAAACAAACAAAAAGACAGTTTTTTTGTGTGTTTTTGTGTTTTACAGCTTTGCAACCGTACATCCGACCATAACACAACTCCAGAGAGCTATTGTACCAGACTGCACATGCAAAAGTTCTGGCAAATCTGTCATACGGTGGCAAAGTTATTAAGGTGCAAAATTTATTTGAGGTTTAACATTAAAGTGCTTACTCAACCCTAACTATACTGGCATGACCTCGTCAGTATAATATGTATGTATGTATGGAGTGTATATATATATATATATATATATATATATATATATATATATATATATATATATATATATATATATACGTATATATATATGTGTGTGTGTATGTGTATATGTAGATATAGGGGCACAATAGTGCCCATATAATTAGGATTGCTAGCAGTTTATTTGCTAAACCTGAAATTTTGCACTTTAATAACTTTGCAAACCATCAATAGATTCTGCACAAAATTTGGTATGCACTGTCCTGTGGGGTGGATCTCTTGATCTGGCAAGTTTCATTACTGATCAGATGTGTGGATTCTGAGATTCGGATAGTAAAAAAAAAAGTAAAAAAACACTCTTTTTCAGTTTTTCCTCATTGCCTTGAGGCCAGACGGTATGGAATTTTGCATGATTTTTATAAGGTATAAAGAACTTTGGCAGCAGAACGAACAGTGAATATTTGGTGCAAAAATATTAATCTGTTGCAGACTTATTATGTTTTTTAGTTCCCATTATATCTTATGGGACTTTGCTCAAAATTCTAATCTTTAGGATAGCTGTCTTTATTTTGACAAAGGATTTGATCTCACAAAAAGGGATTGAGTCTCATGAGAACATTCCTTCTTTGACAGAACACAAATCCTTTTCTAGAGAGAAAATTCTTTGGCCCTGTGTTGCCATCTTGTTTTTGTTTCTTCCCTCCAAAATACTGAAAACCAACAAAAATGAAGCTAATAAGATACACCGAGGCATGTATCTTGTCATCCAGACTCTCCTACACGGATTCTGATGTTATCTGATGTGTAAGCAGCCTTGGAGGAGTGTTTTTAACAGATTTATATTCCTTTTTTGTGACTCACTAACTTCCATTTTCACAAGCTGTTCCTTTTTCACGATCTGATTCCTTTTTCATGAGTTAGCGAGTCATGGAAAATAATTATACAGTGGCAAAAATGAATGTTGGCCTCTGATTGGTCAAGCTGGTACTGGAGCTGTGATGTTATCCTGGCATAACATCATGGCTTTAGTCCCAGCAAATTAATGACCACACTGAAAGGAAAACAAAAGCATCCGTCCGCTGCCTATGAGCACCTTCAGTGCTCCCCTCATTGCAGCTCTACTGAGTGCTGACAGTCCTCGCTCCCCGCCCCTCTTGCAGTCCATATCAATTTAAAAAAAAAGAATTGTCACAGTAAAATCCAAACCTTCCAGATCACTTTACAAGTCACTATTCACACTACCACCTTCTCTCTCCAGACACCTCATTGCCAAATGTAAAAAAAAAATGAGAATACGATGGTTTCACGTCGTTACTTCCCGTCGGCACACTCAGCCAGCACGTGCTTCAGTACAAAAGCCTGTTTCTCAGCATCATATAAAGAGCAGCTTGTACTTTCATTTTGCCGTGGTCTTCCGGTACAAACAATAAAAGAGATGGCACTGGGGAACCTTTCAAAATTTTAATATAACCTCTGGAAGCATCCGCTTTGTACTCACTGATCAGCTCGCTCATACGTGGTCAGTGGTCAGATAAATTCACTATTAAACTTTACAGTCCCACAACCAACATTTCTGTTACTTCAGTCTCCTGGTAGAAAACCATGATTAAAAGAGACGGGGGGGGTATGAGGATGACAATGTCTCACAGGCAGGGATAGCACAGAGACAGCTTAGTTTGCAGATTACAAACTGGCAGTCAATCAGCACTACTTCTGGGGTGATTAGTTGCACACCCCAGGTGTGACGTTATCCCAGCATGACACACACTCTGATTAGTTGCACACCCCAGGTGTGACGTTATCCCAGCATGACACACACTCTGTTGTGCATTATTCCTTTATTATGAACTGGCGATCGTAAATGGAGCAATCTGATTGGCCGACAGCTCTTTAAAGCCGTGATGATATCAGGCTACATTATCATGGCTTTAAAAAAGCTCCGGCAACCAGGCACCTTGCTCACAAAATTTCCACTGTTACCAGCATTCTCCAGATCCCTCACTATCTTCACAAAAGTCTCCCCACACAGAATGTGTCCTCCGATCTACTACAACCAACCACATATGTAAAAGAAATAAAAAAAAAAATCAATCCGTTAGTAAGGGGAGGGGAGCGGCAGCTGCACAGAAGTTGCGGTCGGTAACTTCTCACTTGGTTTCGATAGCAGCAGCTGCAGCGCGTGACTGACAGTAACGGGTGATTTTTTTTTCTGTTGCAAATAAAAACAAAGTCGGTCTCGATTAACACAAGAGCTGCAACTCGTCCATGTGGTTACTTACCAATGTACTGCCTATTTCATGCTGACTTGCATCATTGCCATAACATTTCAGTATGTGTCTTTTTATTCTTCATTTAGAAAAAACAGTAAGCTCCACAAATTCCTTACATGCCACTCGTTATCACAAATTAACAGAAACCTCTTCAAAATAGCCACAATTCACATCCAGATGCAATGAGAGATGAGTTCACAGGGACACAACAGTCCCACCTCTGTCAACTACCTGTATAATAGCGCCACCTACTGTCTCAAGAACTATTTTATCAAAATGTGACCCTACACCACCCAAAAAATCATTTTAAAACATTTTAAAGCCTCTTTATTTTACTTTTAAAATTTTAAAGTCAGTTCATAATAGTAATAAGGCACTCCAGGGTGTGGTATATCATGGGATATCATCACTTCTTGGACGGTTGGATGCACTCGGCCTGCAGCCTCATGCCCAACCACCCGAGGCGTGACGATATCCCATGATATACCACACCCTGTCGTGCCTTATTGCTTAAATATAAACCTGTTTAAAACACCCTCCAAGGTTGCTTAAGCATTTCAATTTCTTCTCTTTTTGCAACATCGGAGTGCCTAATCCCAGTGTCAGTGATAGAATCCTCTCCCCACCAGTGTAAGACACTGGGGAGCCTCCTCACAGTGTCCTAGATAGAAACCTATCCATGCCAGTGTGAGACACTGGGAAGCCCACTCCCAGTGTCCCTTGATGCTCCCCTACCCCACTAGTGTGGAACACCGGGTAGCCCACTCCCAGTGTTCCATAATATTGATATTTTAAAATATGCTGCTGCTTTTTGCTGACATCGGGGTGCTCAATCCCCATGTCAACACTAAAACCATCACCCCCCCTCACTGGGTAGCCCACTCCCAGTGTCCCTAGTTATGTACAGATCCCTCCCAGTTCAGTGGAACACTAGGGAGCCCACCCCCAGTGTCCCAAAAGGTTATTTCTCCTGTAAAAAAAAGAAAACATTCCCCCAACATCTTTTTTGTTTGTTACATCTGGCAAAAAAGAAAATGGTCCCTCGTCATCACCACCATCCCCCCATCCCAACCCTCCAACTGAGCAAACCACCACCCCACACCACCCATGCCCTTTACTTACCATTGGAGGGCAGCGACTGTCATCTTTTGTGGAATGGGATATGTTTGCACTCTTCAAAACCAAACTGCAAACTGAAGAATCAAGGTAAGTGCCACATAATGGCTGTCAATTGCATTTTGAACTTATGTTGATATCTCGGCCATTTCTAAGTATATTTGCACCAAATTTCCAACTTAGGCTTTTTGGGAACCCACCTCATGAACACTGGCACTGTCATTTCATTACTCCATCCTGAAAGGTGATTTCACAAGCACTGCACTGAATCACCTTTTGGGACCAATTAATGAATTGGCAGTACCAGTGTTCATAAGATGGAGGTCCCGACTCCCAAAATGCCCATGTTGAAAATTTTATGCAAAAATACCCAAAAAAGCCTGAGTTTTTGCTTCACACCCATGTAACTTTGGCAATTTTTAATATCTTCACTCCAAATTTCCAAGATAGCCATTTTTCACACCACCTCATAAACAACACAGCTGTCATCTAAGACGCACTGCCCAAAACATGTTGTTGCACCTGTGGCACAGAATGGTGTGGTTGCTCTGTGAAATCACCTTTCAGGACCAAGTACCAAAATAACAGTACCTTTGTTTATTAGTTGGGGCCCCAAAAAGGGCATGCTGAAAATGGGGTCAAAATTTCAAAAAAATGGCTGGGTTATGGGCATTTGTTGCAATCTTGTGACACACGCTCATAACTTTGGAAATTTGCAATATTTTCACCCCATATTTTCAATATAGTATTTTTAGTACCCCACATCATGAATGCCATAGCTGTCATTTTTCAAATCTTGGCCAAAATGTGGTTTCACACCTGTGGTGTAGAATGGAATTGTGGTTGCTCGAAATTATGTTTTGGTGTGGGCTTGAGCATTTTCTGTGCTGGATATATGCGGAGAGGAGATAATAAGGTATTGTTGAACATTTTGGGTGGAAATTATTTAAGATGGTATGCTTATGACTGTTTCTTGCAATTTTTCTATGACTGCTTGTAACTTTGTGCATGGAAGAACAGGGTCTCTGTGTTTCCACAACTTGATACATATATGCATCTATGGAGGGCTGGGAGCACAGGGTCCAACCTACAGTAAAATAAAGTTACTATTACACTATCTCAAAAAGTAAGGAAATAAATTGCAAAAAAACTATGTTAATGAATCAGTTAGGGTTAAAGTGACAAAAGGAGGGAAAAGTGGCATTAGACTTTCCAACCCTAACACCCCACCCTCACCCTGCACAGATGAATAGGGCTAGGAGGTGGCATTGGCATCTTTATCTCTAATGCTCACCCCATTCTCCTATGCTGTACTTGCCTAACTTATTTTCTAACGGAATGTGGTGGGTGTTAGGACTGAAGATGCCAGTGCCACCCCCATCTCTGTTCATTTGTGTTGCATGGGGGGGTTGGAGTTAGGGTTGGAAACCCTAACACCACATTTTCCTACTCTTGTATTTTGAACTCTAACTAATGCATTAACATAATTATTTGCAATATATAAATATATATATATTCATGGCAAAAAACTCTGTTTAATGCATCAGTTAGGATTGTACACAGCAACAACAAAAGTGAGGAAATTCGGTGTTAGGGTTGCCACCTTTTGGACCCCAAGCCCACCCGTCCCCACCAACAAGCATCGGGTGCGATGGGGTTGTTGTCCTAACTCTCACCCCATCCCATGTGTAAACAAGCTGAGGTGGTTCAGTATAGGAGAATGGAGTGAGAGTTAGGACTGATGACCCCAACGCACACCCTGATGCCTGTTGGTGGGGATGGGTGGGCTTGGTGTGCAAGGGGTGGCAACCCTAACACCAAATTTCCTCACTTTTGTCACTGTGGAACAACCCTAACTGATGCATTAAACAGAGTTTTTTGCCATGAATTTCCCTTCTTTTTGAGAATGAGCACTATAAATAGTGAATGGAATGTGCTGGTGGGAGCACGGGGCCCCACCATGTGATTTTTTTGTCACATAGTAACGCTAACAGTAATGCAAGTGCAAATGGTAACGCACATGGTGGCGCAAACATAAATGGTAACACAAACGGTAAGAGAAATGCAAGTGCAAACATTAATGAAAACAGAAATGGTAATGCAAACAGTAATGCAAATGCTAGCAGCAACAGAAATGCAAATGTTAATGAAAACAGTAACGTAAACAGTAATGTCAACAGAAATGCAAACGGTAAGAAAAATGCAAACGGTAACACAAATGTGAACAGAAATGCAAACAGTTAAGGCAACGGCACCACAGAAGGAAACAGTAACGCAATTGACAATGGAAATGCAACTGAAAATGGAAGCACTAAGGGCAACAGAAATGCAAACTATGATGAAGACGCAAACAGTAACGGTAATGCAATTGGAAATGCAAACAGTTACAGTAACAGCAACGATGATGCCAAAATGAACAGTAATGCAAACGCAAGCATGTCCAGAAACGCAAATGGTAATGCGCATGGTCACTGTACCACAACAGGAAATGCAAATCCTAACGGTAACAGCAACAATTATGCCAAAGGAAACACAAACGAAAATGGAAGTGCATACGCAAATGCAAATGGTAATGCACATGGTGACACAAAACAAAACACAAACAGAAACAGTAATGGAAATGCAAATGGTAACAGTAATGCAAATGCAAGTGCAAATGAAAATACAAAGGGTAATGCACACAGTGGTGTAGACAAGAACGCTAACTCAAACAGTTACGGAAACGCAAGTGGAAACGCTAAGTGTAACAGTAACGAAAGCACACACCCTTTTTTTCCCCCAAAAGCTACATAGAGAAACAAAGTGAATACAAAGAATATATGCATAATAATGGGAATCAGAGCAGAAAATGAGCACTTGGAATACTAAATTGCTTATATCTCAGGAACTGTATGACGTAGGGAAAAAAATTAAAATTTCATATTATTTATGACTTTCCTGGCTAGTTTTGCACTCAACCCTCTAGTGCCGGGCTAAGCAATTTTCTGACAAAAAGTCAGTATCTTGAAGCATTTCTGAGATACGGGCCCCGAAAGGTACGGTGGACGCCGTAATGTTAGTCTATGGGAAAAATAATCAACTTTGGAGTACTGTAACTTTGCAGCCCTATATTATTTTGTCACCAAACCACCATAAAGCACATCTATGAGACATTGGCTTTCTTCCCGCCAAATTTCAGCCCAAAAGAACAAACCATTGTTTTGCAGCAGGGTGGCAAAGATTTCCTAATCTTTTGGGCATTGTGTCGCAAAGTAGTGCCGCAAATCACAACACTTTTGCTAAAAAAATCACAAAAGTGTCCCAAGTGCGACACTACTTTGTGACACTACAGTTTACAAACACTTGAAAAACATATTTCTGAGGTGCTTAACCCCCCTTAAAAAGACATGGCTAGCATCCTCAGGGCTCGACTAGGTGAACACAAAAATAATTGTGTCCCTAGAGGGTCACAAATTTAAATGGTAAGCATTTCTATGATGAGTAACTGAAAAAAAAATGGCTGACTCACGACAGTACAGGGCTCATTTGCGACACTGGCAAACTTTTTGTTAACCTTTCCCATTGACTATAATGGTAAACTTGTTTTTTGAATAACTTTAGAACTGTTTAATATTTTTTCATGAAATTTTCAAAAGGCACATCAGGGACCCTGGCTGCATGTTCCCTGAGGGTTTTGGACCAGTCGCACAAACCGTGTGACCTATAGATATGAGCAAAGAATGCACAAAAAAAGTGTAAATGCGACTTTCTATTGTGCTTTATAGCTCTGCAACTGTATATCTGACCATTACAAAACTTGGCAGATCCAGAGATCTATGGTACCGCTCCATGTCTGCCAAATTTCAGGCAGATTTGTCATACAGTGGCAAAGTTATTAAGCTGCAAAATGTCACACTTTAATCTTAAATGGGGTACTCAACCCTAACTATAGTGTAATATATATATATATATATATTTAGTGTTAATTTAAAAATACTCATTTCTCCTGTTCTCACACTTACACAGAAGACATTTGCCATTTTTGGAAGTATCGAAACTTATCAGCCCACTGCACATCCAGCTGCCAATATCCTACCCTTTGACAAAGAAAGTACTTTAGTTTCAAAACATTTTGAAATTCATTTTTAAAACAAGTGAGAACCAGGTGATGAGTGAAGGAGTGATCCACACTGCAATCACTTCCATATGAGTAAGTGCTGATCCAGGTATAGAGGTGTAGAATCTGGTGGGGATCATTTTTTCTCCAGCCACAGCCATGGTTTTACAACAGCATTTTCTCCCCTGTGCCATGTCATGTAGTAATGCACAAGGCATGCTCATGAACAGTCATGTTGGGGTCCAGCAACGTCCCTTCCCCAGCTGCCCCTCCCCAGCTTAAATGGCTCTGGCTGTGCTACAACCCAACATAAGCCAAGTGGCAGGCATGGCCCAGAGCACACTGTACCTGTAATCCCTCTCAGAGAAGGAGAACTGCCTCCCTGATGTTTGGTTCTTTCTTTTTTTTTTTACTCTTTGTCTAGCTACCCCCCATGTCAGAGCTTCACTTCTTTGGGAGACACCTGGCACTACCCAGTGTCTCTGCCTTACCTGAATCCCCAAATGTTCCCCAACTGAGCCATGGTTATACCCCTCAGGTGGGTACATGGTGGGGCCCTGCACACCAATATCTCTGGATTTCGTTGGGTCCCCCGGTGGTCAGGCAGGTAGGTTCAATCAGGGTCAGCACTGGTACTCCATCTACCCACTGCTCTGGTGGTGTTTTTCCTCCATTTTTCTTCCTGCATGGTGTTGCACCCTGATTTCAAGGCACTAGGTGCCAATGTTCACCACACAGATCCCCTGGCCCTCCCCCACTACCAGCGGGACTTGCTGTACCTCGGGCTTCCGCCCAGGGTCAAGCAAGCTACAGGCCTTGATCCCCGGCCTCCCCCCCAGAGAAGGCAAGCAGTCCTTGGGATGCTTAAGCCTTCTCCCCCAGTCAGCCCTCCAGCAACCCGAGTCCGCTCCAAAACCCAGATCACTGGCTTTGCAAGCAGAAATCCAGCTGTTGCATCAATGGGCCAGCTGATGTTCAGTTCTATTCTCCCCACAACCTCCAATTATCTAAACTCACTCCAGAACCCAGGTCACCAGTATTTTGAGCATTGGTACTACTGCTGTGCCAGCTCCCTCATATTTTTTTAAACAACATTATTTTCAGATCACTGTTACACCAAAGTGCTATTACTGGGTGAGTTATTTAAAGCATGGTGCAGAATGGGTTTATGTGCATTGAGATACTGAAGTGGAACAGTATGAACACATAAAATAGCCCCCAGGGGGTGGGCATGGCCCAGGGTCACTCTAGTGTTTAGGGGTACTGGGACACTAAGTTTGGTAGGATCCCCCTTGCAAACAACCCCGTATCAGGATACCACAGTCAGTTACTTCACTGAGACAGGACTGGGTGTGGTAATAGGAAAATAATCACACAAAGCCCAGAGTTGCAGTTCATTTGTAATGTTTACTGGAGTGACACTGGATAAGTTAATTCCAGCCACACATCTTCTCAGTTCTTTGTGAGTCCGAGGAAATCAGCATTTCATCATCAAATACATCATTCATTATGGTAATTGCCGAGGCCTGTGCCCAGTGACCACCTTGGGATCCCTACTGCCTAATGATCCTGAGATCTTCTCAAATGCTGCACACTCTGCTGTCCCTGTTTTATCTTCTGGCTTCTAAAACTCAGCCAACAGGGTATTCCTTCAACCAGTAAGCAAACTGGATTTTAGGTGACTACAACGCAAGCATAAGCCTGACATTGGATACACATAAGATGTGAGTTAAGCAGTGCACCACTAAGGCCCACTATTGTCCATAATTACCACTATCTTAGTGAACCACAAATGTGACCCTTTGTAGTCATGCCCTTGTGCAGTAAGTATCCCAATGCCCCTACCATTGTCTGTATTGCAACCTCTGCCAGATCCCACTAGAGCAGGCACCAGACTCTGCTGACCCACCCCAGAATTTTGCACCCAGCTGGACATCACAGGAAGCCCAACTCCATATACTAGGAACAGAAACATTTCCCTGAAAAAGGCTCTTTACATGCACCTCAGGATTAACACAGGTGTATTACCTCCATTGAATGATCCTCTGTTATCTAATGCTAAAAATCCTTAAACTCACCCTCCATTTGCAACTTTACACCCCCTTTGTGGAATCCTTTTAGATCTGAAAGTTCTCCTTAAGAGGGTTCCCACCCAGGATTTCTGCTCCCTCCCCTGAAGTACCTCTACACTGTCACATAATGGTTCCACACAAATACATGCCCTCCTCCCCACAGTTATACCTTCAAAGATTCCAGAAAACAACCCAGGAGAAATGTTTTCATTGGGAAGCTGGGCCATCTTGGCCCATGTTCTGCAGTCAGCCACCTGATGGGACACTTAGTGTCCCAGCCCCTCCCATGCAGCCAGCTCCCCTGCCACCTAGCCAGCAATGTCTGCATGGAAATCCTCCACTCGGCACCATGGCATGAGGCACCAAGTAAATACATCTCTGGCCCTTGGCATGGGATCTCAGCTCCCCTGAAGTAAGATACTCCTGGAGCCCTTCAAAACAAGGAAACCTATCTATAATAAGGATTTCCAGGTGATGCCACCCCAGAGTTTAACCCACTAAAACAGATGTCTTCCCAGATTGGGAATCCTGTCACCACCTTGAGACTAGCAAGCCCTCGCTGGCCTGTCACCACACAGATAGTAAGGAGGAGAGGTACCTACATTACCTCCACACACCACACCACACCAAACTTTTTCTCCTCTCCCTCTAAATTTCCAACCAAATCTAATTATTTCTCTACCCCTAAGTTCTTCCCACTCCATTAAGGGCAGAGCAATGGTGCCAAAGCACACATACTCTGATGACAATTGCAAGTAACAACCCAGCCGCCTATCACAGGGAGGGGAGTTGTTACATTTACATTCAAATTAAAAAAGCTGTTGCACCACAGAAGGGTACTGTGGCATATCAAATCCTTCCAAGACTGCAGACCCTAGCCATATATCTGTACTGTGAATAACTACAGTATATGTATTTAGCGGAGTGCAGCAACAGCATAATGCAATTTACTTTGGACATTAGTTGAGCTGTCCTCTTTACTGCTGCACTCAGTTTGCAACAGGGAAATATCAAGCTTGTTTTAGTTATGGCTTGGGAAAAAAAACTTCATTAAAAATAGAGGATATGCCCCAGTACTTTATAGATTCTTTCAGGATTTTTACAAAAATACATTTAGTTACCAAATATTGCTCCTCAATAATTCTTAGATAAAATAAACTTCAAATGGCTTTTGAGCATTTTATGCCATCCATTCCCTATTTCTTGAAATATACTGCATAAAAATGCAGTTGAAGTGGTAGTTGTGTGTTGCTGAGGGAAAGAATAGAGATGAAACCAGGCAATACCTCTTTGTAGAGTGAAGAAACAACTTCTACTGCCTACTTTGAGGAAATGGTGAAAGATATAGTGTAGATATAAAGAAAGGAGAAGGATGAAGATGGGGGGAGGAGGAACAAAGACCTATTTATAAGTAACGTCATGTTGTGCAGAAAGACCACTGGTGGCAAAAAGGAAAAAGCAGGGGAAGAGAGAGGGCTGACAAAAAGCATGTGTTTAGCGTTGACTCATTAGTAACAAGGGTGGTAAACAGCCCTCTGAATGAAAATACATTTATTTATTTGTTATTTTTTACCATGAAGAGCACACAAAGCTGTGCTAGCTTGTTTCCAGGTGCATAAAGTGAGGTGGGTTGCATGTACCTCTTTTATTGATGGGGAATGTTGGCAATGACATTGGAAAAAAATCCTACTGTTTCTCAGAAAGTTCCATGGGATCTTTCACTTCCACCTGGACAGTGACCAGAGATGGGAGGAAGGGATCTTCATTTAACATCCCATTCAAAGGATGGTATCTCAATAGTGTAGAAGCCCTTATACTGCCTTACAGTGTCAGTTATGAATATTAACCCAAATACCTGGTGTGGGGCTTGAACACACAGCCTTCTGATTTTACAGTCCCATAGGTAAGTGTGCTACTTGCTGAGTCACGGACTCTGCTAAGGAGGTACTGAGATTAGAGTGACAGAGCATTCTGTGAAAATGATGAGAAAGCCCAAACATAATCCCCCTTAAAAGGGTATTTTAAGTAACAGATTTTACTGTATCAGCTTAGTTGTTCAGATACTTTTGCATAGGAACTTATTGCAGACTATGCTTTCAGCAGAAATGTGAAAGGTTAACAATCTTTACATCATAAATTAATTTACAAAATTCAGAAGGCAACGTGGCCCTGTTTCAAGATGTCACGCAAATTCACTGGCACAGTTGCCACTTCAGGATTACTTCACCTAAAAAAGTGTCACCTCACCAAGAAAAGTGATTGTGAAATGATGAAGTGTGGAGTTTGTGTGAAATGGGTACTTTGCAAAGTTATTTGTGAAGGAAAATGTTGCCATTTCGACAGAAGTTTGTTAACAAAGTTAAACTTTGCAACATCTCTAGCATTAAGGTACACTGCAGGGTCCATATGAGACAATAACAACTAAAACAGACTAATCAAGCAAATAAAATTGTCTGAAGTGTAATAGAGATGTGGTGAGGATGAATAATAAATGTACTAAATTAAGTGAGACAAACCTCCATAATACACGAGTATGTATTATGACAATTCGTATATTATGGAGTTCAATCTCTAGCATGCTACTGTTTCCCTGTATCACTTTTAAACACATTCAAGCAAGAAGGGAAATCCAGCATAGGTAATAGCAGCCTCTAACTACAGCCAACACCTAGGATTCCAATGTAAGTAAAATATGAAACCTATAGGAACAGGCAGCTCACTGCTCTTTCCCTGTCAATCAACAGTTTCACTTGGTCACTAAACTACAGTGTGGTACTACATCAAAAACAGAACTGACTGTAAAGCACAATGACTGGGTCAACAATATAAGTTTAAAAAATACATATATTTTTTTCTCTTGGGAAGGTAAAAGCTAGATGAGCCTGAACACACTTTTTAAATGGACATTACTCAGAATTTGAATGGGGCTGCACAACATTCTCTTTCAGAAAGCCAGTAATTATACAAAAATAAAATGTGTGAAGTAGTGTTTATCCATTTCTCTTTGTACACCCCCAGTGAAGGATGCTTACATAACCTTCTCAAGGTTCGCTCTCAGACTTAATGGACATCATACACATGGTGTATGCTAGGAAACTACTACACTATGCTGTCTATATTCTATTCAGTTTTTATTTTTCCAGGAAATTACACCATTAAGAAGGCTCATTTACAAGGAGGTCCTGGAAAGACATAAATAAAGAATAATGCAAACAATACAATTACTGAATATGGGAATACACTTTACAAATGGTGATAATACATGTTATACATTGAGTATACCTAACAAAGTAATTCTAAGTTCATATGACAGAAACAAGTACATTAAGATATAACACTAATGTTCAGAAGGGTAGATTAAGAAACAGTAAGAGATTTCAAGAAAGGGGAGCTCAGACATGAAAAGGACAGATGGGAAGGAAGGGAGACTTTAATTCCATTTTTTATTTTACTAGAAAAAAAAAGAAGAAAGCACCATGAAGAGGGCTCAGTTACAAGGTGATCCTGGAAGTACACAACTAAGAGTAATACAAAATAACACTGAATACCAAAACAAGGACAATAATTTTCACAATTTCATTACCATATAGAGAAAATATTGACTATAATTAACAATAACAGCTTCTTGTCTCACAAGGAGGAGAAAAGGTGCAATAGCATAGGTCTCAAGACCACTGGAAGGTAATTTGAAAAACCAAACAGGAGTAAAGATGGAGCAGGGGAGCTCATGAGGGTAAATGATCTGGGGATGGACACAACTGGTAGAGAGAGCTACATTACTGCCAACAACCAGCAACTAGAAGACAATACATACTGAAGAGACAGTGTAGCAGGGAACTTCAAGGTTGTGGTATGGATTAAGCATACCAGTTACAAGTTTGTTTCAGTTTTTGTCTCAGCAATATCTTAAAGGTGTGCATCCCAACCATGTGCATGGGTAACCTGTGAGGTGGGTGCATGGGGAAGGGCACCGTCCATAACGGTGACTTCTTCCCGGCGCAATCCCTCACAGTGATGGGGAGGTGACCTGATGAGTGGGTGGGCGAACTGGGCAACAGGATGTCACTATGTGTACATGTGTGCGGGGGAGGGAGTGAGCACGGTGAGTGTGGGCTGGGAGGGGGCGGAGGGGCTGTAGGGGTGGCACTGCAGTGGATGGCTGAGCTGCATTGTGGCATCGGGGGGGTTGGCTAGTGGTTGGGATGGGTGAGATACCGTGTTCAGGTCCTGGCGCTGGTGTGATTTTATTGCGCCCAGCCTGAATCTTTATTTTGTTTAATGCAGTCACCCCCCCGACATGCACCCCCCTGGAGCTGAGAATCCTTAAGTAGGGGGGGGTGAGGCGGCAGAGCTCCCATGAGGAGGGGTGTGGGGTCGAGCCCCCAACAAAAACGCATAAAAATCTCTTGCTGCCATTGTTCTGTCGGGGTTGTCAGGTGCCGAAAAGGTTTTCGTCACTCTGACTGTGTGATAATGGTGATTGCCTTTAGGCATTCGCTGTTATCACATAGACCCATGTGCATGAGTTTTAAGGATTTCTGGAGGGCATTCCAGAGGGTAGGGAGGGCAAGGCTTAGGGATGAGGCACAGTAGCACTTTAGTATCCTAGGTATATTGAGCAGGATAGAGGAGAATCTTCTGAGTGAATATAAACCAGTGGTACATTTGAGAAGATCTGATATATAGAGAGGAAGCTTAATGGTAGTGGCTCTATACACCCAAAGGTAGGCATTGTTCAATCTCCTGGTGCCAAGGGAAGGCCAGCCAAGTTGTGCACAAAGGGAGCAGTGGTGAGTATTGAATGGGGTTCCAGTGATAAATTTTAATGCTGTGTGATACAGAGTATCCAGTTTGGCTAGAGCGGCATGGGAGTAATGGCTATATATAAAATCAGTGTAGTCAACGAGGGGGAGAACTGTGGACTGTATCAGTCTTATTTTGGTCTCACAGGTAAGCAGATGTTTGATTCTGAAGAAAAGGCCTAACCTTTGTCTTAACTTTTTGGAGAGTTCCTCTATATGTATAATAAAAGTTAGCTTGGAGTCGAGCCAAAACCCCAAATATTTGAATTTATCAACTTCTTCTAGTGGTTCCCCCAGAAGGTTTAAAATCTGGGATTTGGCACTCGTGGAGCCAATGTTCATTGCTTGGGCTTGTAGAGAGAGAGAAACATAACTTTGGTCCTTTGGCATTGAGCAGTAATTTCAGTTGCAGAAGGTTTTCTTGCAACATGTTGAAATCATGCTGCAGCTCTTTCCATGCAAGCTCAAGGGTGTGCTTAACGACACTGAGTACTGTGTCATCTGCAAAGAGATGGACATTTGCTGTACTGATTTTGGAGTCAATATCATTAATGTAGATCGCAAATAACAGAGGCCCAAGGATAGACCCCTGTGGAACTCCTCTATGCAGAGTTTTGAGGGGGGATTAGTAACCTTGGGCTTTCACCTGCTGCTATCTACCTATCAGGTAGCAGGAAAAACACTGCAATGCCGTATAATCAAGGCCAATGTTGCGCAACATAAGTAGTAATACGTCATGGTCTATGGTATCAAACACCATGCTCAGGTCCAAGAAAAGCATACTGGTGTGATTTTTAGAGTCTAAAGCAACTTGCCAGTCATTTGTCACCTTAGCCAAGGTGGTTACCATGCTCTGTTTAGGTCTGAAGCCGGATTGTAGGTGGTTGAGCATGTTGGAGGTATTTAGATATTCTCTTAACTGCGAGTTAACCAGTTTTTCAAGTAATTTTGATAAGATGGGTAGTAGTGATATAGGACGATAGTTGTTAAGATTGCTTAGGTTACCAGACTTAAAGAGTGGAATTAGATGAATGACTTTCCACACAGGAGGGAGGGTCCTTTGTGAGACAGACAAGTTAAAAAGATGGGTAATAAGTAATGTCTGGAAACAGAAACCTAGTTTTAGAAAGAATGGCTCAAGCTGGTCAGCTCATGTGCTTTTTTAATGTCTAGGGACAATAAGAGGTCCTCAACCTGCATGAAAGAGATTGGACTGAATCTAACTTGGTTGCTTGTTTGCAGCTTTTGATGAGGAGTGGGGAAGATCATTTTTGATAGTTTGCATGAGGAGTTTACTGGGAAGGTGTCAAAGGTTAATCCAGCAGTGGCAAAATGATTATTTAGATGTTCTAGAATGCATTGTTTGCTAGTGAAGGTATTGTCACTGGAAATAATCTTAGCCGGCAATTATGACTTGGGGCTATGCATTTTATTTCCTGTAGGATTTGCCAAAATTTGGCAGCATTGTTTTTGGATGAGTCCAATGCTGATTGAAAATATATTGCGTTTTTAGCCTTTATGTGTTTAGTGCATTGGTTTTAGAGGTTCTAAAAGCCGCCCAGTCAGCTGAGAGTTTGGTTTTATGTGCTCTTTTCCATAGGGCATTCCTGTCTTGCAGAGCTGATTTGAAGGCATCAGTAAACCAAGGGCATGTCTTTTGGCTTTTTCTGATTTTTACTAAAGGTGTATGTTTGTCAGTCACCTTTAGGATCAGGATCTGGAGCTGGTTGCACACCTCTGTGACTGTGGGTGCAAGACAAAAATCTTGCCATCTAATCTGGCTTAAGTCCATCAGGAAGTCAGTGCAATTGAGATTGCGATGACTCCTTTTATATTTGAAACTGAAAGTTGATATAGGCTTTGGTAAGGCCCTCATGCGTGCTGTGGCCCTAAGATCACTTATGTCATTGTGAAAAACCCAGGTGTGTACAATTTTGTGAGGGCTATTAACAAGTATTAGATCAAGAAGAGTGCTGTGCACAGGGGTTTTAGTATTAGGGTGAGTGAAGTTGGGTACAAGTTGCATAAAGTCAAGCACGTCACATAAATCTCTTAGAGGTTTAAAGCAAGGGGAGTACCAGTCGAGGTTAAAATCTCCCACAATAATCGTTCCTGAACTAGGGGCATCCGGCAGTTTGTGGAGGTGTGTTAATATTTCAAAGCCCCCTGACAGAGGTCTGTAGCAACCTGTGATGAGTATAGACTTGTTGGATGATGAAGAGACCTTTAGGGTGAGGCTTTCAAATTCCTTTGGTACAGTAGTTAAGTCAGTAACCGATACTATAAATTTATCAAAAACATATATCGCAACCCCCACCACCACCACCGGATGGCCTATCAGCCCTAAACATGTTGCATGTGGGGATGTTAATGCTATGGTTGGAGGCTGAGGCTTTCAGCCAGGATTCTGTAATCACTAGCACATCAGGCTTAGTGTGACAGATCCTAGCCTGAATCATGTTGTGCTTTTTGAGCAGGCTGCAGGCATTGATATGTAGTAAACTTTTAAATTTGGCAAGTCGGAGGGAGCCACAATAAGTGATAGGGACCTGGCATTTAGTTCAACATTCCTGGAGCAAAGTAGTAGTAAGAGGAGAAGTTTCTTATGTCCATTAATTAGGACTCTAAGGAATAATAGTCGACCCAGTTTGAATGGAATAGGGGTGGCTGGAAATGTATAGGGTGTGGAAAGTTTGTGGAGAAGTGTTGATGCGTAAATGGCCACTCTGACAGGAAGAATTAAGGGTCCATGACTGTAGTCAGAAGTTACAGGGTATGGGGTAGATGCTGCACTTCCTCGATAATCAGTGCCTGGGAAGCATTTGGGCTGCACGCTGGTGGGTGTGCAGGTAACATTAATAGACTGATCCCATGAGATGGGGGGCTAATAGCAATTTTCATGGTGCTTAGCAAAATAAAACAGCACAGTAGATTATGCCATACTTTATAAAACTCCATGGTCCTTATTGTCCTGCTTGGGTGTGTATTTTAGAAATTGAAGCAACAAGAAACAACCATTTTTCAAACAGAGGGGGGAGAGGAGGATTATGAATATTTCCTAAGAAAAAAGAGAAAAAAAAAGATAAATTGATATTGGACACTGGAGGACCCAAATGATCAAAAGGATTGAGTGTGGGGAAGCAGATCCCTCTAGTGGTCAAGTAGTATAGAGTGTAAATGGAAAACTGGACAATTAACATGTTTTGGCCTGCAGCATTCAATATGGCACATGACTAACAGCAAGTATAAATGTAATGCACCAGATAGGGTGGGTGAGAGCTGGCGCGAAGTGCGGGCAGGAAGCAGCTTAATGAAACACTTAGCAGGCAAATTGCTGAAAGCTGCAGAAATTCCGTCGGAAATATTGCAGTACAAACAAAGTTCAAGGGCAGAACTCTAAAGAATAAAATGCCAAATTTAAAAGTCTAGCCCTCAACAATGGAAAGGCAAGATCTCCGTTGGGGTCCTGGCTGCTTAATCCGTACCTGTGCTATGTGTTCTTGTGGGTGAGAGGCTGGGCTGGTGAGGAGCTACACTGAGGGCTACAGAAGTAAGCCCGAGAAAAGGGAGGGTGACTGGGGAGAGAAATGGAAGAGAGAGTTAGTAAAGGATTTATTATTGTATATATTATACAATATACTCCCTTTGAAAGAATGCTTCTTTTGCAGTTGGTGTCCTCACTTTAGAACACCTGTCAAAATTCTTCAGCTTACTCCTGATAAAATAAATGCTTCATACTTGTAAATGGAGTGAGACTGATAGAAATGTGCTTTTCCAGCAATCTAAAATACCTCATGAAGATCCCAGTTTGCTAAAGTGCAGTAATTCCTTAAACTTGTGCTTTCCAGAGAATCAGCCAGGGCAGTTTTTAACAGTTTAACAGACCTTCAGAATGTTAAATGCAAGCATTCCCTTTCATGCTGTCTGATAGACTGACATGTGCTGTATAGTTCAGGTGTT
The DNA here is from genome assembly GCA_016271365.2 of Neoceratodus forsteri. Classification (NCBI taxonomy): domain Eukaryota; kingdom Metazoa; phylum Chordata; order Ceratodontiformes; family Ceratodontidae; genus Neoceratodus; species Neoceratodus forsteri. The sequence goes on along the minus strand of CM028133.1, from coordinate 151,252,931 downwards.
TCAGTAATGCAGAGGAGACACTACTACTATTAGAAACATCACTTGGATCATCACTGTTTCTCAGATCATGCCTTTCTCACAGCTGAGTGTCCCATTAAACACCTGGGGGGGGACTTTGAGAAAATTAAGTCTAGTTTCAACATCATGAATGTTTTTCTTATAGCCATGTGTTGCATTAAACTTTGCACCAACTGATTGTTTTTAAAGATGGTTCTTTTGCTCAATCTGCTGCTGTCCTCTAATTAAGAGTGCTTTACGAGGATAGATGTTCTATTTTAGTAAGGAATAGAAAAAAAAGGAAATGTGGTTTTAGATATAGATCATGTGTTGCTAACATAGTAATATACATCTAAAAAAACGTTGTTGGGGTGAGCCACAAGTACATGGTTTACCTTTTAGTGGAGATGCCCTGAATTAACATTCATTACTGAGAATCTAATTCTATTAAAATGACATTGCAGAATGAGACATTTTAAATTAAGAAACTAAATTCTCTAAATTAACAAGAGTTTACTTACAAAATTCATGCAGTTTCCCATCTCTGCCTTCCAGCACACAGGTAACTTAGTTTGCAAATTAACAGCCAACTCCAGATCACACGCTCTGCTTGCTGTCTCTCTCTGTCACTTGCAGAGTTGGCTGATTTTTCTCCGTCTCCTGAATGCAGCTTGGAAACTATCAATAATAATTTTGTGGCACATCCTCTTTATTTAAACAATAGGTGAATCATTGTTTACCATCCAGTTATCCTTCAAGACTCGTGTCTTGGAAGTTTGCATCATGGAAATCTGCTTTTTTTGACAGGAAACTGACAATAAAGAAGCAATGCCTGCTTCAAGGGGGAAAAGTCTCTCTTGTTTTAACAACTCTTCCTTTCCTCTCTACAGTTCCTGATTTTCAGGGATATCACTGATTTTGCTTCAGAAATTTCCTCTGTCCTGCCTAAATTCAGCATTTCTGCCAATGAAGACCGTGGATTTGCATCATAAAAAATCTAGCCATTAGTTTTACAGTCCGGGTCTCATCATGAAAATGTTATTTATACTAAGCAGCATAATGTACACAGCTTTTGGATGTTTTCTTATTATTTTTCAGATGTGTCCCTGATTTGGGTAATTTGTCCCTGATTTTGGTAAGGTTTGTCTCTGATCTGTGAGCCAGAAAAGTTTTTATCTCTCCAGTGCTGACCAGGTGGCTGTTCAGTTCTGTCCTAGGGTACCATCACCCATAGGGGACAGTATAGTGCAGTGGGTTAAGGCTCTGAGCTACAGATCTGGAGACGTGGCTTTGAATCCCACAGCTGCCTAGGTGCATACTGTGTGATCCCTAGCAAGTCACTTAACTTCCTTGTGCTCCCAGGTTACATCTGGAAACAAGCTTCAGCTTAGTGTGCTACTCCTGGTTAAACAATGTTCCCTTTCCTTCCCTATCCTTCTGCATCTCTCCTCCTGGAGGGGGGGGTTACCCATGGATTGCCCCCCCATGTGGTGGGGCCTGGGGGAGGGCCATCATTCTTCTCCCAGTGACTCTCATTCAGAAGTACCCTTCCCTTATTGGAGTGGCAGAGCGGGCTGTGGCACTTCAGGCAAGACTTCATGTAGCCCTGTCCCCTCTTTTTCCACCAGTTTTCTCCCAAATCTGCCAGGATCTGTGGCATGGCACAGAAGCACATGCACGTGGAGATGCACATGTGCTCTGGAAACATGACATCCTTCCACCCACCCAGATGTCCATCTGCCCCTCCCAAGTATCAGCACTACCACCAGGCCTTCACCTGGCAGTAGCAAAGAGCAGACAAGGCAAACCATTCTGCCCAGGAGAGGAGAAGAGAGGTGCCAGTCAGCCATTCACTCCATCTCCCAGCCCTCCCCAACCCCTATGAGCCACTCACTCCATCTCCTAGCCCTCCCCAACCCCCATGAGCTCCTGGCTACCTGAGCTCATTCCCAAACTTGGGCCATCAGTGTGGCATGAGGTAAGGGACTTTGCAGCACCTGAGTCCTCTGTGCCATCAAGCCATATGAAAGGTATACATTTATCCTTTGGAGTTAAACAGATTACAATATGCATGTGAAACCCTATTTTTGCACTGTTCTTTATATGAATATGAATTTTCTCTTGATGAGCCACTATGGGTATGTAGCAGTTCTGCAATACCCTCACTCCCTGGGTGGTCGAAGGCCCTCTGCTGTGCTTCATGCCTAACAACTAGAGGTGTGCAAAGCTAGAAAAACTTTGCCTTTTTGCAATCATTGATAAAGCTTCCCAGCTTTTCATAGCAGGCAGTATAACTTTCTAGAATGTTTTGCCCTGTAAAGTGTTTGCTTTGCCCAGTAAAGTTTACAGGCAGTGGTACTTTCACTAGTGAAGGTACTGGCAAAGTGTGACTATGCATAGTTTTCACCAGGGAAAGTAGCATTTTGCCCTCAAAGAAATACACAAATGTATGCCCCCACCCATTTCTGGGGGCTTACCTATTTTGACTCCTGGGCCACAGCTTCTGCCTCCTCCAGTCCATTTTCTCATGCTGGTCACCCAGAACTGCAGAAGGGGGACCGGCAGGACAGCAGCAGTGTCAAGAAGCCTTGGGAGTCAAGCCTGGGTTTCTAGCCTTCCCGGGCCATATGTTATGTACCACAATCCCAGTCACAGAACTGGCATCGGAGTTTGGACCAGGACCACAGGCAAAGTGGCATCTGGCACAAATAAATTGATTCCCCAGCCCACGAAAGGCAATGGGCTTAGAAAACGGAATAGGCTAGCTCCAGAAGAGCTAAAAGGTTCATGCATGTGTGGCTACCTATAAAATGGAACCGAAGCTCTGATTCAAAGGCGGGTCAAGCACTCATTTCTAAACAGGATGCCTCGGCTCCAGATAATGCAGCAGAACCAGCGTCAAGGATCAGCAGTGCCACTGGACACTGCAAATACAATTTCCTAGCCTCAGAGCAGGCAGCAAGGCCAGGACCAGCAGTACAATGCGGACATTCATGCCAGCACTGAGGGAGAGCAGCTCAAATGCCATCTCTCTGCCAGCACTGAGGGAGCGTAGCTCAAATGCCATCTCTCTCCCCGCCTCCAACTAAAAAACAGACAAAATGTCCAAATAAATGAACAATGTCATAAGGAAAGCTTAATGAAAAGGAAGGTGGGGAGAAAAAGACAGAGGTCAAGTAGGGTCTGCAGTGATACTGTAAGTAGGGACAAATGGGCAGACTGGGTTGGATGTGCCAAGTGATCCTTAACTGATGTCAAATTATGTGTTTCTGTGTTACAAACACCAGCTCCTAAACCATGAGAAAAACAAAGTCACTGACTCTGTGCAGGCCACCATAGCTCCCCTACCAGTGGGAGGCAGCCTGACTCATTTACATCCAGGAGTGGAAAACCATCACTGCAGAAAAGTGTGTGCTGGAAGTGGTGAGTCATGGTTTAGTCCTTCATTTTACAGGCTTCCCAACAAATAGACAGCAAAGCCTTCTCCTCCACTACAGATTCAGGAAAAACTCCTGTTGGAACCGGAAGTAAAGAAGTTGCTAAAGGTAAACGCCATAGAACATTTGCCGCCCTCTCACTGTGGATAAGACTCTTATTCTCAAGATACTTTCTCACAAGAATGAAAAATGGGAATTGTCAGGCCATTCTGGATTTAGGATTCCTGAACAGGCACATAAAAAAGGAAAACTTCTAAATGGTAACACTGATAACAGTTATACCACTGCCCTAGAAAATACCTAAGATTTAGATTAGGAAAAGAGCAGTATCAGTTTACCACACTGCCTTTTGGCCTAACCTCATCTACAAGGGTGTTCACAAAACACCTAGCAGTGGCTGTGCTTCTAAGAAAGAAAGAAAGGGGTAACAGTGTATCCCTACCAGGACAAATGGCTAGTCACAGGAAGTACAAAGTAAGAGGTGAGTGGTGAGTAACACCCTGAAAAGTCTAGGGTTTGTTCTGAACATAAACAAACATTAGTCAATGCCGAATGTTGTCTTGCTGGCACTGGCAGTGCAGGAGTTAGAGAGATGCATAATAGGAATGGCTGTGAAGTATTGAACTGACGCCAATCCCACCCCCAACCTGCAGAGACTGACAGGCATTGGGGTGTGCCTTTTGGGTCAGTGGCCATAACACTCTGCCATTCACCTCACCTACCCTGCAAACACCAACAAGTGTTGATGCTGCCTTGGGTCTTTGGACCTTACGCTACCCCATTCCAGAAGGAAATATGCTGAGATTGGTGCAGTATAGGAGAATGGAGTGAACTTCAGGGCCGAAGAATCCAAGGCACACCTCAATGCCTGTCACTGGCTGCAGGGTGGGGGTGGGGGTTGAATGATATGGGCATTACAGCCGACAATCCCAAGTCACACCCCTGATACCTGTCAGTCTCTACAGGGTGGGGCGTTACATTTGGAAACCTTAATGTCAAGGGCATTTTTTGGTATTTTCAGTCCAAATTTTTGACATGGGCTTTTTGGGATCCCACTTCATGAACAGTGTGAATATCAGTTCTTTAGCCAAAAGGTGATTTTGCACAGCGACTGTGCCATTTACCGCCACAGGTACAAAAACACATTTCAGGCAGGATGTGAAAAATGACAGCTGTACTGTTCATGAGGAGGTGTAAAAAAATGGCAATGTTGAAAATATGGAGTGAAAATATGAAAAATTAGTGAAGTTATGAGAGTGTGTAGAAACTCTGCAACACATGCCCATAACGCAATTATTTTGGGGATTTTTTTAACCAAATTTTCAACATAGGCATTTTGGGACCTCCGCTCAGGAACAGTGTCACTGTGATTTTATTAATCTGTCCCTAACATTGATTTCCCACTGTGACTGCTCCATTGTGCGCCACATGTGCGAAAACACATTTTGGGCAGGATATGAATGACAGTTGTACTGTTCATAAGAAGGTGTGAAAAAATGGCAATGAGAAATTCTGGAGTGTAACTATTAAAAATTGTCAAAGTTATGAGCGTGCAGGAAACTGCACAGTGTATGCTCATAACACAGTCATTTTGGGGGATTTTTTCACCAAATTTGCAACTTAGGCTTTTTGGGACCCCACCTCATGAACAATGGCACTATTGTTTCATTAATCGGTCCTGAAAGGTGATTCCGCACAGTGACTGCAAAATGACCTCTTGGGACCGAATAATGAGATGACACTGCATGTCCCAAGAATCCCATATTGAAAATCTGGAGCCAAAATAAAAAAAAAATGGCTGAGATATACACCTAAGTTGAAACCCCCATTTATGCCATTATACAGCTTACCAGCATTTTCATTTTGCAGTTTGGCTTTGAAGAGTGCAGACGTACTCCACTCCACTGGAAGATCGAGCACCGGACCCCAGAGGTAAGTATGGGGTGGGGGCTGGGAGGTGGGGCTGCACAGAGGGTGGGTGTGGGTTGGGGAGGGGTGGGGGAGGCACCACGGACAATGGACCATTTTCTTTTTTCAGGTACACAAAAAAATAGCAGGACCTCACGGGACCATTTCCTTTCTTTACAAGTGAATTAAAACAAATGTTGTTCCCACTGGGGTGGGCTCCCAGTGAGCCCCATGTGTGCCCCATGACTTTTGGGGGACTGATGTTGGCAACACTGGAGTGGGCTCCCAGTGTGCCACACAATGGGGGTGGGGTGGGGGGAGGAACATGCCAATGCAGTCGACTTTCTCTGAGCGGAAGCACACTGGGGTGGGCTCCCAGTGTGCCACACATTGTGGGGGAATGGTGGCAGACATACCGACACAGGGATTGCACCCCTGATGTTGATCTTCTTTTGGGATTGTATGGTGGACAGCAGGAGCCACTGCCATGTTTATTGAAATGCTTCACCATGAAAGGCACGTACAGAAGGGATGTCACCTGTGTCACTGCATGATGAGCTTGTGTCAGCCCAAGCGTGCTGGCTCACTGGTGAATGAGGGACGCACCTACTAAAGCATGCTCTGCATTCATCAACACTGACACACCTCTGCATTTGTCCTACTACCATAAGATGTTGCTTGCACATGTGCAAGACAACATAAAAAGTCCCATCTGGAACTCACCTGAGTGCTTGTTTTCATAGGAGCAGTTAGGCACTAATCAGGGGGAAGGGATTCTTGCTCAGGCAAAAGTGGGAAGCAAGCTAGCCACGGGCAGCAAAAGACTTCTTGCAGTTGCTAGGGCACATGTCAGAAGCAACAACTATGGTGCCCAGGGCCAGCTTACAAATGAGAGATGTTCAGTACCCCTTAAGAAGGCACTGACATCAAAAGTTGAACCCACTGAGCCAGCTAGTACCAGTCACAGCAAGCCTGGTTAGAGCTCTAGAGTGGTGGAAAGAAGTGGTCAGTCACAGGGAGGGAATCCCATTCCAAAAATTGTCCACAACACTCACTCTGACAACAGATGCCTCCCTAGTAGGATGGGGAGGGCATCTGGATGATCACACAGTAAGTGAAGTCTGCTCTCCACAGAATGAGCAGGTGCACATAAACCTGCTGGAGGTCAGGACTGCACTCCTGTTTCTATAGCACTTCTCAGACCAGGTCCAAGACCAGTCATTTCTGGTCAGAACAGACAATACCACCACAATGTACTACATAAACAAACAAGGTGGAACCAGATTTGCAAAACTATGCACATTGGCAATGAGGACCTGGAATATGACATATTCCCTAAGGGCATAACTCACTGCTGTACCTCTGCCAGAGGTGTACTATGCAAACACATATCCCTGTTCACTCCCTCCCCTCCCCGCCATGATGCTGCACAGTGCTCACAACCCATGGAGGTGGAAGGGGAAAACAAAAAGCAGATATGACCCAGTAAAGCACACCAGATAATGGCTTCTTTAATCCCTCAGCACCACATGACCCCTTAGAATGTTATCTGTTCTTCACCACCACCATTGTGCCAAACCTACACAGATTAACCCTCCCCTATGGCAAAAGCAGAGATCCCAGCCAGGGATATACTGTATCAGAGGCTGGAGTGGAAGAACAACCAGGGAGCCTAGAGACAAGACAAGAAGGGACAGCAGCAGTTGAGGCCTGAGAAAGCCTATGGAGAAGGGTCCCTAGGGGGAGTAAAGAGAACAAAAATTAATAGCTCCAATTTACAAACTACCTAAACAATAATTGACCGTTTGCAGCACCCCTTACTCCAATAGCACTTTCCTCTTTAGCTGGCTTCCAATAATAGCTACTGCTTTCATCACCCCCCTTCCACCATGGACACAACTGGTTTCCAAGAATGTTCCATCTTTACACTTGCAGACCCATCTTACCCCGCTATATTACAGGCTACATGCCCTCTGTGCAGCCCCACACTGTTTCTCATAACTATTGTATGTCCCCCTTTTTTTCTTTGTAACCCCTTTCAGGAGTCAACTATTTCTATAACATCCCCTATTTCATTGTAGCCCCCTGTTTCTATTTCTTTTTGTCACTCCAGTTTTTTGTAACCATCTTACTGTTTCCTACATCTCTCCTTTAATCCTCAATCCCCTTTCCACTTCTTAAGCACTCGTATATACAGAGCAATCCCCCACCTTCATACAGCATGTTCTCCTGCAGTTTGACTCTCTCATTACATGACAGAAAAGCAGATTTACTGTAGCTGAAGAAAAGACATACCATTCTCACACTGTCCCCAGCCCTGCCCAAATCTCATTGCTGCATGCCACTATCAACTGCACGCATGAATAGCAGTAGCGTCACTGTGGCAGTGCTTCCAGAAGCATGTAGGTGAGCCGTTATGACATCATGAAGCACTCAGTAACTGGGACTGTGTAAGAATGTGTACTGGAAGTGGCAGTTATATGAGACAAATAGTATGTTCGATGACTGGGAGGAAGGTATGGGCATGGACTGACTGAAGTGGCAGGATGCCATCAGGTGATCACCTTACATGTATGGGAGCTTAAGAAAGGAAAATTGGAGACTTGAATGGAAAGCCAAAATAGGGATTAGTTGGTAAATTAATTCCTGGGCAAGGTGGGTAAAATCTACAGGGAGGGGAGTGCAAGAAATATGATGCCCTATCCTCCCTCACCCTTCATATCCTTAATTGCAGCAGGCGAGGGGCGTGCACTGCCAAGAAATATGTGCAACTAATCCTCCCTGCCATACCTCTCAACCTCCTGCCTTACAAATTATGGACAAAGAAGCTTTAAAAGATCAGGGATACATCTTAAACAAGGACCTGTCCCCCTCACACCTACCGAAAGGACATATCAGGGACATACCAAAGAGACCCCATGGGGGAGACATACCTCGAGCTGGTACCTTGACCTGCCATCGCAGCATACCATGGATTCAGACACCAAACCCCGGACCTGAACCTAACAGTACTGGGTCTGATTCCTGATCCTGTAGATCATCAATTAGGACATTGCTTGTGCTAACCCAACTGCTGGATCCTCAGCTGGATCACTCACATCCAGGCTTCCCAGCATTCGGCTGGCCTCGTGCCACTACTCAGGGCAGGTCCTCCATGGCTGTCCTGGACCTGAGTCTCTCCTGGCTCACTTTTCTTTTTTTTTTTTCCATTCAAATTTTATTGAAGATTCCAATACGGAGAATACATCCATGCCATTCAATACAAAGCATATGCTATATCAGAACAAATACATGAGTTACCCTGGATGTATTCACCCCCCCCAGGCCCTCCCTCCCCTCCTCCCTACTTTCCTCCCTCTAACGAGGCTCACTTTTCAACATATATATGTGGCCCATCTCAGGGCTCGCTCCTGTGCATGGCACAGGAACTCCCAACAGACTCCTATTGATCTGGTCTAGTGATCAAGTGGCTGTTCTAGCCCACCTGGTTACCCCTATTCACATGGATGTTCATTCGTCTTTCTGGGCCCAGTCTCATTCAGTCTATACTGCTCCCCATGCTCAAAACTGACTCACCAACCTGGCTCTACTGATTGTACCATGCTTTTGACCATGCCACATATACCTCCAATATATACAGGGAGCGGGAGCCAATCTTATACTTATAAGGTGCTGGCATAGGGATAAGCGTTAACAGCACCAGGATGCAATTGTCAGGTCAGGTGGGGCCTACAACTACAGTGGTAATTCCCAGGGCATGACCCATATCAGAACTATTACCTACTCACCCCTACCCTCCATACCATCCAGGGGTTCATATTAGAGGATGTTTCCTCCATCAGATACCTCTTGCTCTGGCTCTACAGGAACCTGGACTTCACTGGTCATGTGGATGCTATCCACAAAAAGCTACATCCCAAACTAGCTACTCTGTACAGACACTGTGGCTGCATCCCCCCAGCCCACTGTGAGATCATCCAGAAGATGACCCTTCCAATCTTTGACGTTGGAGACATAGTTTACAGTGTTGCCCCTAAGTCTACCTTCACCAGACTGGACCTTCTATTTAACTCCTTCTGTCGCTTTGCTCCTGCCTATCAGCCACATCACCACTGTGACCTCTACACCACTCTCTCCTTTCCCCCTCTTGGGGCCAGACACTTTGACACACTGCCTCATAAGTTGGGAAGTTCTGACTTGGCTCCCTTTCACCCTACCTTAATGCTCTCATCTCCACCCCTCCTACCACTACCTACTCCCTCCACAACTCCCCCTATAGGACCGTTGCCCTCCCTGCCCATACTTCTACTTCAGGATGAGCTGCCTTCTCCTATCACTTTCCAAATATTTGGAACCCCTTCCCCTTAGATATCCACTCTGCCCTGTCCACGCGTTCATTTGTCTATCTTCTCCAAAACTGCTTTCCTCATTTTGAAATTGAGTCTGACCTGCATCTCCATACTACTTTTCACTTCTCTCACTACTGTCCTACAGTACTTCTCATACCTCAAGTGTTAAATTGATATCTGGATTTATGTGGTGTGTGTGTGTGTGTGTGTGTGCGCACGCACATATGCATGCATGCATGTGTGTGTATATGTATATGTCTATACTGTATAACCACTTTTTTTCACTGTAAATTAATTTACACTTTATTCGCGGGTCAGATACTTCCCGCAGATATAAGTTTACAGCAGAATAAATGTTACAGCTAAAAAGTTCAAGTTTTGTTTATAGCGACCACGAGCACAACTGTTAGTGGGGATATGGACAGGGCTATAGTCTTTCCTAGAGTGCCTCCCCCACCTTCCCCTCTGATCACAGTACCTCCTTCCCTGTAGTCGCACTCTTTCATCCTTTCAGGCTAGCAAGTTAAATGGAGATGGGCACAGACACTTTCGTGGATACAGAGTGAAGCCATCATGTTCTTCCGATTTGGAGATCCATGTAATACCTCGCTTTGCTGGCCACAGTTAACCACACCGCACCACACCATACAGATTTGTAATTTGTAATTTAAAGCTTTACTTGAATGGGGCCTGTACTGTGTTTGATGTGTCTGATGTGCAGTATTCAGTGATTTAAAGTTACAGAAACTAGGAGGGTGATAGTGGGGATACAATGATCTCAGAAATGGCTTTATCTTGTGGTTTGAAATTTTCAGGGTAGAAAGCCTTTGGGTGACAGATGTGCCTTTTCAAGGTTTGGTGAAAAAATATTGATCCATTCAAAAGTTATGACATTTTAAATTTTCCCATTATTTCCCATGAGAAAATGTATATGCCAGACAGGAAAATTTCAGTTTTTCACACAATATGAGTATTGTGTGAAAAATACCAGCTTCTGTGCAAAAAATACCAGCTTCTTTTCACAAAGATGGCTGGTATTTTTCGCAAAGTTCAGAAACGTTTGATCGACTGAGCACTGTTGCATCCGCCATCTTGTTTGCTGCTTAGCGAGGATGCTGAAGTACCGAACATTTTAAAAACAGTACAATCCCATCAGAACATAGCTAAAGAAGTGTATTCTGATTTTTTTTTTTCATTATTTTAAGCTGGACCAAACAAGTTTTTTTTTGTCAGGTGCTAGCTTAACTGCTTATAGGCTGTTCTCTGTATGAGAAGAGTGGTATTTTCTTGACTTCTGCAGCCGTAGCTGGAATTTGTGCTGCCGGCTGTAGAGTCAAGGAAGACCCGCCTATCCCCCACAGACACACACACACACACTTATTTGGCACACTGGGAGCCTACCCCAGTGTGCCCTACTGTTGTTATATTATTGTAAAAACCCTGTGGAAAAAAAAGAAAACCATCCCCAGACGTTTTTTCTTCTATGCAGAATCCTGCATCGAAATTTGTGATAATACTGATGCAGGATCCTGCATCGAAGTATTCTGCCCGCACTCCTATTTTTTGAGCTGACGTCGGAATGCCCAATCTCCGTGTCGGTGTATATCCCCCTTCCCCACTATTGTGGCACACCCCAGTGTGCCCAGATAAATGAATTTCGTTCTTTTAATTGCCGACATGGGGATGCCCACTCCTAGCATCGGATCCCCCTAACCTACTTTCATTGCCAATGGGGGTGCCCAATCCCCTTGTCGACATCATGAATGCCCCCCAAACTCATGTGCCACACTGGGACCCAACATTTATTTCTTTATATTTTGCCTGTGAAGAAAACTCTCCCCTGAAGTCCTTTTTTTTTTAACCCTGCAAAACAGAAAATGGTTCTTCATCATCTTCCCACTCCACCTCCCCCATCCCCTCCCACCCTCTGTGCACCCACCTCCCCGCACTCCACCCTCACCCATACATACATACCCTCCAGAGGTCAGGATCAGTGATCTTCTCTGGACTAGGGACACATCTGCACTCTTCAAAGCCGAACTGTGATCTGAAGAATCAGGGTAAGTCAAATAATGGGAGTCAATGGGGGGGGGGTGACTTATGTTGATATCTTAGCCAGATTTAGGAATATTTGCACCATATTATCACCATGGGGTTTTTGGAACCCCACCTCATAAACCCTGGCACTGTCGTCTCATTTCTCAGTCCCAAAAGGTGATTTTGTGGTCATTGCACGGAATCACCTTTCGGGACCAGTTCACAAAATGACAGTGCCAGTCTTCATGAGATGGGGTCCCAAAAAGCCCATGCTTCAAGTTTAGTGAGAAAATTCTAAAAATGATCATGCTATAAGTGTGCGCTAGTAGTTTCTATGCACGTCAGAAGTTCGCTTAACGTTAATATTTTCACTTCAGATTTTCAACTTTGTAATTTTTTTCACACCTCCTCATAAACAGTACAGCTGTCATTTTGCACATCCTGACAGAATGTGTTTTTGCACTTGTGGCGTAGAATGGCACGGTCACTATGCGAAATAAACTTTTGGGATGGATTAACAAAATCACAGTTGCACTGTTCATGAGGGGAGGTCCCAAAATGCTGATGCTGAAAATTTGGTGTAGGGCCGGCCCACCAGTGCAGCGGTTGGATTTCTGTCTGCGATGCCAGTGGCCTGGATTCAGGAACGGACTCAGGTTGCTGGAGTGCCAGCCGAGGGGAGAAAGAAGGCTGGAGCATCCAGCGATGGCTCACCTTCTCTGGGGGGAGGGTGGGGTTGCTGCCCGGTGCTTGCTAGCCCCTATCAGAGGCTGGGGGCATGGTGCAATGTCAGACCCTGATGTCTAGGGGGAGTGGCGGATGTCGGCACAAGCCATGATGTCTGTGGCATGCCAATTCTAGGGGAGAAAACAGGAAAATAGCGCCTTGGTTGAGTCGGATGACGGCCTCCCAGGCCTTCACCATGGAATTCCCAGACCCCTATCGCCACCTCAGCAGCACCCAGGAGCATTTGAACAGCCATACAGGCTCTTCGCCTACAAAGGTAAGGGACCCACCCGATGAAATGATACAGCGGGGTGACCTGGGCTGGTTGCGATATGAGATGGTGGGGTCAGGGGTTGCCAAGTAAGGTACATGTGGGGCCTGAAGGAGAGACCAGGCTAATGTGTGGGGGGAGCAAAAAGAAATAATGCAAAATAAAGAAAATTTGGTGAAAAAAAATCCCCAAAATTTTAGCATTACAAGTGTGTGTTGCGCAATTTCTACACAAGCTTGTAACTTTGCCAATTTTTCATATTTTTACTCCAGACATTTAATACTGCCAGTTTCCAACACCACCTCATGAATAGTATAGCTTTAATTCTTCAAATCCTACTAAAAATGGTTTTCTGTGGACTTTCGGTGATGTCAGCACGCGAGATAGCAGCCTAGTTCAGAGCGCAGTCTCTCAGGTGCAGAATTCAGTGCAATCAGCCAACATAATTCAAAGAATTACCAATAATTTGGGCTTCTAGGTACTGCAGAGCACTGCTGCTAATGGGGTGAACAAAAAAATTGGCACCGGCGAGCACCAGCTCACGGTCCACGGACACACCATCCTCGCAGCCTACAGCCCTAAGCCCTGCTACTTCCAGATACTCTCTCATAGCCAGGCTGGTGGGGCATGAGGATGACTCGGACTCAGAAATGGGGTCCACTTTTTCCAGAAAAGATTCACACAAAATACTGCATCTCCTTCATAAGTTAGATGGAAAGTCTCAGGTATCCAGAAGGACTTCAAAAAGCCAGAAGCTTGTACAACCAGTATTGAAATCAGTTTGGAAATGCTGCTGGAAGAACACATGGCCTATGGTCATTCCTTGGCTTACCTTCACAAAACAGAAAGGGCCCTAACTCTAAGGGCCGAAAATGCAGAAGCCAGGGCATGCAGGAACAATGTAAGGGTTTTCAGAATACTGGAGGGAGTTGAGCAAGATGATACTGCTCAGTTCATGGACTGTTGGCTTAGAAAAGAGCTGGACCTAGGGGAAGACTTCCCCTTGGACATTGAGAGTGCTCACAGGGCAGTTGCCCCAAAACCCAAGCAAGGTGCCCCTCCTAGGTCCATTCTGATAACATTTCTAAAATATCCTGTGAAGGACCAAATACTAACAAGCATTTGTCAATGCCGAATGTTGCTTGCTTCTATGTGCTGTTTAGGTATTTGGAAGTCATTGGAGTGCAAATATTGAAAATTTGCGAACTTACGAGCGTGCATAGGCACTGCGCAATGCATGCTCGTAAAACACTCATCGTTAGGAAATTTATTTGAAATTTTCAACATTGCCATTTTAAGACCTCTGCTCATGAACAGTGCCACTGTGATTTTGTTAATGTGTCCCATACATTGAGTTTGCTCACCGACTGCGCCATTGTGCGCTACATGTCTTGAACACGTTTTGGGCAGGATGTGAAAAATGACAGCTGTACTGCTCATAGGAGGTGTGGTAAAATGGCAATGTTGAAAAATCTGAGTGAAATATTGAAAATTGCAGAAACCCACGAAAGGCATGGGAATTGTGCACGCATATCGTGAAACAGTCATTTTTAGAATTCTTTTCACCAAATTTTCAACATTGCCATTTTAAGATCTCTGCTCATGAACAGTGACACTGTGATTTTCTTAATGTGTCCCATACACTGAGTTCGCACTACCGACTGCGCCATTGTGCGCTACATGGGCGGAAACATGTTTTGGGCAGGATGTGAAAAATGACAGCTGTACTGCTCATGAGGAGGTGTGGTAAAATGGCAATGTTGAAAATCTGGAGTGAAAATATTGAAAATTTGTGAACTAACGAGCCTGCGTAGGAACTGCGCAACGCACGCTCGTAAAACAGTCATTTTTAGGAATTTTTTACCAGATTTTCAACACAGCCATTTTAAGACCTCTGCTCATGAACAGTGTCACTGTGATTTTCTTAATTTGTCCCGTACATTGATTTCACACACCGACTGCGCCATTCTGCGCTACAAGAGCGGAAACACATTTTGGGTGAGATGTGAAAAATGACAGTTGTACTACTCATAAGAAGGTGTGGTAAAATGGCAATATTGAAAATCTAGAGTGAAAATATTGAAATTTCGCGAACTTACGAGCCTGCATAGGAACTGTGCAACACACACTCGTAAAACAGTCATTTTTTGGAATTTTTGGACCAAATTTTCAACATGGGGTTTTTGGGACCCCTTCTCATGAATGATGTCACTGTCATGACGGTATTCAGGCCCAAAGGGTGATTTCACAGTCACTGCGCAAAATCACCCTTTGGGCCCGAATAACGCCATGACAGTGACATCATTCATGAGAAGGGGTCCTAAAAACCCCATGTTGAAAATTTGGTGCAAAAATTCCCAAAAATGCCTGAGATATGCAATAAAGTTGAACCCCCCCATCTAGCCCATTATACAGCTTACCGGTTTCCTCAGTTTGGCGGCCGGCTTTGAAGAGTGCAGATGTGTTCCCGGTCCACCGGGCGATCGGCTACCGGAGTCTGGAGGGTGCATGGGGTGAGGGGGTGTGGGGAGGCTGGGTGCACAGTGGTGGGTGCAGGTTGTGGAGGGGGTCAGGAGACACAGGACTGTTTTTGTTTTATAGGTTTTAAAAAAAAAAAAAGACGTTGTGGGATGTTTGCCACGCTGGGGTGGGCTCCCAGCATGGCACAAGGATGAGGGGGCAGTTCTGCCGA
Organism: Neoceratodus forsteri; assembly: GCA_016271365.2. Taxonomy (NCBI): domain Eukaryota; kingdom Metazoa; phylum Chordata; order Ceratodontiformes; family Ceratodontidae; genus Neoceratodus; species Neoceratodus forsteri. Next base: position 151,237,514 of record CM028133.1, on the reverse strand, counting down.
CGGGGGACTGGGCACCTCAGTTGGCCAAAGGACTGATTGCCACGCTGGGGTGGGCTCCCAGCGAAGGACCAACTACTGGGGAACAACGCAGCTCAGCCGGCGGGGATTGGGCACCCTGTCGGTCACACAGTACGCAGGGGTGAGTACGTCCAGCATGGGGAGCTACGCCTTATCGCTGCTCACTGAAACGTAGCCCCCTCAATCAGAAGCCACTGCATTTTGGAGCGTGTCATAGACAGCTCCAAAATGCATTGGCTTACAGGGGCCACGCCTGCCAGCTCACTGACTGAATTGGAGGAGAAGGTGACACACCTCCAAAATCTCTGATGATAGCATTATGTTTCTTGCACATACATGCAAGCAACATAAAAATGGCCTTGGAAAAAAGAGACTTAAATTTGGAAGGAGGCAGGGTGTACGTTGACCAGGACTATTCAATGGGTATATTCGCCAAATGGAAAAAAGTCCTGTATGTGGTGAAGCAACTCAGAGATAAAGGCCTGAAAGCTCAGATAAGATATCCTGCCAGGCTATGGGTGGAAGATAAGACTGGGGCCAAAATGTTTGAAAACCTGTTGGCGGCTTTACCTTTCCTGGAAACCCTAGAGATTAATCTACCTGATCGGAAGAAAGATAAAGCGGAGCAGGAGATTGAGGAAATTTTGTGGTCAGTAGCCCCAGGCAGCCAAAAGTCAGGAAAATCAAGAGCAGATTCTTTACTGCTTCTTCATTTGGACATTGTCCATTGGATCCACATGAAGAAACATACATGATCTGCAAGAAGAGATTGTTTTCTCATATCTGAAGCATTGTGGTAAGGTAGTCTCCTTACCGACTGAAAAGGGGACAAACCGCAATGCAGCAAGTAAGGGGATCTGTTTGTCTTTATCTCCTGGCAGCGATTACACCGTATAGCAGAATGAAGATATATTTATTTTATTTTTTTCTGTTCAGGGCTTCCTGCATTGACTTGATGAGGGCATTGGAAGGAACTAACTTCACTGGGCTGCATTTCCCTGGCCTGACTTCCTGTGGTGTAGGACTATTCCCAGTGCACCAGATATGCTGTTCCCCTTCTCATATGGCACATTTGATTTTTTGGAGTACTCCGTGGGATGACTGTTCACTCTACAAACCTTCCACGGACTACCTCCTCTTGGATTGGAGAAGGGTGCCTGCTTTTAAGGTCTGTTAATTCCACAATAAAAAGGAGAAATGAAAAGACACTTTCTTTTCACCTTATTACTTAGTCCAGAAGGTGGTAATTTCCAGCTTAAATAGGAAACCTTTGACTCTGGTCCACTAACCACCACAGACTTTAACCATAGATGGACCCTATTCTTATTTTTATTTATTAATTGATCGTCGGTTTACAGACCTTTGAATCAAAGACTCATTTACAAAGGCACCTCATCAAGAGAGCAATACATCACAGCAAACAAAACAGTACAGTACATAATGCTTAGATTAAAAAAGCAACCAGTGTCACAGGAATTCACTGGTGGTGCAGGCTTGGTAACAGGTAGATTAGTACATGATGCCATGTCAGGTAGCAACCAGAGCTATTTTATTATATTAGTCAGTAGATGTTGCCTGAGACCCCAGACATATACAGCAGAAGTAGACAGGGCAAACCCAGCTATCTGGTGAGGGTAAGGGTAAGGGGCAGGTGGGGAATTATGTGCAGTTGCAGCAGCGAGTGCTTGTCAGATGGCTTCTGAGGGAGACCTTGAAAGGACCAAGCTTAGTGGAGTCAGCTATGTTGGCTGGGAGGGAATTGAACCAGGAGGGAGCCCGATAGCAAAAGGATCTCTGGGCCATAGAGGTCCTTACCCTGGGGACAATAAGGGAGGTTTTGACAGTGCTGTGGGTGGAGGCTGAGGGAGTGGCATGCTGCAGGGAGGTGGTGACCCCTGGGGGGGAGAGTCCTAGCAGGGTCTTTTTTACAAGAAGGCAGGTTTTGAAGCGGAGTCTTTCTTCAAGGTTGAGCAAATTGGTGGTGGAGTACTGCAGGTACGTATGGGTGCGCCTAGGGGCTCCCAGCATTAGCCTGCAGGCCTTGTTTATAGAGAGCTGGATTCTTGCAAGTGCAGTGTTGTCGGCTGCAGCATAGATGTGCAGCCCAGAGTTGATTAGCGGCAGGACAGAGGAGGTGATTGCTAGTCTAAGGGCCTCTTGTGGTAGGCAGTCCCTATGGTGGTATAACAGTTCAATCCTGACATTGGTGGCAGCAGAAAGGGTATTGATATGGGAATGGAAGGAGAGTGCTGAATCAAAGGTAATGCCCAGATACTTGTAGGAGGAAACCTGCTCAATGGGGTTTAGTGTGCTAGGCAGTATCATGAGAGGGGCACCACTGGCTTTGCTTTGGTGATGCGAGAAGAGCATAGCTTTGGTCTTTTTTAGGTTCAGAACTAGCCTTCGTGATGTGAACCAATGCTCAGTTCTATCAAAAGCTTGTTGGAGGGTGGCCTGGAGTGTACTGGGGTTGGGATCAGAGGCAAAGAGCACAGCGTCATCCGAGTAGAGGAGGATCTTACTTGGTCAGGCCAAGGGGAGGGAGTTGAGGTAGAGATTGAAAAGGAGAGGGCCTAAAATGGAGTCCTGGGGAACCCCAGAGTGGACAGGTTGTGTGTCAGATAGGGTGCTATTGATTTTTACACACTGAGTTCTGGCACAGAGGTAGCTGGTGAACCATGCAAGGGGGCCGGGGGAAAAACCAAGGCATCTGAGGGAGTCAAGCAGGAGGGGTAGCAGACCTTGTCAAAGGCCTTGGAGAGGTCAATGAACATGGTATCAGCAGGACTTCTGGCATCAAGAGCAGAGTGCAGGAAGTTGGAGAATTCAAGTAGCGAAGTTATGGTGCTGTGATCTGCATGAAAGCCATGCTGTTCACAGCACAGGATATTGTGCATGGCCAGGTATTCGGCAAGCTGGTTGACAACTACTTTTTCAAGGGCCTTAGAGAGTGGGGGGGAGGATGGAGATAGGTCGATAGTTACCTGGGGTCGCTCGAGCGCTGCTCTTTAGGATGGGAATGATGATAGTGGTTTTCCATGTGCTGGGGAACTGCCCCAGGCACAGAGAGCTGTTGAGCAACTTGGTAAGTGGGACCAGAATAGCATCCAACCTCAGACGAAATAGCCTAGTGTCCAGTAGGTCAGTGCCAGGGTTGTTACTACTAACGGCTTTTTGCAGAAGGGGTCTAGCCTCCAGTGGGGAGATGGTACGTAGATAGAAAGGAAGTCTCTGGAGAGTGGGCAGGGGTGCTACTGGGATGGAGTCAAAGAAATTACTGGGCAGGATTGAACTCAGGACTGAGAAAGTATGTTTAGGCAGTCTGCAATGCTAAGGGGGTCAGAGCAGACAGTTCCATTAAAGGAGAGTTGAGAGGGGGTGGGAGTAGGATTTCCCATTCAGCTCTTTTACATTATCCCAAAAGTTCCTAGCTGACCCCCAGGAGGAGACAAGAGCAGATTGGTAGTACTGGGCTTTGGCTAGTCGAATGGCCCAAGTACACTTATTGCGCTCGGCGTTGTACACTTGCCTATCAGCTGGCAGTGTTAAAAGTATGAGTGAAAAATCCAATGCCTCATTTATGGACGGTGCAAGCCTGATTGGGGACCAATCTAGTTGTGAGAGGTACAGTTTAAGGCGACCCAGGCTACCTGGGAGTAGGCGACATCGCTGAGTGGTTTGTGGTGCAGGTTTGTTGTTGGTAGTGGACCAAAAGAATACGACTGGGGAGTGGTCACTAAATGGAGTTGAAAAGTACACTGATATTGAGCACACTCTTGGGGGGGGCGGTTGATAATGGTGATGTCCAGGAGGGTGCTGGTGCCAGTAGAGGGGTTGAATCTAGTTGGGGTGGTGACAAGCTGAGACATGTCAAGGGCGGCAAAGATATCTCTGGTTTGGGAGGCCGTGGCAGAGAGCCAGTTGATATTCAGGTCACCAACAATTGTCTGGGCCACTTTGGGTGGTAAGCCAGAGAGGTAGTCAGGAAGCACCTGAATGGTGAGGTCTTGCTTTCTGGGGGGAATATAGGCAACGATCAGAAAGAGTGGGCCCTTACCAGGATTGGGGGAGATTTTTGTGTGAGGGCTTGCGCCCCGTTATCAGGCTTGGGTGGTGGAAGTGCATGTCCAAGGAGGGAGTCACGCATGTAAGGCAGCACAACCACCTCCACACTTACCCACCCGATCTTCCCTGAAAAGGGTGTAACCAGGGAGACAGACGAAGAAGTCAGGGTGGATTTGGATAACCAGGTTTCACTGAGTGTGACAACATCCAGTTGGTGCTTATTAACCTATCATAGGAATGCAGCAGCCTTCTTAAGGAGGCTGCAAATATTCATGGAAGCTATCCGGAGTCATTGAGCATGGGCAGGCTTGTTCATAAGGTTGGGCACGGGGCCAGGGTTTGGAGGAATGCTACCTGATAGAAGCAGCAGGAGGTGATTAGGCACACCAAAGTGTGGTAGTGCTTATGGCATCTCCCCTTGCGATTAGGCATGGGGCCGGGTGCAAGGGGTGGATAGAGTATGAAGGGTGGGAGAGGCATAGAGGAAAAGAGACCAAGGTATGAGTGGGAAGTAAGCGGTAGCAGGGGTGGAAGTGTGTCGGAGTATTGAGGGGGGAGGTCGTCGAGCATCGGGGGGTCTGTTATAGGTGTTATAGATAAAAGGGGGGTACTATGGGTAGAGGCTGACGGTCCTAAGTGAGGTGAGGCTGGTGTAGGAAGTAGGATGAGGACCATTTCTCTTGGTTTATAACTGTTTTGCAAATTCTGCAAATATGGACTCCAAAAGCAGTTATTTAGAGTAATTTTCAATGGTTATACTGAGGTCTAGGTGGTTGGTATACTTATTTTTAGTTTCCCCAAGAGATGTTGCTGGCCAGGTAGCATTTGGGGAATTAATACTATCAAGGTGGCTATTAAGTTTGAAGTCCTAATAGTTCAGAAGGACACGACAAATCACAGGGTCCCAAATTTTGGTTTTCTCAAGGGACAGGGTCTCTCAGGCTTAAGGAGACTGCATTTTGTTTTCTTTTTTTCTTCTTTCCATTTGGCCCTGAGGCAGAGGAATAACCTCCGGAGAGGGAACCACCGTAGAGATTGCTAGAGTTGAAATCAGTCCCTGACAATGAGGCTGAATACATTGCACTCACCCAAAGATTTTGGAAGGTTTTGATGGAGGGTGCGCCTGGGGGGTTCCGACACTGGGCTGACAAGTCCCGGAATATTTGAATGAGAGGGAACTAGTCTGGAGTTTTCAGTGGAGTTGAATTCTCTACCTAGACCCCTAGTTAGGTGGCCTTTCCCTCTGGGAGCTTTATGCCCCTTCTGCTAGGATCAGCATTTTGCTCCTTCTGGCAGCTTGATAGTGGTTACTGTGGGCACCCAGCTTAACCACAAAGATAGATTTACTTCGACTTAAGGTTCTAGGGCTTGAATTTCAGTCAGATGATGTTCATGTATGTTCTTAACTGTTTGATCACAATGTTGTTTTTCACTGTCTTTGTTGTCTTTTGTTTTTTCCACTTTTTCTCTTTGATGTGTTTAATCCAAAGAGGTTGGACCTGGGGTTCGGGGTGGAGGAGGTTTTGATGTTTACTTTCATTATATAAAGATACATTGTGAATCTTAAGATATGCTTGATAAATCTGAAAGGTATTAATAATGTAGTCAAAAACAGCAGAACACTGCAGGAACTAAAGAGGAAGAGATCTGACTTTGCCTGTTTACAAGAGATGAAACTATCCCAGTCCAAGCACCTCAGGCTGCATGGGTGCTTGCAGTGCATTTGGATGCACATCCACAGGCAAAAAAAAGTGGGGGTGATGGTATGAATTCAGAGGGGTCTCCCATTCCAAGTACAAAATATTTTAGTTTCAGGGACAGGAAGGATGATGTTGCTTTCTGGGGTTTACAGTGATCGACCCATTCATATAGTGGTGGTCTATGCCCCCACACCCCCCACAGGGGAATTTTTCAGATCCCTCTTTCACAAAGTTGTAGGCTTCCCTGAGGGCCAGATAATTTGTGTGGGAGATTGGAACTGTGCAAATGATCTAGTCCTAGATAAAAACCCACCGAGAGTGTGGGGCACCAGGTCCTGCTCCAGACTCCTGAAATATCTATGTCAGGAACATTGACTAGTTGATCCCTGGTGACTGCACGATCCTAAGCAAGCCAACTTCATATTTTTCTCAGCAGCCATGGGTTCCTACTGTAGGCTGGACAGATTCTGTACTCAAAAGGGCATAATATCTACTTTCTTCAGGACCCAAATTCACCCTGTGACCTTTTCAGGTCATGCAATGATTTCGGTGCATCTCTGTTGGGGGGGGGGACACTCAAAAAAGCAGTCATGGTGTTTTGACCCGGGTTTGATTGAGGATAAAAGCTACGTAGATTCCACTAAAGAGGTAATAAAACATTACCTGCAGGAGAATAAGGAGGGAGACTCCCATTTAAAATATATATATATTGGACGGGCTGAAGGTGGTAATTAGGGGACATACCATATCCTTTGCCTCACACAAAAACAAGTAACATAAAGCCCAGGCCAAGAAGTTATTAGAACAAATATCAACCCTGAATGAAGAGCACAAACACAACATTCAGAAATTTATCCTTAAGCAACTTAAGTTGAGAGAGGAATATAATGCTTTAATGACAAGAAGAACAGATAATGCACAGAGATTCACTATATAGAGTTACTATGAGTTGAGGGAGAGAACAGACAGATTGCTGGCTCAAAGACTGTGCAAGCAGAAGGCAGACAGATATATTCCTTTATTCAAATCCATCACCCATGCAAGGTCCGATATAACTTAGTTTCAGCAAATAGCTAATGAATTTCTAAGATTTTATAGGGACCTATACTTGGAAGAGAGAGGGCCCGATCATCCCCAAAAAATACAGGAATTCTTTGATCAGTTATGACTACCCAAGCTGTCCTAGAGCAAAGCAAAATATTAGAAGTTCAAATGTCTGACATGGAGGTTAAAGGGATTTCTAAGGACTTAAAAGCAGGTAAAACCCCAGGACCAGACGGGTTCACAGCTGAGTTTTATAAATGCTTTTTGGTGGAGCTATCCCCACTTTTGACCAAGGTTTGCAACTCAGCACACAAGGAGGGGGCCATGCCTCATACATGAAGTGAAGTTTTAATATCTTTTTTACCCAAACCGGGGAAAGATCTGACAATATGTTCCAATATTAGACCTATATCACTTTTTAAATGATATCTTTAACCTGGATACCCCTTTTAAACACCTCTGGCACCCTTACCTGAGTCCATATCCTCAACCCGGATACCCCCCTTGTCTGTCTGAGCTTTCCTCCTGTTTTACCTACCCTCCAACTCCCTCCCCTTTCCACCCACTCTCCCCCATTCTCCTTCTCCCAATCCCTTTCTTTCTCTCTCTCTCTCTCTCTCTCTCTCTCTCTCTAATCTGCCCCTTGTTCACACTCTCCCCCCTTTCTTTCTCCTACCCTTTCCGATACTCTACCTTGACAGGTCCCCCTTGGGGTAGCTATGCTGTATGTTGCTAATTGGGAAACCTCATTTGTGCTCTTCCCCCTTTCTTACTCCTACCCTTTCTGATACTCTGCCTTGACAGACTCCCTGGTGCAGCTCTGCTGTACGTTGCTAATTGGGAATCTCCTCCTGCTGTTTAATTTCAGTTGTCTAGGTTACTCAAATGTATTATTTATCTATTTTCTGTATTACATAGCAATCTTATGTTTTGAGTTAACATTCAAGTTTTTGTTCTCTGCTGTTTTACATCCTGATGTGTAACCTTTGTAAAAGAGTGTATACTCAAAGGTTGTACTGTATCTGAATTACCAAATAAATAAATGAAATAAATCAAGATGTAAAAATATTTGCTAAATTAATTGGTACCAGACTCCAAAGGGTTATTACTAATTTGGTGCACCCCAACCAAACTGGATTTATTCCAGAAAGACACATCCAAGATAATGTATGCCTCCTCCTAAATGTGTTAACCTCAGCCCCCCAGAGATAAGTCCTTGCAGGCAGTAGTTTCACTTGATGCCAAACAGTCATTTGATTTCCTGGATTGGAAATATCCAGATAGCACTCTGCGGAAATTCAGCTTTGGAGACAAATTTTGTTGCTGGATAGGAAATCTGTATAGTTCCCCATGAGCTCAAATCAAGGTAGATGGGGTCACCTTCCCTAGATTTGAAATCAAGTGGGGGACCAGGCAGGACTGTCTGCTGTCCCCCGTCTTATTTGCACTCAGTACGGAGCATTTGGTGGCCCGAGTCAGGCAATCTCAGTTGTTTTAGGGCATCAGGGATGGAGAAAATGGAAATCAGGGTCTCGTTATATGTGGATGATACCCTCCTATATGTCTCCAACCCCTGTCAAAATCTACCCCATATTTTAAAAATCTTGAAGAAATTTTGGGAGGCTTCTGGATACAAAATCAATGAATCTAAAGTGGAAATGATCCCGGTAGGGTCTTATTCAGAAAATAACCTTCCAAACTTGGACCCATTAAAGTGGGCTAAATCTGGCTTTTGATGTTTAGGGATATGGATTCCACAACATATTAATCATTTATACCAAACAAACTATCTTAGGTTATTACAGGAGGTACAATGGGACATTAATCACTGGAAAGAACTACCTCTGTCACTTTCAGGCAGAATAGAAAGCATTAGAATGAATATGCTGCCATGTTTCTTATTTATATTCATGTCTCTCCCCTTATACCCCCAAAGTCTTAATGGAAAAGTCTCAGAATTACTCTTTCAAAATTCGTATGGGGAGGCAAGACTCCCTGAGTAAAATGGGAAGTGCTCACTGCATCCAGGGAAGGGGGGGAAGGGGAGTGGGTTACCAGACCTTCAAATATACTTTTGGGCAGGACAGCTGCAAGCTTTTATCCCATTCATGAAGAAAGAGAGGCCCCCTCTATGGGTCGAGATTGAAGATGCTTCCATAACACTTCCAACTTTATCTTTCACACTGCTTATGAGCAAAACAGGTTTTCAAAAATTAGTGATGGACAATCCTTGGGCAGAAGTTACACAGGTTTCTTGGGGTGAGGAGTGCAGAGCCTTCAAGATACCTATGTGGCTTAGAGAGGCAACCCCTTTAGTGGCTTGTTTGGATTTCCTACCTTTATCATGTGTTGTGGGCTTCCACGGCTGGGACAGAGGAGGTCTCAGCACTCTGAGGCAGTTATATTTGGGAGAAACCATGAAATCTTTTCAGCAACTCAGAGAAGAATTTTTATTACCTAACAGAGATTTTGTTTGGTTCCGGCAGTTGAGGCATTATCTGCAAGGAGAGGGTATGGGTGCGCAGATCTTTGAACCATCCAGTTCCATTCAGGAAAATTTATCTAAGCTAGCCCAGCTAACACACCTGGAGGGAAGAGTCTCTATAATCATAAAAGCCTTTAACAAGTTAGAACCAGATCATATAATCAAGGTAAAAGAGAATTGGGTTGGAGACTGGATATGTTCTGAGTGATCCTGAATGGCACAGGGTATGGACGGGAATCAATTATACCACAGCCTCTCCATTTTGGAGAGAATTCTGCTAGCGAGTGGTGATCCACCTTTTTAGGACACCAGTGATTACCAAACATTTTGGTAAACATAATTGGATTTATGTTGGCAGGGATGCCCAGACAGGGGTACTCATACTCATATATTCTGGTCCTGCTCAATTTGGGGGACTACTGGCAGGAAATAGCTAAAATAATGGGATCAATTTTAAATATACCCCCCGCCTAAATATTTAAAGAATTGGATTTGTTGCCCTCCCCCAATGGTATGAGCTAGAACTCAGATTTATCTTTACAACATTTTTGTGGCAGCAGCCCTTAGGTAATAACTTTGAGCTGGCTCTCACCTAAAACCCCTTCGATTGATACATGGTACTCCATCTGCATTAAAATCATGGAAATGGAGCAAGTTACTGCAAGGCTTACATTACAAACAAACAAGTTCAAAAGCAGATGGTTACCCTTTTTTCCATTATAAGGCCTTAAAGGAGGGAAGGATATAAGGGAGGTCCTTGCAGATTTAGCACTTACGGCATAGGCCTGTGCAGCCTTGGGCTCCTAGGCTGCTCCTTTCCCCCTTCTGCCCTTCAGCTTACCCCAGGCCACCCACCCTCTGGATCACCCAGGTTCAATTCCAATTTAAAACCTTTTAATCTATATACAAACTAATATGGGATTATAGTATATAATTTGTTATATTATTGTCCTTTTTCTTTTGTGTTATGTTAGCTTGGCCTATGTAATTAATTTCCTTGTTTTATTGTAAATGTCTATTATGTTTTATGTACTGTGAATGTCTTGTGAAACATAAAAAATATGTATACCCTTGAGGAAAGGAGGGAGAGGGGGCACATGATACAAACTTTTAAGTACCTCAGTGGAATCAACAAAGTCCAAGAGGGTAGTATCTTTCAGAAAAAGAGATGTGCAAGAACAAGGGGACACAATTTAAAGATAGAGGGGGGGCAGTTCAGGGGCAATGTGAGGAAATATTTTTTCATAGAGAGGGTGGTGGATGCGTGGAACAGCCTTCCTAAGGACGTGGTGGGGTCTAAAACTGTGGGAGAATTCAAGAATACATGGGAAAGGCATAAGGCAATTCTTGTGGGGGGGTTAAGAAGAAGTAGGCTGTTGGTTAACTAGGATCTGCAGCTTATCCTCTAGGTAGAGAAATGGGCAGACTAGGTGGGCCAAGCGATCCTTATCTGCTGTCAAAGTCTATGTTTCTGTTTCTATGTTAATAAAATTACAATTAAAAAAAAAAGGTTTTCCGCAACTGTGGCACAAAAACAATGGAAACTACATTTTGATGGGGATTTGAAAATTTGCTCTGCTGGGTGCATGTGATGAGGTGCTAAGAAGGTTATGTTGAACATTTGGGGTGAAAATTATATAAGATGGCATAGTTATGAGTATTTGTCGCAATTTCACTATGCCTGCTCATAACAATGTGTGGAAGTGCAGGGGCCAGAGACCCTTATGTTTCCACAGCTAGATACATATGTGCAACTGTGGAGGGATGAGAGCACAGGGTCCAAAGGACCCTATACTCCCACTGTGACATATAAATACTGTTGTTCTGTCCGGCTGGAGGGATGGGAGCGAAGGGTCTGAAGGTCCACTGGGACATATGGGCACTGTTGTACTATCTGGATGGAGGGATGGGGGAGCCTGCACTGCCGCCATAACATGTCCATGACATATGGACAGTGTTGTATTGTCTCGATGGAGGGATGGGAGGGCATGGCCCAAAGGACCCTGTGTTCCCACAGTAGCATGAGGATACAATTATATTATCTGAAAAAGAAGGGAAATTAATTGCAAAAAAACATCATTAATGCATCAGTTAGGGTGAATACCATAGCAACAAAAGTGGGGAAATGAGGTGTTAGGGTTTCCAACTCTAATGCCCCACCCTTAGGGTTCCCACCCCTACCATCTCCCCCAGCCTCCACAAACCAACTGGCGTTGGGGTTTGCCATGGGGTCATCAGGTCTAACTCTTACCCCATTTTCCTATACTGTAGCATGTAAGCTTGTTTACACATGGAATGGTATGAGAGTTAGGCCTGATGATCCCATGGCACACCTCAATGCCTATTGGTATGTGGAGGGTGGGGAGGATGGGGTTGAGGTGGTAGGGGTGGGAACCCTGGGGGTGGGGCTGTAGGGTTGGAAACACTAACACCTCATTTCCCTGCTTTTGTTGCAATGGCATTCATGCTAACTGGTGTATTAACAAAGTTTTTTTGTAATGACTATATATATATATATATATACACATATATATATATACATATATTATACTGGCGTGGTGAAAGTGTACTTCTGTGTTAAAGTTCAAAGTTTGAGGGTTAATAACTTTGTAGCCATTCAACAGATCTGTATGAATGACATGCATCATCTCCAGGCATAGGTCTCTTGACCTGCCAAATTTGGTGTGAATCTGTTGAGTGGCTACTGAGATATAAAGTGTTGAAAAAAAAAGGAAAATCAGGATTTTTTGACATTTCTTTGTCATCCTGGATCTCAGAAATGGCTTTATGTTGTGGGCTGAAATTTTCAGGGTAGAAAGCTCTTGGGTCACAGATGTGCCTTTTGAATGTTTAGTGACAAAATATTAATCTGTTCAAAAGTTATTAAAGTTTTTAATTTCCCATGATTTCCTATGGGAAAAGTTCAGTGTTTAGCACAAAACTGAGATTTTAGCAAATATGGCCAATTTGTGAAAACAAGCCTTTCGCAGACATTCTACATTTTTTTGCACACTTTGAGGGTTAATAGCTTTGGAGCTGTTCAACAGATTTGCAAGAAATTTGGCATGGATAATTGTGCACTTCTATGTAACATTTCACTTTGAAGGTTAATAACTCTGGAGATGTTAAACAGTATGTCATGAAATGTGGCACGCATAATGTCTAGGCATAGAGCTCTTGACTTGCCAAATCTGGTGGGAATCTGTTAAGTGATTCCTGAGGTATAAAGTGTTGAATAAAACAGAAACATCATTATACTTGGGTGGAAGTGCACTTTTATGTTAGAGTTCACTTTGAAGGTTAATAACTTTGGGAGTTGTTAAACAACATTACATGAAATTTGGCATACGTAATGTATTTGCATAGGTCTCTTAGCCTGCTAAATTTGGTGGAAATCTGTAGAGTAGTTTCTGAGACATAAAGTATTGAAAAAACAGAAAAATCATCAGTATTGGGTGAACCAGCACCTTCTATGTTAAAGTTCAAACATTGAGAGTTAATAAATTTGGGGCTGTTTAATGGATTTACATACAATTTGGCATGCATAATTTCTAGGGGTAGGTCTTTTAACCAGTTAAAGCTGGTGTGAATCTGTAGAGTAATTTCTGAGACATAAAGTGTTGAAAAAACAGAAAAATCAGGATTTTTTGACATTTCGTCATCCTGGATCTTGGAAATAGCTTTATGTTGTGGGCTGAAATTTTCAGGGTAGAAAGTTTTTGGGTCAGAGATGTGCCTTTTGAATGCTTGGTGAAAAAATATTAATCCACTCAAAAGTTATTAAAGTTTTTAATTTCCCATTGTTTCCTATGGGAAAAGTTAAGTGTTTGGCACAAAACTTGAGATTTTCGAAAATTTGGCCGATTTGTGAAAACAAGACTTTCGCAAATGTGCTAAATTTTTGCACATGTAAGTTTAAACTGAGATTTTCACAAAATATGGGTGATTTTCAAAAACAAGATTTTTGCAAATGTGCTAGAATTATCAGCCATAGATTTTTGCAGATGTAGATTTTCACAAATGCATGATGTCTGCAAAAATTAGGTTTTCGCACACTGTTTTCGTACACTTTTAAGTGCTAAGTTTTTATAGCTGTTGTTCCCTACCACTGTAGCAGGATGAAAAGTATAGTGGCTGGGAAAAGTACACATTTATTCCTACCAAAGTCTTCTAAAAGAAAAAAAAACAGATGGAATCAAGTCCTCCCACTGTTTTCATCTGCTTTTAAGTGCTACGGTTTCATAACTGCTGTTCCCTAACACTGGGAGTGCAGGGCCTGAAGGACCCTGTGCTCCTTGGACCCTGTGCTCTCACCATGACATGTGGATACTGTTGTACTCTCTCACCAAATTGCCCATTTGTGCATAATGATATGCGGGCCTTGTGCTCCCACTTGCACACAACAACGGAGCGATACAGTAGCCCAATAGGCCTGAAAAGAAACCCTTGTAACTCTAATTTGCCAGTATCTCAGTAACCGTACAACCTAGGAAACAAATTCCACTGCAGGTGTAATCTATTACTTTGAAACTTCCTCATAAAGTTGTGGGTAGCAAAAAATCTGTATCTCACTTTGTTTTTGAGATACGGGCTCTGAAAGTCACTATGAGTGCCACAATGTTATCCTATTGGAAAAATCAAAACTTCATGATAGCATATCAATGGAACTGATTAACTTTTCAACACCTAAAAAGCATAATTCACATCTCTGGGGCATCCCCTTAATACCCTGCACATTTCAAGTCAAAAGACTTAACTGTTTATTTACAGTGCAGTGGCAAAGTCTTTAAAATCCTAGTTCACAAGGTATCAAAATCTCCGATAGTGAGGTCAATCCCCATTCATGAACTGTCAAAATCACCGTACATGAGAAATCTTTGACTGTTAGATTTTGGCCATTTGCTCCGTAAGTGACGGTCAAGGATTTTACTACCTAGCGAAAGGGGATAGGGATTTTCTCAGCTCATGGATGGGGATTTTGCCAGCTCACGAAAGGGGATTAAAAAAAACAATCCCCTTTAATGAGCTGACAAAAAAATTCCCATCTGCGAGCAGATCCCCTTTTGTGAGGCAACAAAATCTTTGACCATGAGTCAATCCTTGTCCACGAGATGGGCCATCTGGTCCCTAAGTGACGGTCAAGGATTTTGCTGCCTCGTGGAAGGGAATTGCTCGTGGATGGAGATTTTGCCACCTTGCGGACAGGGATTTTGTCAGCTCATGAAAGGGGATCAAAAAACCCAGTCCCCTTTCGCAAGCTGGCAAAATCCTCATCCACAAGCTGATCCCTTTTCATGAGGCAGCAATATTCTTGGCTGTGAGTCAATCCCCATTTACTAGAGGGTCATCCGGTCCCTAAGTGACTGTCAAGGATTTTGCTACTCTATGAAAGGGATTGGCTTGCCGAAGAGGATTTTGTCAGCTTATGAAAGGTGATTGGAAGCGAGTCAGGGATGAAGAGTTTCAAAATTTGAAATTAACATTTTTTGGCCAAAATGAAGCAAACCAAAAGTGTAGGTTTGTAGAGGGCATTACCCTGAACAAAACCCATGCCTTATTGCAACAAGAAGTCATTCATGGAGGAAGCTATGACATTCTGTTTAGTGAAAAAAATGAAAACAAGATTGAGGTTCACAAAAGGGGAATCCATTGAATGGTTGTAAAGTTATTAACGTGCAAAATTTGGGTTTTAACACTAAAGTACCTACTCAACCTTAACTATACGCATGTGTGTGTGTGAATATATATATATTTTTTCTTGCTTTTTGCATATTGAATCTTTTATGCAAATTGTATCCCCTTTCCCTCTCCCCCAGGATGCATCTGGAAATGAGCTCTTGTAGTTCAGTATGCCTTTTCTGGTGAAACTTTTTCAAATAACTAAAAATAAATTGAAAGAATGGAGGCAAACACCAGAGATCCCCTGATAACTGCCTATTAATCAAAATAATACAACAGTTCACAAAAACAAAAAGACCCTAATTTAAACAAGAAAAACACTGAGGCAAGCATCCATACTCTGCACTTTATGACCCCCAACCTTTCTTTTGATATGGTTGATGCATATTTCAGTGTATACAGCATGCTACCACTGTGAAGCTATTGGAAGCAGGGGGTGAGGAATCAGAAAATGAATAACAATTGACACCACCGGCACTACATTCACATGGCAAGTGACAAAGGAGCTGTGGCTGACCATGGTTTGCTTGGCATATGTACCTGAGTAGCTGCGGCTGATCACCGTATGTTGGGAGAGGATCCATCAGATGGTGGGGAGGAAGATGGGGGGGGGATGCTGCTGGTTGCTGAGGCCATATGAAAGGATGTAGCTGTGCTGGGACTGGTGCAGCTGTATCCTTTCATATGTGAGAAGTTTATGCACATCAGCCAGCAAACCAGCATCAGCAGTAGCCTTGTCAGAGCTGGATGTGAACATGCACACCTCCTGCAGGCTCAACTGCATTGGCTGCTTACATCACACACCTCCCCTGCTCCTACTCTGCCAGAGTGGTACCAAATAAAGCATACATAACAATGAACTTGTTTTACTTTTAAAGACCTAAAACCTTTATAAACACATGTTTTTCGGTGTTCTTATGAAAATTAATTGCTTCTAAATGGTTTAAAGGTGACCCATTTTATAACCACAATAAGACACTCAAGGGTTTAAGTTTTTTTCCTGAACCACACTTCCCAGTGGTTGAAGGCACTTGGCACATGCACCTTCAGCCTCACAACATACCTGGGCATATGATTAAGGTAATGTAACCCACACCCTATAGTGTCGTATTGCTTATGCAAAATAACAAGGTTAAATCCTTAAAAGCATAGACAACTCTTACAAAAAGTACAAACATTACATATATTATCCATGCCATGGGAAAGCCACTGCCAAAATGCCACAGCATTTCATTCCTCACTGGATCATCTTCATGGTTGGAGTTATGCACCACATATCCTTGCTTTGAAGTCTTGCATTTAAAGGTGTAACAAATTTTAACACTACCATTTTGTGTGACAGCATAATAGCCAACCTTCAAGCCTAAACTTCATACATGGGTGATAGTACCAGACACTGAAAAGTTAAAAACCATTACAAAGAAAAGTTCATAAGCCAACAGTATTTCTAAATATTGACTAGTTACAATCAATCCAGGTTGTTTGGTTATTGTAATATTGCCACACATCCCACTGTGGATTATTCCTTACCTCTCCAGCAGCAGAATCTTTGATGCATCAGTCTCCCTTCTTGAATATCCATCTTCTGACAGGACAAAGGTATAAGATGGCTGGCTGTGTAACTTATGCAAAACTATAAGTTTCACACTGTATTCAGCTCTTTCATTTCTACTCTCAAGAGATCTTGCTTGGCAGACTTCCATAACTCACCATTACCTTCTCCTTCCCTAATTTTAGCTTTTGTGCCCACTACTGCTGGGCAAAACACAGGAGCGAGCTTGCAGTGAATTTGGGCAGCTGCACTCACAAAAACGAACCAAACCAACAATGGCAGAAAAGTAAGGCCACAAAAAGGGGGGCAAAAAAATGTCTGCAAAACATGGCAGAAAATGCTAAATAACTGCCAGAAATTATATTTAAGTAGAGTTGTGAGTGAACAGAAGACAGTAAGTATTTCTTTTCCTTTTTTCATCTATTCTTGTTTTGGCACGTTTTTCAGCACCTCACTTTCTGTGATTGTTACTACTACTACTACTACTGTTGTTGGAGCATCAAACCTGATTCCCTGCTTTTCCTTTTTTTCCTTTATATCCTCCATTTCCTCCTCTGGGGAACTCCTAGTCTGTGTCGATTTTAACAATAACTGTGCCTATAATAATATTTAATCCCTTCACCACAGTCAATCTATCGGTGATTCTGCAGTACCCATCTCATACCTTCTGCTGACTTGGCTCACTCATTACCTGGGTCCTTGTCTCCCACCTCCACCATATTGTGGTAGCAGGCACCTTCTCAAGATAACCTCAGTGCCCATCCTGTGGTGTTCTGTGTGCGAAAGGTTCCTCCCAAGGGTACCCAACTCTGGGCAGTGATGTGCATTACAAAAGGATAGGAGATATCCTGGATGTTAATTCGCTGAAGTAGACTTTGACCAGTGCCAATAACTCAGCATTTCATCAACTGATTACTTGGGCTGAACAGTATGTGGAATTCTGATATTGGCATCAGTGTGGGACGGCAATTCCATTTAAAAAATGATTTTCAGAATTTAGTTTTAAATTCCACGGAATTAAAAAAAGCATTTCTGTATAAACCATAAAATAATTACTTTGGATCACAAACCGCAGAATGTTTTTCACCATATTGTGGAACAAGAATCCTCAATTTATGTAAACTGTGGATTATTAATCCACAAAAAACTTTCCCAGTGCAAAATGTCAGAATTTCACTACTGACGGTATTGCAACTTCAACATTTTGTACAGCCCACTGATTACCAAGATCAGCAATTTGTTAACACTTTAAGCACATTTTATAAAAAAAAAAATATAAGAATATCAAAGAATCATGCTTCAAACAACATGAAATATTGCTGTATTCTGACTATATGCAGTTAGCCCCAGCACTTGAACTGCTCCAGAGAGGAAAGAGTTAACTCTATGCCAATACATAGAACGTTGAGCTAGAGCTCGGTTTTCAAACCTCTGTCCCAGGTACTCCTCAGTGTAACTGTCAGATTCTCTACTGTGCCTTACTGTGAAGTCGCTCCAGAGATCTTCTCCTTCACTTCAGTTCTGTTGTGGTTAAATCGGTCGGTTTAGGAAACCGCTTCTTTATTTTTTCGGTCTTTACATCTCTGTCCTGGTACAGTAAGTGTATTAGTAGGTAGTAGTGTGGTTTATAAAGGAATTGTTTTTTATTTTCGATTTCTTTCTGGTTGGTCCAGTTGGGAACTGAAGTGATTAATTGTTTCTGTTTCTACAGTTTACTTTAGTGTGGTTTCCGGTATCTATCAGTTCCTGAAAAAAAAAACGTTGATTTCTCTGTTTTTTTCATCCGACCCATGACACAGTTGGAACTGATAGGTTTGATAGTTGCCTAGCTTGAAAGCTGGTAAGGGTGACTTTGTATTTAAGGCAGGTCTGAGAAACCCAAAAAGAAAACTGTGCCCACTGGGTTTCAACACTGCACTGAGTGTGGGGAGGCTTTTGCCAAGGCTGATCCCCACCTGATCTGTGTTTATTGTCTGGGGTTTAATCACCTCAAAGAAGACTGCCAACTCTGCAGAGACTTTTCTAAGGCCACTGTAGATAAACATTTAAGTAGGTTGAAGGAAAGGGAGGCCAAAAAATCCACTGACTTAGATGGCCAGCCCGGTTCGGTTCCGACCGAACCTAAGGGGATGCCCACTGACCTGGGTGATACCCCCTTGGGCAAGAGGAGAGCTGATTCTGTGGAATCAGTTCCTGCAAATAGAAAGTGCAAGTCAGCTGGTTTGGATCCCGGCTCTCATGGTCCGGCTGCTGATGAGATAGCCAAAGCGATGACTATTGTGCAGTCGCTTCGCCCGGTTCTGACCGAACCGATACTGACTCACAGATGGTCGGTTTGGTCGGACTTGTCTGCTTCTGACTATGATACCAAAGCATTCT
Source organism: Neoceratodus forsteri (assembly GCA_016271365.2). Taxonomy (NCBI): domain Eukaryota; kingdom Metazoa; phylum Chordata; order Ceratodontiformes; family Ceratodontidae; genus Neoceratodus; species Neoceratodus forsteri. The sequence goes on along the minus strand of CM028133.1, from coordinate 151,218,592 downwards.
ATGAGGGTGAGTGGGAAGGAGATGAACATGATGAAGATGAAGATTACGAAGACCTAGATGAGCCTATTGAGTCTGACATCTCCCCATACAGGCCTTCTAATGTGTCTCTTCTAGGCTTTCTGAGTCCCCCTACCACTTCTTGTTTTACAAGAAGGTGGCTGAGACTCTTCAGCTTCCAGTGGAAGAAGCTGAACAGGATCAGGAGGAGACTGACTATGTTGAGATGATGGATGTCCCAGAGTCAAAAAGGGTATCTATCCTTCTGCACAAGTCCCTGGGGAAACAGACACAAAAAATATTACAGTTTTCAACATCCATACCTCCTGTGGATAAGAAAATGGACAGGTGGTATGCTCTCTTAGGCCCTGGTATGGATTTCCTTGCTAACCATTGCAGTCATGTTGGGGTAGTGCAAGCTGCAGCCTGTGACAACGCTAAAATTCCCCTGGTATCTCACCACCCAAGATAAGGATTCCAGGAAAGTGGATGCCATTGCAAAGAAGCAGTACTTGGCATCCTCCTTGGGACTCAGGCAATCCAACTATATGGCATATACAGCCAGATACCAGAAGTCTAGGTGGGATACAATTCTGGAGCTGGATAAGAATGCCCCTCCCCAGCTGGTCAAGGAGCTGGAGCAGGTGGCTGTGGATGGCACTGAAGCTTCAAAGGTCCAGTTTCATGCTGCTGTGGACACGAATGATGTTCATTCTAGGGTCATGGCTACATCTGTTTCCATGAGGAGATTTGCCTGGCTCAGGTGTACCAGTTTATCTCAGGATACCCAGACCAAAGCCATGGATTTTCCTGTCACTGGTAACTCTCTGTTTGGGGAGCAAACAGAGATGTACATGAAAAAGATGGATGAGTACAGGACCACATATAGGAGTTCTGCAGCCAAGGAAAAGCAGACCACTCCTCAGAGGCTGCAATCCAGGGCTGGCAGGGGCAGGCTTTTTCACAGACCTTTCTACCAGGTCCAGGCCTCCTCTTCTTTTCAGCAAAAGGGGTTCTTTAGGGTAAAGGCAGAAGGGGAATGACAAGGGCTGCATCCTCCTCCCAGTCTAAGCCCCCTGCCAAACAGACACCCTGATGTGTTAGTCAGGGTCACCTCCCGAATCCCTGTTGGGGGCAGACTGGCTCACTTCTTTCAGGCCTGGAAGTCTGTCACTTCAGACAAGTGGGTCCTGAAAGTGGTGAGCCAGGGTCTGGCTCTCAGCTTCAGTAGGTTCCCAAAGCTGAGAGCAAATGCTTTCTATCCTTACTCGGCAGAGGAAACACAGGCTTTAGAAATAGAGGTCTCTTCTCTACTGCTTCTGCAAGCAGTGGAGAGGGTACCTCTCATCCACAGGGGAAAAGGATTGTACTCCAGGTACTTCCTTACCCTAAAAAAGACAGGGGAGTGGCCATGCATCCTGGATCTACAATACCTAAACAAGCACATAGTAAAGCCAAAGTTCAAGATGGTGACTCTGGGAATTATTCTTCCGTCTCTGAGACCAGGAGACTGGCTAGCCTCCCTGGATCTCAAGGATGCCTATTTCCACATACCTATCAGGCAGTCCCACAGAAATGTACCTCCAGTTTGAACTGCCCTCAGGCCATTACCAAGTCAGGGCAATGCCTTTCGGCCTAACATCTGCTCCAAGGGTATTCACCAAGTGCCTAGAAGTAGTGGTGGCCTTCCTCAGAAGACAAGGCATCTTATTGTTCCCTTACCTGCACGACTGGCTCATAGTAGGTCAGTCTCCAGACCAAGTCAGATCAGCTCTAGGGGTCACTCAAAATCTTTTGGACTCTCTAGGATTCATTCTAAACCTGGAAAAGTCTGTTCTGGAACCAGTTCAGCTTCTCACATTTGTAGGAGTGGAGCAGGACACTGTTCAGGCCAAGGCCTTCCTTCCTCTCTCAAGAGTTCAATCCCTCATCACCCTGGCTTCCTTTTTTCATCCACTTGTGTCTCGGCCAGCCAGACACTTCTTGCAGCTACTAGGCCACACAGCAGCCTGTACTGCAGTACAGCAAGGGGAAAGGTTTCAGATGAGGGATATTCAATTTCATCTAAGAGCCTTTTGGTCTCAGAGAAAAGATCCTCTCTCCAAGTTGGTTCCGGTGTCTCTAACTTTGGTTCAGGCCCTCCAGCAGTGGCTGGACGGGGACAATTTGAGACAAGGGGTTCCCTTCCTCAGTCAGGTTCCCACAGTGATTCTCACCACAGACGCTTCCCTGCTGGGATGGGGAGCCCATCTGGATCAGCTTACTGCTCATGGAACTTGGTCTCATCAGGAGTCTCTTCTACACATAAACTTTCTCAAACTCAGGGCTGTCTTTCTGGCACTTCAGACATTCTCAAATTTAATTCAGGGGAAAGTTGTGCAGATCAAGACAGACAACACCACAACAATGTGGTACATCAACAAGCGGGGGGGCACTCGGTCCTCAGCCTTGTGCACCGAGACCATGAAAATATGGTCATTAGCTTATTCCCTGCAGGTTTCCCTGATTGCTGTGCATCTGCCAGGGAAGGACAATGTAATTGCAGATGCCCTCAGCACGATTTCCCAAGGTCACTACGAATGGGCCCTGAATCCTTTCATTCTTCAGATCATTTTCAAGAGATGGGGCACTCCAGAGATAGATCTCTTGGCAGCACCGGACAACCATCAGCTCCCTCTGTTCTGCTGCAGACCCCCTATTCTGGGTTCTGTTCCTCTAGATGCCCTCTTGTTGGATTGGACCAACAGGTTTCTCTATGCTTTTCCTCCCTTTCCTCTGATATTCAGAGTTCTGGTCAAGATTGGGTCCCAACCCTGCACTGTGATTCTGATAGCCCCAGATTGGGCCAGACAGCCTCAGTATCCTCTACTATTGTCACTACCAGTGACAATTCCCCTGTGCCTTCCCAGACAGTTCAACCTCCTTACCTCATCTCAGGGGAGGATATTGTACCCCAATCTTCACACACTCAGACTCAAGGCCTGGTTCTTGAGGAGCTAGAATATGCAGGCCTGCATCTCTCACAATCAGCTCTGGATATCCTTAAGTCCAGTAGAAAGCCTTCCACTAGAAAGACCTATGATTCTAAATGGAAGAGGTGTGGGTTCTGGTGTTCCCAGAGGCACATCCAGCCAGAGTCAGCTGATATTGCCACTGCTTTAGATTATTTGGTTTATCTTAATAGTTTAGGCCTTTGGCTTACCACTCTCAAGGTGCATTTGGCAGCTATTTCTGCTTTTCTTTTAGCTGGGAAGGTCTCCTCTCTAGCCTCCCACCCAGTTTTCAAGAAATTCTTCAAAGGCTTGGTTCATATCAATCCCCCCTTCAGGGGTCGTACTCCTCTGTGGGATCGGAATATCCGTATTGCACAGCTGATGCAGCCTTCCTTTGAACCATTTTGCTCAGCTGAACTCAAATACCTGACTTGAAAAACTGTATTCCTGGTTGCTATTACTTCTGCCAGGAGAATCAGTGAGTTACCGGCTTTATCAGTGGAACCTGATTTCGTCTCATTTTATAAGGATAAGGTGGTCCGTCGTACAAATAGGAAAGTCCTCCCTTAAGTGGTATCAGACTTCCATCTGAACCAATCTATGACACTGTCTGTATTTTTCACTGATCACTCCTCCTCTGGAGAGAGGAGATTACACAGGCAAAGAAGGTTCTGAGTTACTACTTAGAATCCACCAAGCCCCATAGAAATGACTGTTCCCAGATGTTTCTCACTTATGGGGAGGTGGGTAAAGGTAAGCCTGCCACCATGAGAACTATTCCTAGGTGGATTGTCTCCTGCATACAGTTCTGCTACTCAAAATTGGGGAAAGAGCCACTCTCAGGCCTGAGGGCTCACTCCACCAGAGGTACAGCTGCTTCGGTCGCAGCAGCCAGAGACATACCCTTAGCGGAAATCTGTAAAGCAGCCACCTTGAAGACTGTTCACTCATTTACCAAGCATTACTCACTTGACATTCAGTCAAGAAGTGATGCTAGGTTTGGTATTGCAGTACTGCACAGCCTGTTTCCAAAATAGGTTCTGTAGTTCCCTCCTCCTTGGGGGTACTGCTTGGTAGTCTGCATATAGTCAGAATACAGCAATACTTCATGTTGTTTGAAGAAAAAATTACTCACCTTAGTAATTGTGTTTCTTCTCATGGAGTCTTGCTGTATTCTGACCTCCCTCCCTGCCTCTCCTCCTGGAACCTAGTTGTTTTGGGATGTGGGTGGGCAGGCGCAGTGTTGCACCTCGGGGTGTACCTGGGTGCTTCTTCTTAATTGAGGTTTTTCTTGTTCCTATGTTTTTATGATTGTTTGCTTTATTACCTACTTGAATTCTTTTTTGGGGTCTCAATTTGAGTCTTTGGATCCTACATTTATATTTATTGCCTTTTGGCACAAAAGCTCTAAAAACAATTCTGGGTTGTTAGTTAGTATAGGGCTCATAAGAATCTGACAGTTACACTGAGGAGTACCTGGGACAGAGATTTGAAAACCGAGCTCGAGTTCAACATTCTATGCATTGGCATAGAGTTAACTTTTTCCTCTCTGGAGCAATACAAGTGTTGGGGCTAACTGCATATAGTCAGAATACAGCAAGACTACATTAGAAGAAACACAATTACTAAGGTGAATAATTTTTTCTTATCTAACTATGCGTATGTTTTTTTACACACCTGAGGTGTGTGAAGACCCATAAACCTAGAGAGCAAAGCTTGAGATGTTTATGATGTCATCATACACCAAGTAAAAGACACACACATAGTGAAAAAGTTCATAACACGCAGTTACATGTGTTATTTTTTTATAATAACTGGAGCAGGGTGGGTTAGACAAAAAAAAGCAAAAGAGACAGAGATTCAGTGAACTTGAATTTAATGTGCTCTAAAACTATACTGTAGTGCAGGTCGTTAACGTATGTCAGCTTATAATAAATATGGGTAATAAGAATAAAATGATAATCTTAACTGTCTAACAGTGTTAATGTATTTAAAAAATATTTTAAGAGGTTACCAGTTGCTTTCTGAGGCAGTTCATCATCAGGGTGTTCCATGCTAATCAGTAGTACTGCAGAAGTAAATGCAGTACAGAAACAATACCAACAACTTGGAGAAGCACTCATTAATTTAAAAGTTCAAACATATTTCAGGGTCTTGATTTCTTCAGTTTAAAAGCCAGCAGGTAATCTCAGTTTAATGGTCAATGCATGGTTTTCCAGAGAGGAAGAAAGCACAAGTCTGCAAATGCCATAATAATTGGTTATGACATCATACCTGGTTATTATAATCTGAAAGGGCTTGGCAATTGATTTTTATCAAGGGTCAACAGTTACTATAATTGCAATAATATCTCCAGGTTGTGTATATTATGAGATAGAACTTCTTTGGTGGTAAAAGGCAACTGGCATTATCTCATACCTCACAGCACACCCAAGGCATGATGATATCGCATGATATTTATTTATTTAAAATGTTCACATGGAACACATACTGAGCAGAAATGCTAATTTCCAGATGGGTCCTGGGAAAGGGCGTTTGGACAGCACAATACAGTTCAGAGGTACAATGATAATGCAATGCTTGCAAGTGCTTTTTATACAGTACTACACCCTGTTGTGCATTACTGCTTAATTAACCTTGCTTCACTGCTCAGTGACCTGTATGCTATTGACTAGTTGAGGATGGGAATAAGCTTGAGACACTGGTGAGCCAGCAAGGGAAGTAGGATTAAGCATTACAGAAGACTCTGTCCTCCTCCTCTGGGTAGGGAGGAAGATCAAAACACAGTGCTAGTGGTGTAGGACAATCTTGTCAAGTGCAGACAAAACTGATGAAACTGAGCAAAATACAAGCTGGAGCCAGAAATGTCTGCTGGTAGTGGGGACTCTTATTCAGACCAAGAAAGAAACAGGATCTAGATATGGATATGGTCTGACATTCTGAGACTTCATCTGGGAGGAGTGACCAATAGTGCATAGTACTCCCTTTCCTGTCAGGCAGGCAACAATTTGTCAAATGATGAGACGCCACCTCTAATTCAGGCCTGGTCAACTGCAATGTCCCTCAGTGCCTAATTCTAGGCCTTCTCCTTTTCTCCATATTTACCAATGCCATAAACACCTCTTGCTCCACAATAATGTATGCTGATGACATCGCCCTCAATGCCCGCTCCCACGACACTACCCACATTAATTCGCAACTCAGCCATGATTTCTCCTTGATATAGACCTGGCTTAGCAAAACTAAGCTAGTCCTCAATGTCTTCAAAACACAAATGATGGTGTTTGGGCCAAAATTCAGGCATCCAGCCTTACCTGATTCCATGAAAATTCATTACATTGATGGCTCCCAACTCTCCAGCATGGAAGAACTGAAATACTTTTGTATTACCCTGAACTAAGCTCAGGTCTTCTCAAAGAAGATGAAACACAGAAGGTGACGGCAGATAATGACCGTATGGCCCACCTAGTTTTCCCCTTTTCCCAACCTAAAACAACAGCACAGACCACAGTTGATCTCTGGCTTACCCTCTCTTCCCTATTGTGAGAGTACTCTTATGTCTATTCCATGTATTCTTGAATTCCCCTACTGTTTTTGGCCCACCACCTCTGCAGGGAGGCTGTTCCAAGCATCCAGACGATGTAAGAAACCACTATGGTTCTCACAGGAAGTGGCAGTGAAGGTTCAAGAGAAAAAGAAAGCATTCAGGAAGTACAAGGAATCGCAGAAGGAGTAGGACAGAGAATTGTATCAGTTAATGCAAAAGGAGGCTGGGAAGCCAGGCAGAACAGCAAAGGCCCAAACCGAGGAAAAGATAGCCAACTCAGTTAAGAAGAGGGATAAAACCTTTTATAGGTACATCAGGGAGCAAAGGAAGACCAAGGGAGGGATAGTGAGGCTTAATAAAGGAGAGGGAGGGTGGGCAGAGGGAGACTGTGAAAAGGCAGAGATACTAAACAAATATTTTTGCTCAGTATTTACAAATGAAGAGGGGGAGGTACATAAAACAAACAGTAGTAACACTCTGGATACAGAAGTTGATACCAGCCCATTTACAGAAGAAAGGGTTCAGAAAGAACTCTTAAAACTGAAGGTGGACAAAGCAATGGGGCCTGATGGGATTCATCCCAGAATTCTAAAAAGAGCTAAGGGTAGAACTAGTGACACCACTGACTACCCTTTTAACAAATCATGGGAGGATGGGGTGGTACCCGAGGACTGGAGGAGGGCAGATGTGATTCCCTTCACAAAAGTGGGAGCAAGGCAGAAGCAGGAAACTACAGGCCTGTTAGTTTAACCTCAGTGATAGGAAAATGATGGAATCACTTCTGAAGGAAAGAACTGTCAGTATCTAGAGGCCAGAGGGCACAGGACCCTAGGCAGCATGGATTCATAGCGGGAAGGTCATGCCAGACAAATCTGATAGATTTCTTTGACTGGGTGACCAAAGTAGTAGATCAGGGAGGGCTGTGACATGGCCTACCTAGACTTTAGCAAGGCATTTGACACAGTCCCACACAAAAGATTAATATACAAGTTAGCCAGCCTGGGAGTGGGTCCCAAGATGACAGCCTGGGTAAAGAATTGGCTGGAGAATAGGACACAGATAGTAATAGTAAATGGAGTCCACTCAGAAGAAAGGAGGGTTACTAGTGGGGTACCGAGGGTTCAGTATTAGGACGGTCCTCTTCAATGTCTTTATAAGCGACATTCTTGGAAGGACTGGAAGGAAAAAGTATGTCTCTTTGCAGATGACACTAAGATCTGCAACAGAGTTGATGCACAGGGTGGGTGGAAAGGATGAGAAGGGACTTGGCAAGGTTAGAGGAATGGTCAAATGTATGGCAGCTTAGATTCAATGCTAAGAAGTGCAAGGTAATGCACCTGGGAAACAAAAACCCAAGGGAAGAGTACACAATGGGGGGTGAGATACTAACAACAACAAAAATGGAAAGGGACCTGGGGGTAGTCATATCAGATGACCTAAAGGTGGGCAAGCAATGTGAGAGGGCAACAAGGAGGGCTGGGGGGTTACTGGGATGCACAGGGAGAGGCATCACCAGTAGAAAACAGGAAGTTATTATCCCTCTGTACAGACAGCTGGTGAGACCCCATCTGGAGTACTGTGTGCAGTTCTGGAGACCCAATCTCCGCAAAGACATAGACAGGATGGAAGCTGTCCAGAGGAGGGCAACTAAAATGGTGCAGGGTCTGCACCGGAAGACATATGAAGACAGACTTAAGAAGCTTAATATGTATAGCCTCGAGGAAAGGAGGAGAGGGGGACATGATAGAAACTTTCAAGTACCTCAAGGGAATCAACAAAGTCCAAGAGGGTAGCATCTTTCAAAAAAGAGGTGTGCAAGAACAAGAGGGCACAATTTGAAGATGGGGGCAGCTCAGAGGTAATTTAAGGGAGGTATTTTTCACAGAGAGGGTTGTGGATGCATGGAACGGCCTTCCGGAGGAAGGTTGTGGAGTCAAAATCAGTGGTGGAATTCAAGCATGCATGGGACAGTCATAAGGCAATTCTGGGGGGTGGGGGTAAGAAGAAGTAGGCTGCTGGTTAACTAGGATCTGCAGCTTATCCAGTAGGTAGGGACATGGGCAGACTGGGTGGGCCAAGCGGTCCTTATCTGCCGTCAAATTCTATGTTTCTATGTTTCTTTCTGTGAAAAAGTACTTCCTCATGTTGCCCCTGAGTCTAGCCCTCCTGTAGCCTCATATTATGCCCCCTTGTTCTTGTATACCTTCTTTTCTGAAGGATGCTACCCTTCTGTATCTTGTTTATACCCCCAAGGTACTTGAACGTCTCTATCTTAGCCCACCTCCCTCTCCTCTCTCCTCTCCTCTCCTCTCCTCTCCTCTCCTCCTCCTCCTCTCCTCTCCTCTCTCCTCTCCTCTCCTCTCCTCCAGGGAATACATATTGAGGTCCTCTAGTCTTTTCTCATATGACTTTTGGTGCAGTTCTAACACAATTTTTGTTACCCTTCTCTGGACTGTCTCTGTTTTGTCTGTGTACCTTCCGGAGGTGTGGTCTCCAGAACTGGACACAGTACACCAGATGAGGTCTCACTAATGATGTGTACAGTGGCATAACCACCTTTTTTTTCTTCTGACAATACCTCTCCCTATGTACCCTAGCATCCCACTGGCAGGGCTGTGCCAACAACTCTAAGGGCCCCCGTGCAAAATATGTTGTGGGGCGATACCGCCACACCAATAAATGTAAAATAACCATTAGTGCATATGAAATTTTTATAGTGTAGCTTTTTTGTATCAGTCTATCTAAGCATCCATAGTTTGTCCATGCCCCCTCCCACCATCTCTTGTTGGCACCATGATCAACGAACTGAACCATGTAATTTGTCACTGTTCCTCCTGGGGACACAAGCACTAAGATTAGATGTTTTGAGTAATGAGCCCTGTTGCTTCTTTGTTCTGTACCCACCATCCCCAAATGAAATTGGAGTTGGAATCTTCTGACATCACTCCTGACAGACCCAATTTCAAATGGAGAAGCAATTTCCAAATAGACAGTTGCAAGTTTGTCTTTGACAAAAAGTTTTCTTAAAGCTGATTTGTGAGGCAGTGGGCTCCCTGACAGTGTGGGCCCTACTGCAACCGCAGCTCTTACACCCCCTGGTCACGGCCCTGCCTACTGGCTCTCCCCACAGCCTTCTCACATTATTAGGTTACCTTTAGGTCATCAGATATGATAGCCCCAGGTCCCTTTCTTGATTGGTTAGTCTTCAGTACCTCTCCCCCCATCTTGTACTCCTCCCATGGATTTCTGTGCCCCAAGTGCATGATTTTGCATTTCTTTACATTGAATCTTGGCTGTCACACTCTTGACCACTTCTCAAGCATATTTCGGTCCTTACTCATTTTTTCCATCCCCCTGGAGTGTCAGTCCTGTTGCAGATCTCAGTGACATCTGAAAAGAGGCATACCTTCCCCTCAAGACCCTCTGCAATGTCACTTATGAAGACAATAAAGATGACTGGCTCCAGCATCCCTTCTAGCTCCCCACTGGTCAACCCCCAAACACATCTCTGCCACCACCAAATTAGTAAATTCCTGACTAGGCCTCGCATATTTCATCTGCCACTTCCCTATCCCCCTCAAGGCCAGACTAGCTATAGCTCAAGAAGTTCTGCTTCCCTGTTTACTATATGGCTGTTTAATTTTCTCCCTCGCCTCAGATATATACTTTAATGTACATATGGGATGCTTCCTACAATATCTGCCATTTCTCCCTGATATCTGACTGGTTTACCCACCACTGCTCTCTCTGCTCCTCCTTGGGCTGGTTATCCCCCTATGTTGTTCACACAAGTTCTTTCCGGTGCTTCATATCAAAGCTACTTTGGTCCCCCCACCGCCGCCTCACTGTTTTCTCTACTCCACAGCTTATACCAGTTGTATTGTCATAATCCTCCAATGCCTCCTTTCCCACCATCCACAAATGTTCCACTAAAATAGGGGATAAGGCATTCTCCTCCTTTGCCCCAAGGCTCTGGAAATCCCTCCTCCTCCTGGTCTGCATATTTTCCAATTTCTGTTGATAATTCTCTTATGTTACCATATATTTATTTTAAATGTTACTTTTTTGCTACCCATTTTGCCTGTGTAGATCATGTATTGTGATGCATGCTCACTTCTCTCTACTTCATTTATTTGTAATTATCTCTTTTTTGTACTCTTCTGGGTTTTACCATAAGATAGACTTTTAATTACAGTATCTAGCACATTTACCTGGATTAACAAAACAAAAACAAATAAACAGAGAAATGAGTAAATCAATAAACACCAAAGTGCTGACATGATGCTTTGTATTCCTGTACATAGCAAGGAGCCAAGAGTAATCAAAATAAAAATAAATAAATGGAATCCAGCTTTTGTTTTGCAGAGTTTTGTCAGTTTTGTCTCCATCTGACAGTATTGTCCTGCACTGCCTACATTATTTTGTGTAGTCCTTCCTTTTGTGGCTGACTGTGACAAAATTCACTCATAGTGTAACTATTTTCTGTATGTACTGTAGCCAGGAAGGCAGGGAGAATGGTATCACTGCATGGCTGCCACCTTGTGACTAAAGATGGTAGTGCAGCATCAGTGGTCTGCTTAAGTGAAGAGGATACAGGGTAAGTGTCGCACTAACTGCATGCTTGCAACACACTTGTTTGGGGCACTATAAATTTGCAGTGGTTAGACTGGACTTGTTTGAGCAGGGGAACTCTCACATCTAGAATTTTAGGTGGGGGAACTGCCATCTCTAGGTGGTGTAACTCTCCTATAATATTTAATGGAGAAGGAGGACAAAAGTGCAAGAACATTCATACAATTTTGCAAGAGGTGGTGAAAATGAGTTCCCAAGGGTTCATGTAGGGTTTGAGTGTTTCACATTTATATCTCTTTAGGTTGAAACTCCCCCCACCCCCGCTCCCCACACCTAAGTTGCATTCAGTGGATAACCATGTCCACTTTCCTGCCTCACTCCTTTCCTCCTTCACTAGCACCCCATCCTACGCCTTGCATTGACTCTCATTTGCATCTCATACCTCCCTTATTCTTTTTCCCTAATATTCATCTCCCATTTCCAAATTCGGCCCTCCAATCAACAAAGCATTTATTGTCTTTCTTGCCCCCCCCCACCAACCTCCTCCTAACTAGTGTTTTCAGCAAGTCTAGTACTTTTACTGGTAGTTACTCTCTTGCCTCTTCCCATCTACATCCCTTCTTCCCCACTGTCCACCCTCATCTGTTGTCATTCCATACTCGTATCACTGCCCTTTCCTTTACTCCACTGCATCCATACCTCAATCCATCAGTTACCCCTCCCCTGTCTCCACTCCCACTCAACCCAACCTGTTTCCCTGCAACCTCACTGTTCACCCCTGACTGATCTTTGGCTCCTCTCCCCACCCTCTACCTCTTCCTGAAACATATTTCCCCTCTGCCCCCACCCTCATATGCCCTCTCTATATTTCCACTTTCAATCCCTCTAACCACTTAATCCCCTCTTTATCTCCTGCCAGTAGTTCATGTTATTTGTGGTACCCCGATGGTGGTAAAATGGATGTTAATGTGTGCTGGGTCTCCACAAAAATATAAAAGGGTAAACAGAGCAACTGTGTTGTGATGACGCCAGTAACTTGAACACAAATTATGAACCCATGTTCCTAGGAGGTGGATGTTGGCACCTGACAAAGAGAGGTGGGAGTCAGAAATAGATTCCAAATGCCGGACAGGCTTTTATTCAAGCAAATGGGGAAAGGGAACATAGTCACAGGGGAAACTCTTATCCCTAATCTCCTGTATGAGAAGGACTCTAAATCAACCAACTGTAACAGCTCCACTTTAAGAGCGTTCTATCTTCTACACCCTGTACGAGGGTGACTCTATGCAAACCACTTTCAGTAATCGACTGTAGCAGCTCTACTTTAAGAGTGTTCTATGTTCTAAGATTAGTGAATCACTATACAATCTGTAATACTACCGTAAGGTGCACCTCTACCTAGGGCCTATCGCCTGGAGTACTTCACTCTAAGAAACTCTGCAGCATGTTACTACAAGATTCTACACATGTCATAAAAGGCAATTTGTTCACAGTTGAGCTTTCTCTGTCATTGAAAAGGAAATTGGGATGTAAGATTTGGAGACACAAAGGGAACAACTTGGCTGACTGGCTAGTATGATTCTGGGACGTCTTTAAAACTAAGGGAATGCAGAGAGGATTTTGAACAGGCCATGAGTTTCTCAACCACACCCCACCTCTCTAAGGTTGCCAGAATTTAAGAACAACAGAAAGATTTCCTCAGCTGAAAACCCACTGAGTGCCGCTGGAATTGAAACACAACAGATCCAGCCACAGTCCACTTCTGGACTGCCGGGAGAAGAAGAAGATGCTAAACAACTTGGCCAAAGCCCACTTCTGGACTGCTGGGAGATGAAGAAGATGCAAAACTCCCCACCACAGCCAGCTTCTGGACTGCCGGGAGATGAAGAAGATGCAGAACAGCTGGCTACAGCCTGCTTCTGGACTGCTGGGAGACGAAGAAGATATAGAACACACCCTGCCACAGCCCACTTCTGGACTGTTGGGAGACAAAGAAGATACTGGGAGGAGGAAGTCTGTGGAACATGGGAGAACAACAGTGTTCGGGGCACCATGGCTGGACAAGCCAAGGACTGATATAAAATAATAAATGGGACTATGACTCCGGGTATTGGAACAGAAGATCTGGATGACACTTTGGTACAGAAGACAAAACAAGAAAATGGACGCAGACTTTGCACTGGGCCAGGCCTTACACTGGGAACTTGACAGAGGAAAATAATAAATAGGATGTTGCAACTGAGATGACTGTGGCACAGTTCTTCAGGAGGTTGCTGTTGGCTGCTTCCGAGATGCACTGGGAGATGATTTCTGAAGAACTGAATAAGACCGAGCTGGATATATATTGGAGAAGTGACTCTGAAGACTGATTCAAATACTTTTCTGACACTGAAATGCTGGCAAAAGGCAATACAAGGACAGTTCTAGCACTTATACTGTTCATAAGAATAACAGCAATGCAATAAATGTCTCGGTTCCTATTGTAGTGGGCCACTGCACAGTCTTAATGTCCAGATCATGGTAAATAAAGAGGCACTTTGCTATTCTGGGTGAACCCTAGCTTTCAGGGGACCTAACTACCAAGGGTTTCTGCTAGCTAAATCAGGTTCTCCTGTTGCTGTGGATATGCTGTAGTGGGGACTAGGCTCCCTCGAAATGCTATAAACTCAAATGTCAGTCTAGGGCCCTTTAACACCAGTGGGCCTATGTGGCTAGCTAGGCTTCTACAACACTTGGGGTTTATTATGCTCTTGGTGCCCTATAACACCTGTGGGCCTAAATGGCTAGCTGCAGACCTCAGGACTTGGGTTTCCCCTTTAAGTGACTGTGGGCCTAACTTTGCCCCTTTAAGACCTGGGCCTAATCGCCCCTTTAACCACAGTGGGCCTAACTTGACCCTTTAACAACAGTGGGCTTCCGTGGCTAGGAAACTTTAATAACTGGTTCAGGCCTCCCCTACTAGGCCTCTTTATGAACTGGCACAGGCCTCCCATGCTAGGCTGCTTTAAGAACTGGCACAGGCCTCCCCTACTAGGCCACTTTACATTTCTCTGGGCCTGTGTTGCCCCTTTAACACACTGGTCCCCTCTGTGGCTAAGCCCCCTTTAGTTATGGGCTTTGTTGGCTGGGCCCCTTTAAGCCTCAGGTCCTTTTACTGGCTGGGCCTGCCTTGCCCTTTTAAATCTATCTCTGGGCCTGTCTCACCCTTTTTAATCAATCTCTCTGGGCTTTGTTGCCCCTTTCCATATTCATTGGCCTAGATAGGGCCTGTCTATCACTCTTTGACCAGGGCACCTCCTCTCTGCTCCCTATTTTAAATATTCCACAGCCCGTCTTCTAGGCTTTCAGGCCCTCTCCCAGGCACTGCCACATCCCGTATGCAAATTCTGGTCCCTCCTGTTCTCAGCCCATGGTCATTTCACTTTGCGTCTAATGCTAGCTTTAAGATAAACTAATAAATACTTTGTTCTCCTATACAGGCAGTCAGCACTTGGCTGGTGTGCTGCCGCCTACTCACTGCACCAGACCGGGAGGCAGAGGAGCTGGATTGGGAGGTGGGAGGAGTTTCTGGCAGATGGAGAATTTCAGGTGGCTGCTCGGTCAACCAGGGTCCTTGAGAGGTCCCGATTGCACACACGATGTGGGTCTGCTACTGCCACCTCCGGGGAACTGAAAAATTAAACTTAAATACAAATAAATATATGGGACACCAAGCTCTTTTTACAAATGAGAGCCGAACGCTTCACTTCTTCTGGTGCCTCACAGTGGCACCGCAGACCATGCAATAGCTTCAAGGCATTCTTCAGCAGCTGGAGGCAAAAGGGACATGTAGACAAGCACCCAGGAATGGTTTCAACTCTCCAGGAAAGCCCTTTCTTGTCCCTCCACGCTTTCTGCATGTTCTCTTTCCTCTACAACTACCACAATTCTCCACTCAACAGCCAATTATTTTTTAAACTTCAACACTCTCTACTCTGGTTCTGGCACTAGAATGCCGGGCATGTGCAGCTCAGCACAACATTCTACCCTGGGCACAGTGCTTGTATATGCCACATGCTGGCACAACAATATTTACTTGGCAATTCAGGCTATTTACAGTTATTTAAAACAGGTTTGATGGCTGGATCAGAAGCTGGGCATCTATGCATTTCTGGGGCACCTTTCAAGCTATTGGGGCACCTCCTATTTTTCTTTCGCTCTTTCTGTTGTGCCCCCAACTTTGGGCCACTATCAATTTGGGCCTGCCAAATGATACATGCACTCATGTATCCCCAAAATGTCTTCTTATAACATCTATTGCATTCGAATGAACTACTACAATACTGTTTAGAAGAGGAACATCTCTAAAACTTCAAATTGACTGTACAACAGTTTCTTAACTCTACTTCTATGTGAGCTTTACAAGTTTCAATGCAATTCTTTTAACTAAGATCTATAAGTACTATAAACTATACTTGAGAATAAGTTATCACCATTTTAAATCTTTCTTAACCTCTAAGTTAACTTTGGTAACTTTAAAGAACATTAACTAAACTAATTTGACCATGTTAGGATAACTCTATCTTACTGTGTTTCAGTAGGCAAAACTAGGGACTCTCCATGAGAAACCTTCTAGGAGGAATTCCAAAACTGACTCTCTGAGATCTGTGAGGCAGAGGGCATGAAGGTTTGGTAGAAACAGCTTCTGTCTCTATGGCATTTTCAGATGTCAACCTCTTAAGACAGTTTGAGTTAGCAGTATTTGGGTAACTCCAGGGATTGACATACCAGTCTTTCGGGGTTTCCAGTTTAGTTAGAGTAAGATCTCTGGAAGGGTACTCCTGTCTCTCAGTTGGCTTGCAGTTAATACCAGCTGTAGGATCTGATCTGTCACGAAACATGCATGACTTTAACAGGTTTCTGTGGACAGTCTTGATGCTTTTTCCAATTTCTCATTGCATTTTATAAACTGATAGTTCTCTACATGGAATTTCTACTATGAGATATAGTTTGGGTTCCAACTTGGAAGCTAGTTTGGTCAGTCACGGTGTTCTTTTTAGTAGTACTCTGTCTTCAATCTGTAGTGGACTTGCGTTGGCTTTGGCATCATACATTGTCTTTTGTTTTAGTCTCATGTGAGTAATGTATTGGTCTAGGATTTGTCCTGCTTCTTGCAATCTGTTACTGTGTTCATTGACCCAGTCTGTGCATTAGTTATGAGTAGAAGAGGCTTTCAAATCTACGTCAAGTACTAGGTCCATAGGTAAATGACCATGACGTCCAAACAGTAAATAGTATGGAATATATCCAGTTGAGCTCTATATAGTGTTATTATAGCTAGAAGAGTCAGTTATGGCAAAATGGTAGGCCAATACGGGCATTGGTGCTCAGGTAATGCTCTCAGCATATTAATTAAGGTTTGATTAGCTTTTTCACACAATCCATTAGCTTGTAAATGATATGCAGTGGTATGAATATTTTGACTTTTGTATGAGCTGCAAAGTTTGTGGAATGGCTGTGATTCAAAGGAGGTTCCTTGGTCAGTCAAAATTTTGGTTGGGAAACCATACAGTTGGATAAAGTACCTGAGGAATGTCGCTGCAGTGCTCTTGGAGGTAAGATCAGGAACTGGTGTGGCTACAATGAACTTAGAATAATGATTCACCATGGATAGAACATCACTGATACAATTTCTGCTAGGCTCAAGTTTCAAATGATCTAAGGTGACTAATTCTAGAGGAGTGTGACTGATAATTGGTTGAAGAGGAGCCTTTTGATAAGTTCTACTGCTTCTTTTTAAATTGCAGGTTGGGCATCCTTTACACCATCTCTGAATCTAGAGCTTTATTCCTGCCCAATAAAATAATTTTCTTATATTGGCCTCTGTCTTCTTACTTCCAAAGTGTCCGGATTTGTCATGATAGGCTTCTAGAACTATGGATGCATTCTCTTGTGGCACAATTATTTGTGTGATCTCACAATGGGTGTGAGGATCTCTGATTTGTGGTATTAACTTAGAGTCTTGTATGACCAATCGGTTTCGGTGTCACCACAATTTTGTCAATTCAAGGTTTGCCTCTTTCCCAAGTATAGGCCCAAGGCCTTGGTTAGTGTCCAGCAGAGTTTTGATTTGTCATAACACAGGACTCTGGTTTTGAAGTTGGATCCATAAGTTAGCTTGTTCTGCTACATGTGTTGAAGGAGTAGATTCAGATCTGGTTACTGTAATAGGACTGACCTGACAATATGCATGTACCACCTCAGCTGGAACTTGTAAAAATGCAGGCATACGAGCTAACAAGTCAGATAGGATGAGAAATACATACTAGAAAAGTTTTTTTGCATTATAATTTAAATAGAAGTTTAATACTGGGATTATTATTTTTAGATACAGTACAGTCTTACTGATGAAGGTCATTTGTCTGAAACGTTTAAGGGTGTACATTGATACTGTATTCACATGTACTGTTTGAAAGAAAAAAAATATAGAAATAAGTAAAATAAAAACAATAGCAAAGTCTAACATTTGCTGAATGGTTCATTTTCTATCAATTTGTCTATGCTTGGAAAAGAACTAAAATTCTTTGCTACAAAAGATTAGTGACTCCTCTGTTCTTGGAAACTAACTAATTTTTACGTTTGCTTGCGCGCATGTGCAAGGAACGTTTTGGGAGAGTAGCACACTTTGGAGGTGTGCCTCTCCCGTTCAATCCACTGCTCCGTTGAGCAGGCGTGGCGGTCCTGCACCAATGGGTGTGGAAGCTGTGTATGACAGCGGTGGTCTTCGCTTCAAAGAAAACCACAGCTGTCATACACAGCGCTGGTAGGCTTCACGTCCTCCCCAAAGCTTTGGTGCCACGCTGGAAGCCCACCCCAGCGTGGCAAACATCCTGGGTCCTCTGCCGGCGAGGGGTGCCCAATCCCTGTTGGCTCACGTCCCAAAACATCCCCAAAGCTTTGGTGCACGAGGCCCAGTGCAAACGTCCCACGTCGTCTTTTAATTTTTAACCTAAAAAGCAAAAACGGTCCCAGTAGTCTCCCAGCCCTCCCACAACCCGCACCCACCCACTGCGCACCCGCCTCCCCACACCCCCCTCACCCCATACTTACCTCCGGAGCTCGGCGTGATGATCATCGCTGGACCGGGAACACGTCTGCACTCTTCAAAGCCGACCGCGAACTGAGGAAATGCCGGTAAGCTGTATAATGGGCTAGATAGGGGTTTTCAACTTTATTGCATATCTCAGGCATTTTTTGGAATTTTTGCACCAAATTTTCAACATGGGGTTTTTGGGACCCCTTCTCATGAATGATGTCACTGTCATGGGTTATTGGTCCGAGAAGGGTGATTTCGCGGTCACTGTGTGGTAACGCTTCAGGCCTGAATAACGCCATGACAGTGACATCATTCATGAGAAGGGGTCCCAAAACCCCATGTTGAAATTTGGTGCAAAATTCTAAAATGACTGTTTTGATGAGCGGAGCTAGCGCAGTTCCTACGCACGCTTGCGTAGGTTTGTGAATTTTCAATATTTCCACTCCAGATTTTCAACATTGCCATTTTACCACACTTCTTATAAGTAGTACAGCTGTCATTTTAACATCTCACCCAAAGCGTGTTTCCGCCCATGTAGCGCACAATGGCGCAGTCGGTGTGTGAAATCAATGTATGGGACACATTAAGAAAATCACAGTGACACTGTTCATCAGCAGAGGTCTTAAAATGGCTATGTTGAAGATTTGGTGAAAAAATTCCTTAAAATGACTGTTTTACGAGCGTGCATTGCGCAGTTCCTACGCACGCTCGTAGGTTTGTGAATTTTCAATATTTGCACTCCAGATTTTCAGCATTGCCATTTTACCACACCTCCTTATGAGCAGTACAGCTGTCATTTTTCACATCCTGCCCAACACGTGTTTCCGCCCATGTAGTGCACAATGGCGCAGTCGGTGTGTGAAATCAATGTATGGGACACAGTAAGAAAACCACAGTGACACTGTTCATTAGCAGAGGTTTTAAAATGGCAATGTTGAAAATTTGGTGAAAAAATTCCTAAAATGACTGTTTCTGATGCGTTGCACAGCGGTTCCATGCGCTCGTAGGTTGCGAATTTTATATTTCCCACTCCAGATTTTCAACATTGGCATTTTACCACACCTCCTCATGATCAGTACAGCTGTTATTTTTCACATCCTGCCCAAAACATGTTTCCGCCATCTATGGCGCACAATGGCGCAGTCGGTGTCTGCGAACTCAATGTATGGGACACATTAAGAAAATCACAGTGACACTGTTCATCAGCAGAAGAGGTCTTAAAATGGCTATGTTGAAAATTTGGTGAAAAAATTCCTAAAAATAACTGTTTTATGAGCGTGCATTGCACAGTTCCACGCACGCTCGTATGTTTGCGAATTTTCAATATTTCCACTCCAGATTTTCAACTTTGCCATTTTACCACACCTCCTTATGAGCAGTACAGCTGTCATTTTTCACATCCTGCCCAAAACGTGTTTCCGCCTATGTAGCGCACAATGGGGGTAACAAAAAGGTCATGCTGAAAATTTATTGTGCAAATACCAGCAATCGCACAGGGCATTAGGGTAAAGCACCATACATGCCAAACACCGCTGCAAACACCTGCAAGCGAACGTTCGGCATTGACAAATGCTTGTCTTATATATTGTACATCACCCCTGCACTGGCTAAATTTCAGGAAAAGTTGGTATTCTCTAAACTTTGCCTCTCCTTAACATCTCTTTGCTGCCCCCCAGCACCTTCCAGCCTGGCTCCAGCAAATACTATTTCATTATTTTTGGGGTATACCATTGAGGATTCAATTAAATCCCCCGCTGTTGGTGTCAGAATCTTATCACAAGCAGGGTAAGTATGAGAGTCCCTTAACAAGAGGTATCTAACACACTCTCAGTAATGAACAATCAGAACTGAGAGACCAAATAGGCAATTGAGGTTCCAAGTTCCTTCAGGAGTTCTACCATGAAACTAAAGAACTTATTGCCCTTAAAAGGGGAAATGAGCATTAATGACTGTGCATCCTAGGCAGATCCAGCAACGGGAACCTGGAGAGCCTTTACAGACAAATGAAAGAGATAGCCATTCTTGCTGCAGCATCTGAGGGTCGCATGGTTAAGCAGTTTAAAGCACTGGATTGTCACCAGTCTCTTCAGAGGCATGGGTTCAAATCCCACTGCTGCCAGGAATACCTTTGGGGAGTGGAAACAAGTCCATTCTCAGTGGAAGGGGTCTGGAAGGGATTGTAAGCCTTAAATGAGAATAAGGGGATGGGACCAGATGGGATTCATCCAAGGGTCCTAAAGGAACTGAACATGTGCTGGCTGCCCCTTTGGCAGTATTTTTAGCACCTCACTGGAGATGGGGGGGGGAGTTCCGGAGGACTGGAAAAGGTCAATATGGCCCCTTTGCACAAAAATATCAGAAGTAAGGATTGATCCCACGAGCAAGAGGGCATGTCTAAATGCTGCAGCTCCCTCCTCTTGTTCTCAAGCTACTTTTTTGGCAAAGCTGCAGTTCTGACTACTTGAAAACAACAATCTTCCCCTCAGGATGTGTAAGTTTCTATTATAGCATAACTAGGCTTACCTGGTCTATCGCCCACAGGAGCCAGGTTTGTGAATTTTTGGTGGGGATTAGGGATCAAAGCCCGGCCCCCTAGCCCAGGGGCCAGAGGTCACGCCCATGCAACTGGGGGTCTATGCAAGCAGAACACCCTGTACAGTAATGTGGGGGTCTGGGGGTTAAGCCCCTGGCCTCAGGTATGAGAAAGTAATTTCAAACACTCTTTAAAAGCCTTTGGACAAGAAGAATCACACCAAGGTGGGTGGTGGTGCTAAGTGGCAATACTGATACAGTTAAGGCCAAAGTAACGGCACTCAACCTTGCTCAAAGAATAAATGTAGAGTCATGATTTTAGTTTCTGAAGACTTTCAATCCTCCATTTATTTAAGTTACCAACACAGACTACTGACACTCCTAGGTCAGCGAAACAACTGAAACCCAGCTCTTGCCCCAGCATAACCGCCGCCACTGTCTGGTACATGACTGGAAAATGTATCCTCACTTCTAAAGTTCCCAAAGATACTTTCTGTAAATCCAATGTTGTCCTTTCGGCCTCCATAGATGTAGTCCTTTCAGTTCTTGTTCTGGGTACTGTGGTGGTCATTTATGTTGACTCTCCATTTATTCTTTGTGCAAGGGTGAGTGCCATGGAAAACAAGAACCTTGTGACCGTGTCTCTGTCAGCTGCACAGCTGGATCCTGATAGGAATCCACATGAATTATGGTAAAACGGGGGTAACAGGCTTGTGTGGGGTTAGGAGCAGCAGTAAAGTACAGTTCATGAGACCCCAAAAAAAAAAAAAAAAGAAAAACAATCAGAGAGACTCCCAATGAGAAGACTTTGAAACTATGGTCACTGAACCTTCAGAACCCTGCCTGGGCCACATATCTCAGGGACACATCATAGAAATATTAAACATAGAAACATAGAAGATGCCGGCAGATAAAGACCTTGTGGCCACTCTAGTCTGCTCTATTTTTCCCTACTTACAGCTACACCACAGACCCTTAGTCAGTCTTCAGACTCTTCCCCCCTCCACACACATACCCATGACCACACTACACACATCACATGTCTCACAAAAGATTTGTGAGGCAATCCCACTGAATGCCCATTCAGGTGACAGTGCCATTAATTTCCACGAAACAGTTCAAGGCAGTACATCACAGCTTTGCTGTTAGCTGATCCACAGATTGCTCACAGACACTGACACTTCACCTGTGACCACTACCTCCACATCCAGATGTCAGTACCAGTGAGTATCTGCCTCTCTGCATATATTTTTTGAGGAAAATGACTGCTTATTTTACTTAACTACGGTTTACCACATGGTCATTTCATCTGGACATAACTAAGTTCACAGCCTGTGCCTGTTCCCCTGGCAGCTGAGCTGAGATTCAAACCCATGGCCTCAGCAGGATGAAGGAGGTCAGTAGTACTCCTAATGTGCTACTAATACCAGCTTAAGCCACATTTTTTGAGGACTTATGAGAAAAGTAATAGCAAGGGATTGAGTGTATTGACTTCTCTATACTGGGTACCTGACAACCTTCTAAACTCTGCAAACTTTGCTTTTGTGATCTTTTTGGGGAAGTAATTATGTGCCTTGTGAGTACATGTAAGATGCAAACTTAGAGCTAGGGTATCATATTCATATTACAGTGTATAGTAGAATAGTGCTCTATATAGAAATCCATCCTTTTAAAATGCTATAATGTATGTGGAGCAATTATTATTACTTGAAATTAAACTTTTTATACCTTGTTTTTAACTTTTTAACTTTTTATAACCTTGTTATGGTATCATTGTGACATCAAGAGGTTGTTAACCCCTCTTGACTATGTCACATCGATACACAGAAACAAAGAAGTTGATGGCAGATAAGAACCGCTTGACCCACCCAGTCTGCCCATTTCCCTAGCTATTGAATAAGCTGCAGATCCTAGTTAATCAAGAGCCTACTTCCTCCTACCCCCCATTAGAATTGCTTTATTTCTGTCCCATGCATTATTGAATTCCCCCACTGTTTTTGACCCCACAACTTCCTCAGGAAGGCCGTTCCATGCATTCACCACCCTCCCCATAAAACAATACTTCCTCACATTGCCCCGAGCTGTCCTCCCACTGTCTTCAAATTGTCCTCCCTTGTTCTTGCACATCTCTTTTTCTGAAAGATGCTACCCTCTTGGACTTTCTTGCACCATAACAACCTCCTTGTATTTGTGCATGCATGTCTCCTGTAATTTGCGGACTTCCACATCTTGACAAACTGCTGCGGTGGGGAGATCTTCCCTGAAGGAGAGTGCCACAACATAAAACAAGAAGCAAGGATGCATTTCACTTAATTGGTGCCCATACACTTTAAAAGCTAATGGATGGGCATCATGTTAATAACCAGGCTGAATTCACGTATCAGGGTTGCCATGGCAGCAGTAAACCTCTCAAACTGTGCTCTCGAGGTTTACAGTGCTGCCCTTTCAACCTCTCAAAATGAATACAACCTGGTTATTAACCGATGTCCAGCCATTATCCTCTATACAGTGTATGGTAGAATGTTCTTATGCATGGAAATCCATCAGGACAAATGTGTTGTTATGCTTTAGTAGCCTCTTAACTTTTCATTGTTATGCTGCAATGACTACATAGCTACTGCAGCATAACAACATGTTTCACACTCTGTCAATGATCTTGTGCCATGGGCTTTCCTCAGCCTTAGCTTGAAAGTTGCAGTGGTGAAGTCAGACTGATGGTTGACAGCTTTTAGAGATATAGACATGATGAGGCCATGCACTGTATAAGACAATGTATGCTTCCCAGTTAATAACAAGTGTGTGAATTCATCTCTCAGTTGGGGTGGCAACAGAACCTCTTGAGCTGCACTCTTGAGGTTCTTATAGTCACCATGCGAACCGCTTGATGAATTAACTTGCTTGTTATGAACTGGGAGGCATACATTGTCCTCCATGTTGTACCGCAGTCAAAGGTCATGGAATGTAATTGTACCCTTCTGTGTTAGAACAGCATTCTAGAACCTCTAGAGACTGCACAAGACAGTTTCACTATGAAAGAGAAAAAACACAATGCACTCATATAACATGGTACTATACACTATAAAATATACAGGAGGAGCAGCTTTATGCATAATCAATGTGTTTTGCCACCTTGGGGTTCTGATTCAGAACGAACTAGGGACTCTGGTGTGGCAGAACAAATTGGTTGTGCATAGTTGTGCATCCAGTATACTCTATGATGTGGAGTGGAATACTGATGAGCCTCTCAACTCACCCTCCCCTCTTGATTTTCAAGGAATCCAGGGTGAGTGGGCCCCTGTGTCAATATTCCAGACAACGTCTCCCTCCGGTACCTCAGTCCAACCCTGGCTGGCTGCTACTGCTCACCACAGACCCTGGGATTAAATTGAGCAGGCAGACAAAGGGCCACTGGAACTCAATTCTCAACTTTCACACCACCACCACACTACTTAAAAATTTTATGACAGTCTCAGTTTGGCAATAGAGTAGATTATTGGGTATGCGTAGGATCCATGCTACGAGCATAAAGCTTAAGTTACACTATTTGGTTCAGTCACCTGTTCCTTTACTTTTTATTAGTTTGTTTGAGTTGAGTGGCTTTGGCCCCCAACAACCCACTTTAAAAAATACACAAGAGGTGGATGTGGGGGGGGGGGCAAGCCCCACAACTCAGATAAACTGACAAAACCAAAATTAGTTTTCTGTGTGGGTCCTGGCGCCTGGTGGTTTAGTCCTACCAGTGTGGCCTGCTGCAAGAGCCTTCCTCGAAGTAAGATCAGCAGGCAAAAGCCCTTGGCCTAATTGCCCATTCCAACTTGATCTGGTTCAAGGTCAGTTGGCATTCATCTGTATCCTCCTCTCCCAGGTCGTGCATGAAAATAGGCAGGATTTATCTGGTGCACTTATTCGGTCAACAAAAACTAAATAAATAAAAATAAATAAATAAAACTTTGTATTGCTTTATTTGAGATGGAGGGCTTCTCCCCCACACCCTCTGTAAAAAAAAAAACACAAGGGAGGTGTGGGGGGGCTGAAGCCACCACCCCCACTCAAATAAATTGACACGCCAGCCACAAACACATGATCAAAACAGCACTGTATTCAGGAAGCTCTTATCACAAGCTTCCTACGCTTACCCAATAATATAATCTACACTATTACCCTCAGTTCCAGTTCCACCACCTCTCTTCAGTCCAAGTTCTTCACCCCCATTAGACACTAGTTCCTTGGCTTTTCTGAGTGTCAGTCACATCATGTAAGCATTAATCACCAATGAAGGTGGCATCTAATGGGGAGTTAATGCATGGTTGGGACCATTGTGGCATGAGGCTG
Source organism: Neoceratodus forsteri (assembly GCA_016271365.2). NCBI lineage: Eukaryota > Metazoa > Chordata > Ceratodontiformes > Ceratodontidae > Neoceratodus > Neoceratodus forsteri. The sequence continues at coordinate 151,193,544 of CM028133.1, read as the reverse complement.
GAGGCCGAGTGCGTACAACAGTCCAACCATGCATTGACTCCCCATTAGATGTCACCTTTGGAGGGGATTAATGTGCTTGTAACATGGTGTGTGCATTATTGGGACTGTGGTAGATGACTGTGTTTCAATCAATCAATCAATCAAAATCTTTATTTATTCAGGTGAACATCATTGAGCGTAGCTCATTTACAAGATGGACCTGAGTGGTCATACAAATAAGGGTACAAGTTTTTTTACAAAGACATGAGAATAGCATAACATTAGTACAATCAAATAAATAAGAGATATATACAAAATTTACAGATATACAAGGCACAGTAAAATAACTTAACCTGTAAAATGAAGAGGATAATAGATGTAGCAGGGATAATAATCAAATAATAGGGCTTTTGTAGGCTTTTATATGAAATGTGATAACTGACTGGGTAGAAGAAGGAAACTAAACATAGTGGATTACAGAAGGAGGGTGTAGGTTGGATGGGAGACTAGGCCTTATGGAAGCAGTTGCACAACTCTGGAAATAGGGCGGTGTATAATCTTTGAAGGAAGATAAGGGTAAGAGGGTATTCAGATTCATAGATTTTTGAGTGAGTTCCAGACAAATGCTAGGGAATAGCTGATAGCAGCCCTCCCAAACCGGGTGCAGGTATTGGGAATCTTTAGCATAATGAGCTTATTGATCCTTAAGGTGTATGGCCTAGATGTGATTCGGGTGAAACAGTCTGAGATATAGGAGGGAAGTTTGCCTGATAAAGCTTTAAAGATCCAGATTGCAGCATTCCTTTTTCTTCTGTGCTGTAGGGATGTCCAATTGACTGCCATGTAAAGAGAGCAATGATGGGTGCTGGAGGGAAGGTCTGTAATAAATCTGATGGCTCTATGATACAGGGTGTCCAGCTTATTTAAGAGGGAGAGTGAGCAATGGCCGTAGAGAAAGTCAGCATAGTCAATAAAGGATAGGAATGATGCCTGGATTAATCTTTATTTGGAGTCTCTGGTAAGGTAGTGTTTTATTCTGTAAAATAGGCCAAGCCTTTGTCTCAACTTTTTTAATAGCTCTTCAATGTGGACAGAGTAGTCAAGCTTATTGTCAATCCAGACTCCAAGATATTTGAATTTATCCACAAATTCCAGCTTATCTCCAAATAAGGTGGATAATTGTGGAGTGATGAATGATGGGGTAGTGGCAGAGCAATTCTTTGTTGCAAGAACATAGCTTTTGTTTTTGGCATTTAGAAGTAATTTTTTTCCAATAGGTTGTGTTGTAGGATGGAGAATTCTGACTGTAACAGTTCACAGGCTTTTGATGGTGAGGATTGCTGACATATAATACAGTATCATCAGCAAACAGATGAATGTTAGATTGAGAGAGGTTGGCATCAATGTTATCAATATAAATGGCAAAGAGGATGGGGCCTAGGATAGAGCCTTGCGGTACACCTCTTAGCAGTGGTTTAGAGGTAGATAGGTAATTTTCATTTTTTACCAATTGTAACCTTCCAGAGAGATAGCACCTAAACCAATTGACTGAGAGTGAATCAAGGCCTACAGAGCTAAGAGAGGAGATTAATGATTCATGATCCACTGTATCAAATGCTTTACTCAAATCCAGGAACACAGCACAGGTACTATTCTTTTTATCCAAGGCAGTCTGCCAATCGTTAGTGACTTTGGCTAGGGCAGAGATGGTGTTATATGCATTGATCTAAATCCAGATTGTGCTGGATTTAGGAGGTTGTTGGTGTCCAGATAGGCCCTTAACTGTGAATTTACTAATTTTCAAGCATCTTGGATAGTACGGTAGGATGGAAATGGGCCTGTAATTGTTAAGGTCCATGGGATCACCTGATTTAAGTAGTGGAACTACTTGAGCTGTTTTCCATATGGAGGATGGAACCAGTAGTTAGGGAAAGATTGAAGAGGTGAGTGAGGGGCAGGTAAGGCGTGCAATGCTACTTTAAGAAAGTAGGGTCCAGGAGTCTGCACCTGCACTCTTAGAAGTATCTAAATTGGATAGGAGGTCTTCTACTTCTTTTAAGGATATTGGTTCGAAGGAGAATGTTGAAGCAGCCTTTTGTCCCACAGTGGAATGAAGGTTTAATGATGATCTCAAGAGATTTGCAGGTGAAGAGTCAAATGCTAGGCCAGCTGTGGTGAAATGGTCATTGAAGGTATTTAAGATTTCTTGCTTGTCAGTGATTTCTATGTCATTTAGTAGCAGTTTGGAGGGTAAGGCAGGGGTAGAATTTTGGCCTAGAATTCCCTTTATAGTACCCCAGAATCTGGATGGGTTAGTATAGGATGCATCCAATTCAGCTCTATAATAGGCAGCTTTGGCATTTCTTATTTGTTTTGTGCATGAGTTTCTTGCTTTTCTGAATTGAAGCCAGTCTCTAGTATCCTTTGTTTTTCTTGCCTTTTTCCAGAGTTTGTCTCTGGCTAACAAAGCTGATTTAAGGTCAGCAGTGAACCAACGACAAGATTTTACTTTAGTTCTGACACTGGTGATTGGTGCATGTATATTGAGGGCATTAGTGATAATGTCCTTTAAGATCTGAAGAGCTGTCTCAACTGAGGTTGTAAGGTAAAAATCTTGCCAATATGTTGTATTGCACAAATCATGGAGATATCCTGAGATGTTGAAATTCTTTTGACCTTTTATGGAGAAATTTTGCAGGATTGGATGGCTTGAGTGTAGATCTTATGCCAGCTATAGGACAATGATCACTTACATCACTGGGTAGCACTCCAGCATGAGAATATAAGTGAGGCTTGTTTACCATCATAATATCCAGGAGTGAGCTGTTGGTAGTATTTTTTAGGTTAATCCTTGTTGGATCTTTGATTAATTGAGTGAATCCATAGATGTCACAGAAGGTTACTAGGGGTGCAGATGCATTCGATAACCAATTTAAATTCAAATCACCAAGGATGATGGTATCTTCAGGGCCTAGACTGAGTATTGATCCTAGGTGGGATAGGAGTTTGAGGCCTGCAGAGGGGGGCCTATCGCAGCCAATCAATTTAAAGGAAGACATTTTAGGAAGGGATATTTTAATTGACAAGCATTCAAATTCCTTTGGTTCAGATGTATTGATGAGGCAGGATGCAGAGATGGTTTCCTTGACATAGATGGCCACCCACCACCCTGGAAGAGGCGATCTGATCTGAAGAGCTGGTAATTGGGAAGGTTTATATCACTGTCTTTGTTGTAGATCTGAGCCAAGTTTCAGAGATAACCAGGAAATCAGGTAGGGTATGTGCAACCCATGCCTGTATTAAGGAGAACTTTTAGGAGGCTGCAGGCATTGAAGTGAAGGAAACTTAGGCCATTTATGGAGGTAAGATCAGATGGGGATAAAAACTTTCAGTGGGGCCAGGATTGATTTCAATAGTACCAATACTGATGAGAAGGAAGAAGATTAGTTTGAGAGGGCACCAAATGATAGGGATAGGGAGTGATCAGAGCATTTCCTCCTCTTCTGGGGAACCACTGTGTAATGGGTGAGGGTCCTGTTATATGGGTGTGGAATTTATCACAGAGTAATAATCTGATGGACAGGCATAGTGGGTTAATGTAATGCCAAAATGGATGCAAGGCATTTGAGGAGTGTTGTAAGGATAGAGAGCCTTTTGTGGGATACCCAGGGATTGCAGTGCAAAAATGGCAGAATATAAATAAGGAATTGGTGGGTGTCCACTGGGGATGGCAGGGGTGGGCAGGCCATATTCACTGCCTTAATCACCATAGCATGGGGTGTATCATAATTGTCATTTGGGATTGAGGAAGATGAGAGGCTCAGAAGCAAAAGGAAGCAAAGTAGCATTGTGGAGGGAAGGTAGAGGTTAAAGTAGAGGAAGAGAAATAGCTATGGGCGTGGATTAGAGAAATGGCGGGAAAAGGTGTATAAAAGAATCAACTGAGAGGGGAGGGCGGGCAAAAATGTTGCGGCTTGCCCGTACCTTTCTGCCTGCTTCTCCGGCCTCCTGGTTCCCTGAGTCGGCTTAGCGGTGCCGCCTGCCGCTGGTGGCTTGAGCCCTCCGGTCCCTGGGTGCTCGAGGGCTGTGCCGGCTGGAAGGTAGGGGACAGAGGAGAAGGCAGTGAGCAAAGGCACTTTATTGCAGCAATCTGCAAAAAGGTGCTAAAAAGCCTGAATCTGCACAACAAAGACTGGGAGGGTATGGGGGTTAGGCGCCTAAGCGTCTAGCCCACACAGAAACACAAAAAGGCTGTAATCACAGGCTAAACTAGATATCTACACAACCCTCAAATAGAGCACATTTAAAAAGTAAAACAGCTCTTTTTAGGTAATTTTAACAATAAAGCATAATAACAGAAATCCCAGCCAGTGTTTAGGTATCATGAATGACAAAGTCACACAATTTTATATAGGACGTAAACTTCACTGCACTTTTGACTACACTGGGTGACATTCTGTCACATACAGATATGATTTTTTACTACTTTAGCATCAACAACAGAGAATACATGCATTAACTGTTGAACTTATTTTGTGTCCATTCCTGACGGCAGTTTCTCTCCCAGCATACTCAGGAGGACCGCAACTTTTCAGTTTTCTTCACTCAGAAACCCCTGACACTGATTTGCATACCGCTTCCTGCGACTTATACCTGACATGCTCATCTCTGACTGAACCCTGTTGCCTACTTTCTTGCTTATCTTCTCTCTCTCTACATACAGACACCAACTTGTCCCTATTGCTCTCAGTCGCTGCTCCATGGTGGCAGAAAATACCTGTTCTGTGCACGGTGACCGACTGCAGCTGAAACAGATCTCTGCCTCCTTCCTCAGTTACACTGTGTGCCCCCAAAACATCCTGTGTGGCTCTCTCAATTGCTCCACATCGTTCCTCCATTTTGCCGGCTTCATCTAATATATCCTACTGTCTCGAGCTGCTGTGCTGCTGTCCCGTGTGCACCTCTGACCTGCTTGTGCTACTCTGCTGTCCTCTGCCCCTGCAGTTCTATTCTGCGTGTCCTCCTCCTCCTCTATCTTCCCAATACAGTTTCTCTCACTCTGTCTTTCCCTTGCACTGCTCCTACTGTGCCCTCCTGTCTACCTACTTGCTGTCCCAAAACTTGATCGCTCCCCTCTTCTCCCTGTTCTCTTTCTCTACACTGCTCTTTCCTCGCCTCTGGCTACTGTATGGATTACACAAGCAACACGGCATTATCGTGCCATAATGCCGTGTTGCTCGTGTACCACCTGATGCATTCTACCCAATTGTTTTGCTAATTTTTCCTACTGTTTCTTTTGCCATGTTACAACCATACTTAACTTTCAGAACAGCTTGGCCCCTTTCAGAAACTGTTCTCTTTCAGCAGTGCACTAATACAATCAGCAATGTCCATTACAAAATACATTTGCAGAATATTTTTTCTTTTTAATTTCAAAGCTTTTTTTAATTATTATTTTATAACCTGTTTAAAAAATTCTGTAATGTACATAGACTTCTTAGTTTCTTATGCCTGTGTTTTCAACAGAAAGAGACTCTTTAAATAGTAACACAAGTAAGATCAGACAGCCAAGCAAAGGGCCTACAGTAACTGATAAACTGTAGCATGTTCCTTACAAAATTGATAACACTGTCTGGATGTAGGGCAAAATGGCAACTTCAGTAAATCCTCAGCATCTGGTTCTACAAATTATAAACTGCAGTACAGACTTCAAAATAATATAATCTCTGAATAAGAAACAGTAAGCTACTGTATGTGACTGTGAAGCTTCTACAGGCAATAGTAATGGTCATTTCATTTTCTGTCCTATGGGTGAGGCTTTAGATTTTTTAATAGCCCACGCCCATTGATGCAGTAACTAAGCATTATTGATACCAGGCTGGCTCTCTCCTTCCATTTGCACATGATCAGCGCATTCTCCTTGACCTTAATTTCCACATATCCCATACTCCCCTTTTGCTGGCATTGCTGATGATGCATCCCTGATCCCTTCCATCCTCACTGCACCTTACCTAGCTAGTGCTGGAACTTGCTGGCTGGCTCTCTTGGTTGGGGGGGGGAGGGTATACATTACCACTACCCAGTGCTGCTTTGTGCTGCTTTGTGCTGCCTGGTGGACTGCTGGCTGACCTGCTGCTGCTGGTCCTATCCTAATGGGGGTTCCTCCTCTCTAGTCCTGGTCCTGCCACTCTCTCTGGGTGAGTGGAGAGCGGTTACTTATCTCCCATCTTCATCATCCTCAACTTCTGCTCCATCTGGCTGATGCTGGGGCTGGGCCCTGGCTGGCTTCCCTCTGGCTCCGAACTTGTCCCCTTCTTTATGTTGCTAGTGGTGGCTGCCCGACCTCATCACCCGACCAAAGATGACCCGCCCTGCTGCTTATGCCCGCCGACTCTCCTCTGGCCTAAGCCACTAGCACCCATCATGCCACACATTGTACCCTGGAACCCAGGTCAGCTGTCTCCTTCTCTATCACCCTCTGCTCTGCTTGATGGGTCTTCTCTCCCCCTAGGGTTCAGCGGTGAAGGTCCCTCCTCGACCTCTCACCTTCTGCTTGCTGTGGCTACCTGCTTCTTTTCCTGCCACCTTTCCTTGGCTTCTTCAGTTCTTCTTACCTTCTTCTTCTTCTGTGGCTCTGCCTATCTGCTCCTCCACTCTTCACTGATGGTCACTCCAGACACTCAATTCACCCCTATGCATCGCCTCACTGATCCTCGATGCCTGCCTCAATTTAAGCCCTCCTGATGCCCAATCAGGATGCCTGCTGTCTTCTTTGGGTGCATGCACATCAAGGGATTTTGCCACTGAACAACCAATGGTTTGAGGCCGAGGGTTGGGATTACCTACTACACCTGTGTGGCCATGCCCAGGTCACACACGTCAAAATGGCACCATTTTTATGTTGATTACGCTTGTGCAATCAATGATATTGAGGCAGCTTTTGCTATAAGCAGGTTGTGGAGGCATGGCACTGTTGTGGCCAATACCCCCAAAGCCTTTAAAGGCTTGGTGGCCTTTCCCCAATGACCTGGCACACTGTTGCTGATACTAGTTCAACCAGCATGCCACCAACTTGTAAAATTTTAGCCGCTGCAATCAGGGGCTGCCTCATCATTGAAGCGCCATCGCTGCAATGAGGGAGTGACACCTCATTGCAGGGCTGTTGCTGACGGGGACTGGCTCCCTGTCAGCATGTCTGTACCCCCCCAATTTGTTGTGTGCTGAGGGGGGTGCCCAATCCCCCTCGGCTTCTATCCCCCCCTGCTTCAGTGTTTGCTGATGGGGGTGCCCAATCCCGTCGGCATATACCCCATTCCTGTGCCGAGGGGTGCCCAATCCCCTCGGCTTATGTTCACTCACCCTTCTGTCTTCCGATGGGGGTGCCCAATCCCCGTCGGCATGATGTGGCCCCGGCCCCTTTGTTATGTGCTGTTGGGGGTGCTCAGTCCCCCGTCGGCTGTAGCTGCCCCCCCAAAAAGAGTCCATTGGCATGTTGGGAGCCCACCCAAGCATGCCACATGCCCGGCAAAAAAAAAAAAGGTCCCACAATGCTTTTTTTTCCCCTGTAAAAAAAAAAGGTCCCTTGCTGTCTCCTTGCCCCCCTCCAACAACCCGCACCCACCCACTGTGCACCCTGCCTCCCTACACCGCCCTCACCCCATACTTACCTCTGGACCTTGGCGCGACGATCTTCAGTGGACCAGGAACACGTCTGCAATCTTCAAAGCCGACCGCGAACTGAGGAAATGCCGGTAAGCTGTATAATGGAATAAATAGGTTTTTTCAACTTTGATACATATTTCAGGCATTTTTTGGAATTTTGGCAATAAATTTTCCACATGGGGTTTTTGGGACCCCCTCCTCATGAATTCTGGCACTGGCATGGCATTAATCGGTCCCAAATGATGATTTTACGGTCACTGCACAGAATCACCTTTCAGGATTGATTAATGAAATGACAGTGCCAGTGTTCATGAGGTGGGCTCTCAAAAAGCCTATGTTGCAAATTTGGTGGAAAAAAATCCAAAAAATGACTGTTTTATGATCGTGCATTGCGCAGTTGCTATGCAAGCTCCTAACTTCACGAATTTGCAATATTTTCATGCCAGATCTTCAACATTGGCATTTTTCCACATCTCCTTGTGAACAGTACAGCTGTCATTTTTCACATCCTGGCTGAAATGTGTTTTCATACTTCCGGCGCAGAATAGCACAGTCGCTGTGGGAAATCAGTGTCCAGGACAGATTACAAAATTGGCAGTGATACTGTTCATGAGCAGAGGTCTTAAAATGCCTATGTTGAAAATTTGGTGCCGATATTCCTTAAAATGACTGTGTCACGAGCGTGCGTTGCGCAGTTTGCACGCATGCTTGTAAGTTCACAAATTTATAATATTTTCACTTCGTATTTGCAACATTGCCATTGTTCTGCACCACCTTATGAACAGTACAGCTGTCATTTTTCACATCCTGGCCAAAATGTGTTTCGCACTTCTGGCGCAAAATAGCGCGGTTGCTGTGGGAAATCCATGTTCAGGACACATTATGAAAATGACAGTGATACTGTTCATTAGCAGAGGCCCTAAAATGGCTATGTTGAAAATTTGGTGATGAAAGTCCATAAAACGAGAGTGCTATGAGCGTGCTTTGCGCAGTTTCCATACCACTCGTACCTTCGCAACTTTGCAATATTTTCACTCCAGATTTTTAAAAATTGCCATTTTTACACACCTCCTTATAAATAGTGCAGCTATCATTTTTCACATCCTGGCCAAAATGTTTTTTTCGCTCTTCCGGCGCACAATAGCATGGTCGCTGTGGGAAATAAGTGTTTGGGATGCATTTAGAAAATCACACTGACGCTGTTCATGAGCAGAAGTCCTAAAATGCCTATGTTGAAAATTTTGTGATGAAACTCCATAAAATGACTGTGTTACAGGCGTGCATTGTGCAGTTTCCACGCGCCCTTGTAACTTCATAAATTAGCAATATTTTCACGCCACATTTTCAACAGTGGCATTTTTCCACACCTCCTTATGAAAAGTACAGCTGTCATTTTTCACATCATGGCTGAAATGTGTTTCGGCACAGAATACCGCAGTCACTGTCAGAAATCACTGCTTGGGACAATTTAGGATTGAGCGAGTGAGGGGGGAGGAGTAACTGAGCTCAACTGAGCTCTGTCAGGACTGCTGCAGATTTCTTTGTGGGCAGGAAAATGCACCAACGCAGGCAGGAGCCCAGTACAAAAGCGCAGCCTGCAGCACCAAGAGTCACAGAATGAGTGAGTGAGGGAAGGGCAGTGCGTAAGGTCAGCGGAGCTCTATTGGGACTGCTGCAGATTTCTTTGTGGGCAGAAAAAGGCAACAATGCATGCAGGGGCCCAGTACAAAAGGGCAGCCTACAGTTGCGGGAGAAACAGAATGAGCGAGTGGGAGAGGGGAGTGAGCGAGCACAACGGAGCTCTATCGTGACTGCTGCAGATTTCTTTGTGAGCAGGAAAGGACAGCAACACAGGCAGGGGCCCAGTACAAAAGGGCAGGCTGCAGCGCCGGCAGAAACGGAATGAGCGAGTGAGAGAGGGGGAGTGAGTAAGGCCAACAGAGCTCTGTTGGGACTGATGCAGATTTCTTTGTGGCCAGAAAAAGGTGCCAACAGAGGTAGGAGCCCAGTACAAAAGGGCAGCCTGCAGCTCCAGGACAAACAGAATGAATGCGCAAGATAGGAGGAGTGAGCGACCTCAACGGAGCTCTGTCGAGACAGCTGCAGATTTCTTTGTGGGCTGAAAAAGGTGCCAATGCAGGCAGGAGCCCAGCACAAAAGGGCAGCCCGCAGCACTGGGAGAAACACAACAAGCAAGTGAGAGAGGGGGAGTGAGCAAGCTCAATGCAACTGTGTCAGGACTGCTGCAGATTTCTTTGTTGGCAGAAAAAGGCAGCAATGCTCGCAGGGTCTAGTACAAAAGGCCAGCCTGCAGCAGTGGGAGAAACAGAATGAGCGAGTGAGAAAGGGGGAGTGAGCAAGCTCAACAGAGCTCTATCATGACTGCTGCAGATTTCTTTGTGTGTAGAAGGCGGCGGCAACACAGGCAGGAGCCCAGTACAAAAGGGCAGCCAGGAGCAGTGGCAGAAACGGGATGAGTGAGTGAGAGAGGGGGAGTAAGCGAGCACAAAGGAGCTCTGTCGGGACTGCTGCAGATTTCTTTGTGGGCAGAAAAAGGTGCCAACAGAGGCAGGAGCCCAGTATAAAAGGGCAGCCTGGAGCGGTGGCAGAAACAGAACGAGCAAGTGAGAGAGCGGGAGTGAGCAAGCTCAATGGAGCTCTATTGTGACTGCTGCAGATTTCTTTGTGGGCAGAAAAGGGCAGCAATGCAGGCAGGAGCCCCGTACAAAAGGGCAGGCTGCAGCGCTGGCAGAAATGGAATGAGCGAGTGAGAGAGGGGGAGCGAGTAAGGTCAACAGAGCTCTGTCGGGACTCCTGCATATTTCTTTGTGGCCAGAAAATGGTTCCAACAGAGGCAGGAGCCCAGTACAAAAGGGCAGCCTGCAGCACCGGGAGAAACTCAATGAGCGAGTAAGAGAGGCGGAGTGAGTGAGCTCAACAGAGCTGTGTCAGGACTGCTGCAGATTTCTTTGTGGGCAGAAAAAGGCAGCAATGCATGCAGGGGCCCAGTACAAAGGAGAAACAGAACGAGTGACTGAGAGGGGGGAGTGAGTGAGCTCAACATAGCTCTATCGTGACTGCTGCAGATTTCTTTGTGTGCAGGAGAAGGCGGCAGTACAAAAAGGCAGCCTGGAGTGGCAGCAGAAACAGAATTAGTGAGTGAGAGAGCAGGAGTGAGCGAGCTCAAATGAGTTCTTTTGGAACTGCTCCAGATTTCTTTGTGGGAAGAAAAAGGCGCAAACAGAGGCAGGAGCCCAGTACAAAAGGGCAGCCTGCAGCGCCAAAAGAGAGGGAGTAAGCAAGCACATAGGAGCTCTGTCGGGACTGCTGCAGATTTCGTTGTGGGCAGAAAAAGGTGCCAACAGAGGCAGGAGTCCAGTATAAAAGGGCAGCCTGGAGCGGCGGCAGAAACAGGGTGAGCGAGTGAGAGAGGGAGAGTGAGCAAGCTCAATGGAATTCTATCGTGACTGCTGTGGATTTCTTTGTGGGCAGGAAAAGGCAGCAACACAGGCAGGAGCCCAGTGCAAAAGGCCAGCCTGCAGCACCGGCAGAAATGGATGAGCGAGTGACAGAGGGGGAGTGAGCGACCTCAATGGAGCTGTGTCAGGACTGCTGCAGATCTCTTTGTGGGCAGAAAAAAATGCCAATGCAGGCAGGAACCCAGTACAACAGGGCAGCCTGCAACAGTGGGAGACACATAACGAGTGATTGAGGGAGGGGGAGTGAGCTCACTGGAGCTCTGTTGGGACTGCTGCAGATTTCTTTGTGGGCAGAAAAAGGCAGCAATGCATGCAGGGGCCCAGTACAAAAGGGCAGCCTGCAGCATCGGGAGAAACAGAACGAACAAGTGAGAGAGTCAGAGTGAGTGAGCGACCTCAACGGAGCTCTATCATGACTGCTGCAGATTTCTCTGTGGGCAGAAAAGGGCAGCAATGCAGGCAGGAGCCCCGTACAAAAGGGCAGCTTGCAGTGCCAGGAGAAACAGAATGAGTGCGTGAGACAGGGGAAGTGAGCCACCTCAACGGAGCTCTGTTGGGACAGCTGCAGATTTTTTTGTGGGTAGAAAAAGGCAGCAATGCCGTAGGGGCTCAGTACAAAAGGGCAGCCTGCAACGCCAGGTGAAACACAATGAGCGAGTGAGAGAGAGGGAGTGAGCGAGCTCAAGGGAGCTCTATCATGACTGCTGCAGATTTCTTTGTGGGCAGAAAAGGAAGCAACCCATGGAGGGGCCCACTACAAAAGGACAGCCTGCAGCAGCGGGAGAAACAGAATGAACGAGTGAGAGAAGGGGAGTGAGTGAGCTCAAAGGAGCTCTATTGTGACTGCTGCAGATTTCTTTGTGGGCAGAAGATGACAATGCAGGCAGGAGCCCAGTACAAAAGGCCAGCCTGCAGCGCTGGCAGAAATGGAACAAGCGAGTGAGAGAGGGGGAGTGAGCGAGCTCAGCAGAGCTCTGACAGGGCTGCTGCAGATTTCTTTGTGGCCAGAAAAAGGTGCCAACAGAGGCAGGAGCCCAGTACAAAAGGACAGCCTGCAGTGCCAGGACAAACAGAATGAGCGAGTGACACAGGGGGAGTGAGCGACCTCAACGGAGCTCTGTCAGGACAGCAGTGGATTTCTTTCTGGGCAGAAAAAGGTGCAAATGCAGGCTGGAGCCCAGTACAAAAGGCCAGCCTGCAGCGCTGGCAGAAACGGAACAAGCAGGTCAGGACTGCTTCAGGTTTCTTTGTGGGCAGAAAAAGGCACCAACAGAGGCAGGAGCTCCGTACAAAATGGCAGCCTACAGCACCAGGAGAAACAGAATGAGCGAGTGAGACAAGGGGAGTGAGCGACCTCAATGGAGCTGTATCGTACCTGCTGTGGATTGCTTTGTGGACAGAAAAAGGTGATAATGCAGGCAGGAGCCCAGTACAAAAGGCCAGCCAGCAGCGTGAGCAGAAACAGAACAAGCAAGTAAGAGAGGGAGAGTAAGCGAGCTCAATGGAGCTGTGTTGCGACTGCTGAACATTTCTTTGTCGGCAGAAAAGGAAGCAATGCACGCAGGGGTCCACTACAAAAGGACAGCCTGCAGCAGTGGGAGAAACAGAACGACCAAGTGAGAGAAGGGGAGTGAGCAAGCTCAACGGAGCTCTACTGTGACAGCTGCGGATTTCTTTGTGGGCAGAAAAAGGTGCCAACACAGGCAGGAACCCAGTACAAAAGGCCAGCCTGCAGCGCTGAAAGAAACACAATGAGTGCGTAAGAGAGGGGGAGTAAGCAAGCTCAGTGGAGCTTTATTGTGACTGCTGCAGATTTCTTTGTGGGTAAAAGAAGACAGCAATGAAGGCAGGAGCCCAGTACAAAAGGCCAGCCTGCAGCGCCTGCAGAAACTGAATGAGCGAGTGAGAAAGGGGGTGTGAGCGAGCTCAAAGGAGCTCTGTCTGGACTGCTGCAGATTTCTTTGTGGCCAGAAAAAGGCACCAACAGAGGCAGGAGCCCAGTACAAAGGGGCAGCCTGCAGTGCCAGGAGAAACAGAATGAGTGAGTGAGATGGGGGAGTGAGCAAGCTCAATGGAATTCTATCATGATTGCTGTGGTTTTCTTTGTGGGCAGAAAAAGGTAGCAATGCAAGCAGGAGCCCAGTACAAAAGGCCAGCCTGCAGTGCTGACAGAAACAGAATGATCGAGTGAGAGAGGGGGAGTGAGCAAGCTCAACGGAGGTCTATCATGACTGCTGCAGATTTCTTTGTGGGCAGAAAAGGCAGCAATGCAGGCAGGAGCCCCCTACAAAAGGGCAGCTGCAGCGCCGGCAGAAATGGAACGAGCGAGTGAGACAGGGGAAGTGAGGGACCTCAACAGAGCTCTGTTGGGACAGCTGTGGATTTCTTTGTGGGCAGAAAAAGGTGCCAACACAGGCAGAAACCCAGTACAAAAGGCCAGACTGCAGCACCGAAAGAAACTCAATGAGCGAGTGAGAGAGGGGGAGTGAGCGAGCTCGACTGAGCTCTATCGTGACTTCTGCAGATTTCTTTATGCACAGAAGAGGTGGCAACACAGGAGAAGCCCAGTACAAAAAGGCAGCCTGGAGCAGCGGCAGAAATGGGATGAGACAGTGACAGAGGGGGAGTGAGAGAGCTCAACGGAGCTGTGTTGGGACTGCTGCAGATTTCTTTGTGGGCAGAAAAAGCCCCCAATGCAGGCAGGAGCCCTGTACAAAAGGGCAGGCTGCAGCAGCAGGAGACACAGAATGAGCGAGTGAGGGAGGGGGAGTAAGTGAGGTCAACGGAGCTCTGTTGGGATAGCTGCAAATTTCTTTGTGGACAGAAAAGGGTGCCAATGCAGGAAAGAGCCCAGTACAAAACAGCATCCTGCAGCACCGGGAGAAACAGAACGAGAGAGTGACAGAGGGCCATTGAGCAAACTCAATGGACCAATGCAATCAACATTCGGCATTGACAAATGCTTGTTAAATAATGCAATTGCCACTGCTCAAGCCCACCAATGAAAATGAGCCAGCTGCCAGAGTCGCAATCAGGAGTTGGGACTGGGGGGGGGGGTGCATGCTCACACTCCTTGCCAGAACAAAAAAAAGAAAAAGAAAATGGTTCCAAAATATTGCTGGGGTTAGGTACATGATGCAAAATATTGTGGGGGTTAGGCACGTCACAAAATATTGCTGGGGCCCCACTGGCCCATACAACCCGGTGCCTATGCTTTCGCACATGTGTGTGTGTAGCCACCATCACAATAGGTTTTGGCTGCCTTATATTTGTACAATTTTTCTGTGTAGAACCCATACGTGTACACACCTCAGTTTCTCCCCATTCACTTTGACTGGTAGAGGGACTTCAGAACTTTCCTCTACCCTGACTGCCCTGCTGGCCCAAGGTATATTATCCAAAGACTTTGTACACATCCCTTTATGACCTCAACCAAAAAAAAAAAAAAATACCTGACTATAATTGTCACTGGGCATTTTTAGCCATGCTGCACCTCACTGCCCAACACATCCCCTTATTTATTCCTATACTTATGTCTACCATTCATCTTTCTAACAGTATTTCAGATTCTGGGGATCCTTCTACCCCTTGTTCTTTTCTTATCACTCATGTACTACAATACTTCCATATTGGAACTGATTCAATCGGCTCTTCTGTTTGTCTGCTCCAACCCGTGACACTCTCTTAATCTTTTCCTCTCCTTATCTTTTCTGCCCACGTGGCTCTGTATACAGTATCACTTGCTCATCATTTTTCTTCCCCTTATCATCTCACATATAATACCACGCATACTAAACGGCAACTGCAGAATATGTTTAAACTAGCGCTTGATGGCATTAAGAAACTCATTCTTTTACTATTAATCTGCTCTGGGAATGTAGAGTAAAATCCCAGTCCCCCTACCCTAATCGAGATGCCTTCTGATCTTTCCCAGCTCAAAGGTCTTAGGTTTTTACACATCAATGTATGAAGCTTACTTAAAATGCAGGCTTTGATCCAGGCCTGGGACCTCCACACCAAACCTGATGTGATGGTGTTATCTGAAACCTGACTTAGAGATACTACTCCTGACTACTGTATTAATATTCCCTCATACAAGGTGTTCAGGTCGAACAGACCAACACATGGTGTGGGGTTGCCATCTGCGTCCTAGACAAACATCCATTATTGTTCATCGACTCAACATCGGTTCCTAAAGAATTTGAAAGTCTCACCCTAAGAATACCTCTGCCCTCTAAAGAACATTTATCGATAATAGGGTGTTACAGCCCTCTGTCAGGTGGCCTCTAGTTACTATCTCATCTCTGAAAAGCACTGGAACCTGCAAATTCAGAAATGATTATCATGGGAAACTTAAACCCTTGACTGGAACACCCCCTCATCTAAACCACTAAAAGAATTTTGCGACACATACAGCCTTTTCTCAACTTACCCCTGACGTTACCTGTCCTATTACTAAAAATCCCTCACATAGTACCCTCCTGGATCTAATTCTAACTAACAAACCACATAATGTCCCATACTCTGGGGTATTCCATAATGACATCAGTGACCACAGTGCCATAGCATATGTAAGGCACATGCATAAGTTAAGTTCTACCTCCTGCTTCAGACTGAAAAGGAATCTTCAGAACTTTAATTATCAAAATTTCCTTGTCAGCCTAAGCCACATTAGATGGCAAGATTTCTGCCTAGCCACTTCTGTCACTGAGGCCTATTTTATATTTCAGAACCTAGTTTTGGAGGTGATTGATAAACACGCTCCCATCATTAAAAATTAAACAAGAAAAAGGTCCTGCCCCTGGTTCATCAATGCCCTAAAATCACCCCCTGCACAACAGAGACTTGCTCTGGAAGAGAGCTCAGAAAAACAAATTAGAACAAGATTGGTTGGCCTATAGGAAATCCAGAAACCTTTGCACCAAATTTATAAGGGATGTAAAAGCACATTACTTTCAATCTGTCCTTGCCTCATCCAATAATGGTGCTTCTAAGGTTTGGCATATTATTAAGAAGGTCGAAAGGCACAGTCCTGCCTCAACCCTGCCTTCCAAAATTATTAATGGTAATGTCACCTACACAAACAAGTCATAAATCATAGAACAACTCAAAAACCACTTTGCTAGTGCTGGCCTAGACTTCGATTCCTCTCCCGCTATCACAAACTCTTTCCCCATCCCAGCGCAGATGACTCCTTATGCTCCCACCTAAAGACAGCCCACTACCCAGCTAAATTTGGATTCAGCTTAATTTCATTTAAACAAGTCGAAGACCTGCTAAATAACCCTGACACTAAAAAATGCACTAGCACTGATATGATTGAACCCCTCTGCTTAAAAAATAGGCTCCTACTTTCTGACCACTCCTATCACGCACCTTTTCAAACTTTTCCTTTCACAAGGAGAACTCCCTAACATCTGGAAAATTGCTCATGTCATCCCACTTTTCAAATCTTCAGAATGATTATAGAGGTATCTGTTGATTGGTTGATGTATGTGTTGATTATATAATGTATTTTTGTTTTTATTGTGAGGCGCCTTGGTATTGGAAAGTTGCCATACAAATAAATGTTATTATTATTATGCCTGGAGATCCTTGTGATCTTACAACTATCATCCTATTTCAATGCTACTTATCCTGCCAAAACTGTTAGAAAAGCTAGTTAACTCTCAATTAAGAGACTATCTTGAAACCCACAATTTTCTAAACCCAGTACAGTCTGGCTTCAGGCCTAAACACAGCACTGTCTCCACTCTTACTAAGGCCACCAATAATTGGCAGATTGCCCTTGATTCTAAGAAACATATCTGCACCCTATTTGTAGACCTAAGCAAGGCATTCGATACTGTTGATCACACTCTCCTGATTTTGAAGCTGCAAAACGTTGGCCTTTGTTACACCACATTGAAATGGTTCTCATGCTATCTCTTAGGCAGGAAACAGCAGGTTAAAGCTCAAGGTGAACTCTCCCCTTTTAAAACTTTGCTGATAGGAGTACCTCAAGGTTCAATCTTGGGACCTCTACTTTTAGCAATTTACATAAATGATATTGACATCAGGATCAGCGCTGTAAAAGTTAATCAATTCGCTGATGACACAGTTCTCTATGTTGCAAAGCCCACCCTTTAGCTTGCACTCAAGGAGCTACAGTCTGAATTCGAGATTCTTCATAGTAACCTGTTGCAGATGAAGCTACTACTTAACACACAAAAAAACCCAAGGCTATGTATCTCTCTCTCTCCTCAGGATTTATGTGACAAGGGCGAGTTCCTAATAGCGCTGCACACAAAGAGTGACGCAAATATCACTCAAAGCAACAGGGTGATCGAAACAAACAGAGACCATCGCAAACAGCGACAGTCCTCAGCAACAAGAAAAAAACACAGTACTTCTTTTTTTTAAACGGGGGCTGTGTCCCCGGCACCCCGCTCCTTTGGGGGGGGGCAAGAATCCTGCACACTCTGAATATTATATAATCAACTCTGAGGGGAGGGGCAGACTTAAAAAGAAAAATAATATTTGGTGTCCTATTGTAGGACCTGAACCCAGATCCCCCTGCATTGTTGGCGGTGGCTCTAGCTACTACATCGAATGGCCAGCTCAGCAAGGTTCAACATCACACCTGCCTTTATCCTGTGATAGCAAGTGTAGTTCACTGCTACACTTACTATACAGGATCCTTCACTCTGATAGAACAGTTGCCCTATACATGAGCGGTATTACTGAGTCGCTCATATGGAGTCACTCAATAATACTCACCCATACAGGATGTTATACTCTCCTCATGCTCCTGCAACCTCTGCTAACTCTCCCACCACCTATCCTCAGATACTGACACTACTGGGGGAACCACTAGAAATAATGGAAAAATTCAAGTATCTGGGGTTCTAGATTGACTGCAAACTGTCTTTTCTGTCCCACATTGAGAAACTATCAAAAAGATTAAGACAAAGGCTTGGCCTAGTCTACTGCATCAAACACCTATTAAACTATGAAACAAAAAAGCAACTGGTTCAAAGCACTTTCCTTCCCCTTACAGACTACGTGAACCTTTTTTATAGCCACTGTCCAGAAACTACGTTATCAAGGCTGGATACATTGTATCACAGGGTGCTAAGGTTCATCACAAATGCTCCTTATAACACCTGTCACTGTTCCATCTACGAGCAGTTAGGTTGATCCTCACTTACAGCTAGGAGATGGAGAATTGCCTCCCTTTGGATTTACAGAGCTCTTACAAATAAGCTCCCTCCATACATCACTGAACTGTTCAAATGCACTTCTGGGGTTTACTTCCTCTGCAGATATGCCTATATTCCCTGCGATATCCCCAAAATATATTGTCGTTACGGTGCAGCTGCCATAAGTAATGCCCTTCCCTTGTTATGGAATAACCTCCAGAAATCCTTAAAGCTTACTCATCTAGTTGGCACACACACTTTTAAATTACTGCTTTACCGCACCTTCAAGGAAGCTTGTAACTGCTACTCTTCAATCCTGTTCAGATCTAGATATGCCATTCTACTTTCCCCTTCAAGTACTTGACCTACTGTCCATTGACCAGATTACTGGCATAAAAAGCACCCCTTACACCTCAATGTCATCTCCTTCTTCTTCTCCTCCCTCCCCTGCTTCTTAACTTACATTTTCCTGGACAACTACTGCTATCTCTGCTGTCACTCTTCCCCTTAACTTTGATATTCCACCTAAGTCCCCTGAAATCTGACTCTGGTTGTTTTTTTGATTAATCACAGGTATATATGTCTAAGTTCTCATTCGTCTTTCTATGTACCTTCTCCATAGTATATTTTACCCTGTAACTATTGCCCTTATAATCCCTTTTTTTCGGTGATTGATGTAACTATGAAATGTATAACATTTTGTTTTTTAAATCATGTTACTTTAGGCTAGTAAGTTATGTATCCTTTGATTTGTGTGGTATGTTGCTATGTATGTTACTTCTGTATGACAAGTGAGGCTGTCTTGATTATACCTTCTTCCCAGGACCACTTTGTAAATCAATTTTCCTCAAGAGTGTTTCTCTTGGTAAAATAAAGATTGACTGACTGATTGATTGATTGCTAGCAATAACAGCCCTGTCAGTCTCACATCAGTGGTGGGGAATGAAGAAGCTCATGGAGCACCTGGAGGCAAAAGGGCTGCAGGACCACTGGCAACACGGATTCACAGGAGTGAGGTCATGTCTAACTAATCTAATAGATTTTTGACTGGGTTACCAGAAAGGTGGCTCAAGAGAGAGCAGCAAGTATGGCCTATCAGATTTCAGTAAGGCTTTCAACAATGTGCCACACAGAAAGCTGGTTAAGAAACTAAACAGCCTGGGAGTGTGGGAGAAAGTGACAAGCTGGGTATCAAATTGGTTAAGGGATAGGGGACAAAGGGTGGTACTATATGTCACAAACCCACTCAGCAGGTCAGCCCTCTACTCCCAAAGTGCCAACCTCTGAGCGCAGTCTTGTGAACAGTTAACAGAAACAGGGTAACCCTCCTGTCAGTTCTGTGGGTTCAAATCAACCTTTGGTCTCAAGTCTTGGAAGGATTCAAACTGTGAAGCTCATGCTAGCATACCCAGTGCTCAAGCTCAGATAATTCTGTCTTCAGGGGGCCAGATATATTTGCCTACGGGCACCTAACCAGGTGTACAAAAATGAACCCTTAAAAACTCTAATAAAAGACCTCAGATTTAACTCTACCTTTTTTCCAGTTTGGTATCACCAATCAAGCTTATGCATAGAGTTAGCTTTAACCATATACACTTCACTTGTTAAAGAAAGTAATTCAAAGACAGACCAAGTAGGCTCTAAAAATAGAGTTTTACTAAAAATAGATAAAAATATGTAAAACATAAAATACAAAACCATTTATCACAAGAACCATACAATCTTTTAAAGAACAAGGTTTTAACAGTGCAGTTCCTACTACAGTACTTAGATTTGTCTCTCTCTCTCTAAATACCTGCTTAAAGTGCTCAAAGATGTGTCTTTCTCAGAGTATAGATAGAAGTGTGTGTCTCTGAAGGAAAACAGAATATTGTTTAAAAAACTGTCTTTGCCAACCCCTTTTGCGTGAGGTCACCTAGCTCCTCCTCTGTTTATTAAAAATCATTCACCCAGGATGTTTTATCATATTAGAAGGAAAGTTAATTAAGGTTACATCAGCAGAAACTCCTTTCACCATGTGACTTCCCCAATCAGGCCTGTAAATTCCCTTTTATCTATGAGCAGTATCCTCTCTCACACAGACATCAAAGCATTTATGATTTCACACCAGTGTGCCATAACCTGGTTTCCTCCTCTAAATGTCATAAAATGGATATTGATTTCCCTCTTAGCAGTTAAAGCTATATTTAACTTAGATAAACAGGAGATCCTTGATTAAGGCCTGTTCTAGTCTGTAATTAGCTCCTGGCCTTCCAGGTAGCACCTTGTATCTAAAATCTGTGTGTGTGTGTGTGTCATCTCACATGCTGTCTCAGCATCTCTCATGAGAGACAGTCCATAACACATTTTTATATTACAAAAATCATAGTGTACTCAGAACTGGCTGTCCACGCGTCACACTAGCGTAGCCACGCAGGCGATAGGAGAGTGACTAGTGGGGTGCCACAGGGTTCAGTGCTGGGACTAGCCCTCTTTGATGTCATCAATGTCTTCATAAGTGACATTGCAGAGGAGCTTGAGAGTAAGGTGTGTCTCTTTGTGGATGATACAAAAATCTGCAACAGGGTTGATATTCAGGAAGGGGTGGAGAGAATGCAAAGTGATCTGAGGAAACTACAGGAATGGTCTAGATGGCAGTTCGGTTTCAATGTCAAAAAAAGCAATGGACTTAGGGCTGCAGATCCTAGGTGCTGTGTATAAGATGGGGGGGGGGCAGTGGAGCTTACAGTCACCAAGCGAAAAAAGAGACCTAAGTGCCATCATATCTGATGACCTCTGTCAGTGTGACAAAGCAGTGGTAAAGGCTAGCAGAATGATGGGGTGCATTGGGAGAGGGATTTCTAGCAGGAGGAGGGAGGTGGTGCTGCCGTTGTAACACTCAGTGTTGAGGCCCCACCTGGAGTACAGTGTCCAGTTCTGTAGGCCGTACCTCCACAAGGATGTTGAAAGGATGGAAGCAGTATGGAGGAGGGCAACCAAAAGGGTGAAGGGGTTGCATGAGAAGCCATACAAGGAAAGACTGAAGAAACTCAACAAGTACTTCCAGAAAGAAAGGACAGTGTGAGGGGACATGATTGAAACCTACAAATACATTACAGGCATGAACAAGGTGCAAGTGGAGGGCCTACTTAAGAGAAAGGAAGGCACTAGAACAAGGGGACATGCAATGAAGTTAAGAGGAGGAAGTTTAAGAGAGATGTGTGGAAATGCTTCTTTATGGAAGGGTGATGGATGACTGTGACAGCCTGCCAGGGGAGGTAGTGGGGGCAAAGACTGTGGGAAGCTTCAAGCATGCATGTGATAGGCACAGGGGCATATGAGGTAGAGGAACAGAGGAGGGAGTGACACCTATGACCAACCAGTGGTGATGGAACAGGCAGAGACAATGGGCAGACTGGATGGACCTAAACATCCTTTTTGGCTGACAAAATCTGTGTTTCTATGTTTCTATATACAGGTCACAGGAGATGTCTTCCTAGCAACAGTATGTTATGATACAAATCGTAAGGTTTTTGTTGGTATGCCTTGTAAGTAGCATTGTGCAAGCCAAGGCATGCTGAGGGAGGTAAAAGAGCATGTTCCTCAGACTCACTAATACCAAACCTAAAAGGGGTGAATCCAAAAAAACACCCCACCTTGGACATATTTTTCAACCTTGCCACTGTGACCCCCCCCCCCCCACACACACACACACTACTGAGCAATCATATTAGAGCTGGAATCTCTGACCTTGTACTTAATTGTTTCTGCTCTTATTTGGCAGTGAGAATCCAAGCCATCTTTGTACGTAAATCCCATCACCCATCTAGTCAGATGGTCTCCAAGGACCTGTCCTGGTTCTCATCCAGTTCTCTTATCATTCTAAACCGCTAATCTCCTGCAAGGGATGTGCCCCTCCAAACATTCATATGTATACAGATGACAGAGAGCTCGCTGCTTGTAGCCTCTCTGCTCCAAGCTGGCAGAATAGCTCTGGCATGACATTGCTGTTTCACTGCAAACCATCTTTTTCTCAATGCTAAGAAAATGGTCTTAATGATCATCAGTACAATGCAGCTGCTGGACATCAAGTTCACTATGGTCTTCATAACATATTATCATATGAACGTAGTAATTTACAGAAGAAAGGAGTTGTGGGTTCATCATATACTGCTCTCCCACTTCAAACTAGGTATTTTGTATTTTAAAATGTTTATCAGGAAAGACATATTGAAACATAGAAACATACAAATTGATGGCAGATAAGGACTGCCAGACCCATCTAATCAGCCCATAACCCTGCCTTTAATTAGCTGCTGCTGACCCTACTTGGTCATCGGCTACTGCCTCCCCTTCCCCATGTTCTTTGATGCCTATCCCATGCATGTTTAAATCCCCCCACTGAGCTTGTTCTCACCACCTTGTGGGATAGGCCATTCCAAGCATCCACCACCCTTTCTGTGAAGAAGTAGTTTCTCACGTTGCCCCTTAGTCTACCTCCTTCCAGTCTCATGTCATGCCCTTCCTTGTTGTTTTAGAGCAGCTTCTCTTCTGAAGGATGCTGCTCTCCTGTACCTTATTAATCCCCTTGAGATACTTGAAGGTCTCTATCATGTCTCTCCTCTCCCTCCTCTCCTCTAGTGTATACATATTGAGTTCCTCCAATCTCTCCTCATAAGACTTGTGGTGCAGGCCCTGCACCATTTTTGTTGCCTTTCTTTGAACTGTCTCCACCCTGTCTATGTCCTTCCGGAGATGCGGCCTCCAGAACTGGACACAATATTCCAAATGAGGTCTCACCAGTGACCTGCACAGTGGCATTATAACCTCTTTTTTTCTGCTGGTATTATCTCTCCCCATGCACACCAGCATACCACTGGCTCTCGCCACTGCATTGGCACATTGTTTGGCCACCTTTAGGTCATCAGATATGATGACCCCCAGATCTCTTTCCTGTTTTGTGGCTGCTAATATCTCCCCTCCATCATGTAATCCTCCCCTGGGTTCCTGTGCCCCAAGAGCATGATTTTGCGCTTTTTCTCATTGAATCCCAGCTGCCAGACTCTGGAACATTCTTTCATTTTAGCAAGGTCCTTCCTCAATTTCTCCACCCCTCCTGGACTGTGTACGCTATAACAGATCTTTGTGTCATATGCAAAGAGGCTCACTTTCCCCTCCAGTCCTTCTGCAATGTCACTGCTATAGATATTAAACAGCACTGGTCAAAGGACTGAACCCTGTGGCACCTCGCTGATCACCCTTCCTACTTCGGATTTAGTCCTGTTTATCACCACCCTCTGCATTAAATTCTTCAACCAATTTCCAACCCAGTTCACCACCTTGTGTCCAAATCCCAGACTGCTCAGCTTGTTCACAGGCCTCCTATGTGGAACCGTGTTGAATGCCTTGCTGAAGTCAAGGTAGGCTGCATCCACCGCCTCCCCGATCCACCTCCCTAGTGACCCAGTCAAAGAAATCAGTCAGATTTGTTTCACATGACTTTCCTGCCATGAATCCATGATGCCTCGGATACTGTGCTCCACTTGAATCAAGGTGCTCTACTATCTTTTCCTTTAGCAAAAATTCTATAATTTTACCCACCACCGAGGTCAAACTGACAGGTCTATTATTTCCAGCTTCCTCCCTGCTCCCACTTTTGTGGAGAGGGACTACATCAGCCCTTCTCTAGTCCTCCAGAATCTCCCCCATTTCCAGTGACTTGTTAAATAGGGCCGCAAGTGGTGCTGCCAGTACTTTCCCCAACTCCTTTAATATTCTAGGATGTATCCAGTCTGATCCCATTGCCTTATCCACTTTTAGTTTTGTAAGTTGTTCTAGAACTCTCTCCTCTTTGAATGGAGTGTTGTCCACCTCTCTTCCCATCCTGATTCTTAGTTGCAGTCCCTCCCCTTCTTATTCCTTCAAGAAAACCGAACAGAAATATTTGTTCAGGATTGATCTTTTATCTTTTCCCCTTCCACTTATCTCCTTCTTCTCCTCTTTTCAGCCCTACAACCCTCCCCCCACCTGTTCCTTCTCTTCTTGATAATGTGTCTATAGAAAGTCTTGTCCCCTTTTGTAACTTCTTTTGCTATATTTTCCTCTGTCCTTGCCTTGGTACCCTTGACTGCCTTCCCTGCCTTGCTCTGCTTTTCTAGATATACTGCCCCGTCCTCCTTCTTTTGAGTCTATTTATATTACCTGAATGCTAACATTTTTGCCCTTACTTTTCCTGCCACCTCCTGTGAGAACCATAGTGGTTTTCTTTTCCTTTTGCCTTTGTCTGTTTGCCGATTACAAAGGTTTGTTGCCTCCACAATGGCTCCTTTTAGATGGGCCCACTGTCCCTCGACTCTCCCCCCATTTCTCTCCCCCATCTAGAGCCTCCCTGAGACATACCCCCATCCTAATGAAGTCTGCCATCCTGAAGTCTGAAACCCTCACCTTTGTGTGGCATGTCCCTGTTGTAGTTCTCACATTAAACCACACTGTGCAATGGTCAATGGACCCCAGGTGTTCACCTACCCTGACATCTATAATTCTGTCCCTGTTGGTTAGTACCAGATCCAAAATCACTTCCTCACGGGTTGGCTCAAGCACCAGCTGATTGAGACGTGCCCATTGCAGGGAGTTCAGGATGTCTCTGCTCCTGACTGATGCAGCCACTTGTGTGCCCCAATCAACTTCTGGCAGGTTGAAGTGGCCCATCAGTAACACCTCTCCTTTGGCTGCCATCACATGGAGGGCTTCCAGTAGATCCCTGTCCATTTCCTCCCTTTGAATAGGGGTCTGTATATTACTCCTGTGTGAATGGCTACGCCATTGCCTGCATCCAGGGTGGCCCACAGTGCCTCTGCCTCCACCTGTATACCTTGCACCTCTGTCACCTTTACATAGACAGTGTCGGCAGATAAGGGCCTGTGGCCCACCCAGTCTGCCCATTTGAGCTTGTAAGTTCAGTTTATGATTTCCTAGAAGTCTGTTGCCCCTTACCCCTGACCTCCAGAATGCCTTTATGTCTATCCCACGCATTCTTAAATCCCGTCATTGTTTCAGCCCCCACCACTTCCTCTGGCAGGGTGTTCCACTTGTCCACCACCCGTTCTGTGAAGAAATTCTTCCTCATGTTTCCTCTGAATCGTCCTCCCTCTAACTTCATCCCATGCCCTCTAGTCCTGGAACATCTTTTTCGCTTAAAAATAGTGTATTCCTGTACCCTGTTCCTCCCTGTAAGATACTTGTATGTCACTATCATATCCCCTCTCTCCCTCCTCTCCTCCAGGGAGTACATATTCAGTTCCTTCAACCTGTCCTCATGGGTCTTGTGATGCAATCCATGTACCATCTTTGTTGCCCTGCTCTGAACCTTCTCTACCCTGTCTATGTCCTTACGTAGGTAAGGTCTCCAGAACTGTACACTGTACTCCAGGTGGGGCCTCACTAGTGTCTTGTATAGTGGCATTATGACCTCCCTTTTCCTGCTGGTGATGCCTATGCATCCCAGCATCCTATTTGCTTTACCTGCTGCCTTGTCACATTGTTTCCCCTACCTTGAGGTCATCAGAGATGATAACACCAAGATCCCTTTCCTGCTTGGTGCATGCTATATCCTCACCCCCCCAACTGATATATTGTGCCAGGATTTTTGTGCCCCATATGCATTATCTTGCATTTCTTTGCATTGAATTTCAACTGCCAAACCCCTGATCATTCCTCAAGTTTCTGCAGGTCCCATCTCATTCTGTCTACACCCTCTGTTGTGTCTACTCTGTTACAGAGCTTTGTGTCATCAGCGAACAGTGAAATTCTGCCTTCCAGGTCCTCCGCAATGTCACTGATGAAGATGTTGAATAGGACCGGTCCCAGCACTGATCCCTGTGGTACCCCACTGGTCACTCTTCCCTCTGAGGAGTGACAGCCATTTGCCACCACCCTCTGTGTCTTACCGTTCAGCCAGTAACTACCCACCACACTATTGTCCTGTCCACACCCATATTCCCCAGTTTGTGTAATAGTCTTCTATGTGGCACAGTGTCAAAGGCCTTGCTGAAGTCCAGATAGGCCATGTCCACTACCCTCCCCGATCCACCTCCCTAGTCACCCAGTCAAAAAATTCAACATGGTTGGTCTGACATGACCGCCCCCTGGTGAAACCATGCTGCCTTGGGTCCTGTAGTCCATTGACAACCAGATGTTCCACCAGTTTCTCCTTCAGTAGTGCTTCCATGATCTTCCTAACTACCGAGGTGAGGCTGACTGGTCTGTAGTTTCCCGCTTCCTCTTTGTTCCCACTTTTGTATAAGGGGACTACATCTGCTGTCCTCCAGTCTTTGGGTACCTACCATGTTTCCAGTGATCGGCTAAACAGGATAGCCAGAGGTTCAGCCACCACCTCTCTTAGTTCTTTAAGGACCCTGGGGTGCACCCCATCTGGCCCCATTGCTTTATCAACTCTTATTACTTCCAGTTCCTTCAGGACCCTTTCTCGAGTAAAGGGACTTGTGTCCATTTCTGCACCATTCTCACCCCTTGTACTCCCTTCAGACCCATTACCCTCCTCTTCCTCAGTAAAGACTGAGCAGAAATACCTGTTCAATATGTCAGCTTTACTGTTGCCATCCTCCACGCGATTCTCATCCTCCCCCTTCAGTCTCACTACCCCTCCCTTTGCCTTTCTTTTTTCACTTATGTACCTGTAAAAGGTTTTGTCCCCTCTACCCACTGATTTTGCAATGTGTTCTTCTGTCTGAGCTTTGGCTTCCCTTACTGACCTCCTGCTTCCCTTGCTTCTCCTGGTACTTCTCCCTATCCCCTTCTGCCTGTGTCTTTTGTATTGCCTGAATGCAATCTTTTGGCTTTCACTTCTTTGCTACCTCTTTGGAAAACCATAATGGTATCCTCTTTCTTTTCCTCTTGCTAGCCTGCTTAATGCATAATTCTGTTGCTCTTGTAATCCCATTTTAAATACTGCCCACTGTTCCTCAACCCCTGATTCCTGCCCCATTCCCCTTAATGCCTCTTTCAAGTATCTCCCCATTTTCCCAAAGTCTACCCCCCTAAAATCCAGGATACGTGCTTTTGTGTGGTTTGGTTCTGCTCTTTCTGTGATTTCAAACCACAATGACTGGTGGTCACTGTTCCCCAGGTGCTCCCCCACTGTTACCCCCATCACACTGTCCCTGTTTGTGAGCACAAGGTCCAGTTCTGCTGAGTTGGTTCCATGACCAGTTGCTTGAGGAAGGCACCCTGAAGGGAGTCCAGGATAAATCTGCTCCTAGTTGATGCTGCTGCTGGGATGCTCCAGTCCACGTCTGGAATATTGAAGTCTCCAACCAGTACTACCTCAACCTTGTCTGCCATCCTTTGGATGGCTAACATCAGCTCCCTATCTGTTTCTTCCTCCTGGGCTGGTGGTCTATAGACCACACCTGTGCGGATGGCTGGCCCCATTTTGCTTTCCAGTTTAACCCACAGTATTTCTCCCCCATTTTGTTCCTCCTGGATCTCTGTGGCCCTTATGTCATTTTTCACATACAGTGCCACTCCTTCTCCCTTTCTACCTGCCCTGTCTCTTCTGAATATGTTGTAGCCAGGTATGGCCATCTCCCAGTCGTGGTTATCATTACACCAGGTTTCAGTGATGGCCACAATGTCCAGTTCTGACTGCACCATGACAGCCTCCAGATCTTCCATCTTGTTGCTAAGGCTCCTGGCATTGGCACACATGGCTTTCAGTGATTTGACCTCCCTAGACTGTTTCGCTGTTCTACTCCAGCCCCTTCCTTGGTTGTCCTTTATCCCTGGTTCTCCTTGCTGTCTGCCTTTCTGCTGAATTTTGCACCTTTTCTGCCGATCCACCTCTTGGGTGCTAATCTCCATCTTTTGCACACTGCTTTGTAGAGATAGCCACTCTTCTGGTTCACTGGTTCCACTGCTAGCTGTGGAGGGTGAGCAAGTAGGTACCCTCCTTGCTGGCCTGCCACCCCTTTTTGCTAGTTTAAATGCTTGTCAATGTAGCATTTAAACTTACCATTGAGTGCTTGGATTCCCCTCCAGGATGGATGCAGGCCATCAGGCTTGAACAAACCTCCATCCCTCCAGGTTGGTCCCCAGTCACCAATGAATCCAAACCCTTCCTCACAGCACTAGTTATTCAACCATGAGTTAAAGTTCCTGGAGCATGCACCCCTATGCTCTCCCTTGCCTCTCGCAGGTAGTACTTCTGAGAAAGTGACAGAAGTAGCTACTTGCTTGAGACCCCTCCCCAATTTCCTAAACTCTTCCTGAACTTCCTTTGGCTCCCCATTTGCCAGGTTATTAGTACCTAGGTGTATAATGACATCCAGCTCACCCTCCCGTCTTGCCTTCCCAGTGATCCTCAGGATCTTCCTTCCATCCCTCCAATCCATGGCACCTGGTAGGCATCGCACCTCCCTGTCCTCCCCCTCCTGTGTTCCTAGCTGGACCCCTCTTATGATGGAGTCCCCCACTAGGATTTGTTTCCTCCTCCTCTGGGGTCCACTGCTCTCCCCGCTGAGGTCACCTCCTTGGCTAACCTCCACATTCTTTCCTTCCACTTCCCTGGGTACCTCTATTTGGTTGTCCCCATTTGCCAGTGTGGCATATGAGTTCTTGAGTGGAATAGGATCTGGAATGTGCCTCTGCCTGACCACTCTAACCCTCCCTGAGCCCACTGTCATCCAAGTGCTCCTCATTCTCGGTATCCTTTGAGGCACTTGCATTGGACTGGGTGGTCTCTGGATAGGGGTGATGGTACTCCTGACCCAGTTTACTTCCGCTCTGAGTCTGGCTACCTCATCCCGCAGTCCAGAGAGATGCATGCAGATAAGGCAGCACCTCAGTGTCCAGAAGGTCTGCCTGAATATGGCTGCCCCACAGCCACTGCATTGCACCACTCCCCACATTATACTGCAGTTCCACTACTGGTCTGTTACTGAAGCTCTCCTAGTTCCCTTTTTGTTAATTTACTGTCCTAAAAATCCTGCCACTGATCCTCAGATACTTTTCTTTAAAAAAAATAAATAAATACATAAATGAGTCAAAACACTTGTTGTGCTGAAGGTGGTCTTCTTCCCCCTTATGCCCCGCCTACTTCACACCCCTTGCTATCCCCTGTGTTTAGCTCCTGTCAATCAGATTTAACAGGGCATATAATTAAGAGTTGGGGAAGGGGAGGGGGGGTGAAAATTTGGAGCAATTAAAGACAGCAAAGAAATACACCACCACTACATTTTAAATTTTCAACAGCCCAAAAACAATTCTAAGTAAAGACAGCAAATAAATTACAGTGTCACTAAAAGCCCACAATCTAAGTTTAAAAGAAAATAGCAATTACCAGTTACTGTAAAGCACTGAATTGAATATGTTTCTTCCCCTTCTGGCTTCTTCTGAGAAAAGAAAACTCACTTGCTACCTCAACTCTGACTAAGCCCTACCTCCAGTTATCACGTAGCTGAGGTCAGAGGCCAGACAATTAACACCCCTCACCCAAACTACAGGGCAAGTCAGACAAGCCAAGACTAAATTTGCAGCAATTAAAGACAGCAAAGAAATACACCACCACTATGTTTTAAATTTTCAACAGCCCAAAAACAATTCTAAATAAAGACAGCAAATAAATTACAGTGTCACTAAAAGCCCACAATCTAAGTTTAAAAGAAAAATAGCAATTACCAGTTACTGTAAAGCACTGAATTGAATATGTTTCCTTCCCCTTCTGGCTTTCTACCCTCCTTGATGTATAGACACCCCTCCACCCTTTCTACCCTCCCTGTCCCTCCTGAATAAAGTATATCCTGGTATAGCCATGTCCCAGTCATGGTTCCCATTGTACCATGTCTCTGTAACAACTATAAAATCAAGGTCAGTCTTCGATACCATGGTTGTCAGATCAGGGATTTCGTTACCCAGGCTTCGAGAATTCGCGCACATGGGCATCCATTAACTGCAAACACTCCTCCCTATTTGCCTTGCTTCTCCTGCCCCACCTACTTTTGCTGACTCCAGTGTTTACTGGCAATTTAGTGTCTTTATTATCCTCCATGTTAGCTACATTATCCTATGTGTGTGGGGGGGGGTATTTTGCTTTCCCATGCTTCCTGCCTCCGCCCCCCCGACTAGTTTAAATGCTTGCCAATGAAGCATTTAAACAGTTCACTATGGACATCAGTCCCTCTCCTAGAAGCATTCAGTCCATCACCACTGTACAGTCCTGCATTCCCCCAGGTGGGCCCCAGTCTTCAATGAAGCCAAATTCCTGCTCTGCACACCAGCTCTCCAACCAAGTGTTGAAGCCCTTAGTGCAGAGATCTCTAGCCGCCCCCTTGCCCTGGACAGGCAGCAACTCTGAGAAGGTCACATAACTTGCCAACTGCCCCAGGCTCCTCCCCAGTTGCCTGAACTCCTCCTACTCTCTTCCTATCTCTGCATTGTCAGCTATGTCATTGGTCCTCATATGGATAATGACATGCAGCTACCCCCTCTTCTCTATCGCCCTTGCACTCCTCTGGATTCACTATCCATCCCTCCAAGCTGTGCCTCCTGGTAAACACTTTATCTCCCTCTCCTCCTCTCTGCCTGTTCCCAGCTCCACTACCTGGATGATGGAATCCCCCACCAGAAGTAGCTTCCTCTTCCCTTGGCATTCTTTTCCACCCACCTTTGGGGTTCCATTGTGGAGGTCCCACTCATCCTCCCAGGGTACAACTTCAGGTGAATCTGAGGACCTTTCTATTCATCCAATACAGCATAGGAGTTCCTTAGTTGTACCAGCTGGGGAATATGCCTCTTACCCAACTCCCTTACCCTGCCTGAACCCACCATAGTCCAACCACTCCTGCTGTTGGGCATCCTTTGAGGTAGTGGGTTTGGATATGGTGGCCTCTGGGTGGTGGAGGAGGCCACCCAAATCCTAGCCAACTCAGCTCAGAGACTGGCAACCTCCACCCTCAACCCAGAGAGATGCCTGCAAATGAGGCAGCACCATAGCATCCAGAAGGTTCTTCTAAACACTACTTCCCCACGGCCTTTGCACTGCACCACTCCCAGCATCATCCCCTTTCATGTCTGCCTGTTGGTACCGTATGTGCTCTAAGGGTGCCCTTTTGTAAACTACTGCAGCCATTAACTGTAGTGTCACTTGAGGTACTTACCTCTTAGTCCCTGCTCCTAATCCAAGTCTTCCAGTCAATGTAGTCACCGCAACAAGATCAGTAGATGGGGAGGGGGGGTAGACATTTCGAGCAGACTAGATGGACCACACTGTCTCCTTCTGCTGGCAAATTCTTATGTTCTTATGTGTACCAGCCTTTAAACTCACAACATAAGTGTTTTTCTTTTCTTTTTTCCTCCCTGTCTCTTATTTTGCCTTCATAGTAAGGACTAGCTTTGTGCTGGGGCTGCCCTTGAATTGCCCTGCAGGACTATCAATTTTAGAGAGGCTGCTTTAACCACCTCTGTGTGGATATTCCCTGTGCAGTTGCAGGAAGTGTCACTCAACCTGAATCCAATAAATGTAGATGAGCCCGGGGTGGGTGGGAATGGGAGATGGGTGGTGGGTTGTTCCCGCTGGCTGCTGTGTACCTGAAGAGAAAAAACAATCAGCTGACTCTTTCCCTATCCAAGTCCTTCAGTTTTTCTTCAAGTTTTTTGATTCTCTGGCCAATCTGTATAGTTTCTTGTTCTGTTTTGCCCTGTTTTTTGTCAAGGGAGACCAATTTGGCTTCCAAATCGCCCACTCGGATAGTTAACGATTGCACAGAGGTCTTAATTTGTTGGAGATCATCTGATATGTCTGCACTCCTCTCTTGTAGGGATGCATGATCTCAAGGAATCGTTCCTCCAAGAGGGCAGCTGCTGAGGTAAGAGTTTTAGCCGATCAGGCAGGCTGGTGCTTGGGGCGGTTCACGGCCTTGTCTTTCTCTGGAGTCAGTGGAGGGGAGTGCCGCAGACGCGCTTCTTTCATGTAAACATCCATGATCTCCACAGTTATAGTGATCTGGAGACCCTCTAGAGACTGTAAATGATATTTGCAGTTCACTATCTAATGTGAAAATCAAGCTGAATAGGTAAATTGAGAAGCAGGGGTGCGGAGCTGTGGGAGGTTGCTGCTATTCTTCAAGCTGCCATCATGTGACCTCAGTTCAACCTGCTTAATTATGTGTTAAATTTTGTTGTGCTCTGGGGTCACACAACACTTTCTGTGTTCTCTGCCCCACCTCCTCAGTATTTTCCAATGTTGTACATACTAGGCCAGATGTTCAAAGGGCTGAGCCCACTACAGGTCCTATGTGCACTGAACATACAGTGCACAGGGCTTGTGGCATTCTCCCAGCTGGCGACCAGGATTTTCTATCCAGTGGTCCAATTGCCGCAAGTTAGACCAACTTTTTCTGGTCTAGATTGCAGCAGTCCTGGGTACGCTTTTTATGAAGCTTGCACAATATATTTGGTGAAAGCTGCTGTCAGTCAGGTAAAATGTCGTAACTGCTCCAACATACTAAAACTGGATACAATTGATGCAAAGGTGTTGGCACAGCTGCACTAAAAAAAGGGTTTGTGCCCATTGAAAATTGGCCCACTTTATTTATGATTCAAAGAAAAAAACTCCTTTTTTATATGAACTTTATATGAGGAACAAATACCCCTTTGTTAAAGAGATATTCCAGTTTCAAGCAAAAACATTCAATTTTCTTCAGCAGAACTCAATTACACAAAATTCTTCCGAATTTGGATGTTATACCTTTCCATTTTTATTACTGTGGATTGTTTCATTTTAACAGGATATCTGGTCCTTAGCCTTCTTCTGTTGTTACTGCTTTCTTCTGCTCTGAAGTCATAATCCTCAGATTGTAACATCAGAACCTGATTCATGGAAATTATTTTGATGTCACAAGCAAAGGATTAAGACATTGGGTCAGGAAACGCAGCAGAGACAAATGGCTATCCAAGGGGTGAATGTAGGGATGACACCTTTGGAAGATGTGGAAACCAGATGCTAAACTACGCCTCAGTCTCTGCTCCTAGCCCCACACCATTACATGATTGATGAGAATATTAATCCTCCTCCAAAACCATTTTCACAGCTGCATGGGAAGAGTTGTGCATGATGCAGTGCAATTACATTGAAAAGGGGGCTTTGGTAGCAAGTGGCTGTGGATACAGAACAGCTCTGGACAGCTATGTCCTACTACCAGAGTGGAAATGAAGCTCTTCGCATCCTCTCATTTCAATACAGCGCAGTTGCTTCTCCCCCCCGGCACTATTTTTTTACGAGGCACTGTCAGCATACTTCTCAAGTGTCCTGATTTTGTCAGGACATCCACATTTTCTGCCACTTTCTTGGGCCTTTCCCAATGTCCTGATTCAACTCCTCAGTCTCGGTTTCTGAGACGGACACTGACAATAACTAAACACACCATGTAGAGCATGTTTGGGTCAGCCACATCTCTTTGTTTCCGCTGAGCCTTGAATAGGCTAAGCATGCATGTGTCAGACATGAGTGCACCATCAGCCAATCAGTGTGATCACTTGCACAGCTTAGTCCTTCAATGTTTTGATATCCCTACCACAGCCTTGTAATGTCCAGACAGCTAACAGTTGTATCTCAAATAGGGATAATAACATTGGCGTACTGAGCACAAAATGTATTAGTTGAGCTTAGCATCAACAACTGCATATTAATGCTATCAGTGCTCCTCAGTGGATTGTTTTCTTCCAATTTTTTTATTTATTACTCCCCTGCCCAGCCTCTAATGTGGAGTAAACACAGAAGTATGGCTTTTGATGAGGCATTCAGCACATAACAGTTGTTCTCACCTTCTGTACTTGTGCTGCCTGGTTTTGTTGCAGCAGAAAGGAGCAAAGCAGTCTCTCTCTCTCTCTCTCTCTGTGTTTCTGCATGACTCTTGTCACTTGCCATAAAGGATGAGTTAAAAGTAGTTGGGTTAGAGAAAAATGTTGTTGCCTTCCTTTTTTTTGGGGGGGAGGTATTTCAATTTCGATTGGTATACCTCTGATGATGTCAATAGGCTGAATGTTTTTGTGTGCGTGTGTTTAGCTACTTTAACTATTTTGTTACTTAACACTTCCAACAAATGAAGGCTGCTGCTATAATCATCAGAGGTGTACTGATCAAAATAATTTCTGTTCTGTACAGTAGACACTGGTATTGAGGATAACACTAGAATACAATATTTGGATTGCTGGTAGAAACCCCTTGAGGAATTCACAAACTAAACTTTTGCAAGCACATGGTGCTTGGCAATTTCCTGATAGACAACGTGAGCTCTGGCATTCACGTGCTGTGACAGTGTAGTAACGTCACTCCATTAATGAAATTGCCCCCAACCACTGTCAGATGTTTGCAGAGTAAGTAGATGAACAGCTGAAGCTGTGACAGCTGTTATGGAAGTATGAGCCTACCACTAATATTTCTGAATGTATAAAAGAAACACACACACACACACACACACACACACACAATTATGGTGATTTCTTTTACTGTACAGGATACACCAATTCCACCCAGTATGAGCAAAAAAACCACAGCTATGCCATCAATATTTAAACAGCTACAAATGCACTATTAGCCAGCACAGCAGCCAGTAAGTCACAAGTCCAACCAGCACAGCAGCCAGCAATTCTCAAGTCCAACCAGCACAGCAGCCAGCAAGACATGAGTACAACTGGCACAGCAGCCAGCAAGTCACGAGTACAACCGGCGCAGCAGCCAGCAAGTCATGAGTACAACCGGCGCAGCAGCCAGCAAGTCATGAGTACAACCGGCGCAGCAGCCAGCAGGTCACATGTCCAACCAGCACAGCAGCCAGCAAGTCACGAGTACAACCGGCACAGCAGCCAGCAAGTCATGAGTACAACCAGCACAGCAGCCAGCGAGTCATGAGTACAACCTGCACAGCAGCCAGCAGATCACATGTCCAATCAGCACAGAAGCCAGCAAGTCATGAGTCCAATCAGCACAACAACCAGCAAGCCACAGATACAACCAACACAGCAGCCAGGATCACATTTTCAAACTGCTAGAAGGTGACACCTTTCCTGACAGTGTGTGTTCTTTGTTTGTTTGTTTGTTTATTTGAGAGGCACTTTTTTGGGTGGGTGTGGTGGGGGGAATGTTTTCTCCTTTCTTCCTGTCACTCATAACTTTTATTTATTTTTTCACTTTTGTGTATTTTACCACAAATTTGATGGGTGTGGTACATACCCACCCCCACAAAAGACACATACAGCCACTCATCTGTCAAATTTCATGTATGTGTATGGGTCTTCAGCTTTAAGGTCATGCCACAAAGATCCACTGCTGTGCACAGAGGTACAGAATAAAAGCCAATGAGTAGGCTTTCAATGTTTCAAAAAATTGCTTGTCTGACAATTACAAAAAACAATAGTTTCCCAGAGGAGTGACATATACAGTGGAAATAGCAGCCCAGGGTAGGTCACCACTGTTTCAAAAAAGCTGTGCCTGTTCAACATGTATAAAACCTACAAAAGATTGCACAATGCCCAGTCTTACAGTGTTAGGGGAAGGAGTAAGTTGTGTTTCCATTGTGCTTTAAAGAATGTCAGTCAAAAAGAGCCAATAAGGCTGCCAACTGATGTTTCTGATGGTAGTAGCTTCCTAGTTGTTATCTTTTGTAAATAAATTGTAAAAAAAGTCATGTGTGTTTTGCTGGTGCCAAATGACTTATTTGAAAGAGCAGTCATCACCCATGAATATTTGCAAAGGATATAACACCTAGGATGTAACCACCATGAATAATATCATTTTGCAACCATATTGGCTATGACCAGAGTTTGTTTAATATCAAGGAAGGCATTGTTGGAGCAGTAAAAGGCCATACTTAAAATGCAGGAAAAAGGAAAACATAGGAGCACACCTCACTCCCAAAGGTGCTGCTGTCCGTTTAGACTAACAAAATAAATAAATAAATAACAGTGCACACACCAGATAAAAGGCTGAATAATTTACTGGTGCAAAAGCTCAGAAATTGCTGACCAGTACCTCATATGTCACCTCCTTAGTTAGGCTTCATCAGGAGCTTAAATGCAGAGTGCAAAAGATAAGGTTAATTTACTGTTAATGATCTAAAAACAGCATTGAGCATGTAACTCATTTTTGCTGTGGAAGCTTTTTTCATAGGGTGGAACTCATTCTGTTATTGTTTGGTCATTAATGACCTATTAGAAACTGGGTAAGAGACATGAGGCAGATAGTGATGGTAAATGGGGCACAGTCTGGGAAGAGGGGGTGACCAGTGGGGTGCTGCAGGGATTGGTCGTGGGGCCCGTCCTGTTCAATGTCTTCATTAGTGACATTGCAGAAGGGCTGAAGGGAAAGGTCTGCCTGTTTGCAGATTACACCAAGATCTGTAACACAGTGGATACCCCAGAGGGGGTGGAGAAAATGAAGAGGGACCTGGGAAAGGTTGAGAAATGGTCTGAGGACTGGCAACCAAAGTTTAATTCAAAACACTGCAAAATTATGCACCTGGAACACAGAAACCCTGGGGAAAGGTATAGGATGGGGGGCAGGGAGTTGCTGACAGTCACAAAGAAGGAAAGGGACCTGGGGGTTCTTATTTCAGATGACCTGAAAATGTCAAAGTGGCAAGGCAGCTGGGAGGGCCAGTGACATGCTGGGGTGCATAGGCAGGGGTATCATCATCATAAGGAGGGAGGTAGTGATGCCATTGTATAAAACCCATGGTCAGGCTTCACATGGAGTACTGTGTGCAGTTCTGGAGGGTGCACCTTTGTAAGGATATTAACAGGCTGGAGATGGTCCAGAGAAGGGCGAATGAGATGGTACAGAGTTTGCAACACAAAAAGAAATTAAGGGACCTCAATATGTACTCAGTGAAAGAGTGGAGAGAAAGAGGGGACATGATAGAAACATTCAAGTACCTCAAGGGTATAAATATAAGTACTGAGAAGCAGGAGACAGCTGCTGTAGGCATATGTGCCAGCTTCTGTGTGATATTCTTTTGTTCTTATAAATCTGTTATCTCCAGTATTTCAGTAACCACATGAGCACACTGCCTTCTTTAGGCAATTTTATGCTGGCTGATGCCTGGTGTCAGACGGCAGATAGAGGGCTCACCAGCTTATGTTGCCATTTGAAAAACTTCATAGAGTGTTCTTTTACTAGTAAGCATTTTGGAAAGCTGGTGAAGGTCTCACAATTTCTATTATGATTTCATCTCCTTAGGTGTGTCCCCTTTGGTCCCTCCATCCCCACACCTGAACAATCATCAGTGGCCACAGCTGCAGCTTTCTTCTTGCCAAGATGGTGGGTGAGAAACATAGAAACATAGAATTTGAAGGCAGATAAGGGAGCGCTTGGCCCATCTAGTCTGCCCATTTCCCTACCTGATGGATAAGCTGCAGATTCTAGTTAATCAACAGCTTACTTCCTCCTACCCCCCAAGTAGAATTGCCTTATGTCTGCCCGTGAAGTAGCTGCCTTCACAGTCTGTGAAGTCTGATGTCTTTCAGTGCCGCTTATTGTTCATCTTCCAACACAGGCGAGGCGCAGCCAGCCCAAAACTAACTCAGGACAAGCAGTTTTCAAAGTCGGGAAGAAATGGAATGAGGAAGAATAAAGTACTCATTCAGATGCAACGTCATACAAACATACAAATGCAGACATACAAATTTTTGTAAAACGTCGATTTTAAGATCAGTGTACTGGTGTGGACACTGCAAATAAAACCCCAGTTCTTTAAGCAGCCTTATGAAGAGTAAAAGCTTCTCGAAGCACTGGGGTTCTATTTATTGTACTGTAAGTGGGCTGCATCTAATTCGGTAATTTACTGTACCTTACATCTGGATGTATGGTAGGCCCGACTTTGAATAAACACTGCACCTGAATTAACACATTATGCCATAGAAACGTAGAATTTGTCAGCAGAAAAGGACCCATCAGCACACCCAGTCTGCCCAAGTGTTCTCCACCTACTTGTAACTCCTGCCTGTATATGTTACTGCATGTCTTATTCTGCCTGTGTCCATCAGGACCTCCTTGTGAATGACCTTGCTTAATGGATTTTTCTTGCAATGAACTTGAACCTACTCCACTCACATAGCTTATTGATCTCCATTGGCCACCTCGTTCCCCTTTTTCTAATATACCCCTATGTTTATCCTTTGCATGCTTCATGCCCCCTACCATTTTAGCTTCCACCACTTCTCCTGGCAGTCTGTTCAAGGTGTTTACCACCCTTTCAGTAAAGAAATATTTATTTGCATCTATCCTGAATGCCCCTCCCAGCTTCACTGTATGTCCCTTGGTTTGGGTGCTCATCCTCATTTGAAGGAAACTCCCCAACTGTACCCTCTTTACCCCTGTGAGGTACTTTGTAGGTCTTGATCATGTCACCTCTCATCCTCCTCCTCTCTTCCAGAGTGTACATATTGAGATTCTTCAGCCTGTCCTTGTAGGATTCCTGTGAAAATTCTGAACCATTTTAGTTGCCCTCCTCTGGAAAACCTCCACCTTATGTCCTTTCTGAAGTGTGGACTGTAAAACTGGACACAGTACTCCAGCTGGGGGTATACCAGGGAGTGATACAATGGTAGCACAACATCCCTCCTCCTCCTACTGGAGATGCCACTCCTTATGCGCCCCAGAATCCAATTTGCCCTGCCCATAGCCTTGTCACGCTGTACTACCATCTTGAGGTCCTCTGATATAATAACCTCAAGGACCTTTTCATGACTAGTGAGTATCAGTACCTTCCCACCATCCTATACCCAGCATCGGGGTTCCTATGCCCTAGGTACATGATTTTACACTTGTTGGCATTGAACCCCAAGTAAAAAAATGGAACTGATTTGAATGAATTGAAGGCTTTTAAGCAGCTTTTCAGGGAGTGTATATATGTGTGTGTATGTGTGGGGGGGGGGGCTCTGCTACTATAACTATTTGCTTTGGATTTGGTATAATGTGCAAACAGACTAACCCTGCTCCCCACTCCATGTGCTATATCAGAGATAAAGAGCCCAAACAGCATTGGGCCAGGCACTGAGCCCTGTGGCACCCCGCTTGTCACTGCTGTGGGTGCCGAGAGCTACTCCACCACCACCACCCTCTGCACCCTCCCCTGTAACCAGTTCTCTGTCCATGTATTCAGACCACCTTCCACCCGTATCCCTCCTTCTCCTCACTCTTCTCCTCCTTGGCGTGTGTCCATGCTCCCGGTAGTCTGCACCCTTTCTCCTCCTTATTCATACTGGGTGGTGGTGCCTTCTGTATTACACTGAGACCACTCTGCCCACCCCCTTCCAGGGTTACTATGCCTCTGCCTTTACCTATATCTAGGGTGGTGAGCTCATCAGGCTCCCCTGTCCGGACCTTGCTACCAACTTCAGTCTTTTGGCCACCCCACCCCCCTGCCATTTGTTTAAATCCATCTTAGTAGAGATATACCCTTCTAATCCTGTCTTTTTTTTTTTTTTATATATATATTCTCACTGGGCTATGGTCTGCTAGTCCTGCCCTCGACCTCAGGATGACCTGCTCACCTCCACGGATTACACCCATGGTGGGGTGGTGAGGAG
The DNA here is from genome assembly GCA_016271365.2 of Neoceratodus forsteri. Lineage (NCBI taxonomy): Eukaryota > Metazoa > Chordata > Ceratodontiformes > Ceratodontidae > Neoceratodus > Neoceratodus forsteri. The sequence goes on along the minus strand of CM028133.1, from coordinate 151,153,664 downwards.
CTTCCCAGGTCGACCCACTGGAGCAGGATCCAGTTGAGAATGCACCATTCAGGCGGCGGGAGGGGTCAGAAGCTCATGCTGCCTGACCATAGCACATTTTCCACTTTTCTCCCTTTTGCGGAGTGCGGTCATGCAATGACGCTAAGGCACAGCGTGCCAATGTCCGCCACAGTCCGCCACCCTTTACTACACCACTGTAGTAGCGCCCACGGTCATCACCAGTGGCCGCTACAGAGCAGTGGGTCCCTGGATCCTGCCCCAGGATAGGAGAGCAGTCCTCCTAATGCTCAATCCTATCCCTCCCTTGCCAACCCCTGGCAGACCAGGCTTGCATCTGAACCTGGGTCACCATGATGGCGCGAGGTGTGGCATCCAGCGCCTCAACCCTCAGTTCCAGTGGCTCAGCAGCAATGCTGCCTTTAATACGCCCCTCCTCTTGCTGCTCCAGTGTACCCTCTTCCCCATGTACAAGTCACTATTCCCCCCCCCGACCATACCCCAGTTAGTCACTAACTCATAATGTTTCGTGTGGCACCAATCCCTCAGCCACTCAAACTCCTCAAGCCTTCCCTTCCTTTCCATGCTTGCACATGGTACCGCAGTACTCAAGAATGCCACCGACTTTCCCACCCCTCACACTGCCTGCCCAAGTACTCGAACCTCCCCCTCACTACTTCCACAGTGTTCCCTGCCAAGTCGTTTGTACTCACATGAAACAGTAAATGAAGTTTCTTCCTCCCCCTTGGTGCATGCTTGAGCAAGGCCTGCCCTGCCCCTCCTTCAGTAAACCTGGGGACAGCTTCAACCCAAATATGGCTGTGCCTTTCCCCCTTTCTGTCCCATCTCACCCATTTCAGTATAGAATCCCCCAGGATGAGTACCCCCCACCCCTCACCCCCTTTTCCTTCTAATGCCCTTCCACAACCCCAGTATTCATTCTTCCCTGTCCCTTACCCCCTGCCAACTGCACCCTCGGTGACTTCTGTATGTGTACCCCCTACTTCCGCCTCACCCCTTTTCTCTGCCTTATTCCTCCCATCCCCCTTGAACCCCTTCCCAGCCTGACTACTTCCTACTGGGCTTCCCATCTTGACCCACCCTCCTCCCTTGCTAATTTCCAACTCCTCTCCTATACCCACTGTTGTCGATTTAGAGCCTGTATTCCCTTCTACCCTGATAGTGATGCCCCTCCCATCCTTCCCCCTTCTCATAGCCTTCTCTCCTTCAGTCACCACCCCTCCTTCCTTACTAGCCTTCTTCTACCCTTTTGTCCTCGCTATCTCTTCCCCTACCTGTTGCCATCCCTCTCATGCCCCGCTTCTCCTCCCCCTTTAGTATGTTCCTGCTCCCCCTCTCTGCCCCATAGCAGAGGTTTGAATCTATTTGTAGTCGATACCAGTCTTACATCTCTTTCCACTATTGGTTTCCCCCTCCTACGTGTTCCCCTCCATGCCACCCCTGGTCCCTCCCTACCTGCAGCCATCTGCTCTCTCCCCTGGTACTCCTCGTTGTCTCTTCCTCCCCCATCAGGAGGCCCCACACCCTCACCTAGGCACCCCCCTTCCTTCTCCTCTCTTTTCTGCTAGTGCCTCTGATACTGGGGTCAGTTTCAGTCCCTAGTTATTCTTCCTCCGTCCCCCTTTGCCATTCCCTATTCACCCCCTCAGGATGCCTACCATACTCATCTGCCCTGCCACTTACACTCCTCCCTAACCTCCACAGTTCCTCCCTCAAACTAGCCAGTCATCTACAAACCATACACCCCCCCATCCTTCAAACTCAGTCCAGGATCATGGGAACACCCACACCCTGTACACCCCTCCACCCTTCCAAAGATACCCGCCCTATTGACATGTGGCACCTGCCCCATTTTGGCCCCCATGTTATGTTACAGGCTCTTACTCCCAGGTTCTATACCCTACTACAACTGTTAAGCCCCTATTTAGTCAAATTCCTGTTCTCCCCCACGCTAGTCCCCCTACTGACCCCTTGCTGACCAGGGTAATTCAGTCTCAAATTTCATCCGTTAGATACTGTATTAGTGTAGCAATCCTAAAGCCTCCTTGTCCATTTTTCACCCCTCAGCTACCATACTTTCTGTTCTCAGCTCTCATATAGTTTCACTTAGACCAGTTAGAAATCCTATTGCACTCCAGGTATTACTCAGCTCAGATAGAGAAATAAACAGAACAAATAAATATGTATTATTACAGCAATCCTAAAGTATCCAATCATTGCTTTGTCTCCACTCCAGGGACCCTGCTGTAATATAGGACAACAGAGGACTCTGGGCAGGAGGGTGGGCAACTCTAAAGTCACAGCAGAGCTCCATTGAGCTTGCTCATTCCCCCTCTCTCACTCGCTCGTTCTGTTTCTCCCAATGCTGCAGGCTGCCCTTTTGTACTGGGCTCCAGCCTGCATTGGCACCTTTTTCTGCCCTCAGAGAAATCTGCAGCAGTCCTGACACACTCTGTTGAACTCGCTCACTCCCCCTCTCTCACTCGCTCATTCTGTTTCTCCTGGCACTGTACTGAGCTCTTGCTTGTGTTCGTGCCTTTTTCTGCCCACAAAGAAGTTCACAGCTGTCCCGACAGAGCTCCATTGAGGCTGCTCACTCCCTCTCTCTCACTCGCTCATTCTGTTTCTTCCGGCGCTGCAGGCTGCCCTTTTGTACTGGGCTCCTGCCTATGTTGGCACCTTTTTCTGCCCACAAAGAAGTTCACAGCTGTCCCAACAGAGCTCCGTTGAGGTCACCCACTCCCCCTCTCTCACTCGCTCATTCTGTTTCCCCTGGCAGTGCAGGCTGCCCTTTTGCACTGGGCTCCTGCCTGCATTGGCACCTTTTTCTGCCCACAAAGGAGCTTAATATGTATACCCTTGAGGAAAGAAGGGAGAGGGGGGACATGATAGAAACTTTTAAATACCTCAGTGGAATCAACAAAGTCCAAGAGGGTAGCATCTTTCAGAAAAAGAGACTTGCAAGAACAAGGGGACACAATTTAAAGATAGAAGGAGGGCGGTTCAGGGGCAATGTGAGGAAGTATTATTTCACAGAGAGGTAGTGGATGCATGGAACAGCCTTCCTGAGGAGGTTGTGGGGTTTAAAACTGTGGGAGAATTCAAGAATGCATGGGACAGACATAAGGCAATTCTTGTGGGGGGGTAGGAAGAAATAGGCTGTTGGTTAACTAGGATCTGCGGCCTATCCTGTAGGTAGGGAAATGGGCAAACTAGATGGGCCTAGCGGTCCTTATCTGCCGTCAAAGTCTATGTTTCTATGTTTCTATGTTTCAAAGAAATCTGCAGTAGTTCCGATAGAGCTCCATTGAGCTCACTCACTCCCCCCTCTCACTCACTCACTCACTCATTCTGCTTCTCCCAGTGCTGCAGGCTGCCCTTTTGTACTGAGCTCTTGCCTGTGTTCGTGCCTTTTTCTGCCCACAAAGAAGTTCACAGCTGTCCCGACAGAGCTCCATTGAGGTTGCTCACTCCCCCTCTCTCACTCGCTCATTCTGTTTCTCCTGGTACTGCAGGCTGCCCTTTTGTACTGGGCTCCTGCCTCCATTGGTGCCTTTTTCTGCCCACAAAGAAATCCGCAGCAGTCCCAACAGAGCTCCATTGAGCTCGCTCACTCCCCCTCTCTCACTCGCTCATTCTGTTTCTTCCAGCACTGCAGGCTGCCCTTTTGTACTGGACTCCTGCCTGCGTTGGCAGCTTTTTCTGCCCACAAAGAAATCTACAGGAGTCCTGATAGAGCTCTGTTGATCTTGTTCACTCCCCCTCTCTCATTTGCTCATTCTATTTCTCCTCGCCCACCGCCGCAGGCTGCCCTTTTGTACTGGGCCCCTGCCTGCATTGACACCTTTTTCTGCCCACAAAGAAATCCGCAGCAGTCCCGACAAAGCTCTGTTGAGCTCGCTCACTCCCTTTCCTTCACTCGCTCTCTCGTTCTGTTTCTCCCGGCACTACAGGCTTCCCTTTTGTACTGGGATTCTGCCTGCATTGGGGTCTTTTTCTGCCCACAGAGAAATCTACAGCAGTCCCGACAGAGCTCAGTTGAACTCGGTCACTCACCCCTCTCACTTGCTCGATCTTAATCTGTCCCAATCTCTGACTTCCCACAGCAACCATGCTATTCTGTGCCAGAAGTGCAAAAACATATTTCAGCCAGGATGTGAAAAATGACAGCTGTACTGTTCATAAGGAGGTATGAAAAAATGCCAGTGTTGAAAATGTGGCGTGAAAATATTCCAGATTTGCGAAGTTACAGGGGTGCGTGGAAACAGCTCAACGCACACTTGTAACACAGTCATTTATGGACTTTCATCACCAGATTTTCAACATAGGGATTTTAGGACCTCTGCTCATAAACAGTGTCACTGTCATTTTCTTAATCTGTCCCACACACTGATTTCCCAAAGCGACCACGCTATTCTGTGCCGGAAGTGCGAAAACACATTTCGGTCAGCATGTGAAAAATGACAGGTGTACTGTTCATAACGAGGTGTGAAAAAATGCCAGTGTTGAAAATCTGGTATGACAATATTACAAATCTGTGACGTTACAAGGGTGAGTGGGAACTGCGCAATGCACTCTTGTAACACAGTCATTTGATGGACTATTGTCACTAAATATTCAACATAGGCATTTTAGGATCTCTGCTCATGAACAGTGTCGCTGTCATTTTCTTAATCTGTCCTGAACACTGACTTCTCACAGTGACCGCAAAAACACATTTCGGCCAGCATGTGAAAAATGACAGCTGTACTGTTCACAAGGAGGTGTGGAAAAATGCCAATGTTGAAAACCTGGCGTGAAAATATTGCAGGTTCGCAAAGTTACGAATGTGCGTAGCAACTGCGCTACGCAAGCTCGTAAAACAGTCATTTTTTGGATTTTTCCACCAAATTTGCAACATAGGCTTTTTGAGAGCCCACCTCATGAACACTGGCACTGTCGTTTCATTAATCAGTCCCGAAAGGTGATTCCGCACAGTGACAGCGAAATCACCTTTTGGGGCTAAATAATGCCATGACAGTGGCTGAATTTATGAGGAGGGCTCCCAAAAACCCATGTTGAAAATTTGGTGCCAAAATTCCAAAAAATGCCTGAGATATGCACCAAAGTTTAAAAAAACCCCTATTTATGCCATTATACAGCTTTCCGGCATTTCCTAAGTTCGCAGTCAGCTTTGAAGAGTGCAGACGTGTTCCTGGTCCACCGGAGATCTTTGCGCTGGGCTACGGAGGTAAGCATGGGGTAAGGTGTGGAGGGAGGTCAAGTCCACAGTGGGTGGGCGTGTGTTGGGGGAAGGGTGTAAAAAAAAATAGACATCGCGGGATGGTTTTCTTTTTACAGGTACTTCTGGCACACTGGGTGGGCTCCAGTGTGCCACCTGCCTGACCTGGGGTGGAGCACTGGAGCCATCGGGGTTAGAGCTTCCATTGGCACATGCTCCGGGGCTCATGAGTCTAGGGGATGGGCACCCCCTTGGCACACAAGAAAGGGGAACATGCCGACAGGGACTGGGCACCCTCGGCACACAGTAACAGAAACAGATGGGGACTGGGCTCCCTGTCGGCAAACTGGATTGGGGGACTGAGGGACCTCCCTGCAATGATAGGTCGCTCCTCATTTGCAGCGGATGGCTGCTTCTTTATGAGGCAGCCCCTGATTGCCATCGGCTGAAACTTTTCAAGGTTGTGGCATGCTGGCTGAACTAGTGTCAGCAGGAGCGTGCCACAGCATTGGGGAATAGGAGCCAAGCCTTAAAAGGCAGTGGGGGCATTGGCCACAACAGTGCCATGCCTTCACAGCCTGCTTCTGGAGCAAGCTGCCGCAATATGTTTCTTGCGCATGCGCGCAATCAACATAGAAACTAAGTACTGTAGTACTTCATCTTATTAGTTATGTATGTGCATAAGAAGAAGATTATGTGGGCAAGTACAATTTAATTATTAATATTTGTTTAAATTAAGGCAGTTTCTGTAGGGCCTAGTTGAAGGATTTTAATAAGTATAGATGGCAGCCAGGCTTGTGATGGAAAACTGTGGCTGGCTAGACTCACTGATTTTATGATGGTGAATAGGCTGATGACCAGGGACTCTTACGAAGTGTAATTTTTGTACTTCGGGTAACATCACTATTCTTTTTAGAATATCTCTAACCAATCAGAAGTCAGAAAAGTTCCATACCATTTTTTTTTAATGTTATAAACTTTCAAACAGTGTCATATACTGTATAACTGCTATCTTTATACTATTTTTTAGGATCCAGATAAACCAGAAATTTAATTAAATTTAATTACATTTCATCGTCTTGAATGCTGTCTGAAAATCAAAAGAAGAATGTTATTGCTGTCTTTGTTTTTAATTAACAAGTTGTTCAATGTTTTCCACTTTTATGCTTCAAGCAATGTTGTACTCTTTTACTGTCAGTCCCGAGCACTGACTGGCTTGAGTACACCTATACTGGCTGTTCATCTGCCCAACATAGCACTGTCACCTTCCACAACAGGCACTGCACACTTCATTGTATTCTTGCATGCTTTGCTATCATATCAGTATGATGAACCTTACTGCTGCTTACCTACCTGTTTCACCATATTGCCCTTGCACCTGTAATGTTGCCTATGCATTTATTTGTTTATTTATTTATTGAATTTTGGCAACGGGGTGGGCCCACTGGAACCAGAGGTCCCTTCTTCAGGGGTGATCAGTAGTTAATTAGAGGCAGGTTTGTTGTTTTTGTAATATTAACTTTTGTACTCCCCTTCCCTGGGTTGCACATGTAAATGAGACTTGGCTTGGTGTTTCTTTCCCATTTACCAATTTTTAAATAAATTAATTAATAAAAAGGAAGCTTGCCTTACCAGCAGTCACCTCTGACAAAGTACACATATGTAAAAGGTTTGGTCACCTGGCAAGAGAGTAATACTGCAGGCCACAGTCAGACAGAGAAACCAAGTGTTCCAACACAGCCTTCACAGGACATGTAAAATGATCCATATTCTGAGAAGCAGACTGCAAAATGAAGTACTTCCATTTCAGGCAATAAGTATGTCTTCTAAAAGGCTTCCTAATAGCTAGCAGGGCATCAGCAACCTTAGGGGATGCACTAAAATGTGCAATGGCTATGTCTTCAGGAGCCATGCATGCAGGTACAGGGACTTCAGCTCCAGATGGAGCAGGGACCCCATGACCTTTGACAACAAACCCTGACACAGAAATAAAGGGACAGGAGGCTCCGCTGCCAGTAGTGGTGGGTGAAGTGGACTCAATCTGCTCCGCAAAGTGATTGATGGAGTAAGGGCGGATTCGGAGAGTACTCCGCAATGCAAAGCGGAGTACTTCATGTTAGAATGAGTAACGCGAAGTCCATTGAAAACAATGACTTTGCATTACTCCGTCTTCCCAGACCACTACTCCACCAAAATTTAAGGTGAAGTGCATTGAGAACAATGCACTTTGCCTCACTTCACCTTGTTTTTAAGCTCTTAAGGCGAATTTTGCAGTGATTCATTGGATTTCAGGTCACATGGGCTCTATATTGATCTACACAGCCTCAGTTCAGGGTAGTGTGTGTAGGAAGCTGTTGGAGACAGTGTGCTCTGAGAGCTGTCTGATTCAAACCTTCTAAAAGCTGTTAAAAAATAGTTTTTGAGTTTTTTGGGGGGCTCAAACTTTAGTTCGTCGAATGTAGGAAACACTCCTGTGCTCATATCATCGAGCATTTTTGTTTGTGTGTGGATTTTGAATGTTAATGTACAACATTGAGTGCGTGTAGTAAAAGACAGTGAAAGTATGCTTTGAGGGAGGGGCGTATCTGTGGTGTAGGTAGATTTAAGTTGGAGAAATAGGGATTTCTTTGTTTTTTGGTTATATTTTTGTTATATAACTGACTGTGTTAATGTACGCACAGTAATACTGTCAGTAATTGTTGAAATGTTCTTGCTGAGTGTGTGTTGTGTGGATCTGGTGCAGCAGTTCATAATTTCAGGTTCTTTACAATACGTGGCATATTATTGAACTTTTCAATTTGCTACGTAATACTCGTTCACTATTGTAGACAGACTAATCTCTGTGTGTGAGTGTGTGTGTGTGTGTGTGTGGTGTTGCGTGACATCAAATAATACACCTTTTATTGTGCCACAGTGTAACTGCAGGAGCAGCAGTGTGAACCTGCTATCCACTGCAGCTGCCTGATTTTGTACTGCCATCATGGTATCTGTTCTTTGTTTTGCTGCTTGTACTGCCGTAAAAATCTGCAGTCAGTGCTCCCCCCAACCCCAGCAGCAAAAGGAATTTTTTACCAGATTGGATTGTTTGTGACCTCAGCACCTCTGGTTACTGAAGGTGTTTTCACTTGTGAATTTGTGTGACTGTCTCTGTCTGTTGCTGAAGCCACAGTTCATTTTTTGGCTTCACATCCAGCGTCCCCCAAATCAGAGAGTAAACGTACCAAAATCTAAACTTGTTTAGAATATTGTTGTTGATCCCCCAAAATGCCCGCAAAGAGATGTGCAAGCAAAGCTGGTTCTTGCCATGGCACTGCTGCCAGTAATACAGTCTGTGGGCATGGTAGTACACAGGCACAGAAGTGCATTGCTGATGTGTGGAAAGGTATTTCTCCTGCAAAGTTTTTTACAGCCCAATCAGTAGCTTCACTCATAGTTGGAGGAGATGATGTTTTCCCAGCCAGCGGTGTTAGTGCAGTTGTTGGTGGTGGTAGTATGAGTATTGCTGCCTCAAGTTTGAATTCTGACCAGTGTACCGCATCCAGAAATATAGTGGAGTGTGAAGCAGTGCAAGTGAGTGGCAGTGTAGATGATGTCATACTTCCCAGTAACATCCCAGTAACTAAACCTGAGGATTCTGATAATCATGTCAACGATAGCATACAACGTGATATTTCATCCACCGCTGTTCATGTTACGCATTTTCCATGCAGTGATTCACAGTGTGTTGAAACAAAATCAGGTGATGGTGGTGTTGATGCTGATGATGAATCTGTTGATGATGATGATGATGTTGCTGTGGTTGCAACATGCAGTTCACATGCCAGCATCCAAGCAGAAGATGTGGATGTGTGTGATGTTGATGAATATGATGATGATGTAATTGACCCCAGTTGGGAACCGGAGAAAAAAAATTCAAGGTGGCTGTGTCTGAGTCTGTTTGCATTAATCCCCCCTGTAAAAACGTATGATTTACCAGTTTCAGTTGATGATGATGACCCAGTAATAATGATAGGTAGTTGTGGTGGTCAGTTGCAGTCCAGGTGTACAGTGCCTGAAACATCATGTAGCCCCCCCTCCACTTCAGTGCTTAAAAGAACGGAGTTCAATAAGCAGCATCAAGGACGTGTTAAAAGTAGAGCATCACAATCTCTTGTTTGGGATTTTTTTGTTCAAGATGCAAATGATGAGTCAGTTGCAATCTGCCATGTTTGCCATGTGCGTGTGAGTTGGGGTAAAAAGGAGAGCCATCTGGATACAGGACAGCATATGCATCTTAAGAATAGGCACATGGCACTGTGGAACCAGCACAAGATGGCAGCTAATACCACAGTGGGGTGTTCACCCTCATCAGCAACCATAACGAGCATGTTATCCCCTTCCATGAGTGTTAAGTCCAGTAGGAAGTTAAATGTGTGCAGTAGTGAGGTAATAAGAGCAGAGGATTACTACAGGCATGATGAGGTGGAGGAACATAATGATTTTGAAATGTTGTCCCATGCTGATGAGAGTAGCACTTTTGGTGGTGGTGGTGGTGAATGCAGTACGTCTAGTGCAAGTGGTACATCAACTCCAGTTGGCAAATCTGGCAAAATAACTGCATTTCTGGGTTTGTCATCATCACCTGTGCAGCCGTCTTCTTCAAACATCCACACTCCACCCCCTGCCAATGCCATTCATCACAGAGCAGAACAATTTGTCATCACACCCCGTGTAAAAAGTTTAAGTCAGCCCACACTACAGAGTGTTTTTGCACATAAGCTGAAGTACCCCCCCAATCATACAGTGTCACATGAACTTAATGCTGCTGTAGCTGAAATGCTGGCAATTGATCTTTTGCCCTTCTCCTTTGTGGAGAAATCTGGGTTCTGGCAGTTTGCTGCATGTGCCTGTTCAAAATGGAAAGTCCCATCCAGGACACACTTTTCTACCCGTGCTGTCCCGAGTTGTTCAGTACTGTGTCCGACTCAGTAAGACATACCCTTCAACATTCCTCCTCTCCATTCATCCATTTAAGTATGGATATGTGGACAAGTGGCAAAACAGCAGGGAGTTCATATCTGTGTATAGCTGCGCAGGTGCCGGGGGTTGTTTGTGATGTTGGTAGTGTGAATAATCAGTGCAGTAAGGTGGATTGTCATGGTAGCAATCTTCCAGGAATTCTACAGCATGCAACGATTGCTATGCACAATGTGATCTGTTCACACACTGGTGAAAACATGTCGGATGTGGTACTGACTGAAATTGACAAGTGGCTGAACCCCCCCCGTCCCTGAGAGTTGGGTTCATAGCAAGTGACAATGGGTCAAATGTGGTAAAATGCATCACGAATGGTGTTTTTTTTCATGTTCCACGTATGGCCCATTGTTTAAATCTTGTGGTGCAGGAGTTTCTGCAGCACCCTGATGTAAAGGAAATGCTGACCATTGCACGTCATATCTGCTCTCACTTTTCATGATCTGCAAACGCCCGTGACCAACTGCGGCAGTTGCAGATGCAAAACAGCCTCCCTCAGCACTGCTTGAAGCTGGAAGTTGTCACCCGATGGAACTCCACTTTATACATGGCAGAGAGGTTGTATGAACAACACAAAGCCATCTCAGAATATCTTGTGATGCACACTAGCCTTGACAGTTCCGGGGCCTCCATGTCTTTGATGACTGAACAGTGGTGTCTCATGGACTCTGTAATAACAATTTTGCAGCCTTTTGAACATGCCACACAGGCAGTGAGTGGCAAGTCTGCCTCCATTAGCCAATCAGTTCCAGTGCTGTGGGTGCTGAGGCAGACATTGGTGAATGTACAGCATGGTCTTGATGTTGCCGGAGACAGTGCCGACAGTATGTTGCTGCAACACATGCTGACAGTATTCAACCAGAATCATCATATTTTGAGCATTCAGGGTAGTGACAACTTTTCCATAGCAACAATGCTGGACCCATGTTACAAACGTGGAATTGCATCAGTACTGAAGGGAGGGCCTGAACAGGTAAAAAACATCAGTGGCCAACTGGCGCGTTTGGTTCATGGGGCACAGAAGTCACGTGCCAAGGTCAGCAAACCTCAGCAGCATAATCCGGCTGAAGGTGCACCTGGAGGACCATCAAGCATATCCTGCAAGGGGAAGGGGACTGCAGTTCCAGGTGGTCTGTCATCCAAAGTGGCTGGCATCGACCTGCTTTGGGAGGCTTTGTCCCAAGTGGGTATTTGTAAAATAAATGATTTGGGAGAATACATAGAAACATAGACTTTGACAGCAGAAAAGGACCACTTGGCCCTCCCAGTCTGCCCATTTCCCTACCTACTGGATAAGCTGCAGATTCTAGTTAACCAACAGCCTGCTTCCTGCAACCCCACACTATAATTGCTTTGTGTCTGTCCCAAGCATGTTTGAATTCCCCCACTGTTTTAGACCCAACAACCTCCTCAGGAAGGCTGTTCCATGTATCCACCACTCTCTCCGTGAAAAAGAATTTCCTCACATTACCCCTGAGCCGTCCCCCCTCTATCTTTAAACTGTGCCCCCTTGTTCTTACACATCTCTTTTTCTGAAAGATGCTACCCTCCTGGACTTTGTTGATGATGATGATGATGAGGATGATGCATCAACAACTGGACCTACTGCAGCACAGAGAATGGTTGAGTCATATTTGTCTGAAAACAGGCATCTGACAATAACTGAAGATCCTCTTTTGTACTGGATTGGAAAGGTCAGTGAATGGCCAGAGCTGACTGCAGTGGCACTGAAGTACCTCACATGCCCACCCTCCAGTGTAAGTGTCTAGACGGTATTCAGCTCAGCAGGTGCAATAGTCAGGGATCATCGGACAAACCTCTCTCCTGCAAATGCTGGTTTGCTAACATACATAAAAAGGAATGAGAGGCACATACCAGCACAGACTGCAACCTTGGTATTCGTACCCCGGCCTAGTCATGGTGGTTTTGGTGATGGGGAAATGGACTGTCCTGGTGGCACTGGCAGTGGCAGCATGAAACGGCCCCACCACTGAAGTAGATGATGACACAATGGAGAAAGAATTTCCCGGTGGTCAGACTTCAGACATAGATGACTGTGAGGGCAACTTTCTTTCTGAAGATGATGATGTGGTTAATATTGGTAGGTTTTAACTTAAGTTGTTAAAAGGCGGTGTGCCCCCCTGGATTCAGACCACCACCACCGGGACTGATGTTAGCCACTGGCACCACTGAGCATGAGTTTGTCTGCCCCCCGGACCACCACCACCGGGACTGATGTTAGCCACTGCCACCACTGAGCATGAGTTTGTCCGCCCACCTAGACCACCACCACCACCACCGGGACTGATGTTAGCCACTGCCACCACTGAGCATGAGTTTGTCCACCCCCCTTGACCACCACCACCACCAGGACTGATGTTAGCCACTGCCACCACTGAGCATGAGTTTGTCTGCCCCCCTGGACCACCACCACCACCAGGACTGATGTTAGTCACTGCCACCACCACCAGATGCAGGAAGATATAACAGAGAATGTCATCATGTGCCGTAGCTATCACCACCAGTCCAGCACCCACCATCAGTGTCATTCAGACAATATTTCCCCATTACATTTACATTTACCATGCCAAGGCAGTGGGAGTCGAACAGGAGACCACATCCATCAGCCACAGGCACAAAGCTTCTTAATATTTAAACTATAAAGTGAGTATGTGTACTAATGTTTTTTATGTTAGTTAACTTCCTTTAGCTGTATGTTTTGATTTCTGTTTGGTAAACTTATTTTGTTTTTTTACAGGTTAACAAAAAAACTCTCCTTCGTTGAAAGTCGGTATGAATGGTACTGCTGCTGTACCATACGCAGGAACCTATGAAATATCCATTTGAAATCCATACAGGTAACATACAGGTCACTCAAGTTAACAATGTTTTTCTGCTGTCCTTATTTAAATATCTACATCCAAAAACTATAAATAATGACTGTGACAAATTGCTGTAACCCATACTTGATGTAATTGTTATTATACCCTGTCTGTATTAGTTCCTGTCTTCCATGTGATGAGGTACCTTTGTAAATGAGCCTCTGGCTCAAAGGTTGTAAATCCGATATTTCAAATAAATAAATGAATACATATCAAGATTTTATTTCATTCGTTCAATTTTTTTTGAAAGACTGCAGCAAATGCGACTGAGTGCGATTCATAAACTAGGTGATGTGTACATCACCAAAACTATTTCTGTAAGATATCATTCATGCACTGTATTCTGAACTTGCAGCTGTGCAGCCCTGACCATGACAGTGCTGAAAAAGTTGCACACAGGTTGTGTTACTTGACAAGATGTGGTTTTGAAATGTAACTTGACTTGAGATTGAGAACCAGGGACAAATTACAATCAAGTTGTAAGAAGTCATTCATTTCTTTTTTTAGGAAACTTCCAGATGCTTTGTTGTTGTGTCAAAGTGGCCTTATCCAAAGAAGTTCTTCAACATCAGGCCCCCCCCCTCCCCGGCTATGGCAGACATGCAACACGCAGAAGTCGTTTCATTCGATGACCATGACCATCATTAACAACCAGACTCGAGAAGGATGCAGATGAAATCTGTGAAGAAGTAACCAAAAAAGAAACCATTAGAGACAAACCTGCAAATATGGTTCCCCCCAACCCCCAAAACAAATACTTACCTTCATTCGCTTGAGAGTTATCCATTTCAAATTTCTATGCAAAAAGTTCTTATCGAGCACTGGAATGTGCACACCAACAGTATCTGTGACCTGTGATACAAAACAATACAATGAGTACATATCTATGTATGTCAACCCCCCACCTACAAAATACAGAAATATATATATCTATATGTATCAACTCACCAAGGCTACTATTAGTGTACAGACAAAAGGCACCCTTCCATCTGGTTGAGATGATCACATTGCATTTGCTGGAATCGCAGCACACACTGGACCAGCAACAGTTCACTCACAGTCATCATTTTATTCTGGGGACTCTGTATGATCTGTAACACTCACATTTCACTTTGTTACCACTTGTCAATTTTCTGGACACAAGACAGATGCATTTTGGACATGCAGAAAAAATCTGGGGACTGTGTCACCACTGCGCGCATGACTGAGTGTGCCATTAATTCTGGGGGACTTTGTATGTGCTGTAACACTCACATTTCACTTTGTTACCACTTGTCAATTTTCTGGACACAAGACAGATTCATTTTGGGCATGCAGAAAAAATCTGCGGACTCTGTGTGACCACTGCACGCATGACTGAGCGCGCCATTCTGGGGAGCTTAGTATGTGCTATAACGCTCACATTTCACTTTGTTACCACTTGTCAATTTTATGGACACAAGACAGATGCATTTTGGGCATGCAGAAAAATGAGACACCAAAACAGCGCACACACACACACACACTTGACACACACACACAAACACTTAACAGAAGGAAGGGGGGCCAGAATACAAAGTGTCATGCATACGGAAGACAACAAAAAAAGGGTATAATTACATACAAGGGTCAGGGATGGTGGAGGAATACATTTTATGACACAGCAAGGAAGGTGTGGGGGGCACATGGTGTGAGGAAACAAAAGTAATGTGGGATCCCTTGGTGACCCAGCAGCAGTTCCAGCATGGACATAATTTGCAGCTGATGTCCCTCTATGTGATCCAGTCGCTGCTCCATAGCACTCACTCTCTCATTGTTCTCCTCAACAGCACTCCAGCGAACTGCCAAGTTAGCCTGTGTTACACGCAGTTCTCTGGGGTCCACATGTTCTACAGGCTGACCTCCTGGTGCTGGTGGTGGTGGTGGTGGGGGTTGGGGTGCTGGTGGAGCAGCAGGTGCTGCTGTGGCCTTCCTCTTCTTAGGGATGCCACCATGCACAGCTGCACCCTCTGCCACAGAATGGCCAGCAGGTGCAGGCATGGTCCGTTCTGTGGCAGCCTGCCACTCCCAACTGGTGGTGATTGAGCATATGGGTGCACTGGCCCCCAGTCCCCAAATGAGTCCCCGGGGGCCACAGTACACCTCCACCTCACATAGGCATCTCTTTACCATACTGCTGTCCCCCCCAACACAGTCAAGAAACTGCCAAACAATGGAGGTGTGGGGAGGACCAGGCATAGGCAGGGAAGGGCCAGATGAACTGGCAGCCAACTGGTCATGGTGCTGAACAGGGATGGGATCCACATCTGAGCCTGGGGGAACAGGCACATCCTGCTCCAGAGGAACTGGTGCTGGACTTGGTGGTGGTGGTGGTGGTTCAACTGCCTCAGAGTCAGGAGGCGGTGCTGATCCTGCTTCCGGGGGGGCAATCACAAATTTCGAGCGGCCCAACAGGAATGGGCGCCCATGCCCCCCACGCATGCTCACGGTATGATGCTTACCACCACCGCGCTCTCCCAGAGCTGCCCCCACCCCAGACATTCCCTCACCCTGGTCCATCTCTCCTACTGCGCTCCCTCAGTCCAAACAATCACTACTCATGCTGTCACACAACACACACACAGTCACACAGACAAACAACTAACTACTTATAAAGGTAAGAAAAATAAAATTTACAGAAAGAACAAATTAAGTAAAAAAGAGTACAGAAAAGACAAAAAAAATGTAGCAATTAAAAAAGCTGCTGGGTCTAAATCAAAGTTTAAATCTCCTCCCGGCTCTGATCTCAAAGTATCAACAGTCACAAAACATACTCCTCTCTCTCCATCTGCACAGGAGAAAGTGAAAGTGTCTGCTTGTACGACTCACTTCTTTCCTGCCTGGCTAAAGAGCATGTGACTTACAATACTGTAAGCCATGTGATGTGTGGGGGGGGCTGCCAAATCTGAAACACCAAGTGGATCACTTAGAATCATAATGAGGAACGCAAAGTCCATTAAAAACAATGACTTTGCCTTACTTCTCATTGCCATTCCACCGTAACACTAAGTGGTAATGACAAGGTGGAGTGAGCACTTTGTATTGCCCACTCCGTGTAGCAGAGTGGCAACGAAAAGTACCCACTTCATGTTCACTTCTCCGGTGGAATTTAAATTTGCTGCATCTGTACCTGCCAGTAAGGAATGGAAACATATCTGGTGAGGCCAGAATGGAGCAATGAGGATGAGAGTGGCATTCTCCACACTCAGCTGGAGCAGAACCCTCTGTATTAAAGGAATTGTGATACACGCATAATGGAGAACCCCGTATATTAGAGGAATGGGAGGAATACATACAGGAATTTCACTTTCCAGGGGAGGGACAATGTGTCTCACAAAAAAAAAAAATCCAGGACCTGGACTGGGCAAGCAGAAACATGGCAGTTTTGAGTTGTGGTGGATGCAAAAGGGTCCAGCTCTGGATGATCTCATCTTGCAAAGAAGTAATTTACCATGGAGGACATCAGTTTCCATTCACAAACCATCAATTTTGATCTGCTTAATCTGTCTGCCAGGATGTTTTGGAGACCTGGGAGAAACACAGCCAATAGCTGAAGTCTGTGAGACAGAACCCAGTACCATATCATCATTGCTTCCCTGAATAGGAGTGAGTACCCCCTTTTTTGTGGATGTAATACATCATACTGACATTGTCTGTCTGGATTAATAGAGGACTGGGACAAAGATGATTCTAAAAAGACTGGAGGCTGTACAGGGCAGTCCACATTTCCAGAATATTTATCTGCAGCTTAGCCCCCACATTGGTCCATGACCCCTGTGTCTGGTAAGGGCTGAGATGAGCACCCCCAGCTGGGGCCCAAGGCATCCGTGGTGAGGATCTATGCAGCAGATGGTACAAGGAATGGAACACCATTCAGCAGGTTGTCACAATCCATCCACCACAATAACCTTCTGTAAAGAGGAGACATGACAAGAATCATTTGTTCCATCTCCTCTGTCAACTGAGCCCACTGGACCTGAGAATTCATGGAGATATCTTCATATAAAGACGTGCCAGTGGCACAGGCACTATGGCCACAGCCATGAGGCCTAGAAGACATAACATTGTTTGCACAGACGTAGTGGCTCCTGTATATCAACTGTGCCTGAGCAACCAAAGTGTCTGCCCTATCCTGGGACAAGTGAACACATCCCTTTTCTGTGTCCAGGACCGCCCATATGTATTATTGTCTTTGGCAAGGAGTCAACACAGATTTTGGCACATTCAATGTGCCCTCCAAGTTGTCAAACAACTGCCATGTCCAAGATAGGGCATGTAGCTGAGTTTCCCTCCTGGAGGTGGTCTTCAGAAGTCAATTGTCCAGGTAGGGGGAAATGCACAGGCCATACCTCCGAAGAGCTGCTACAACTACTGCCAAGCATTTGGTACAGTCCTGTCACACCAAAGGCAAGTCAAAGAGCAATACCTTGAACAGATAGTGTTCATCTCCTCCCAGCATAAAGTGGAGATATTGTTTGTGAGATTTCCTGATCTTTGCGTGAAGATATGCATCCTTCATGTCCAGAGAACAGAGTCATTCCCCCATTTGCACTAAGGGAATCAAAGCTTGCAGGGATACCATTTGAAACTTTTTGTATTCTATGTACAGGTTGAAATCCCTGAGGTCTATCACCAGTGTGGTAGCATGGATACAATTTTGGCTGTATGAGAGGATACAACAGGTTAAAATCAGAGGCACAGCATCAGACTGGGCTATGGTGACACGCTGGATGCCACAGGGGTCCATGTTGGGGCCCATCCTATTTAACATGTATGTGGCTATCATGCACTGTGATAGCAGTGTCTGGATAACAAAATATGATGATGACACTAAGACTGGTACTGTGTTCAGCAATTAAATGGATGCTGACAGGCTGCAAACTAAACTGAAAAATTTAGAGGTATGGACTGATACGCATAAACTAAAAATTAACATTGATAACTGTGCAGTTATGCACCTTGGTAGAACTAAGCAGTGTGCAAATTATATAATAGATGGTACACAACTTAAGGTAACAACAGAAGAGAGGGATCTGGGTGTGACCATTTCAAATGACTAAATTTAAAAAAACACTGTAGGCAGATGACTAAGAAGGCACATTCAACATTCACTGCGTTATATATATATATATATATATATATATATATATATATATATATATATATATATATATATATATATATGTATATATACACACACACACACATCTATAGTAGGGAAAGACAAGTTCTTATCCCCCTCTTTTGCTCATTGGTGAGGCTGCAGATGGAGTACTGCCTCCAGTTTCGGTCATCAATTACTAAATCAGAAATTAGGCTCTTAAAGGGGGTGCAGAGATGGGAACTAAGATGGTCTCTGACTTTGAGCACCTGAGCTATGAGGATAGGTTGACTAATCTAGAGCCATACACACCTGAGTACAGAAGACTTAGGGTGCCTCTGCTTACTAGTTAAGTCCTTGTTTTAATGATGATCTTTGGAGCTGCCTTGGTTTTGAGCTGTGAGAACAAAATTATATGACAAGGGCTCTTGATCTACAGCTCAAAGGCAAGACTAGTGCAACGAAAAGGAGAGCTGGCTGGTACAGCCACAGGGTGATTGGTATATGGAATGGGCTCCCACTAGATGTTGTCAGCAGCAGTTCAATGGCAGTTTTTAAGTCTAGGCTAGATAATCATTTTACAAGATTAGGAACTCTGAGTTATCCCTTTGTGTAAAGAACAAGCCTCCATATGGGCTTTAGCTCTTTTGGCTTGTACAATATCTGTGATACCTATGATGCAGATCTCCTGTCTATTTCGGAACTAGGAAGTATCCCAAATAGAACCCTTTGTTTCTTTCCTGAGGAGGAACCAGTTCTATAGCATATATTTGGAATAAAGTCTGAACATCTTACTTCAGAAGGGATAAATGGCCCACAGGATAAAAGAAAGGAGGTGGAGGAGGCTCTGGAGGGATCTGTAACAGCTCCAGAGCAGACCCCTTGCAATTATCTCCAGAACCCACTCATCTGTAGTGATCTCCCACCACTGTCTGAGATGCAGGGGGAACTTGCCCCCCACACTCACTCCTGGAGGTGACAGCTAAGGAGAGGGGAAAGACTGGAAAGAGTCAGGTGGAACAGGGCCACCAGAATAGATTCCTTTAGGTGCTTTTCCATGGGCACCATGAGGGAGGGGACCTGAAAGAGGGCCACATCCTCTACCACAGCCTTGCTGATGGTAGGTATGACTACCTCAGGCAGCAGGCAGATGAAAGAAGCCCCCGAACATGACCTCTACCAGAAGTGGAATACAGATATTTCAAAGACCGTAGAATCATTTTTGAAGTTTGAAGTCTATATAGGGTCACTTCAACACCATAGCCAAACAGTTCTGAACTTTTAAAGGGAGCATTCAAAACTACTTGTTGCACATCATTGGCAAAGCCAGCAATGCTGAGCCAAGAATATCTCCTCATGCAAATGCCAGAAGCTACAGCCCTGGCAGAAACATCAGAGACATCATAAGCTGAGTGCAGCAAATGTCTGCCAACCTGAGCACCAGCAGACAATGTTTTAAGCAGATCAATCTTGGCAGAGCTGTCAGGCAAAGCCTGAGTCACAGTATAAGCAGGTTTCCAGAGACTGCTCTGATATTTGATTATGTGGGCCTGGTAACAATCCTAAGGTCCAATAATGCAGAGATATAACTATGTTTGTCCATCATAACCGAATTATCAGGAGGCAAAGTGTTCATATGTCCAGGGGCTCTAGACCTATCATGAGCAGTCATGATGACCACAGAGTCAGTTTCTGGCTGGTTAGCATAATAAGGATTAGCAGATGGTGCAGGATACTGCTTATCAGCCTTTTTAGGAACTGCAGGCAGTGAGTTTGGTCTGTACCATGCAACAAAAGTAGCATCCTCTAAGGCAGGATATATAGGTGGAATGATAATGGAGGGGGAGCAGGACACCTTCAAAAATTCCTTGAGATTCCTTTTAGTGGAATCTTCCTCTTCCTCGGCAAAGGCCATGGCAAATCTCATAGAAACATAGAAACATAGAAGTTGACGGCAGATAAGGACCGCAAGGCCCATCCAGTCTGCCCATTTCTTTTTCTACCTTATAAATGTGCCATCGGCCTTTGCTTAGTCAGTGACCTATCTATTCATAGTCATTTGTATTGCTCCCTTATGCCTATCCCCTGCCTGTTTGAAGCCCTGCACTGTATTCATAGCCACCACTTCTTGTGGTAAGCCATTCCATGCATCTACCACCCTTTCTGTGAAAAAGAATTTCCTCACATTCCCCTTAATCGGCCTCCCTCTAATCTCATGCTGTGTCCTCTTGTCCTGCTATTTTTCTTATATTTAAACATGTTAGACTCTTTCACCTTGTTTATGCCTCTTAAGGTAAGTTAAATGTCTCGATCATATCACCTCTCTCCTCCTTTGCTCAAGGGTATACATATTGAGCTCCATTACTCTGTCCTCATATGTCTTCTGATGCAGTCCCTGCACCATTTTGGCTGCCCTTCTCTGGACTGCCTCAATTTGGTTAATGTCCTTGTGAAGGTGTGGCCTCCAATACTGCACGCAGTACTCCAGATGGGGCCTAACTAATGTCTTGTACAGAGGGATTATTACCTCCTCTTACGACTTGTGATACCCCTACTAATACACCCTAACACCCCCTAGCCTTACCTACTGCTTTAGAGGTCTGTTTGATGATTTTAGGTCATCAGTGATGATGATGCCCAAGTCTCTTTCTTCCTTTGTGACTGCTAGCAACTCCTCCCAGCCTATAAGTGGCTTCAGGGTTTCTCTTCCCTATGTGCATGATTTTGCACTTCTTTGCATTAAATCCCAGTTGCCACTCTTCCGACCATTCTGCTAGTTTATCCAGATCTCTTCTCATTCTGCCCACCCATCTGGATCATCTACTCTGTGCAGATCTTGGTGTCATCTGCAAACAGACAAGCCTTACCCTCTAGTCCATCTCGAGGGTCACTAATGAAGATGTTGAATAGGACTGGCTCTTCAAGGACTGATCCCTGAGGTACCCCACTTGTGACTTGCATCTCTTCTGACTGTATACCATTTACCACCACTCTCTGTTTTCTGCCAGTCAACCAGTTTGCCACCCAGTTGACCAACTTCTGACCCACCCCGAGCCTACCTAGCTTATTTATCAATCTTCTATGTGGAACAGTGTCAAAAGCTTTGCTGAAGTCAAGGTAGGCGACATCAACTGCTCCTCCTTGGTCCACCACTCTGGTTACCCAGTCAAAGAAATCTATGAGATTAGTTTGACAGGACCTTCATGGCAGACTGCATTTTCTGCATCATGGCTCACAATGATGGGTCCCAGGGAAGAGACCTCGAGGTATAAAAACTGAGTCCTCACCACAGGATGAGAGCGTATAACTATACTGAGGGGAATCCCTTAGAAATTGTTCTCCCACATATTCCTCCTCTAAGTCCATGAGATCAGGATTATATTCCATTTTGTCACTGTCAGCACTAGTGACAATGGGAGCTGCAGAATGGACCGGCAATGCTGGCGGATGAGAGGTAGGAATCTGTGTCATGCTACTGGAACCCGTTAACAGGGGCTGAGTACCAGAAGGCCCCATCAGTGGAATAACTGCCTGCACTGGCAACACTGGCAGAATGCATCGAATGAGTTCAGAAAACAATTTTAGCGCTGCGTGGGAGTTGACAGTGCCCTGAAAAGGTGCCAGGAGTACCTGTGCTGATGGGTCTTAGCACAATGACAATGGCATCATACCATACATAGTACTAAGCGAAGCCCCACCTTGGTGTCGCAAAGACAGTCAGGGGGCTGTAGTCAACACCACCAGAGAAAGAGTTGACAGTGACATACCTTTTATCAATGGCAACTGGAACCTCGCTGGTGAAGCAGACTTGTCCTTTTCTCTTTGCCTTTGCTTATGGCCAGAAGATGAGGAGGCCTGCGACAATGACTGTTCATTGTTCTTATCCTTAGACTTTGATGATTGCTTCTTGGCCAATGGTGAGGGAGAAGTAGAACTTGAACCCATATATTTCTCCATGGCTGTCAAAGCCTTTAATACAAGAACATTTTCAAGAGCTTTCTTATGGTGTCGCCTCACAGCCTGGTAGAAGATCTGGCAAATCTCACAAGTCCTTATGTTGTGAGATGGGCCCAAACAGCACACCCAAACTGTGTAAGCATATTCTTTGCACAATTTATATCTGAACTTTTGACTTCAGAGGCATACAGAGATGATGACAGAACACTAAGAAAAGTAGAATAACAATTGGCAATGGCTGTTTTTTTATTTTCTTTTTAACTCTGTTTCTTCACCCTTACCCATTAAACTCACTCCAGCTGAGTCATTCAGCGATCAGGCTTCTCCCATCCTCCTGAAGTCTAGACTTCACCTCAGGGAGGGAACCTCTCCAACTCATCTTGTCCCCGAGCCCCTCACATGGATCTAAGTCCCTGGGAGAAGGAATTGCCAACTCCTTACTGGTGCTCTATCTAGAGTATCTGGATGGGCAATGGATTGAGAGGAGAGCCTGGAGGACATCTCAGGCCCAGAAAAGGGTGTGGTGCCTGGTGCACCTAGACCCGCCTTCACCTACCAATGGGAAGGTGGTATTTTAATTTGATCCTCCCTCTCAAGGAGCGTGGCATGCAATGACTACCAGAGCAGTGTGGGCACATGCATGCACCCACCTGCAGGATTTCTTGCCACAGCTCCAAACCCCCCAATCCCAAGCCTTGTGAACCTCTTCACCTGGTCACCCCCAGGAGCCGCCAAAGCTGCGCAAAGTCTTTGCACCCTCCCTGGGAAAGGAGTGCTGCCAGCTGGCAGCTCAATCCAAGTCCATGCCCTCCCCACCACCGACTCCCAGTATCCTGATCTTGTTCCAGAACCCAGGTCGCCGGCGTGGAGTGAGGTGTGGCATCCAGAGTCTCAACCCTCAGCACCACTGGGCCAGTGGCAATGACTAAATTGATGGCATTTCCTTCAGCAGATCCAAAGAAGATGATTGATGGAACTAGAAAGAAATGAGGAGTGATGGGGCCACCCATGTTACATACGCGTAGGTGTAGCACATCATTGTGGATGGCCCCTGGCTTGCAAAATGTTTCTGAGTGTTACTGTCACTGACGGCTTATGGTTCCAAAGATGTGATCTAATTCAGGAGATATCCTTGAAGAAGATATGTACACAGAAGAATATTATAAATCATGTTGAAGATTTCTGTTTAAAAGGGAAATTTGAATTTACATTGAAAATGTTTTATTTTGTAGAAAATAAGACAAACCTGTATATGTGAAGTGAATTATGCCAACCGAACTTAGAACTTCAGAATTTTAGAACTATTTGCATGAGACACCCCCTTGATGTAATATGAGCATCTATAATATTTAGAAATAAACAACCTGACTGGCTAAGAATTATGTCATGATTTATAGTAGTGATAATACTGCATGACAGTGTGATCACTATCCTTGTCAATAATCTGAGTTTCTCATGGAAATAAAGTACTTGGTTTTCAGCGTCCTATGTGATCTACTAAACAATCACATTAGTACCTGCTTTAATTATCACACTATCATATTATCCCATAAATAACAGAACAGCATAGCCTAGGCTAATCCATTGAAGAGGGATTTTATAACACTCTTAGATAATAATTTCTACTTACAGAATAAAGCCAAAAAATAGTGCATTCCTTTAATGAGGAAAACATTATAGTCTTACACAACTCTTAAGAAAAGAACCTTCAAAAATATCTTCAATTCAGATGGGATTAATAGTAATGCTACATATACAGTACTTTTCAGATTCTGACCTACCCGCATAAGGTCATGAATCAAATGATATGGAAATGAAATTCTGGTGAATTATCCACAAAAAAAAAATTTAGTTGTGATAAAATCATATCCACTAGACTTGGTACAAATACAGAGGAAAGCATCCTTTGTAGAATTCTTAAGTACACAGTTTTTGGGTAGTGTAGACATAGGTATGCACAGTAAAAGAAGAGAACACCACTTTACATGCTGACTGCACTTCATAATTCTCTGTCTGAGTATAACCATAGGTGCAGCTTCATTGAAAGGATCAGAATGGGGGTCACGCAGCAGTGGAACAGACTGATGCTCTCAGTGACCCCCAAAATCATGTCCAATGTTTTCTGCCACTCACAGTCCCTGGGGTGCATGTCCAGTAAGTCAAAGAGTGCTGCAACATTGAAGGGGGTCCAGAAGATACCAAACAAGAGAATGACTGTGGCAAAGCAATTGGTCTCTCTCTTTACTTCTGAGCCTAGAGTCTTGTGACTGGTGTGCCAGAACAGGGCAGCAGCTGAGCTAAGAGGAACAAGTGAAGAGGTGCACAGACGGGAGACAGTGCTGAATGTGCGCAGGGTCTGCAATTCTGCACTGTGATACTCAACACAGAACAGCTTATTCGTCCCAAGTACACCATATGTTTTTGCTGCTAACAATGATAGCACAGCTGCAACCCCCCACATGGAGCAGACTGCCAGAATGAGCACAGGCCTTCTCATCTGCTTAGGGAACCAACAGGCAATGGTGAGGAAGGCTGAAAGCAGGCCAGCAGCATTGACACCAGCCTCATATGTACCTCGAATAGCCTGGCATGCTGTGCCACCAATCTGCCATCCACTGCTGTGACCCACTGCAAAAAATGGAAGTGAAAAGGCAAACACGAGATGGGAGAATGTGAAGTGAAGTAGGAAGGTGGCCTTGGGCCTCTGAAGGGTCTGTTTCCAGAGGAAGGCACTAAGTATGCCACAGTTTCCAATGATGGCAACCAAGGAAATGACACTGAGGAATGTTAAGAACCATGCTGTTAGGGGGGTGCAGACCTGTCTGTCACAGGGGGCCGCTTTGTAGAAGTCTATGTCTATTTCAGCATCATCATCTTCAAATTCTGAGTAATTTCCAAACAGCCAAGCCAGGTCTTGAGAACCAATAGACAAGCTTGATCCAGAATTGCTGGTCTAAAAGAAAGAAACATTTTTCAATTTAGCATGAGTTTCATTGGGCAAAGAAATAACCTATAATATTATTATTCAACTTGAGTAGACTTTTTAACTTGTCAGAGTCAGTATTTACTGAGGAGAAAGTAGTGCAGGGCCCACAGCTCAGCACCATGGACACAGGATGGAGGGAGGTGTGCACAAGTCCCTTCCCAAAAGAAAGGGTCCTACAAGAGCTTGCTAAGCTCAGGGTGGACAAGGCAATAGGACCTGATGGCAAACATTGCAGGGTACTAAAGGAGCTACAAATGGAACTAGCAGAGCCATTATTAGAACTGTTTAATGAGTCTCTGAGCACAAGAGAGGTCCAAGAAGACTGGAGAAGGGCTCATAGAAACACAGAATTTGACGGCAGATAAGGACCGCTTGGCCCACCCAGTCTGCCCATTTCCCTACCTACTGCTGCAGATCCTAGTTAACCAGCAGCCTACTTCTTCCTACCCCCACCTCCTAGAATTGCCTTATGACTGTCCCATGCACGCTTGAATTCCACCACTGATTTTGACTCCACAACCTCCTCCTCCGGAAGGCCGTTCCATGCATCCACAACCCTCTCTGTGAAAAAATACTTCTTAAATTACCTCTGAGTGCCCCATCTTCAAATTGTGCTCCCTTGTTCTTGCACACTTTTTTGAAAGATGCTACCCTCTTGACTTTGTTGATTCTTGAGGTACTTGAAAGTTCTATCATGCCCCCCACCTTCTCGAGGCTATACATATTAAGCGCCTTAAGTCTGTCTTCATATGTCTTCCGTGCAGACCCTGCACCATTTGATGCCCTCCTCTGGACAGCTTCCATCCTGTCTATGTCTTTGCAGAGATTGGGTCTCCAGAACTGCACGCAGTACCCAGATGGGGTCTCACTAGCTGTCTGTATAGAGGATAACAACTTCCTGTTTTCTGCTGGTGATGCCTCTCCTATGCATCCCAGTATCCCCCAGCCTCCTTGCTACCCTCTCACATTGCTTGCCCACCTTAGGTCATCTGATATGACTACCCCAGGTCCCTTTCCATTTTTTGTTGTTAGTATCTCACCCACCATTGTGTACTCTTCCCTGGGTTTTGTTTCCCAGGTGCATTACCTTGCACTTCTTAGCATTGAATCTAAGCTGCCATACATTTGACCATTCCTCTAACCTTGCCAAGTCCCTTCTCATCCTTTCCACCCCACCTTGTGCATCAACTCTGTTGCAGATCTTTGTGTCATCTGCAAAAGGCATACTTTCCTTCAGTCCCTCTGCAATGTGGCATAAAGACATTGAAGAGGACTGATCCTAATACTGAACACTGTGGTACCCCTACCAGTAACCCCCTTTCTTCATCAGGACTCCATTTACTATTACGCTGTGTCCTGTTGTCCAACTAGTGTTTTACCCAGGCTACCACACTGGGACCCACTCCCAGGCTGGCTAATTTGTGTATTAATATTTTGTGTGGGACTGTGTCAAATGCCTTGCTAAAGTCTATGTAGGCCATGTCCACAGCCCCTCCCTGATCTGCTACTTTGGTCACCCAGTCAAATAAATCTATCAGATTCGTCTGGCATGACCTTCCTGCTGCAAAGCCATGCTGCCTTGGGTCCTGTGCCCCTCTGACCTCTAGATACTCAACAATTCTTTCCTTCAGAAGTCATTCCATCATTTTCCCTATCACTGAGGTTAAACTAACAGTTCTGTAGTTTCCTGCTTCTACCTTGCCCCCACTTTTGTGAAGGGGAATCACATCTGCCCTCCTCCAGTCCTCAGGTACCACCCCATCCTCCATGATTTGTTAAAGAGGGTAGTCAGTGGTGTCACTAGTTCTACCCTTAGTTCTTTTAGAATTCTGGGATGAATCCCATCAGACCCCATTGCTTTGTCCACCTTCAGTTTTAAGAGTTCTTTCATAACCCTTTCTTCTGTAAATGGGCTGGTATCAACTTCTGTATCCAGAGTGTTTCTACTGTTTGTTTTAGGTACCTCCCCCTTTTCATTTGTAAATACTGAGCAAAAATATTTGTTTGCATCTGTGATCATGTGATCCTGCTCCACAAGAGTGACAGCAGGGAGGAGGCAGGGAACTACAGACCAGTCAGTCTTACCTCAGTTGTGGGCAAGATCATGGAGGCACTCCCTAAGGAAAGGATAGTGCAACGCCTGGAATCCATAGGAGCACAGGATCCAAGACAGCATGGGTTTACAACAGGAAGGTACTGTCAAACTAATCTCATAGATTTCTTTTACTGAGTAACCAGAGTGGTGAACCAAGGGGGTGCAGTTTATGTTTTCTACCTTGACTTCAGCAAAGCTTTTGATATTGTTCCACATAGAAGATTGATTAATAAGCTAGGTAGGCTCAGGGGGGGCAGAAGTTGGTCAACTGGGTGGCAAACTGGTTGGCGGGCAGAAGACAGAGAGTGATGGTAAATGGTATACAGTCAGAAGAGATGCAAGTCACAAGTGGAATACCTCAGGGTTCAGTCCTGGGGCCAGTCCTCTTCAATATCTTTATCAGTGACATTGCAGATGGACTGAAGGGTAAGGTTTGCCTCTTTGCAAATGACACCAAGATCTGCAACAGAGTATATGATCCAGATGGGGTGGGCAGAATGAGAAGAGACCTGGATAAACTGGAAAAATGGTCTGTAGAGTGGCAACTGGGGTTTAACGGAAAGAAGTGCAAGATCATGCACATAGGGAAGAGAAACCCTGAAGCCACCTATAGGTTGGGATGAGAGTCGCTGGCAATCACAAGGGAAGAAAGAGACTTGGGCATCATCATCACAGATGACCTGAAATCATCCAAGCAGACCACTAAAGCAGTAGAGATATCACAAATCGTAAGTGGGAGATAATAATCCCTCTTTACAAGACACTGGTTAGGCCCCATCTGGAGTACTGCATGCAGTTCTAGAGGCTGCACCTGCACAAGGACATTAACAAAATGGAGGCAGTCCAGAGAAGGGCAACCAAAACGGTGCAGGGACTGCATCAGAAAACATATGAGGACAGATTAATTGAGCTCAATATGTATACCCTAAAGCAAAGGAGGGGCAGCGGTGACATGATTGAAACATTCAGATGTCTTAAGGACATTAACAAGGTGAAAGAGTATAACATGTTTGAATACAAGAAAAATAGCAGGACAAGAGGACACAGCATGAGATTAGATGGAGGCTCATTAAGGAGTAATGTGAGGAAGTTCATTTTCACAGAAAGGGTGGTGGATGCATGGAATGGCCTACCTCAGGAAGTGGTGGATATGAATACAGTGTAGGGCTTCAAACAGGCCTGGGATAGGCATAAGGGAGCAATACAGATGAGTATGAATAAATAGGCCATTGACAGAGTGAAGACCTATGGCACATTTATAAGGTAGAAAAAATAGGCAGACTGGATGGACCTTGCGGTCCTTATCTGCTGTCACCTTCAGTGTTTCTATATTTCTATGCAGAGTGTTTGGAAAAAGTAAGCCTTTCGCTGTGTTGGGTTTGACAAATGGAAAAAAAGATAATAGTGCATACCCAGCAATGAACTACAAATCTGCATTGCCACCAGGTGGTTCTGATTGCATTACTGGCCTTGAGAGTGAAGTATGAGAGATTTGATGTAAAATTAAAACTCCGAGGGGGCAATGCAGGCTTGTTGAGCATGAGGTTTGGCACCCATGATTTTATGTAGTACATGTTTGTTTTTTTAATAAAATAAATACACATTATTCACATGCGCGCCACACACACACACACACACACACACACACCTCTTGCCATTTTAAAGAAGTTTCAAGACTGATCAACCTACCCCACACCTGGCTGCTAATACCCCTCCTAGTGATAGCATTTTGGTTTCAAAATGATTTTAAATGAATCTTACTTGGAAAAAAATGTAGAATTGGGCGAAGCACGAGAGCATGATCCACAGTGCAACTGCATCCATAAATCAGTGTGGATCCAGGTATGAAGGTGCAGAGTCTGTCAGGGCCAGACTTCATCCAGCAATGGTCAGGGGTTTTCACTGCTGGTTTCTCCTCTATCGTCATACCACGCAATAATAAACAAGGCATGATCATGCACAGCTATGCTGGCATCCAACAATGTACCCTTTCCAGCTTAAGGCATTTGACACAGTCCCACACAAAAGATTAATAGTCAAATTAACCAGCCTGGGAGTGGGTCCTAGGGTAGTAGCCTGGGTAAACATTGGCTGGACAACAGGACACAGCAGGTAATTCTAAATGGAGTCCACTCTGAAGAAAGAGGGGTTACTAGTGGGGTACCACAGGGTTCAGTACTGGGTCCAGTCCTTTTTAATGTCTTCATAAGTGACATTGCAGAGGGACTGGAAGGAAACGTATGTCTCTTTGCAGATGACATAAAGATCTGCAACAGGGTTGATACACAAGGAGGCGTGGAAAGGATGAGAAGGGACTTGGCAAGATTGGAGGAATGGTCAGAAGTATGGCAGCTTGGATTCAATGCAAAGAAGTGCAAAATAATGCACCTGGGAAACAAGAACCCAGGGGAAGAATACACAATGGTGGGGAGGTAGTAACAACAACGAAAAAGGAAAGGGACCTGGGGGTAATCATATCAGATGACCTTAAGGTTAGCAAGCAATGTGAGAAGGCAGTAGGGAGGGCTGGGGGTATACTGGGATGCATAGGCAGAGGCATCACCAGCAGAAAACAGGAACTTGTTATCCCTCTGTACAGACAATTGGTGAGACCCCATCTGGAGTACTGCATCCAGTTCTGGAGACCCCATATCCGCAAGGACATAGACAGGATAGAGGCAGTCCAGAGGAGGGCAACTAAAATGGTGCAGAGTCTGCAAGAGAAGACGTACGAGGAGAGACTAATGGAGCTTAATATGCAAACCCTTGAGGAAAGAAGGGAGAGGGGGGACATGATAGAAACTTTTAAGTACCTTAGTGGAATCAACAAAGTCCAAGAGGGTGGCATCTTTCAGAAAAAGAGATGTGCAAGAACACGGGACACAATTTAAAGATGGGGGAGGTTCAGGGCAATGTGAGTAATATTATCACAGGAGGGTAGTGGATGCATGGAACAGCCTTCCGGAGGAGGTTGTGGGGTCTAAAACTGTGGGAGAATTCAAAAATGCATGGGACAGACATAAGGCAATTCTTGTGGGGGGTAGGAAGAAATAGGCTGTTGGTTAACTAGGATCTGCGGTCTAACCTGTAGGTAGGGAAATGGGCAGACTAGATGGGCCAAGTGGTCCTTATCTGCCGTCAAAGTCTGTGTTTCTAAATGGCTCAGACTGTGCTACCACTCAGCATACATACGGGGCAGGCAGCTTGCAGAGCACACCGCACCTGTACCCCCTCTCAAGACAAGGAGAACCATCTCCTAGATGGTCAGTTCTCCTTGTCCAGACAGCCTCCAATGACCTGAACTCACTCCCAAACCCAGGTCAATAGCATTGTGAGCAGTGGTGCTACTGTTGCACCAATGGGCCAGCTCCTTAATTGAAAGAAAAAAGATTATTTTTAAAAGGTTTTAAAACCAAAGTACTATCAAAGGCATTGGTTGGGGTATTAACAGCAAGGTTCTCAGATATGAAAAATTACCAGGAGTTAAACTGGGGCAAAGGCCACAGGAACTCAGTTCCGCCACCTCTTAAAAAACTTGTTTGACAGTTCTACCACCTCTGTCTTCTTTTTCCACTGACTATTGACTACTACAGGAGAGTTCTACCACCTCACTATGACCGTTTCACCACCTTGAAATTTTGATATGACAGTTCCCCCAACTAAGCATTTCCAATTTACCACTGAAATTTACAGAACCAGAAAAAGTTTTTCTTGCATGTGTGGGGTGCGGAAGAGAGATATTTGTGTGCCGAGGTGCTAAACTGAAACATGGCCTGCACACAAAAAATCAGCAGGTGGCATGAGTTTACATTCTAATTCAGAAGCTGTTGTACCATGGAAGGCTATAGCAGCATTCTGTGATCCTCGAACACAGCAGATGCTAACCATATACTGTATAACTATATATATTATTCAGAGGGGAGTTTATTTATTATTTTATTTGAAAATTGGTAACCGGAAAATGCACACTGGGACAAAGCTTGTTTCAAGGCATATCCTGGGGGAAGGGAAACAGAGGAAATGCAAGTTATAAGCAGCTAAGATAACAAATCAGTAAGTAGTATATACAGTCAAACATAGACACAGAGAGCAATTAACTACAACAGTAAAGGGGGAGGGAAAATTTCAGCAAAAGCAACAATTTCAGTGATAGCAACAATGTTGGCAAAGGCCATTAACTGACTGACAAGAAAAAGTTAGAGTCAGGCAATGGCTAAGTGAGAACAGACACAAGCAGGACAGAAGTAGTCACACAAGAACATATTAAAGGAGAGGTAGGAGGGAGCTAGTTTAAGAGAGCGGGGAAGAGAGTTTCAGATAGAGGGAAGATGAGCAGAAAAAGTTGCCTGGCTAGAAGAGGTGAAGCAATGGGGAATAATGAAAAAATGAAAAGTGGAAGAATGAAGAGAAGAGGTGGAGGGTGCTGTGGTAGAGATAGGTTAGTGAGTCCAGAGGGTGAGGATGAGTACCAGAATTTGGAGAGAAAGGAAGTGCAATAGGTTAGGCATCATGAAGATAAAGAGAGAAAATAGTGAAGCTGATACAGAGAACAATGATGAGTGGGGGCCATATATCAAAATGGAAGCCAGGATCCAGTCTGGCTAGTGTAGATTTGGGAGCTCCCCCATACCCCACTTCCATTTAGTCAAACAGTGGTAGGATCATTTTGAGAAGTATCTCATGCCAGACCAGAGGAGGTAGACAGGATTTATTCCTTTAAATGGCACCAAGTTTGGGGCATAATTATTTGATGATGGCATCAGTGAGGATCAGAAGTTGAAATGACTGTCTAGCCACACATATTTGAAACAGGGGATGGTCTGAAGAGGAGTGCCATCAAGGGTGATGAAAGCAGGGGTCCGGCTAAGCATACGTAGCCTTTGGTGGGTTCCAAATAGCATGGTGGCTGTTTTTTTTTTCTTTTGCATTAAGGGAGCACTGACTGGCACAGAACCAGCATTAAACATTGCCAGAGTCATGCTGTAAGGGAGGGTTCCAGCAGAGGGATGGAGTTTCCAGTGGTAAAAAGGAGTGTGTTATCAGCACACATATGTACGTCAGCTGAGACACAGGCTGAGGGAAGGTCATTTAAGAAAACAGAGAGGATCAGGCCCAGAATTGAGCCCTGTAGCACACCAGAGGTGATGGGGAGGTGAGACACAAAGAAATATCCCACCCGGGTCAACAACATTTTGGAGTGACAGCATAATACAGCTTACTCCAAATACTAGTTTCCTTCATTGTTTTGTTCATTTTGCAGCAGGAAAACATTGGATTATGTTGTTTTTTTTTCATGTTAGGTAACTATGCTTTAGCAAAAACTTAAAGAAAGAGGACGTTACAGTACTGTACATATACTGTTTGTCAGGATGCACAAAAATACATTTAATTACTAAAGAATACTTTTCAATAATGCTTGTGATAAAATAAACTTCAAATAGCTTTTCAACATTTTACCTCCTTCCAGCTGCCATTCCAGAGAATCTCACAGAAAGTTAGTCCCCCCCACCTATTACAAAACTATATGAGTTCTAGCTTCTCATTTAATAATACAAACGAGTTCTGCCAATTAGAAATTACATTTCCCACATCTACAAATCTAGAGTGGAGAGATCATACCCATTTAAACCTTTCACCGCTGTTTCATTCCTTAGTAGTGTAATTTTTGGGGAAAATGGATAGAGAGGAAACCCTACAGTACTGTACTAATTTTCAGTTTAGGCATGAATCCCACTGCCTAATCTGTGGAAATAAAATAAAGGATATATGGCAGACATTGTGGATATAAAAATGTGAAGAAACCAAGATGTAAACATTAGTAATGCCATATTTTCTCAGAAAGACCATTGGTGGCAAAAAAAAGGGGACGGCAGAGTGACATAAAGTTTATATTTAGTGTTTGTCCATTAGCAAACAAGAGTAATAAACAGCCCTCAGTATGGAAACAAGTTGAGCAGACACCAGGATAAGAGTGACAGAACTACATAGATACATAGACGTTGACAGCAGATAAGAGCCTACGGCCCACCTAGTCTGCCCATTTGCGCACATAACTGCTTCTTCAAGCTCCCCTAGAACTAGGTTGTCCCCTTCCCCCGACTGCCAGGATCCCCTTCTGCCTTTCCCATGCATTCTTAAATCCTGTAATAATTTCTGCCCCCACAGCCTCCTCCAGCAGGGCGTTCCATTTGTCCACCACCCTCTCTGTGAAGAAGTACTTCCTCACATTCCCTCTGAACCTCACTCTCTCCAGTTTCATCCCATGTCCCCTAGTCTTGGAGCATCTTTTCCTATGAGAAAATGTGTTTTCCTGCACCTTGTTCCTCCCCGTGAAGTACTTATATGTCTCAATAATATCCCTCCTCTCCCTTCACTTCTTTTAGCAAGTGCATATTTAGGTCCTTCAGCCTGTCCTCATAGGTTTTGTGATGTAATCCTTGCACCATCTTGGTTGCCTTCCTCTGAACTGTCTCCACCCTGTCTATGTCTTTGCATAGGTAAGGTCTCCAGAACTGAACACTGTACTCGAGGTGTGGCCTTACTAATGTCTTGTATAGTGGAATTAAGACCTCCTTTTTCCTGGTGGTAATTCCCCTGCCTATGCATCCCAACATTCTATTTGCTTTTCCTGCTGCCTTGTCGCACTGACTCCCTACTGTGAGGTCATCAGAGATGATAACCCCTAGGCCCCTTTCCTGCATGGACCATTCTATATTCCCCCCCCAGATGATATGCTTTTCCTGGGTTTTTGTGCCCCATGTGCATTATTTTGCATTTTTTTGCATTAAATCTCAACTGCCACTCCCTTGACCAGTCCTAAAGCTTCTGTAGATCTCTTCTCATTCTATCAACACCCTCCAGCGTGTCCACCCTGTTGCAGAACTTTGTGTCATCAGCGAACAGGCAAATTCTCCATTCTAGGTCATCTGTAATGCGACTGATAAAGATGTAGAAGAGGAATGGACACAGCACTGATCCCTGTGGCACCCCACTGGTCACCTTTCCCTCTGCGGAGTGACAGCAATTTACCACCATGCTCTGTGTCCTGCTATCCAGCCAGTTCCCTCCCACCGCACCACTGTCCTACCCATTCCCATGTTACCCAGTTTGTTTTAACAACATTCTATGTGGCACAGTGTCAAAAGCCTTGCTAAAGTCCAGGTAGGCCACATCCACTGCCCCCCCCCTTGTTACCCAGTCGAAGAATTCAATGAGGTAAGTCTGGTGCGACCACCCTCCAGTAAAACCATGTTGCCTTGAATCCTGTAGACCGTTGGAAACCAGGTGCTCCAATATTCTTTCCTTCTATAGCGTTTCCATGATCTTCCCCACTACTGAGGTCAGGCAGACTGGTCTGTTATTTCCTGCTTTCTCTCTTTTCCCGCTTTTGTGTAGGGGGACTACATCACATCAGCAGTCCTCCAGTCTTTGCGTTCCTGTCCTGGTTTCAGTGACTGGCTAAACAGGGTTGCAAAAGGTTCAGCCACCACCACTCTTAGCTCCCTCAGCACCCTGCGGTGTACCCCATCTGGCCCCATAGCTTTATCGACTCTTATTCCTTCCAGTTCCTTTAGGACCCTTTCTCATGGAAACTGACTTGTATCCCTTTCCATGCCCTTCCCACCCTTTCTACTCCCTTCTGGACCATTACCTGCTCCCTCTTCTGAAAAGACTGAGCAGAAGTATCTGTTCAGTATGTCTGTTTTGCAGTTGTTATCCTCCACTCTACTCCCGTCCTCCCCTTTCAGCCTCACTATCCCTCCCTTTACCTTCCTTTTTTCACTGACGTACCTGTATAAGGATTTTGTCCCCTCTAACCACTGATTTTGCAATGCATTCCTCCAGTCATGCTTTGACTTCCCTTACTGTGCTCCCTACTTCCCTTTGTTTTTCCTGGTACCTCTTCCTGTCCCCTTCTGCCTGTGTCTTTTTGTATTGTTTGAATGAGAGTTTTTTGGCTTTCACTTTCTTAGTCACCTCCGTAGAATATCATAATGGTCTCCTTTTCCTTTTCCCCCTTGCTAACCTGTTTCACACATGATTGTGTTGCCTTGTTAACCCTGATTTGAGCACTGCCCACTGTTCCTTCACCTCTAATTTCCTCCCTATTCCAGCCACATACGAACATATGAACATATGAAATTGCCAGCAGATACAAGCCATAATGGTCTATTGAGTCTGCTCAAGTGAGCAGCTAGTTTTATCAAGTAGCTGCCCTTCCCCCACTCCTCCTGGAGTTGTACTCCCTTCCCGTCCCCCTCAGTGTCCCCACTTCCCCCATGTGCCTAGTTGGCCTAATCTTCTTCTTAGTCCAGTCCCAGACCCTCTTAAAACTGGCTACTGTCCTAGCTGCCACCAGCTCCTCTGGTAACTCATTCCACCCTATCACCTCTCTTTCCATGAAGAAGTGTCTCCTTAGTTCCATCTTGAAACTGCCCCCCACCAACTTCAGGCCATGACCCCTTGTTGTACCCTCCTTCCTTAGCTGAAAGATGCCCTCAATACTGGTCCTATTTATGCCTTTTAGATACCTGAAGGTCTCAATCATATCCTCTCTCTCGTCCTCCAGAGAGTACATGTTCAGTATCCTCAGTCTCTCCTTGTATGTTCTGTCCCCCATGCCCTTGATCAGTTTGGTTGCTCTCCACTGTACTGCCTCCAGAAGCTTGATATCTTTCTTAAGGTAGGGGCACCAGAACTGGACACAGTACTCCAGGTGAAGAATCACCAGTGACCTGTACAGTGGTAGAATAGCCTCCTCCTTCCATGAGGTGATTCCCCTGGCTATGCAACCTAGCATTCTGTTTGCTTTGGCTGCTGCCTTGCGGCACTGTGCTGTGTGTTTCATGTCCTTCCTCACCATAACCCCAGGTCCTTCTCTTCTGATATGATCACCTGAACTCCCCCTAGCCAGTAACTGGCCTTTGGGGTTTTGGTTCCCATGTGCATCACCTTACACTTTTTAGCATTAAAACCCAACTGCCAGATGCCAGACCACTTCTCCAGCTTGGCCAGGTCCTCCCTTAGATCCTGTCTTACCTTCTGTGTGTCCACCCTCCCACAGAGCTTAATATCATCTGCAAAAAGACAGATTTTGCTCCTGATCCTGTCTACTATGTCTCTCCAATAAATACATTGAGCAACACATGTCCCAACACTGAGCCCAGCGGGACACCAGTGGTCACAGGTCTAGGTTAGAACAGCTCACCCCCTACCACCGCTATCTGGTTCCTGTCTGTCAGCCAGCTATTTATCCACTCCAGCAGTTTCTTTCCTACCCCCAGATCCCTCAGCTTGCTGACCAACCTGCCATGGCGCATCGAGTCAAATGCCTTGCTGAAATCCTGGTAAAGAATGTCTACTGCCTGTCCCTTGTCTAAGGTCTTTGTGACCCAGTTGAAGAAGTTCACCATGATGGTTTGACATGACCTCTCCCAAACAAACCCGTGCTGTCTGTCATCCTGGAGACCATTATCTTCTAGGAAGGACACAAGCCTTTCTTTCAGAGTGGCCTCCATTAACTTACCCACAACGGAGGTCAGGCTGACTAGCCTGTAGTTTCCTGGCTCAGCTCTATGGCCACTCATGAGGATAGGCACCACATGAGCTGCTCTCTAGTCCTGAGGGACATACCCCTCATTGAGTGAGGTGTTAAATAGGAGCTACCAACACCTCCGCCAGTTCCCTCAGAACCCTAGAGTGTACCCCATCCAGGCCAGGAGCCTTGTCCACCTGCAATTCCTTAAGGCTTCTCAAGACCTTGTCCACTTCTATCTCCCTGTCATACTTATTCCCCCCCTTAAGGGGCATCCCTATCTTCCTCTGTGGCATGGACCCATCAGCCTCCCTGGTGATGGTAGAGCAGAAATACTCATTAAGTGCCTCTTCTTCCTCCACGCCCTTCTCCACCCATCCTACCTCCCTCTTGATCCCAATGATCGCGTCCTTCCTACTTCTTTTTTCCTTAATGTATTGTAAGAAGTCCTTCTCCCCTTTTTTAATCCCCTGAGCCAGCCTTAGTTTTTTCTCAGCCTTGGCTGCCTGGACCTTCCTGCCTGCTTCCTGAGATTTCTCCATGTGGATCTCATCTTCATCTCTTGAGGTACGCTTATACTTCAGAAAGGCTTCCCTCTTCTCCCTGATCTTTCCTGCCATTTTGCTATTAAACCAGTTTGGCCTCTTGGTTCTGGCACTCTTTTTTCTAGCCTTTGTACAAGTGTTGGTGGCCTCAATCAACCCAGTCCTGATGATGGTCCATTTTGGGTTCGTATACTTCATCTCTGGTTGGATCCCTGCCAGGTGTTCCATCACTATTCTCTCTATCCTGCAGAAATCTGCCTTCCTGAAGTCCATCACCTTTATTTTAGTCCTGGCTGCTTCCTTATCCATGCAGATTGAAAACCATACTGTTCGGTGGTCACTAGCTGCAAGAGGCTCCCTCACCTCCACATCCTGGACCTGGTCCCACTTTGTCAACACTAGATCTAATATGGTGTCCTCTCTTGTTGGTTCCTTAACTCCTTGAGTCATGAAACAGTCCTGGATAACATCTAGAATGACCTGTTCCCTGCTGAAGGTGATAGTTAGGGTGCTCCAGTCTACTCTTGGCAGATTGAAGTCACTTATAATTACTACATTTCCCCAGCTCCCTGCCTTTCTGATTTGTTCCCCCAGCTCCTTATCTAGGTCAGTTCCCTGTAACAGTGGTGTGTACACCACCCCCACATGGATTATCCTGCCATCGGTATTCTGTAGTACTGCCCAGAGGGCTTCTGTCGTACCCTCCTCTTCTTACTCCCTAATACACTCAATCCTCTCCCTTATATATAAGGCCACACCCCCCCCCATAGCCCTGTCCTTTCTGAGCAGTTGGTAACCCAGGATCTCTAGGTCCCAGTCATGGAACTGAGTTGCCCATGTTTCTGTAATGGCAGCTATATCCACGTTACCTTCTGCCATCAGTGCCCTGTAGATCTGCTGCCT
Source organism: Neoceratodus forsteri (assembly GCA_016271365.2). Lineage (NCBI taxonomy): Eukaryota > Metazoa > Chordata > Ceratodontiformes > Ceratodontidae > Neoceratodus > Neoceratodus forsteri. Next base: position 151,115,390 of record CM028133.1, on the reverse strand, counting down.
TATTTCCCAGGATCCTTGCATTCAGTGTTGCTGCCTTCCAGTGTGTCCTATGGTTCACCTTGCCTCTGAATATATCTTGACTCATCACCCCCCCACCATCCCCTGCCCTTGTACGCCCATGGATTCTGTCATTTTTCCTAAGGGGCCAGACCCTTGGGGCCCCATGTCTGATTCTGAGGTCTTTGCCCCCTGGTGCTCCTCCCTTTTCAGTTTAATTGTATCTTGTCCTTTAAGTGGTGGTCCTGTTTACCTTTCAGGACTGTAGTGCCCTCCTTGCTTAGGTGCAGTGCAGCCTGTCTGTTGCATAAAGATCTTTCTTGTCCCATGTCCTACCCCACACCCTCACCAGCTCAAAACCATTTTCCTCACACCATCCCCTCAGCCGTGTGTTGAACTCCTCGATCCTCTTCTTCCTAACTGTGCTTGCTTTTGGGAGTGGTAACACTTCAGAGAAGGCCACTGACTTGCCTAACCCCCTACAGATTTTACCCAGCTCTTGGAACCTTTCCTGAGCTACCATCACCTTCAAGTCAAGTCAAGTCAAGTCAAGTCAAGTCAAAATCTTTATTTAATCAGGCGAACATCATTGAGCGTAGCTCATTTACAAGATGGACCTGAGTGGTCAAGAAGTGCAAGTATTATTACATAGACAAGAATAACATAAACAGTAGTACAATGACATAAAGTGATAATATATAACAATTTACATATATACAAGGCACATTAAAACCATTTGACCTGTAAGAAAAGGAGGCAATGGGTATAGCAGGCATAATATATAAATTATAGGTCCTAGTTGGCTTTGATGAAGTATATCAGGTGACTGGAAAAGAAGTAGAACTAGCATAGTGGAACACGGAAAAGGGGTGGGGTAGGTAGGGTCGGGGATTAGGCTTTGTGAAAGCAATTGCAGAGTTCTGGGAATAGGGTGGAGAATAATCTTTTGAAGGATATTAAAGGTAAGAGGCTATTTAGCGTCATGGTTTTTTGGAGTGAGTTCCATGCAACTGCTAGTGAGTAGCTGATAGCAGCCCTCCCAAACTGGGTGCAGGGATTGGGGACCTTTAGAATGATAAGTTTGCTGAACCTTAAGTTGTATGGCCTAGAAGTAATTCGGGTAAAACAGTCTGTGATATAGGTGGGTAGTTTGCCTGATAAAGCTTTGAATATCCAGATTGCAGAATTCCTATTTCTTCTGTGTTGTAATGATGTCCAGTTAACTGCCTTATAAAGAGAGCAGTGATGGGTGCTGGAGGGAAGGTCAGTAATAAATCTGATGGACCTGTGATATAGGTGTCCAGCTTATTTAAGAGGGTGAACAATGGCCATAGAGAAAGTCAGCATAGTCAATGAGGGATAGGAATGATGCCTGGATTAATCTTTTTGGAGTCTCTGTTGAGGTAGTGCTTTATTCTAAAAATAGACCAAGCCTTTGTCTCAGTTTTTAATAGCTCTTCAATATGGACAGAATAGTCAAGCTTGTTATCAATCCAGACTCCAAGGTATTTTGAAGTTATCAACAAATTCTTTTCTCCAAGTAAGGTGGATAGTTGTAGGGCGGTGGTGATGGGGGTAGTGGCAGAGCAACTCTTTGTGGCAAAGAACATAGCTTTTGTTTTTGGCATTTAGAAGAAGCTTTTTATCCAGTAGATTGTGTTGCAGGATGGAGAATTCAGATTGTAACAGTTCACAGGCTTTAGGTAATGAAGGATTGCTGACATATAATACAGTATCATCAGCAAACAGATGAATGTTGGATTGAGTGAGGTTGGCATCAATATTATTAATATAAATGGCAAAGAGGATGGGGCCAAGAATAGAGCCTTGCGGTACACCTCTTAGCAGTGGTTTTAAGGTGGATAGGTAATTTCCATTTTTTACCAGTTGTGACCTATCTGATAGGTAGCACTTGAACCAGTTGAGTGAGGGAGAATCCAGCCCTAGTGAGCCAAGGGAGGTGATTAATGATTCATGATCCACTGTGTCAAATGCTTTACTCAAATCCAGGAACACAGCACAGGTACTGTTCTTCTTATCCATGGCAATCTGCCAATCATTGGTTACTTTGGCTAGGGCCAAAATGGTGCTATGCCTTGATCTAAATCCTGATTGTGCTGAATTTGGGGTTATTGTTGTCCAGGTAGTCCCTTAATTGTGAGTTTTACTAACTTTTCGAGCATCTTGGATAGTACTGATAGGATGGAAATGGGCCTGTAATTATTGAGGTCCATGGGATCACCAGATTTAAGTAATGGAACTACTTGAGCTGTTTTCCAAGTGGAGGGAATGGATCCAGTGGTGAGGAAAGATTGAAGAGATGAGTGAGGGGGCAGATAAGATGTGTGATGCAATTTTAAGGAAGTAGGGATCCAGGAGTCTGTACCTGCACTCTTAGAAGTATCTAAATTAGAGAGGAGGTCTTCCACTTCTTTCGAGGATATTGGGTTGAAGGAAAAGTTGATGTAGCCTTTGTCCCACAGTGGATTGAAGGTTCAAGGAAGATCTCAGGAGATTTGCAGGTGATGAGTCAAATGCTAGGCCAGCTGTGGTGAAGTGGTCATTGAAGGTATTTAGGATTTCTTGTTTGCCCGTAATTTCTGTATCATTTAGTAGCAGTTTGGAGGTTAAGGCAGGAGTAGAGTTTTGGCCCAGAATTCCTTTTATAGTTCCCCAGAGTCTGGTTGGGTTATTATAGGAGGCATCCAGTTCAGCTCTATAATAGGCAGCTTTGGCAGTTCTTATTTGTTTTGTACATGAATTTCTTGCTTTTCTGAAATTTAGCCAGTCTCTGGTATCCTTTGTTTTTCTTGTCTTTTTCCACAGTTTGTCTCTGGTTAACAAGGCTGCTTTAAGATCAGTGGTGAACCAAGGGCAGGATCTTGTCTAGTTCTGATACTGGTGATTGGTGCATGAATATTGAGAGCATTAGTGATAATGTCCTTTAAGGTCTGGAGAGCTGTTTCAACTGAGGTTGTAAGGTAGAAATCTTGCCAATATATTGTATTACTCAAGTCATGGAGGTATCCTGGGATGTTGAACTTCTTTTTTGACCTTTTGAGGACAAATTCTGCAGGGTTGGGTGGTTTGAGTGTAGATCTTATGCCAGCTATGGGACAATGATCACTTACATCATTGGTAGTACTCCTGCATGCGAATATAAGTGAGGCTTGTTTACCAACATAATATCCAGGAGTGAGCTGTTGCTAGAGTTTTTAGGTTAACCCTGGTTGGGTCTTTAATTAGTTGTGTAAATCCATAGGTGTCACAAAGGTTACCAATGGTGCAGATACATTAGATAGCCAGTTTAAATTCAAATCACCTAGGATGATGGTATCTTCAGGGCCTAGATTGAGTATTGACCCTAGGTGAGATAGTAGTTTGAGGCCTGCAGAGGGGCCTATAGCAGCCAATCAATTTAAATGAAGACAAGTTAGGAAGGGATATTTTGATTGACAAACATTCAAATTCCTTTGGTTCGGATGTGTTGATGAGGCAGGTAGCAGAGATGGTGTCCTTAATGTATATGGCCACCCCACCACCCCTGGAAGGGCGATCTGCTCTGAAGAGCTGATAGTTGAGAAGGTTTACAACACTGTCTTTTGTTGAAGGTCTGAGCCAAGATTCAGAGATGACCAGAAAGTCAGGCAGAGTATGTGCCACCCAACCTTGCAGCCTGCAAGATCATTCATGCGCAAATGAACCACAATGTGTGGCCTTCCTTGCCCCACACAGTTTGATAATATTGCTCTCACCCTCCCTGCTGTCATTCCTGCCATGCAGTCCATCCTCTTGCTGCCCATGCCAGAGTTCCCATTACCCCATCTTATTCCCTTAAGCATGGAGTACCCTATTATGACTACTCTCTCCTCCCCTTTCAGCCTCCTGCCCGTAAAGTGCCTTCTATGCTGCCCCTCGTTCCTGCATTTGTCCCCCTTTTGTTTCCTGGCTTCCTCCCTGCCTGTGATCCCCCCAGGTGTGCCCAGGTCCCAGTCTTGAACTCTGAGCCCCTGCGAGCTCCTCTCCTAGAGATGCTGCTGCCTTGCTTTGGCCTCTTTCCTCCTGGTCCATTACCTCTTCCCCTTTCAGACCCTTTCCCTTAGAGTGCCTACTATGCTGTCCCTCCTTCCTGTGCTGTCTCCACCCTGTACCCCAGCTAATTCCCTGCCAATGGTCCCTCCCTGGATTGCCCCCTCTCCCAGGCTTGCCCTCTCCCCTCTGTGGACTCCTCCTCTGTAGATGCTGTTGCCTTGCCCAGGCTTCTGCCCTCCTGGTCATCCTTGCTCATACTTGCTTTGCTATCTCCCCCCCCCGGCATCCTATCCTCCATACTCCAGGTACCCATCCCTCCTTTAGCCTCCCGCTAGTGTTAGCCTCCCTCCTTGACTTCTCAGCTCCACCCAATTACCCCTCCTGCCTCTAGTTGCACCCCTGCCCCAATGCCTTTCATTCCTTTGGTCTGTTTGCACCCTTCTTGCCCTCCTAGCATATTGCTGACCCCTTGTTTGTCCAGCTCCTGTTTGTACAGACCCTGCAGTATACAGAACCTGTTTGAGGACTTCATCCCTATTACAGTGTTGCCCTCTTCTCTTTTGCCCTGCTCATCCTTCCTTCTTCCTATGCATATTTTCCTCCCCCGGGTGTCTGCCCCTCCACCCACTATAATCCAGTTCCCGGCTTCTGCCCTTCCCAGCGTCTGTGTCACATGTGCTTCCTGTCTCTGGGGTGTCCTTCTAGATTCCTGCATTTTAACCCTCTCCTTCTTGACTCCCTGGCTCAATTGGTTTCCCCTATTTTCCTGCTCCCCTGCCCCACTGACCTCCCCTCAATATTCAATGCCCATCTTAGTCACTCAATCTCTCCCTTAAGTTGCCGAAGCTGTGTGCAGACTTGACAGCCACCTACATTCTACAGTGTCCCAAGGAAAATGGCAGCACCACAACCCTTACAGCTGACCATCCTCCCACTTCCCCCTTGCCACCCTCCCTTATCATCTCCTTCTCACCTACCTCTGTCATTCTGTCCCCCAGCTCCCCCCCATCCTTTTGTCTGCCACATGTTGGTCAGAGATATTCTCCTATTCCTACTTTTATGATTTCTCCTCACCTCAGTTTACCTTTGAATTCCCTGCTGCCTTCCTTATTTCCTACCCTACGATCTGTCCCTCCTGATTACCCTCCTTCCTTCAAATCCCCCTTCTGTTCCTGTATGATCCTCCTCAATCTAACCTTCTGTATCCCAGATCAGCCATATGCCTCCTGTGCAGTTACTGTGAAGGGTTATATAGAGCAGAGTTCACTTGCTCACCCTTCACTTGAACTTTATAAATATCCTTTTTCGTGTGTTTTTTTTTCTCTCTTTAATACAGTTGATGTCTCACTCCATCCCTGTTCCTTTCGCTGTTACCAATACTGCCTTTACTTATCTGTATGATGTAGTTGTAGACACCCTTGTCCTGGCCTAGCTGAAACAGGAAGTAGTAGTATCTGCACCAGAACGTCCTCCTGTAAGGGTGGACTACCCGGAGGAGGGTGGGGCGGGCCTAATGCCTTCACCTCTGTGAAAGGGAACAATAATGCACTTTAGTAATTTATTATACCTGAACCACTGTGCCCGATACACACCACTCTGATCCCTGGATACAGATAGACCAGTTTCGATGAAAACTCTCCCAGCCCCAGATCAGATAGCCCAAAATTACACAGCCCCCCCATAGCAAGTCCTGTCAAATAGCAAGAGAACGCTGTGCCCTAAATGAGAGCATCCACCTCAGTGTCACCTGGAAAATAACAACTTCCCTCCTCTGTCCAAATATCCCAATTCCCGTAGCCTCCTCCTCCCTTGGTAAACAAAGATACCTGCCCCGTCCCCACTGAACTGCACAATTCAGGCTTGATAATTAAATTAAAACACTTCCCTTCAGTCTCCTAGTGTTTCCTCCATAGCCGCTGGAATCCCTCTCCCCTCATGACCACAATCTTCTCCAGTCCTGGCCGCTGCAGTCCCCCAGCTAGTGCCTCGTCCAAGCATTTCTCCATTTTTCCCAAATCTGTCCTTCTAAAGTCAATGATTTGTGTTTTTGTGTGACTGAGTTGCGCACATGAGGGAGGAAGTGCTGGTTGGCGACTTTAATATTCCAGACATAGACTGGAGTCTCCCAGCAGCAGGATCAACCAAGAGCAGGTTTATCCTGGACTCCCTACAGGGAGCCTTCCTTAAATAACTGGTCATAGAAACCACATGGTAGATGGCAATGCTGGACCTGCTGTTTACAAACAGGGACAGTGTGACAGGAATCATAGTTGGGGAGCACTTGGGAAACAGTGACCACCGATCGGTGTGGTTTGACATAACTGAAGGGGCAGAACTCCCCCCTTGTTCCCCCTGTATCCCTGTGGCTTTTATGTTATCTTTCACAAAAAGCTCCACTCCTCCCCCCTTCCTGCCTGCCCTGTCCCTCCTGAATAGATTGTAGCCTGGTATGGCCATCTCCCAGTCATGGTTATCATTACACCAGGTCTCTGGGATGGCCACAATGTCCAGCTCTGTGCCACGGCTGCCTCAAGGTCCTCCATCTTGTTACTAAGGCTATGAGCATTGTCACTCATGGCGCTCCAGGATGTCGCTTCTCTTCCCTGTTTTGTTGCCATAAGCCTCCCCTCCTTTTCCTGGGAGTTCTTTTTCCCTGGTCTTCCCTGTTTTCTGCCCTTATGTTGATTTCTGCTCTCTGTCTGTCTATCTATTGCTTTGGTACTCATGTAGAGCATGTGCTCATGGGGAGTGGTATACCAAGCCTTCTGTCCTTCCTGGCTCTCACCCCCAGCTAGTTTAAATGCTTGCTGCTGAAGCATTCAAACTTCACACTTAGAACTAAGGTCCCCTTCCCAGGAGGATGCAGGCCATCATCTTTATACAGGACTGCATCCTCCCAGGTGCAGCCCCAGTCCCCCATGAAGCCAAAACCCTCCTTTCCACACCATTCCTTCAACCAGGAGTTGAATTTCTAGGTGCGGAGTGACCTAGCCTCCACCTTGCCTTTAACAGGTAGTAGCTCCAAAAAGGAGACAGAGCATTCTATCTTTTTTAGGCCCCACCCAACTTGCTGAAATCCTCCTGGATAATGGCTATCTCCACCGTGTTCCCTGCCAGGTCATTTGTCCCCAGGTGGACAATGACATCCAGTTCCTCCCTTCTTACTATTGCCCTTGCAATCCTATGGATCCACTTCCCATCTCTCCATGCAGTGCTTCCTGGAAGGCACTTGACCACCATCTCCTCCCTGCTAGGTGCCCCTATCATCATTCTGTGGACAATTGAGTCCCCCACCAGGAGTAGCTTCCTCTTCTTCTGGTGTCCTCTACTCCCCCTTCCCTGGCACTCCATCATGGAGGACCCACCCATTCTCCTTGGTCTCAGCTTTGGGTGCCCTTGTGGGGCTTTCCCACTCCTCCAAGACAGCATAGGAGCTACTTAGCTGGACTGGTTGGGTGATGTGCTTCTGACCCCCCTTCTGCACTCTCCCTGAGCCCACTGTGGTCCAACCACTCCTCCTCCTCCTCCTGGGCATCCTTTGAGGTTCTGATTGTGGACATGGTGGCATCTGGGTGGCCAACTCAGCTCAGAGACAGGCCACCTCCTCCCTCAACCCAGATAGATGCCTGCAGATGGGGCAGCACTGCATAATCCAGAATGTTCTCCTGAACACTGCGGCACCACACCCACTACACTGCACCACCCCTTGCATCTTCTCTGTCTTTATTAACTATTGTCCACTTCCACCAGCAACACTCTCCTGTTGTCTTTGTATCCCTTTAATGTGTTAGTCCCCCACTTTTTTCCTTTTTCACCCCTTCCCTGTTGCTTTAATCTACCCTCCTGTGTACTCTGATGCTATGCAAGCTTGCAGTCCCAATCCCACTATTAGGTGGTTATATGATTCTGTTTACTTGTACAGTCCTTCCTCAAGATGCCTATCACCACTGGATGCTGTATTATCTGGCTGTATAATGGTTTATTAGCCCCGTTCTTCCTGTCCCTCCTGTCTGCTAGTGACTCCTTATTTATCCTAAGTATTTTTTGTTTATGTGGTCCTTACAATATTGGACACTACTGTGGTACAGCACAGACTTGTTAATTGCCCCCTTTAACTGTGTATCGATCTACTGTCCTGTGTCCTCAGGAAGCTATATTCAGCTGGACACCTATAAAGGTAGAGAAGCCCAGGGGTGGGTGGAATTGGGGAAGTGAGGGCAGGTCTTAGCCTCCGGGTCCTGTTCCTGAGGAAAAAAACAATCAGTTACTGTTCTGACCCTTTTTAGCTTCTCCACCCTGTTCAGCTCCCCATTACTGTAACCAAGGAGGTGCTGACACTAAGGGAGAAGAAAAACTGAAACAAAGATGAGAGAAGGACCTTTTGAAATAAGACTGCCCACATGCAATTGCTCATGAAAGAAATAGCAGGCTTTACTGTATCACCCTAGTTGTTTAGATAATTTCACATTGGAAGTTATCAAGAACTAGTTTTTAAGGCTAGGGTTGTACAAAACAAATACTAGTCGGGACAAATACACACCAGCATTGTACTGTTTACAAGAAAAAAATACAAGTATCACTCTTAAATATTTCTATTTGCATTATACCTCATAAAGCAGCATTATACCTGAGCTGAGACTCAGTGGCATACGTATGCCTACTACTGCTCACTACATGAGTGCATTTAGTTACTGATAAATCAACATATTTGTCTGATAACTTCCAACCCATTGGAAACAAGTCTGAAACATAAAAGTATATCATCAGTAAACATGAACAAGCAAACAAATGCAGATACCAGGGGTATTCAGTACATACAGATACCATAGACACCAATACATATACCAGACCAAGTACAAATACCAGAGAAATAAGTACAAAAAACAGGGGTACAAGTACAAATAACTGAACCACAATGCAGATACCAAGGACACAAGTACAAATACGAGGGTCACAACAAATGCAAATACCAGAGACATAAGTGCAATACCACAGACACAAATACAGACACCAGAGACACCACTACAGATACCAAAGACCCAAGTGCAAATACCAGAGGCACAAGCACAAATACCAGAGACACAAATACAAATACCAGAGACACAAATACAAATACCAGAGACACAAATAACAGATACAAATACCAGAGACACAAATAACAGATACACAAATACAAATACCAGAGATGTAAATACAAATACCAGAGACATCAATACAAATGCTAGAGACACAAATACAAATACCAGAGACACAAATACAAATACCAGAGACTTGGCCAGCCCACTGGTGCAGAGGCAATGCTTCCATCTACAACACCAATGACCCAGGTTCAGAAACGGACTCAGGACGTCGGTGGGCCAGCCGGGAGAAGAAGGATTGAGCATCCTTGGGACTGCTTTCCTTCTCCAGGAGGAGGGGGTAGTCATGGACCCCTGGTGGAGGCTTGGGGGGATTCCTTGTGCTAGTACCATTATCTACAGGGTGGGGTGAACACGAGCTGGCATTGCATGTCCCTGCCCCAGGTACAGCTGCACACAAAATCCTGGCCCTGAGCATGAAGCCCCACTCCACCGCTGCCCCCACTCCCACTGCCATGGCCCCACCCTGGGGGTAAGCCTAGGCACATTACCATGGACTGTGGGGAGGGGCACACACCTGTCGGCCCTGCCCAGGGGGTAAGCCTGGGCATGGGGGATGGCAAGTAGGTGGGGGCTGAGCTCCCTTTGGGGAGTGGGGGAGCCAGATAAAAAAAAAAAATACCAGAGACACAAACACAAATACCAGAGATACCAATACAGCTAACCAGAGATGCAAATACAATTACCAGAGACACAAATGCAGATACCAGGGACATCAATACAAATACCAGAGATACAAATACAAATACCTAACCAGTGGCACAAATGCAGATACTGGAGACACAAATATAAATACCAGCAACACAAGTATAGATACCGGAGATACAAACACAAATACCAGAGACACCAATACAGATACCAGAGACACAAATGCAAATACCTAACCAGAGGCACAAATGCAGATACCGGAGACACAGATATAAATACCAGCAACACAAATATAAATACCAGAGATACAAACACAAATACCAGAGACACCAATACAAATACCAGAGACACAAATGCAGATACCGGAGACAGAAATATAAATACCAGCAACACAAAAATAAATACCAGAGATACAAACACAAATACCAGAGACACCAATACAGATACCAGAGATACAAATACAAATACCTAACCAGAGGTACAAATGCAAATACCAGCAACACAAATATAAATACCAGAGACACAAACACAAATACCAGACACCAATAAAGATACCGGAGACATAAATACAAATGCCTAACCAGAGGCACAAATGCCGATACTTTAGACACAAATACAAATACCAGCAACACAAATATAAATACCAGAGATACAAACACAAATACCAGAGACCCCAATACAGATACAAGACACACAAATACCAGAGACACAAATGCATATACCAGTGATGCAAACACAAATACCAGAGACACCAGTACAGATACCAGAGACACAAATACGAATACCAGAGACACAAATGCAGATACTAGGGACACTAATACAAATACCAGAGACACAAATACAAGTACCAGAGACACAAATACAATACTAGAGACACAAACACAAATACCAAAGACACCAATACAGATATCAGAGACACAAGTGCAAATACCAGAAACACAAATGCCAGAGACACAGATAACAGACACACAAATACAAATACCAGATACACGGATGCAAATACCACAGACACAGATACAAATACCACAGACACCAATAACAAAGACACAAATACAAATATCAGAGACACCAATACACATACTAGTGACACAAATACAAATACCAGAAACACCACTACAAATATCATATACACAAACACAAATACTGAAGACACAAGTACAAATACTGGAGATACAAATAATCAAAACACAAATACAAATACATATACATAAGACACAAATACCTTATACACAATTATATACTGTATACCAGAGACAGCAATACAAATAACAGAAGCACAAATACAAATACCAGACACAAATAACAGATACATAAATAGAAATATCAGATACACAAAAAACCAGAGGCGCCAATACAAATACCAGATACACAAACACAAATACCAGAGAGACAAGTACAAATACATGAGATGCAAGTACAGATACCAGAGACACAAATGCAAATACCACAGATACCAATACAGATACAAGAAACACAAGTGCAAATACCTGAGACACCAATACAAATGCCAGATACACAAATACAAATATCAGAAACATAAGTAACAGAAACACAAATACAAACACCAGAGACACAAATAACAGAGACACACATACAGATACCAGAGACACAAATACAAATACCAGAGACACAAGTAACAGATATACAAATACCAGAGACACCCAATACTAATACCAGAGACACAAATATCAGATACACAAACACAAATTCCATAGCCACAAGTACAAATACTGAATACACAAATACAAATATGAGATACACAAGTATAAATGCCTATGACACAAGAGCAAATGCCACAGACACTAAAAACAGAGACAAAAGTGCAAATACCAGACATACAAACACAGATACCAGAAACACATATACCAGAAACACAAACCAGAGACATAAGTATATAAACCAAAGACTCAAATGCAGATACCAGGGACACTAATACAACTACCAGTTACACTACCAGATATAAGTACAAATGCCAGAGACACAAATGCAAATTCATATACTAAAAATGAACCCAATGCACATTCCTTAAAGGGAAACTGTCAGCACTAAGAATCCCACATCAAGTGTGGGGCTGGAAATAACTTACACTTTGTGTGCACAAACATATTACTGTTTACTGCAGTACAGTAGATTGTATCACACTAATTCTGTTGATTTGTAAGCTGACATTTTCTGTAACTACCTTCAAATCCCAGAAACCCCTGCTGCTGACATCACAGGATGGTTGCTGCAGTTGGAGACTCAATAGTCTTCAGTACATGTTAGAGTTTTATAAGCTCTGATCTTTTGTTTGCTGTTCCCTTCTGTCCTCTCTGGGTTAAGTACAGTCACAGATAACTGTGCTTAGCCATGGAAGAACAACTGAATCAGTAAACTTATGACTGAAGCTTATAAAAGCTTTAAAGTGCAGTGCAGGCTATTGAATCTCTAACTGTTGCAGCTCTCTTCTGATGTCAGCTGCAGGGGATTCTGGGATTTGCAGTTACAGAAAATGTCAGCTTGCAGGTCAACAGAGTTAATGTGATACAATCTACTATGCTGCAGTAAACTGTAAGTAAACAAAATGTTTTTGCTCACAGAGTGCAAATTAGGATCTATCCAGAGGGATGTGCAGAAGCCATGATCAAGGAGGGGCCAAAATCCTAACAAAGCTAGGGGGACTAGGGGCATGCTCCCCCAGGAAATTTTTGAGAAAAACAAACAAACACTGTAAATGGTGTATTTTCCTGCATTTTACAGTTAGGCAAGATACATTACAACCCATAGCATGAACAGGTGTGCACAATTGGAATGGAGCCTGGTGCTCTGTGGGGGTAATAGCTAGCTCCCATAAATCCAAAGAGAAAAAGTTCAAGGTAGCAGAGCACTCATCAGTCTTCCACAATAAGAAATGCAGGAGTCAGTAAATATGTTAAAAAAATTCTCCACTTTTATTGCAGGTAATTAACAGACGCACGCGATGTGGGCTCAGCACCACACCAAAACACCAGCGCTTCCGCAAAAGTCTTCCTGAGGGAATCAGTTTTACTGTGGCAAAATAATTCCTTTTATACTGTTTCCTGAACCAACATATTGTCTGCCACCTGCTGTTTTAAATACATACAGACATGTTAATTAATGATTTAGATTTAAGCGGCTGTGGTGGGATTCGAACACTGACAGACAAAATGCAACACAATGGAATATAAGAAATAAAAATTACAAATGAATATAGAAACACATATACATATCAGGCAGAATTGCACTAGGGAAGATGAGATTAAAAACAATCTCAGGAACTGCACAATAGATTCATACAAAGGGGCTGTGACAGGCTGACATTTGGCAATGCTCTTGAAAGAGCTAAAACATGGAAAGGGACTCCTTGTTAGAAACAAAGAATCAGGAACAGAGTGATAACAGATCTATCTGTTTTATCACGAAATACAATTGGGCAGCAGGGGGCATGGGGAACATCATTCGAAAATACTGGCCCATACTTCTTAATGATTCTATTTGATCAAGAGAATTAACAGAGAGCACAAGAATTATATTTTCAAGAGCAGATAATTTTACAGACAGGCTAATTCATAGCCATTATTTTGAAACCAAACCTGAAGCAACCTATAGACAATGGTTACCCCACCCATAAAGGGATGTTTCAATGTGGGAAATGTAACATGTGAATTCAGCTGCCAGAGTAAGATTTTCCAGCTTGAAGGTTATCAAAACACTATTGAGATCTAAGGCTTTCTTAATTACAGCAGCTCAGGACTCTGAGGCCAGACTGAAAAAAAAATTGAAGGGCATCTTTTTTCTTGATAGCATCTTAACAGTGGGGAGGGGGCCAGGGCAAGGGTCACCCCCCCATGCATGCCTCTGGATCTGCCCCATACTTGGGTGTGGGGCTCTTAGTGCTGACAGTTCCCCTTTAAAGCACATCAAGGGGTCCATGGGAGACAAAAACAACTAATACAAACCAATCAATCAAACAAAAAACAGTTGAAGTGTAATTGAGAGTAGTACTTTACATTCTGTTGTTTTAATTGACTTGCTAGTGTCTAGTTACTAGTCCTAATGCTCTGAGGTATTTTTAGGGCTGCAGCGGGCAGAGCCCTGCAGACCTCTTCCAGTGAGAAAAGGATTCCCACATTCCTTGTGAATGAACAACATGTCTGAGTGACAACACAGTTGCCTCCACATCTGTGAAGCACTCCTTCACTGTATCTGAAAGCTAATTGAGCAAACACCATCATCTGACTGTGGATTAAATTCACAATTTAATCCACAGTTGGTGTGAGATGTCTGCCAAGGAATATCTGTGGGTGATCTGGGACTTGTTATGTGTGGGAGAAATCATCGTCGCAAGGCAGCCATTAAACGAGTAGCAAAGTGAGAGTTATTAGCAGTGAGCAAGGGCTCCAAAATAGCAAAGTGATGAGACTGGGGAAAAATGACAATACATTACTGCAGAGTCTGCCTTCTGTATGCATCCCTGTTTGTGTCTGTCAGGTAGAAAATCAGGATGATGGTATGACAGCACCTTTTGCCACCCACCTGCTGACCCCCTTGCTCAGCACCCGCAACAACCCCTGCACCTCATGTGACAGGGAACAGGAGAGAGACACAGTCATGCAGTGTGCTCTGTCTGTATCGTAAATTCTGAATTCCTTCTTTCTCTAAGGTTGCGTATGTCATAACCCCCCTTGCAGCAGACAGGGGCACAGTAAAACAGGAACAGCACTGTTGTGAGTGTGGGACAGAAACAGGAGAGAGAGAAAGCTCATTGTCAACACTCCACCTACCCACACCAAATAGACACAGAAAAAGCGGAGGAGAGAGAGAGAGAGAGAGAGAGAGAGAGCCACCAAGAGGTCCTTGCTGCTGCCAGACCCCCTCCTCGGCCCCCTGACCACCAGTACAGAATTGCTTAGTGACAGAGACACAGGTACAGCAACATCAGGACATCCTTGCTGTCTCTGTCTTCACTGTTTTGGATGGTTGCAACTCACCGCAGGGCAGCCAAAGAGTAGGAGAACAGCATCTGGGTACATGCATATGGCAATCATGCAAGCTCAGAGAAAGTTGTAAGGGACCTGAACAGGTCCATTCCCTGTAGTACAGTGTATGACATGGAGAGCTGCATTTGGGTATATAGTGATGGCGATACAGAGAGAGAGGCAGAAGGTAGCCAAGATTCCCTGTATTCACCCCCGGTCCTGAGGACATTCTGTGTGCACTGTCAGTCCCCATAAGCTGCTGATAGAGAGAGCATGAGACAGAGAGACAGCACAAAGTTCAGTGGTGTGAGTGTGAACCCCTGACAGGCTTAGGTGCTTAGAGAGAGAGAGAGAGAGAGACAGAGAGACAGAGAGACAGAGTAATAGTGAGCGCAACATGAAGAGCACAATTTGTTTTGTTTCTGTGTGTGTCTCTATCTCTCTCTCTGTCTCCTGTAATCAAGTCCCTGATATGCATAGAAGGTGTTTTTCTTTCCTCTGTCCTGCAGTGTCCCCCACTCAGCAGTGGTTTGCCAACACTGTGTCTGTGAGCAGCCTGACAGACATTGAGTGAGGGCAAGAGTGAGAGAGAGAGAGAGAGAGAGAGACAGTAACAGCGGCCACTACACAGAAAACATAATTCCTTTTGTTTCTCTCTCTTTCTCTCTCTGTAATGATCGAGACCCTGTTGTCCAGCGCAACATATCATGCAGAAGTTCTGCAGTTCTCTCTTTCTCCATGTGTCAGTCTATGTGTGTGTCTCAGTAAGGGATTTTACTTGTAGCAAAATGGGGGCATACAATAGCTGACTGTAAAGGGAAACTTCATTGATGGCTCCCCAAACAGTACCCAAGATGAGCTGGAATGTTACCAAATGCAGGGACTGATTACATGCAGCCATGTGGGGAAACACAAAATCCAGGAACAGACAGTGTGAACTGTATCTGGGATTGGTGCCACTATGTAATGGTATATGGGGTGTCCCACATAGAAGAAAGTACTGCATTTAAGAGGTGAGTTTGCAAATGTTTTACCTGTAAAAAAAAAATCCATTGATGTCTTTTGTGCCATTACACTGTCCACCACCAGACCCTCCCACTTAGTACCCACCACCCCACTTCCCCCCAGCCCTTATTTACCAATCAGGGGTCCAACTCTGTAATCCTCTCTGGACTGCAGCCACCCCTTCACTCTTCAAAGCAGACTACGAACTCAGAAAATAAGTACGCGGCTCAATGTATTTCAATGGAGTTTTGAACTTAGTGCTATAACTTGGCCATTTTTACATATTTTAGCCCCAACATTTTCAACATGCCTTCTTTGGAACCCCACCTCATGAACAAAGGCACAGTCATTAAACTGATCTGTCCTGGAAGGTGATTTTGTGGTTTCTATGCAAAATCACCTTTCAGGCAGGAGCTGAAATTTTTCTTTGCCCTTGTTCATGAGATGGGACCATAAGAAGGCTATGTTGAAAATTTGATGCAGAATTATTTAAAACCAACAAAGTTATGAGCCTACATTGAATTTTGCAAATACAGGCTCAACACATCAGCAATTTTCAATGTTTCCCCCCAAATTCACAACATAGCCATATCTTTACCTCACCTCATGAGTTTGATAGCTGTCATTTTTGAAATCCTGTCCAAAATGTTTTTTTTACATCTTGAAAGTTGATTTTGCGGTCCCTGCGCAAAATCACGTTTCAGGCAGGAGTTGAACATTTTCTCTGCCCTTGTTTATTAGGTTGGGTCATAAGAAGGCTACAGTATATTGAAAATGTGGTGTAAAAATATTAAAAAACCAAGTTCTGAGCCTATGTTGATTTTTGCAAACGTAGGCTTATAACTTTGGTAATTTTCTATATATATATATTTTTTTTTTTAGTCTTTGGAAACCGGGTAAGGCCCACTAGGCACAACTGCCTGTTTTTGATGGGCAACCTGGGAGCACTGGGGGGGGGGTGTTAAGTAACCTGCTCTGAGTCACACAGTACACAAGTGGAGGTTGTGGGAATCAAACTCAGGTCTGATGGTCTGCTAGATGTACCAAGCTCATTCACAGCTCATTACTCCAACTTCTAGGCTATACTGAAAGCCCCAAATTCATAATATAGCCATATCTTTACAGCACCTCATGAGTGTGACAGCTATCATTTTTCAAATCTTGGCCAAAATGTTTTTTTTTTTTTTTACATCCTGAATGGTGATTTTGCAGTCCCTGCATGATATCAACTTTTGGGCTGGAGTTGAACATTTTCTCTGCCCTTGTTCATGAGGTGGGGTGATAAGAAGGCAATGTGGAAAATTTGGTGTAAAAATATTTAAAAACAACCAAGTTAGGAGCCTACATTGACTTTTGTGAATGCATGCTCATAACTTTGGTAAGTTTCAATATTTGTACCCCAAATTTACAACATAACCATATCTTTACAGCATCTCATAAATGTGACAGCTGCCATTTTTCAAATCCTGGCCAGATTGTTTTTTACATCCTGAAAGGTGATTTTGCAGCCCCTGCACAAAATCACCTTTCGGACAGGAGTTGAACATTTTCTCGGCCCTTGTTCATGAGGCGGGGTCATAAGAAGGCAATGTTCTAAATTTGGTGCCAAAATATAAAAAAAAAAAAATAAATGTATGAGACTATAGTACGTTCAATTTTGCTAACGCAGGCTCGTAAGTTCAATAGTATTCAATATTTTTACCCCAGATTTTCAGCATAGCCATTTCTTTACAGCACCTCATGACTGTGAGAGCTGTCATTTTTCAACTCCTGACCAAAATGTGTTTTTGCATCCTGAAAGTTGACTTCACAATCCCTACACAAAATCACCTTTAGGACTGGAGTTGGACATTTTCTTTGACCTTCTTCATGAGGCAGGGTCATAACAAAGCTATGTTGAAATTTGGTGTACAAATATTACAAAACAACACATTTATGAGAGCATGCTACATTTTGCTAATGCAGGCTTGTAACTTTGGTGATTTTCAATATTTTACCCCCAATTCCTCCCATGCAGCCATATCGGCTCTGGACAGAGTTTATTTGAACCAGCACCAACTGTGTTCCTGTGAGCGCAAAGTCTCTTGTGTATTCTAACAGTTTTATAGACCTTCAGAATTGTATGTCAAAAGGATCTTTTGAAGCCTGATAGATGTAAATGCACTGTGAAGTTTAGGCATTTCAGTATTGTGAAGGACACATCACTAGTACTAGAAACATCACTTGCCTCATCATCATATCTAAAACTGCTTTTCTTACAAGTAATAGTCCCATTACCTGCCTAAGGAAAAAATAGCTTTGATAAAATTAAGCCCAGTGTCAACTTTGTAGCTGTACTGTATTTCTTACAGCCAAATATTGTAGTAAACTTTGCACCAACTGATTTCTTTTTAAGAAGTTCTTTATTTTAATCTACATCTTCCTCAGCTTAACCATATGAGGAGATGTGTTCCTCTTTAGAAGGAAAAACAAAAACCAAAAGTAAATGTTGTATTACTATATATACATATATAGTGTATCACTAATAAATATCTTAAAAAGCTTGTTGGGGTAAGCCACAAGTGCATGATCTACCTTTAGATGCAATGTCCTGAAGTACTTCATTCCTGAAAATGTAACCATATTAAAATGACACTGCAAACTGAGGCTTTTTAAATTAAGAAATGAATTTATTAAAATTAGCATGAGTTTACTTACAATATTCATGCAGTTTCCCATCGTTGCTTTGTAGCTCAGAAATAACGTTGTTTACAAACAGTCAACTCCAGATAACACGTTCTACACGTTATCTCTCTATGTCACTTGGAGAGTTGGGGAGTTCTCTCACATCCAGTCTTTTGAATGCAGCATGAAAATGATTAATACTAGTTTTGTGGCACTCCCTCTATGCAAATAATAACAACTGAAGCACCATTCACCACCCAGTTATCCTTTCATAGTAAAAGGAGACTGGTAGAGAAGTGTGGGGTCAAGGGTTAGGAGGGCAGTAGCTAGAGAGATAGAAGGAAAGACAAAGGAAGAGGAAGCATGACGTGGGAGGCAGAGGGTGTGGGTATGATAAGGAAGGGGACAATGGAAGCAGGGTAAGAGCATAAATGGAAAAGAAGTTATTGAAAGTAGAAGTAATCTTGATGGGGTGGGGCCACAGGTAGAAGAACAGCACAGTTTCAGGACTGGAGCAACTGACAGGAGGAAATATCGAGTGGACAACACTCCTTAATTTAAAGGGATCGTTTTGGTTCATCTGGAAGTTGGAAGTAAAATATTTTGAGTTGGCAAGTCTGATGACTGTCATGCTGGCATTTTTTTTTAGTTTTCCTAAGGACAGACCTTACTTACCCAAGCAAGTTTTGCAAAGGAAATGGAAACTGCCCTTAAGATACTGAGGCCCAGATATTCAAAAGGGTTGCACATGGCGCAAAAGTGTTGCACTATGCGCGACCCACTGATGTGCCCCGGCACGATATTCAAAAGGGGAAAGTGCGGACAAACCTCGCGCGCCGGATGATCGGTACGTATGCAGGCGGTAGGGGGCGCCCATGCATACTTTGTACGGCCTGATATTCAGCCCAGGATGAGGAGCCATGCATGTGCAGCCCCTACCTGCGCCAGCACAAAGTTGATCCAAAAAAAAAAGGAGCAAGGGCTGGCCACCCACAGGTGAGCTGCCGCATTGCTGGGTGCATTGCTGGGTGCAACACAGCAGCTGCCACCTGTGGGTGGCCACCCGAGCTCTGGCTGCACCTCCGTGGTGGTGCCCCCCATGCCCGATTGTGGGCATCAGTAAAGAAAGGATTAATCCTAAATCTCCGGTGGTCCAGTGGACCGCTGCCCTCCCGATCGCGGGCTAAGTAAATAAAAGATAAACCTATATCCCTGGTGGTCCAGTGGACTGCTGCCCGCCCGATCGTGGGCTCAGTTAAAAAAGAAACCTCTATCCCTGGTGGTCCAGTGGACCTGTCCACCCAATTGCGGGCTGAATTAAAATAAAAAGTAACCTATATCCCTGGTGGTCCAGTGGATCTGTCCACCCGATCGCAGGCTGAAGTAAAACGAAAAGTAAACTATTATCCCTGGTGGTCCAGTGGACCTGTCTGCCCGATCGTGGGCTTATTTAAAAATAAGAGAAAGCTATTATCCCTGGTGGTCCAGTGGACCTGTCTGTCTGATCGTGGGCTGAAGTAAAACTAAAAGAAAACTATTATCCCTGGTGGTCCAGTGGACCCCCCTTCCCAACTGCCCACTGATCCCCACTGCCCTTCCCCCGTCAGTGGCAGGTGGCAGCACCCCACTCGCCTGCCACCCTGCGTCACTGTGCCACCATCGGTATTGGCTGGTCCATAGCATGAGCACGGGCGGCAGCCCATACATACTACACTTCCAGATATGTGAATGGATCCAGTCACATATATGGAATGTGTAGCACGGTATGGTTGCACGCCCATTGGCTCACGCCAGCACCAATGGTGTACAACCCTACCGATGGTGTCACTGGGCGGCGGCAGGGCAGGTGGGTGGGTGCTGCCGCCCCGCTGACCAGGGGAGGGGTGGTGGGGATCAGTGAGGGTGGGAGGGGTTCACTGGACCACCAGGGCTAATAGTTTCTTTAGTTTTGCTTCAGCCCACAATCAGGCAGACAGGCCCACTGGACCACCAGGGATAGAGGTTTATCTTTTATTTACTTAGCCAGCGATCAGGTGGGCAGTGGTCCACTGGAACACCAGGGATATAAGATTTTTTTTTATTTACTGAAGCCCGCGATCGGGCAGGCAGCAGTCCACTGGACCACCAAGGATATAGGATTAATCTTTGTATACTGAAGCCCATGATCGGGTTATGGGGCACATTGCCGTTCTGCAGGGGGCATCAGTCCCCGACGGCTGCTGCCTGGCAGGGCGCCAGGCACAAGTTGTCGGGGATCAGCGCACCCGCATGCAAATGGGGCCATAATGACATGCAAATGGTCCCATGTGTGCCTTGCATACATTATGGCTCCATTTGCATGTCAACTTTTGAATATCGCAGTTGCTGCACCTTGCGCAATGGAACTTGCGCTAGCGCATCCCCATGTTCCACTCTGGCCACTGGCGCTGGTGCAGTGCCACTGCACCATGCACACTGTGGGTGGCCAGGGTGCGATATTCAACGCTGCTGAGCCATGGCACAGCTCCATTGAATATTGCCCAGTCCATGCCCCTGCGCAGCCTAGTTGAGCTGCGCCTAGGCTTGCACCACAGCCTGGCACAGTTTGAATATCTGGGCCCCAATGTTTATCAGATACTGTTGAAGAAGTCACAGTAGACAGACAGGTCTAGCAATAATGTTTAATGCTAACAATCCAACTGCTGCCTAAGTCCAAATAAATAGAGTAGAGTGGCAAAATTACAAACAAACAAGACAAAATGCAAACAATGAGGAAAACTCACAGATCAGGTACCCTGGCGTTTCGCTCAAGTGGAACTTCATCGGGCCTCCTTACAAAGTGCCACTTGAGCAAAGCGCTTGGGTACATGATCTGTTAGTTTGTCCTTATTGTTTGCTCTCTGGTTTGCTCATTTGTAATTGTGCCCCACTATTTTTTATTTTGGTGCCCTGAGTACAGTTACTATTTGCTCTGATTGGCTGTTTTTCTGGACAGTGTTCCCCTTGATCTGCACCACGGGCCAGCATTGCTGAACACACACACTCTTTTCTAGCTTGTGTCCCAAACAAATTTTGGAAGGTTATTCACTCCTTTTCTGGACCCCTACCCAGTTCTCCACCAGAGCTTAACTTCTGCTACCTCTCATATCTCAGCTTATCTCTTGTCTTCTGTTACCCTCACTTACTCTCCCTTATCCCATCGGCCCATCTTAGTGCTTCTCTCTCCCTCTCTTTCAAGTTACACCAAAAGCTTTCTTTCTACCCTTCAGTCCCTAGACCCTTCCAAAGGCTATTAAACAGATGGGTTTGACCCCAAACATCTTGACCTGTCTGTATTACTACCATCCTTTGCTCTTGGTGTAGTTCCCTATGCATGAAAGAAGGCAAATGTCCTCCCCTTGAACAAAGGTGGTGACTGGTCCTTTCCTCAAAATCAACTTCCTATCTCTCTACATCCCACCTTGGCTAGATTCCAGCAGAAGATTGTTTTCTCTTAGTTTTATGCCTTATTTGATTCCCCTGGCTTCATCTGTCCCTACCAGTCTGGCTTCAGGAAAGGCCACTCCACTGTCTCTTCACTACTCAAGGTTACTAGTGCCATCCTGAAGGGGTGGAACAGGGGACACATCATAGTTTCTGTCTTTACTTATCTAGCTGAGGCTTTTGATACTGTTGCCCACTTCCTCCTGCTGGGCTAGTTGAGTGATGCAGGTCTCTCTGATTCAGCAGTCAACTGGTTCTGTTGTTAGCTTGCTAACTATCACTAGTCATTTCAGTTAGGCGACACTCTATACTCCCTCCCCATCCAGTCTAAGAAACCCCCAGGACTCCAGTCTAGGTTCCATTCTCTTTACAGTTTTCCTAAGTGAATAGCACCCTTCTTGAGAAAGCCCCCTATTTCTAGTACCTACATGTGTGGCTTGTAATAAAGCTGGACTTCTCTGCTCACATAGATGCTATCCACAAAAAGCTCCACCCTAAAAACAGTGTCCTCTACTGCAGTAAACCTTGCATCCCACTTTCAGTCTGCCATGAGATCATTCTCCAAAGTTCTACTGGTGTTCAACTATGCTGACTTGCTCTATGGAGCTGCCACTGAATCCACATTAGCCAGACTGGATCCTGTCTTCCATCATTTCTAATATTTTGCTCCCAGTTATTCCTCCTCATCATCTCCCTTACCAATACTTGTCTTTACCCATGTAAGACTCTCAGTGCTCATCACACAGTGCCTCCTTTCTTTCCAAATGTGTGTTTACATCCCTTCCCCCACCTCCACTTCCTTCTATCCCTCCTCTCCCCTTCCTCTTACTCCCTGTGCTCATCTGACTATTGTAACTTTTCTACTCCTCCCTGCAGGACTACTACTGGACAAACTGCTTTCTCTGTCCAGCATCCCACTATCAGGAATAAACTCTCTGTTCATATTCTCTACTCCTCCACCTATCTCTCTCATATCTCTTATAGCTGACCCATTTGTCCTGTGTGCTCCTGCCTTTTGCCACTCCTTTGTTTTCATGACCAGAGCTAATCACATGTGCACTCAGTAGTCTCTTACCCTACCTGTCCACCCTAAATGATGGAATTCCTCTGAAGTTTACACTTTGTACATAGAGTGTGTAGAGTACTTTATACTATTAACATATGTATATAATGTAAGTTATACTATTGTCATACTGTATGTATGTAATGTACTCTGTATTAGTAACACCTGAATTAACTTTGTACAGTACTACAATTTTGTTCTTGTGTACCCTTTTATCTTACCCTTCCCGGGACGCACCTAGAAATGACCTTCCACTCAGCATGCCTTTCAATGTCAAAAAATTTAAAATACATACATAATAAATAGCACAGCTGAGATGCAGCATCCCATTTCCAGTAGGGTCCTGCTACTACCTATTTCTGCAGCTGGGTGGACAGGAGAACTAAGAGGTTCTGTGACTTAGCCATGTTTGGACAGTGAGTACTTGACAGTAATGGGGTTTGAAACTGGGACCTCCTGGTTCTCAAGCTAGTGATCTAACAGCTAGACCAGACAGCCTCATGTGCAGAGCTTTTCAGTCATGGCCTGATCAGGAAGTATTTCTTTACTAAGAGTGTGTGGAAAAAGAAAATAAATTACCCCGGAAGGTAGTCTCTGTCAAATCAGTGGTGGGATTTAAGCATGTGTAGGATAGACATAGTGAGCCAGTAAAGGTAGAGGGTTGGGACACTCAAGGAAGGGTGGGGGTGAGTGACCAGTAGGATACTTGCAACATACCAAAGGTAAAATTAGGCAGACTAGATAGGTTGTGAGGCCTATTTCTGCTGTCACTGCAATGTCTGTGTTTCTATGCTATGTTTACAAATGGAACAGTCGCCATTTTTCAGAGAGTTTTTTTTTTATTTTTTTTATTTTAGCCTTTGGTAACTGGGTAAGGCCCACTAGGCACAAGTGCCTGTTTTCAGGGGTGACCTGGGAGCACTGGGTGGTTAAGTGACTTGCTCAGAGTCACACGGTATGCAAGTGGAGGTTGTGAGAATCAAACTTAGGTCTGGTCTGCTGGATGTATCAAGCTCGTTCACACCTTGTTCCTCTAACCTCTAGGCTATACTGCCAGCTCCAGTTAGTATGTGAGATATGTGATCTAGAAGCTACTGTGTCCTATGAGTGGACACTCAGAGTACCACAGAGGGTGCTCATCTGGTGATGCCTGTGATTGTGTCCAGTGTGGAGGAGATACAGGTCCCAATCAACAAATTGAGGAGGCTAGTGATAAGCTCTGAGAATGGAACTACAACATACAGTTTGTGAAGATGCACGAGAAGGGACCTACCTGGTAGAAATGCTCCAGAAATGTGCCATGTACTGACTGTCCCAAGCAAAGATGTAAGGGCCAGATGCTGCTCAATGGGTGTCCTGCAGAAATCTATCAGGCTAGGATGGTCTGCGGTGAGCTGGCATACTAACGTACCATGCAGGGACCTTCTCAATAGAGGCAAGACCCAGGTGCCCCTGGATGAGGCATTACACCATTGGGCCAGATGTTTAAAGGGGATCTTCTGCTACAGATGATGAGGAAATTTGAGTAATATGTGCCAGTCCCCAAAGAACTGGATGAAGGCCAGTAAGCACTTCCAGCACAGAACTATGGAGCAGAGTACCTTCATTTGGGTTAAGGAGCAGTTATCAAGGACTATGGCTCAGAGAACCTGCAGGTGGGGCACAAGGATGAAGCCCCAGGAGCCAGTAACATCAAGAGCTCTGCATGTTCAACTGCCACATTGACAGCATGACACATGTGAGTGTCTGAGACACATCTCTTGTCATAAAAGTAGTATATGCCCTAAAATTAGAAAGATGTGTTAAGATCTTTTCACACTGTAAATTGTTAATAGATGAAGCACTATTGGAGCAATTTGTGCTGGATCTATTTTCTTGTCATAGAACCTGCCAAGACTGGGTGACCAGCCCAAGATCCAATTAAAGAGGAGCTGTAAATGGAGTCATTTTTTCATTTTTTATTTATTGTAAAATCAGAATTACAATCTTTGAGCGAAAAGTTCATTTACAAAGGGTCCTCGTCGAACAGAGGGTGGGGGAACATCAAGTACATGGACAGTGGAGAGGAAAAAAAAGCAGCTAGAAGGCATTATCAATTACAAATAATTAAAAAGGCTAAACAGCATTACAAATAGAAGGATGGAGAGAGACAGAATACATTGCAAAAGCCATCACTAAATTACATAATACAGAGGAAAATAGTCCCATAACAGATTAGGTGAATAAAGTGCAGATTCCAAATATGTACAAAGTATGAGAATAAGTCAGACATAATGCTCCATTGAAGATCTCCTCAGTCCAAAAGCAGACCTTGAAAGAGGGACACCAGTGTTGAATTGTTTGTATCTTCAGAAACAGGGCCCATAGCTGAAAAGGATACCATCAAGGAGGAAGATGGAGACACACTGGAACAGAGGACGTTGTTGAACCCAGTTCAACCAAGAATACTCCTTCGCTTTCCACCAAACTACTTGTTGGGCACTACAAAAGGCATGAGGCAGGTGGCAGGAGCTCAAGGAATGTGGCTACAGGCAGTATGGGTGGGGTGCTGAGAGGATGATTTTAGCAAAATGGAGGAAACGGGACCCTCCCTCCTCCCAAAAAATGTGTTCTAAATCTGGGAAGAATGGCAGCGAAGGAAAGATTGGTCTACTTTGCTGCCAACAGGCTGAGTAAGTTTCATAGCATATGGGAACCCTTCCTGCACCTCCCAGATTGCTCAGCGCTAGGGATGCACCAATTTCACCCAACTACCCCCAACTATACTATTGACAAAGTAGCACTGTCAGGCCTAATGACAAATATAATCACTGCTCTGTCTTAACTTTGAATTGCTAAAGTGAAACATCACTGGCAACTATTATTTGTTATTCTAGATTGAGAATTTGATAAGAATTATATGTCCATGTGAGTTTGAGATATATGTAAAGCATTCCTCTCATTGTGTATCAGATCCTGAGCATGGACTGGAAATAATTGATATAAGGTATTTTTAACCCAGATGGGGAAAGCAACGCCAGATGAATACAACTAGAATGACTCGCAGACATAGAACTGTGTTTTGTTCATGTTACATATTGTTTGTAATGAAATTCTTAAAAAAAAGATATAAAATAGAACTACTCCTTTGCTGGTTGAGGAGATGGGAGGTACGAAACTGAATTCTAAGGAAGAAGCAATTCTGTATACAGTGCTGTGCCCAAATCCACCCTGGCCTGACTAGACACCCTCTTTCACTCCTCCTGCTTTTTCACCCATGTCCCCCATACTTACCCCTTCTCCTTTTAATTTTCCTTAGCACTCCACTCTCTTTTAGCCAGGTGCCTTAACAACTGTACTTCTTTTAAGTCTAAATTCTGCTGTGGCTCTCTCTGCCCCTTACTTTAGCTCTTTCCTCACATACCCCTCCTCCTCCATTTACTCCCTTTTGAGTCTCTGACATACATTTACTGTCCCTCCCTCTCACTAAGTCATCTGCAGATCTTGCTGCAGTCACCTACAGATTCTCCAAGCTGTGGTGTAACCCCCTGCTATCCATTCTGCCTCTGTCCCTTCATACCTAAAACCCCCTTCCGTGACTTCATGGCTCACTCTTGCAACTGCACCAAGCCCCACCCATTCCAATTGGGTTCTTTAAGAAATGCCCCCTTAACGGTGCACTTTACTGTTTTGCCTACCTCACTGTAAAGATACTGTAATTACTCTGCACTTTGTATTTTCCTTGTACATTTATTGCATTTTAATATGTACCTGTTTATAGCAGTATTGAGACTATATTTAATTACTCTGCACCTGTGTATTTTCACAATATGTTAATTGTGTTTGCCTGCACCTTTGCAGCGATGAATTCTTGCTATGTACATTGTTACCCCTGCTCACTTTTCCCCCCAAGACATGTACTTTATGTAGACTGGAGGATGGCACATATGGTGCCCCTCCATAAGAGTGGACCCTGAGATGAGCTGGGTAATTACAGGCCGGTCAGCCTCATGTCCACAGTTGGGAAACAAATGGAGACTATCCTGAAAGAGAGGATGGTGGCATTCTTGGAAGAGAACAGTCTTCAGGATGGCCAGCAGCATGAGTTCACCCTGGGGAGGTCCTGTCCAACAAACCTGGTGCACTTTTTGGACTGGGTGACTAAGACACTGGATGGTGGTCAGGCAGTTGATGTCTTGTATCTGGACTTCAGCAAGGCCTTTGACTCAGTGCCACATGGGAGATTGACTAGCAAGCTGAATTATCTGTGGGCAGGGAAGAAGCTGGTCAGGTGGATAGGGAACTGGCTAAGGAACAGACAGCAGAGGGTGATGGTTGGGGGACTCTCGACATCCTGAGCAGTCATCAGTGGGGTCACACAAGGTTCGGTTCTGGGGCCAATGCTATTTAACATCTTCATAGCTGATATAGCTGAAGGGCTTAAGAGCAAGATGAGCCTGTTCCCCAACGACACCAAAGGCTGTTGGTTAACTAGGATCTGCGGCTTATCCTGTAGGTAGGGAAATGGGCAGACTTGGTGGGCCAAGTGGTCCTTATCTGCTGTCAAAGTCTATGTTTCTATGGTGGATAGCATGGAAGGAGGGATGGTACTCCAGGAAGATTTGGAAAAATTTGAGCACTGGTCAAACACATGACAGCTGGGTTTCTTATTTACAGTTAAATGTTTTGTTGAGATTTCAGTTTCATACATCAAAGAAAAAGAAAGAACTTTTAGGATGAGGGTTTTTGGTTACAAATACAACATTTACCCCACATTTACTTTCTGATACAGGTACACATGAACACTCACCTGCAACATGTCTCATGGCAGCTGGGTTTCAATTCTAGGAAGTGCAAGGTTATGCACTTCGGAACCAGAAATCCAGAGTACAGTTACCATTTGGGTGGGGAGCGGTTATCCGTCTCTGTGGAAGAAAAGTATCTGGGAGTGGTGGTCACAGGGAATATCAGTCATTCAGCACAGTGTGGAAAAGTGGTTGCCAAGGCCAATAAAATGCTGGGGTGCATTGCCAGGGGGATCACCTCTAGGAGGGAGGAAGTAATCCTTCTGTTGTACAAATCATTAGTTAAGCCTCACTTGGAGTACAGTGTACAATTATGGTGCCCCTATTTAATGAAGGACATCAAGCTTTTGGAAGGAGTCCAGAGGTGGGTCATCAAGATGATCATGGGGATGGGAGAGAAACCCTATTAGGACAGGTTGAGGGAGCTCAACATGTACTCCCTGGAGGATAGAAGGTACAGAGGTGATATGATTGAGAGCTTTAAGTACTTGAAGGGCATATATAGAGTTAGTACTGAGGGTATATTTAGGTTGAAGAGGGAGAAGATCATGAGAATGCATAGTCTAAAACTAGTGGGGGTTACGTTCAGGAGGGAGATGAGAAGGCACTACTTCACAGAGAGGGTAGTGGTGGCATGGAACACGCTGCTGGAGGAGGTGACCTCTCTGAAATCAGTGGGGAGTTTTAAAATAGGGTGGGATAGGGTCCAACACAGAGTATAAGTCGGAGTGGGGGAGTTGACTAGACTGAGGAACTCAGTTTGGGGTAAAAATCAGGGTGGAGGGGCAAGAGGGGGCAGCAGCAGTTGTCTGAACTGTGAGCTGCACAACCAAGCAGACGCACTAGACTGTAAGGCCTATATCTGCTGCCATTTTCTTATGTTCTTATGTTCGTATGTCTGGAAATGAGCCATTATCAGAGTAGTATGTGTTTCCTAGCAAAATGGTTGAACTAACTCACTAAGTAACTAAATACCAGGTTCCCTTCCAGTACTGTATAAGAGAATTCAAACTCAACATCAGTTCAAAATGTGACTCTCCAGGTCCCTATCCTGGACTCTCCATACTCGTGGAATACCAAGAGATACATATCAGCCATATATCCATGCTCTGTATTGACCTTATTGGTGCCCCTGTGTAATGTCTGTGTAATGTGAGGTTTTGCTGATATGGTCATTAAACTGGTACCATTTGTCTAGTCATTCAGTGAACTGTGTAGTATTTTAATGTTGGGTAATATAATATTTAGAAAGCAGCATTTATTGGATAGACTGCCAAATTGATAAGAGCAAAGCTAGACAGCAATGAGTTGTCTAGGCAGCCTCTTAATGCCACTGCTGAATTATAGTAAGTTAGGAAATGATTTGTACAGATAGGATTTTTTTGTTGACAATTGCTCAGATAGTGCAAGTTGTCTAGGTAGTATAACACTGAGTACAATTGCTAGCTTGGCAGATGGATACTGCTTAGCCCTGAAGCAGACAAAAAGTCTTCAGCTGGGAGGCAGTGTACATCCCCCCTCCAATGGGGAGGGGGGTACCATTAGGCTCTCTAGAGCCTGCCTTGCTCCCCAGCACTGTGCTCTCCTCCAGTCCTTCAGGATTAGCATCTAGACCATAGTGGGAGTAGAGGGAGTGCTGATTTTTCATTGCTCAGCACCATTTATGTGTGCAGCTCTGTAGCCATGGAGTGGCATCCCGCAATTGACAGAGAACATTATCTTGTGCTCTGGACCAAGGAATCTCTAGTAGAGTGCCCCACCAGACCCAACAGCTGCCTGGCAAGACCAGAACATTAACAAGGCCACAATGAAACAAACTGGAGGTGCAAAAAATGTTAAAGGACTGGAAACCTGCCAATATGAATCCTAAAAACTATGGAGACAGCAGTCATCTTTGCTGCCCCGATCCCCTGAATCAACCAACAGGGGGGATGGATACCCCAGAGAACAGCAGATGCTGTTCCAGAACTTTTTCACCTGTGCCAGTGTTTGTGAGAAATAGCTTGAAGACAACCCTGCTGCCTAATCCTGCCAGCTTTCGGAGAACTTCCGGAGGCTTCCACAGCCAGAAAACAGGAAGTGAATAGTGATGAGCTTCAGCAACACAGAAGGATAACAGAAAGAAACCCAGAAAAGGTGAAATTTTCTGAACACCCTAAATCACCTGAGATCTGACTAAAGGGATCTATGACCCAGAATTATACCTTAGCATCCAGACTACCATCACCACCAGATGCTTTAGTCAAGTGACGGTCCTACAGTAATGTAAATGCTACAGTGCCACAGGAGTGAGTGCTCTTCAGCTCAAGCTGTATTGAGAAGACTTGACCTGACTGAGGTGCTAGAGAATGACTGGCAGAGACACCAGCTGATTAAGAGGTGATCATCTGAGAGACACAGCTGCACTGAGGTGGAACTGAGAAACGACCAGAGAGCTGATCCAAAACTAGAGTTAGAGACGCAACAGTTTCGGGAAATTTGTTGAGTTGAGATTCCTTGAGTATATATGGTGGCATTTAGGTTCCATACCATACCCTTTAAATAATCCAGATAAGACCATTCAGATAGGGCCACCATTTAGCATTGTCTAAATGGACTAGGCCAACTGGATAGGTGTACAGAATCTGTGTTGAAATAAATATTGTAGCTTGTTTAAGTGCACCAGTGGCAGCCAGCCACATGCAATGTCATTGAGTCTGTAACTCCTCATCCCCTCCCAGTACCTAGGCTTCCCTTGAAGCTTCCTAGAACAAAGGCAGTAGCACTTTCCAGTGGTGTCTGGTAGTGCTTACCAGTACAGCTGGTTAGGGTAGTGTGATGTGGGTGGATTTTTTCTGGAAGGGCTCGGAAGTACAGCAAAGCAAGTGACCTCTGCTGCATATTGTATTCCTTCCCAGAACCTTAACCCTGCTTACCCCTAATAAATCCCCTTTTAATTGTCTGAATGTCCTGACTCATGAGCATATTATTTTTAGTGTGAGCATATTATTTTAAAGTACAAGTTGTTAATTATGGGGTAAACTTTTATTTGCATAGTGTAGGAAGCAGGTGGGTTATATCATTGTGTGTTGATATTGTTTCCCAGAGGGTAGTACTAGCAAATATACTGGCCTTTGTAATCTTTCCCTGGGTGGTGGCACCATGGAATTTTCATCTGAAATTTAATTTACCTTCTTTGGATAAATAATCACTCAGACATTATTGACCAACACCCCTCAGCCTTATTTGGGCCAATAAGGCAGGGTACTATACTGCCATCAGCAGTGACTTGATACCTCGGGTACCACGTTATTGATTACCTGTTGCCTCCCCTCTTCCTACACAACAAGAAGCTATGACTGTTTTTCTCTTCCTTCCACTAAGAGTTCTGCTGCACAGGCTGATTTTTCTTTCAGACTGCCACATCTCTGATTTAACCTCCCATCTCTAAAATCATCCTTGCCCACCACAAGCGTTTAGAGACTCTTACTCCAAGACCCTGTTCATTTGGTCCATTCTTGTACCTAATCCCTCTATCAGCCTCACCTCCACTTTTCTCCAGCCCAACACCTCTTTCCCCTACTCGTCCCTCCCCAGAGTTCTGGAATGCTGGACATGAAGATGGCCACTGCATTCATTTTATCTCAAGTTTTGACTCCTCTATTAATTTTAATACCAACATTGTTGTTTTATTTTTTCCTAAAAACTTGTAAACTGATTGGTTTTATTGTCTCAAATAATGACATCCATTATGGATGATTTGTTTTTGAAAATGTACCTGTTTACTTTCATGGATTCATAACCAGCTTGTGGATGGAATCCTGTGGACTTACTGGATATACCTTGCTACTGTTTTTATTTCTCCATAAAGGTTTCTCTCCCGTGGGCTGCAGGCAGTCTGCCATCAGCCATGTTCCCAATCCCTCGCCCATCACTTGACCCTCCTGGCCACCAGAACAGTCCCCTGTAGTGGGGCCAGGAGGGAAAGGGCCATCCTTACTGCCTCTGGTGTACATATCCAGATAGTTGGAAGCCAGATGGAAGTGCGGGTCAAAGGAGAGTAGGCACAGCTCTAGTAAGACCACCCAAGCCCCTTTTCCATTTTTTCCCCAATTCCCTAGTTGTGGTGGTATGTAAGCATATTCTTGTGGTGACCTACACAAACTACGGGACCGTTGCCCCTGCACTGAGTCACTTCCAACCTGCACTACCATCAGGCCTCCACTCAGTGGTAGTCAAAGGCAAAGATGGCTTGCGATCCCTCCTCGGAAGAGGAGCACAGCCTGTGGGATGCTCATTCCTTTCCCCCCAGCTGACCTCCAGTGACCAGAGTCCATGCATGAAAATGTGGCATGGCAGCAGGTGAGGAACAAGTGTCCCATCCATACATGCCACTGGGCCATCTTGTGATTGACTTTTCTGTTAAAAATGTGTCAAGGGCTTGGAGGTGGCTGTAAGACTGGTTTACTCTTTAAAATCTTTTGTTAGCGGAATTCTCTGGACTGTAGTTTTTGCTGGAATTTTGTTGCTCCATTTTTGTTTTGTTTTTTCTTGCTCATCATCTGTTGCTTACTGTAGCTTTGGATTTATTCCTGCTGCTGTCATTTGTCCTGAATTGTCTACATTCAAACCTTTTCAAAGAGGTGTTTTAAAAAGTTGTATTCATAACAAGAATAGCTACTGAGTTACCAGCTTAAAACTTGAAGACATCTTGCCCATCACAACCAGTTGTTCACACTCGCAAAGAGAATTTGGGCATGGAAGAAAATTCTGATTCTGCTTTCACTGTTTACCCATAATGTTTTTATTTGTCCAGCTATTCTTTGGCAGGGACAGTCAGGGATGGCATGCTGAAACTTCATGCAGACAAGAGACGTATTCAGTGTTGTATGTTTCTGTCTCCTCCCTTCAAACTCCACCTTCCCCTTCTGTTCAAGCAAGCATTTTCAGAAACTTAATGTATGCTGTGTATGTCTTTGTTATTAATAGTATGAATTTTCAATTTATTTGATTCTGTATGGACTATTGTAAGGGTGCCCTGAGCTCAGGAAGGGCGCCTTGTATAAATAAATTTTACCTTTCTTTACCATGGCAACCTACTAATGGCTTCAGCAGATTCTGTTCCAACATTTTGTTTTACTTCATTTGTTTCTCCGCCTGCATCCTAGGTCCTGGTGGCATCCCTCAGCCCCATCACTGACCCGTCTTGTGGATTTATGTGTTAACCAGCACTTACACAGAGCTGTATCAGTGGGTTTCCAGCTAGGCAGGGTTGTGCAGTAGTTGAGGGAGATGCCAAGCATGCTGAAGCATTTTCCACTATTTTCTTCCTTGGGACATCTGCAAGTGACACACACACACACATACGTGCATATCGACACACATGCATGCTGTATCAGCATGCATCCCTCCATGTCTGCTGGTCCCATTGGTACTGCCACAATGCCTCAGCTAGGTGACAGGTAAACAGTGGGACTCAGAACCCCCCCACCTTGAGAGAGGAGAACTGTTTTAGGATGTTCAATCCTTCCTCATCCAGCTGTCCCCTGAATGACCCTGGTCCGTTCCTGAACACAGGTCAACAGAGAGGCTAGAGGTAAGGCCACCAGCATTTCAACCCTCCACGCCACTGGGCCAGTGTGTTTCAATATTTTTTGATGAAATTTGTTCGTGCAACTGGGTCATGCATACCATGCACTGATTGAAATGTTCTCACTGTACTGATGCACTGATTTTCCTATGCCTACTATACTTTTTAATACCCTTTTGCCTGTTATGTGCTACCTGCCATCTGCAAATCCTTACTGGATGCTAATCTTTGATATTTGCTTTTCTTTTCCATACCTCTGTGATATATTGAGAGTGTAGGGTTTGATTTCATATTTATTGCCTGTACATTTAACTACATTTAATTTTACCTGATATGCAATGGTATCTGCCTATTGTTATCATGCATGTCATTTTATGCATTTTAGAAACATTAAGATGAAATTTAGTGTGTCATTGAAACATAGAAACTGATGGCAGAAAGCGACCAATAACCTATCAAGCCTGCCCATAGTTACTAACTTATACCCTACCTAGTGCCACCATGGGTTATTCAACCACCCCCTTCCTATTTCCCCAAGTGGGATTATGAGTCCCATGGCATCTCCCAATCCATGTTTGAACCCATTAATGGGCCTTGCCCCCACAACCTCTGCTAGTAATCTGTTCCAATGCCCCACACCTCTTTCCATAAAGACAAAGTTCCTCACATCCTATTTGAATTTACCTTCCACCAATCTCCAGTCATGCACCCTTAGGACTGCATCCCTATTTCTGACAAACAGGTTCTCACAATTTACTTATCTACACCCTTTAGGAACTTATAAGCCTCTGTCAGGTCCTCCTGTCCTGCCTTACCTCCAGCGAGTACCTGTTCAGCACCTTTAAACATTCCTCATCAGATCTGGCCTGCTGACCCTGAATCATTTTTGTGACTCTTTGCCTTACTGACTACAGCCTATCTACTGTAAGTATTTACCCCATTAAGGACTCAAAAACTGTGCATAGTTGTCCAGGTTAGACTTCACCAATAATCTGAACGGGACAATTTCACCTCCTCCTCCTCCGATTGCCTGAACCCTTCCCTATAAACCTCAAATCCCAGATGCTTTGCTATAGGGTTTGTTGCACTGGCTGGTTTGTTTGAGTGAGTCACTGATGAGGACTCCCCAAAACCCCTTCTTTGCTGAAGTGGCCTGCTTAACCCCTCCCCTTCCATCCTTGGACTCCATGCGTGGGTTCTTATTCAGTAAGTGCATAATTTTGTACTTCTTGGTGTTGAATCTCATTTTCAGAATTTTGGCCACCTCACAAGCCTTCCTAGATCTTTTCAAAATTCCCTAAACTATTCCTCACTGTCCACCTTGAGCTTTGTGTCACCATCGAAAGACACATCTTAACTTGGATACCTTCCCCAATGCTACTAATGAACATATTAAATGAGACAGGTCCCAAGACTGATGCCTGCTGCAGCCTGCTCATTGTCTCCAGGTTTTTAACCCTATTAACCAACACCTTCAGCTGCCTTTCTGCTAGTCAATTTCCAACCCATTTGACTAATTCCATCTCTATACCTAAATTCTCCAGCTTTTTTTAAAAGTCTTCAGGGTGGCATGAAATCAAAAGCTTTTCTGAAGTTAGAGTAGAACAAATCCACCACCTGGCTTCTGTCTACTGCTCTAGTGACCCATGTTAGGATTTAGTGAAAATATTTTGATTACATTTACATATCTAAGAAATCACTGTACGTAAGCTTCCCTGAAGAAGCTGGCGTGAACCAGTGAAATGTTGGAATGAATATGATGCAGTGAGAAACTAGATAGATAGATAGATAGATAGATAGATAGATAGATAGATAGATAGATTTTTATTTGTTTGGCGCACAATCCCAGAGGCTCTGAGCACTGTACAATCAAACTTACAGAATAAAACATTCAAATACATAAACAGGCAGTACAATAAAATAAAGTAATTAAAATCCAGTATTAGTTAAAAAAACTTCTGCAGGAAATGCCAAGCTAAAAAGGTGAGTCTTTATGCCCCACCAAAACACCTCCACCATAGGGGCCTCCCTCAAAGATCTTGGCAATGACTTCCAGAGGACTGGGACGTCCACTTCAAATAAGTGATCACCCAAGGTTTTCAGCCTGGTCCTCGGAACTGTCAGAAGGCCCGCAATGGAGGAACTGAGGGATTGGGCCAGGGTAGCAGGAGTGAGGAGGTCTGACAGGTAGCCAGGGCCTGATCCGTATAGGGCCTTGTAGGTGAGCAAGCCCACTATGAAGAGAATCCTCCACCTGAGCGGCAACCGGTGCAGATCCTGCAGGACCCAGGTCACATGACAGGACCTTGACAGCCCTGCCAGCAGCCTGAATGCTGCATTCTCCACTTGCTGCAGATGGCAGAAGTTCCCCACAGTGACCCTGAGGTAAAGAGCATTATAGTAGTTGAGTCTGGACACTGCAAAGGTGTGCACTAGTGATGGCAGGTCTTCAGGCAGAATTCGTGGTGTAATCTGGGTGATAATCCTCAAATGGTAAAAATCACTTTTGATGACAGCTGACACCTGAGCTTCAAATGTCAGCTTGTCATCACGGACAATACCTAAATTTCTCACCCTGGAGGATGCCATCAATGGGGTCAACCCCAGAATCAAACCTGTCATCACCCCTGAAGCATCTCTATCATGCCTGTGACCCGGCTCAATCACCATCACCTCAGTCTTGTCTGGGTTAAGTCTCAGTCAGTCAGAGTTCATCCAGTCCTGGATCTCAGCAAGGCATTTATTCAGCACTTCAATGGCATCATTTACCCTTGGTACAAAAGTAATATACAGCTGAGTATCATCTGCATAGCAGTCACAACTCAGACTGTACTGTCTAATGAGCCTCCCCAGGGACAGCATGTATACTGCGAACAGCATTGGTGACAGGATCGAGCCTTGATTAACTACACAGGTCTGGGGCATCGGGGAGGAGGAGAAATTCCGCATCACTACCCTCTCCTTCTTGCCCAAGAGAAGGGACTCTAATCAGTTGATGACAGTACCGGTGAGTCCACAAAACTCTCTAAGGTGATCCAGCAACACAATGTGGTCCATGGTATCAAATGCTGATGACAGATTGAGAAAAATGAGAATTGACCACTCCCCTCGATCTCTTACCCTGAGGAGGTCGTTATGTACCCAGATTACTGCCATCTCCATGCTGTGCCTTGTCCTAAACCTGGACTGAAATGGCTCGTAGATGTCAAAGGCCTCCAGGTGTTCCTTGAGCTGCAGAGCCACTATCTTCTCAACAACCTTCCCTAAGAATGGGAGGTTAGAGATGGGTCTATAATTCGCCAGGATATCAGGAGCGACAGATGTTTTTTTCAGAAGGGGCTTCACCCTTTTTTCAAAAGGGGCTAAACAGTGAACTATGAAAAACTGTGTTGACTGGAGTCAAGTTCCACCTTTTGGGAGACCACCACAGCAATGCCAGCTGGGTGAGCATGGGTGAATGTGCAGGTTGTGTACCTTGGGGCAGAGAAATGCTTTCTGATGCTACACAGCAGCATGCTCTGTGTCAATGCTCAGCATCTCAGGGGAGGTGGGGCTATGAGAAACAGAAAATCATGCCACTCTGGCAAGATAAAGTCCAGTCTTTCAGGCTCTGAACTATCGACTCTGCACCCCTCTCCTCTCGAACAGGACTGTCACCCCAAGGACTGGAACCTGAGGAGTCATTCACAAAGTAAGGAGGACAAGGTTAAGTCTGAGGGAAGGTGGGTTACAGTGCTGGGGACACCAGCACAGAAGGGGGACAGAACAGAGCAGCACATGAGCATAGACACTGATTTTAAAAAAAATATTACTTTACCTCTTTCCACTCACTACAGCAATAAGTAGAGGAGACAGCTCTCAGATGCAGAAGTAGCAACAACTGTCTTTATTTTTGAGACTTGCCTGGTGGTGCAAAAGAAATTGTCAGCAATATATGAGTAGTTATCTACAAAAGCTTGACCCTGGATTCCCGTAAACTGTCTGTAGTTAACAGCTGCTTTTACCATTGCCAAATTTCACCTATTCTTGAAAATGATGATGTTTATTCTAATGGATATTAGTAGGAGAAATTAATGTGCATTATAGAAGAATAATGTTGCCTTTCAGTATGCATAGAACAGTCTGCATAGAGACATGGTCTTTGCCACATCCCAGTGCCACTGAAACTGAGATTAACTACTGGTAGTGCATAGACTGAAAAACAGCATAGAATTTACATTTTTTTAGTTCAATTCATGCATTGCATCCCAAAGTGCTCTACTGGTAATTTATATATACAAGACAGCATGGATGTGATGTCACACCTCATTTCCAGTGTGGTCCTGCTTCTGCTGAGGATAGCTTTAAACTCCCAATTCTTCCAACTGTGTGCCATTCACCACCACCCTCTGCCTTCTGTCCACTAACCAATGTCTGACCTGCTTCACCACCCTGTGTCCCACCCCCAGACTCCTCAGCTTGTTTACCAGCCATCTATGTGGGACTGTGTTGAAGGCCTTGCTGAAATCAAGGTAGACAATATCCACCATCCCTCCCTGGTCCACCACCTTGGTCACCCAGTCAAAGAAATGTATCAGATTTGTTTGACAGGACCTTCCCACTGTGAACCCATGCTGTCTTGGATCCTGCAGTCCAATAGATACCAGGTGATCTACAATACATTCCTTAATCTGAGTCTCCATGATCCTCCCCACTACTGAGGTGACCCTGTGATTCCCTGCATCCTCCTTTTTTTTTTTTTTTGCTTCTTTTTTATGCCCCACCTTGCGTCCGGCTTCTGCTCCGGTCACGGACCCTGGAGCCCCGACCACCGGACATCACGAAACCCCCTGGTCATCTCTGGCTTACTCCCCAGAGAGTGGGGCCGCGATACCGACCCCTGTATCGGCCGCGGAACTGTGACTGGTTAGGGGGAATGGCCCGTGGCCAATCAGGGCAATCCTGGGCAGAGCGTCATTTAGACGCTAGGCAGGGATTTTATCCCCCTATACTTCCCCTCCCTCGAGGAGGCGGGGATGCGCAATGACGCCAGCATCCGCCCCACCTACCTCGCCCCTCCCTCGCCATAGGCCGGTAGCATGAGGTCTCCCAGCCTCTGCTAGGAGTCCTCATCGCTCCGGATACTGTCGAGCCCTCCCCGGAGAAGGAGAGCTGCCCTACAGGCGCTCAATCGCTCCCCCGGCCCGGCCCTCCGGTGACCCGGGTCTGTTCCCAGACCCGTGTCCGGCGTCTGCAAGTGAAATCCAACCGCTGCGCCGGCGGGCCGGCTGCCCTGCATCCTCCTTGTTACCACTCTTGTGAAAAGGGACCACATTTGCACATCTCTAGTCCTGCTGGACCACCCCCATGTTCAATGACTCACTGAACAGGGCTGCCAAAGGTGCTGCCAGCTCCATCCTCAATTCCTTTAAGATCCTTGGATATATTCTGTCTGGCCAAATTGCTTAGTCCACCTTTAATTTTGTAAGTTCCTCTAGGACTCTTTGTTCTGTAATTGCTGTGAAGCTCAATTCTTCCCCCTCCTCACATCTGTTTTCCAGTAGTGGTCACTGCCTCGCTCCCTCTCTAGTAAAGTCTGAGCAGAAGTACCTGTTAAGGATTGTGGCCTTCTCTATGTCCCCTTATACCCTCTCTTCATTGTCCCCTTTGAGTCTGATTATACCCCCTCTGGACTTCCCCCACTCACTGATGTACCTAAAGAATGTCTTGTCCCATTTCCTCACTGATTGTGCTAGCCTTTCTTCTCTCTGTGCTTTAGCACTCCTCAACACTGTCCCTGCCTCTGTCTGACATTTTTGGTGCTCTTCTCTGTCCCCATCCTCTTGTGTTCCCTTGTATTTTTGGAAGGCTAGCCTATTGGCCCCGATTTTTATTGGCCCTGATTGACTGGCCAAAGCAGAGTATTTTGGTTCCTCATTCCAGTCAAACATAGCTAACACCTCTAGATTCTGGAAGGCAGTTCTCTCCCTTTTCTCCCCACCAGTTAAACCTCTAACCCCACTCCTAAAGATAAAAACTCCCTCATTTCTGACAACCCCTCTGTCACTGCTGAATTCAATAAATACTTCACCCTGGTGTTTCCTCCCTCTCTCATCCCTCCCTCCCTCCCAATCCCTCAACTCTGCCCCTACCTCCCTACTCAAACTGCTCACTCAACTGCAGGGAGTTTCTCCTTCCTCCCAGTATCTCCTGCAGAAGTTCAGGAAGCCCTCCTTGCCCTCAACCCAGCCAAAGAAGGGTCCCCTGACCAGGGGAAACACAGAAAAAAAACATGCACTCACAAAGGACTCAAAAATGCAATTATTTTACTAAAGATGTGTAGCCAAAATGGACACAAACCTCAGTGCTTTGAGTAATCTAAGCCCTCTTCATCAGGAGGTAGAGTCAAATTACCACACCTGAAATTTATACAGGTAATTACATTACATCATTGCTCACATGACATTCAATGTAGAATTAACCAAGTAATACAAAAAACAAGTACAACTAAATATATGAAAATTCATTATTACATTCGGTAAGTTGTCAGAATGCAGCAGTATCCTGTAACAGAACGGAATTTTTATTCTCCATTCTATAGTAAATTTTATAAATGAAGAAGCTTAATTGCTGAAACATCATTTATTTTATTTTAGGCGCTGCATTATTTAAAGGCACGCATCAAAAAATAATTAAAAAAACTGCTGTGGTTGACAATAAACCATTTTGCAGGATCATAAGAAAAAAAGAAGAAACACGCAAATACATATTAAACAAAATACAGTCCATAATTTATATTCCTTACACATATATATATATATATATATATATATATATATATAAATTTGCTAAATTAGTAAATACAACTAAATCAAAACAACAAGACTGTATCCTATAGACAACATACTAATCAGGAGGGTATAGAAAAATTCTAATAACATACAGAGAATAGGTATTTACACATAAATAGTTAAATCCAATTCTTTATTAAGATCTTTTAGAAATACACTATTTAAACTAAAAATCCATCTGGATTCTTTCTGGTGTAATTGAGTAACACGGTTGCCTCTCCTAATTCTGAATTTAACATGTTCAAGAAAAGTGAATTTAACTTCATTCACTCTGCTGTTATGTTTTTCCAAAAAATGTGCTCCTAGTGCTGAGTCAAGATTACAATTGCAAATGTCCCTACTATGCTCCAATACATGTTATTTTACCTGTCTGGTAGTTATTCCTACATAAATCAATGGGCAAGAACATTGGGCAACATACATTACAAAGGATGTGGAACAATTAATAAATTATTTCATTGTTATAACGGAATCATTCATGGGATGTTTATATTCTTTATTTTGAGACACAAAATTGCAAGCCAAACAGTGACCACATTTGAAACAGCCAATTGGTGGTGTGGGCAACCAAGTGCGAGGACTTCTAGGAGCAACATAGTGACTCTGACTTAAATGGTTGCCTAAATTATTGGCCCAACTGTAAGAAACTCTTGGGGGTTCCTAAAAAGAATTGCAGGTGCTGCTTTGCTTTAGCAAATGCCAATTCTTAAGAACAATGTTCTTAGTCTGTGGTGCTATAGCATTAGATTCCAAAATGCAATTAACAACATTGTTCTGATCTCCTTTCATTGTTTTTGGCTTGAATAAAGTGTTTCTGTCTGTTTTTATTGCGCGATCTAATGCCTCATCTAAAACACTAACAGTATAACCTCTATCAAAAAATCTATCTTACATCTCTTTTGCTTATTGAGAAAAAAATCTAATTGGAGGAACAATTACGGTATAAGCACAGAAACTGGCTAAACAGGATAGGGCGTACAAGTGAAGGGGGATGTGCACTAGTAGCATACACTACTAAGTTACCAGCTTCGGATTTTCTAAACCCTTCCGTAGTGGCCACGTGTCCTAGCCCTGCCTGTAGCTTTAAATCTAAAAATTCAGCAGTTGCACTATCAACAACTGAAGTGAAATGTAGATTCAAATTGCTGTTGTTAATCCAAGATACACATTCATATGCTGATTCCTTGGTACCATCCCAAACCACAAGCAAATCTTCTATGTAATGATCCCAAGACACAATATTTTTTGCATATCACTTGGAATCAATAAAAAATACAGTGCTTCTCTCACCAACCTAAATAAAGGTTTGCATAACTTACAGCAACAGTAGAACCCATAGCTGTACCTACTTGCTGTAAATTAAACTTGTTATTGAACAGAAAAAAAGTATGTGTAAGAATGAATTCAACTGCCCGACATAAAATTTCAGAGGGTAGCATGCCTTCAGTGTTACTGTCTCTAAGCATGTCACCCAAGGCTCTAAGTCCCAAGTTGTGAGGGATGCATGTATAAAGAGATATAACATCTATACTTATCCAGTTGTAAGTTGGTTGCCAAACAAACCTTCAATATTTCTCAATGATATACATGGAATCACGTGTGTATGATTCGAAATTTGTCACTATAGGCTACAGAACAAAAAATCACAAAAACTTGACACATTTTCAGAAAGTGAGCCAATGCCCAATATTATGGGGCAACCCAGAGGGTTTACAATATTTTTATGAATTTGGGGTAAATAATGGAACATAATGGTGACAGGGGACTGTACCTTTAGGAATTGACATTCTTTTTTGGTTATAAAACCTCTATGTTAAATGTCATACACCAGTTCAAAAAATTCAAGCTGGAAGTGTAAATTGAGATCTTTATCTAGAATACGGTAAGTGTTAGAATCTGAAAGAAGGCATAAAGCTTCTACTTCATAGTCACATCTGTACAAGATCACAATATTTTCTCCCTTATCTGCCTCCCTAAAAATAAGCTCTTTCTGATTACTTAGATCTGTGATGGCCTGTCTTTCTTCAAGAGAAAGATTATTTGAGCAAAGAAATGTCCAACACCAGGTTACTTTCAAATGGTGGTGCTGTCATACAGCTAGCAACATATCAAGGAAGAAA
Source organism: Neoceratodus forsteri (assembly GCA_016271365.2). NCBI lineage: Eukaryota > Metazoa > Chordata > Ceratodontiformes > Ceratodontidae > Neoceratodus > Neoceratodus forsteri. The sequence continues at coordinate 151,073,099 of CM028133.1, read as the reverse complement.
TGAAGCACCCATCAAAACAGACACAGTCAAAGTTGCTGTTTAAATCGCAAACTTTTTATTCGAGCATAGGTGCGATCATGATAATTCCAAACCTCTACGGACTAAAGTGCAAACAGTTACATTTTGCTTAACTGCCATTGAGCTTCATCAGACAAATCCACAACATGACAGTCCGCCATTATAACAGATATATCAATCATGTCTTAACCAATCACAATGTTAGTACAATTATCTCAATAATTTACAAGATGCATTCAATTGAATGTTCTCATAGTCCAAGCAATTAAACCTATTTGGAAAATACAACTGGTTTACAAACATGCTCCCAAGACAATATATAGTTACATGGTGCTGTTTTTTTAAACATTTTTTTCTGTTTAATTATAAATACAATTTAATTCCTTGATCCATATCCAAATCAGGTCCATACTTCATAAAAATCAAAACAATGTCATAAAGGAGGCATGGAAACAGATGCGTTATGTGCATATATAAATGCATATGCAGTGGCTACCATAGCCATCTCCACACACTCTATATAACGTATTTCGGTGTTAATTTTAATATACTAAATTTCTTTATCCACACAATTAAGGAGTAAATTCTCTCCATCTCCTATTTTAACCTAACAATATTTATATGTTGTTTAAAATCTTTTCAAGAAAAATGATAGATCTATGCTATCATTTAAGCTGTCATCATTCCTGGCATTCAATTTATATATCCAATAACTCTCATGCTGACCAATTCATTTTTTTAAGTCACCACCCCTAATACCACAATCTACCTTCTCTATACCTAGAAATGTAACACAATGTTCCACCCCTGGGTTGCTATTAATGTGCTTATCTATAGCATAAGTTACATCTTTCCTTTGTATAGCATGAATGTGCTCACCCACTCTCACTCTGAATGCTTTAGTGATCTACCCACATAGTAACTCCCGCAGCTACATTGTAGTCAATATACTACTCCTTCTATTCCACATGAAATGAAATGATTGATTTTAATCTCTTCCCCATCATAAGGATTAATGAACTCTTTTCTCTGTGTACCGTATGGACAGTACATACATTTACCTCATTGGTGCGAACCAAAAGGGGGGGCAACCACATGTGTTTCTTTACTGCCACACATGGTAACATACTTGATGCCACTGTTTCTTTAATTGTTTTAGGTCTTCTATACACAATTTTCAGACCCCTTGTTACCACCTCTTTCAATTTTGGTTCTAACTCTAAGAGGCTCCAATTACATCTAATGATGTTTGCTATTTCTGTTGCTCTAGTTGAATATGTGATGACAAAGGGACAAGACAGACCTTTATTCTCTACTTTCTGCTTAGGGATTAATGCACTGACCCTCTGCATATTATCCACATCTTGCACTGCTTTTAAAATAAATTTACTGCAGTACCCCCTAGCTTTAAATCGGGCTACCTGTGCTGATTTATTTTTTTCATACTCAAATTCTTTAGTGCAATTCCTTAATGTTCTAATCAGCCGTCCCTTAGGGATATTGTTAATAATATACCCTGGATGACAACTGTCTGCTTGTATCAAACTGTTGCAATCCGTCTTTTTTAGAAATAAGGTTGTACACACCCCCTTCCCATCTTTTTCATAGATCTTAGGTCCAAAAATTCTATTTCTTTTTGATTAATGTTATATTTAAACCTAAACAATCAGAAGTAGTTTCTAGCCATTAAACAAAAAATAAAATAAAAGGGAATACAAGGTGGTAATGGTGCTGTTTTTAAATAGGGTGCTGTCAGTCAGAATTGAACAGGGAGCGAGTATTTGTTTTGTTAAGGAATATAGCAGGAGTGTTTTGAGTTTTGCTAGTTCAGTAATGGGGAGAAACACTGTGAGCAGAGATGGAGAACGTGTTGATTTGGCCAGGAACAGCACCTTTTACAGTGGCGTTATAATATAGGTGATTAAGCTGCAAGGTTAGGCATTTGCATTCTACAGCACATCATCAGTTAGAGCATAGTCTGGTTTGGTTTTGGAAGCCCCCCCCCGGTTTGTGTAATTTCTGGGGAGGTAGAAGTCTGGCAGGGCACCCACAATGGTTTGAGGGGGGTCAGGTGCTTGAGGTGCCCTCTAGAGGAAGGCAAGTTGGCTTGTGCTGTGGTGCTGTGAAAGTTTTGTTTTGTTTGTGGTCAGGTCAGTGCCCCTGCATTGCTGAGTTGCTGGTGCGATCGTTGGAGGCATAAGATACGTGTCGAGAGAGGGGACTTCTATGAGAGGGCACATGGGAGGTGGGGGTGGTCTTTTGTCTTGCGGCAGCCCATGTAAGTGGGTCTTTGATGGGCCCTCCTGGTTTGCTGGTCAGTGGGAGACAGGTGGGGAGGTTTGCAAAAAAAAAAAAAAGGACGTAGCAAGGTAGGCCAAAGCAGGCTCTGGGGTGAAAATCTCCGCCGGTAGTGCGGCCTGGCAGCTCCAGCCTCAACACAGTAGCCTCGATGGGTGGGAACAGCGTGGCATGGAGGAGGTTTGGTGGTTGGTAGACAAGGCGGATGGTTTGCTGCAGCTGCTTTGAGGAGGTTTTTTTAAAGTGGAATGGACATCAGAAGTATGGGGATAGGGAGGTGCAGCTCCAGGTAGAAATACATCCGGAGGGGTGGCTAGGTTGCCCAAAATAGCAAGGGAGGCCTGTGGCAAACTGTTTTTCACTTGGTGATACACATCAAAATAAATTACATTGCGTGCTCATATATCTATGTTTGTTGTTCCTTTCTAGTCTACATAGCACATGGTAGTGGCTGGGGAGACGGGTGTGCTGGTTTTGATGCAGGGATCCCGTCACAGAGGAGACTAAGATCTGGGGCTGGGTGGATTGCGATGAGGGCATCAAAAGTATTAAGCATGATTTGTTGAGTAGATGTGCTGGGAAAGGGAGTTGTGTCTGTCAAGGAAAAGGTTCCGGTTGCTCAGTTTTTTCCCAGTGGTATGCTCCAGTCTGATGTTGTATGCTATCAACAGATAAGTAGCCTCTGTCAGTCTTAGTTTGCTTGTCTGCATTCTGTAGAGAAAAAAAGCTGGTATTAAATAGTAACCTTGTAATGCATGTTTAAATAAATTACATTGGGTGCTCACTATATCTGAGTTGTTGTTCCTTGTCTAATATGCATAGAACATGGTAGAATTTAGTTGCATTCTGGCCCCACGACAGGAAGCAATGCCGTGTCAATTGGTCCTGTGGTTTTGTGTGGGACTGGGGCAGCGATCGGGGGCCATGTGGGCGATGGGCCATTTTTCATGGTCAGCAGCCAAGTCAGTCCTAGGGGCAGTCAAAACCTTGGATACCCTCACAAGGGCAAGTCCAGCTAATAGTGTGGCCTGCTTTTTGTAGCAGGATACAGGATGGTAATCGGGGTTGCCTTGCAGAGAGGACATTTTGTGTCACCATGTGTGCCACCGCGGCTGGCTGGGGTGGTCGTGGGGCAATGGGTACCAAGGGTGGCACAGGCCAGATGCAGGCTATGCGTTAGGAAGCTTGGTAGTCAATCGGGAGGAGGCCATTGGGTGAACGGTTTCGATTATAATGATAGCAGATAGAAGGAGGCGGATCTTGTGGCAGGCATTGTAGGCCAGAACCTAGCAAATTTTGGGGCTTGTATACAGCACAACCGTGTACAGAGGGAGTACACTCGGCCCAGCCCGGAGAGTGGGGGCATAGCTGGGTTGCTCATAACATAAGTTGGATTATGGAACTGGTAGCTATAATGCAAAAAAAGAAGAGGAGGCGTGAAGATGCAAAAATAACAAACAATAACAAAAAAGGGGACTCCAGTTTGCAGCACTGGTAGCATTACAAGGGGAAGTTTTAAGAAGGTAAAGGTGGAGGTCTAAGCTGGTGCAGAGGCAGCGAGACCAAAGAAGGTAGCGGTGGGAAGTTTGGGAAGGGCAGGGGCAGTAGCAAAGGAGGAGAAACCCAGAAGAGCATGGGGATAGCAGCCGGCCTGGGCAGCTAAGGGAGTGCAAGGGGGTGTTCGGCTGAGGGGAGTGAGGGCCCTATGAGACAGAGTGGTAGACGTCTGATGTGCCGGTGCAGTTTAGTGGGCAGGGGCTGGTTGGGGCAGTTTGGGAGGTGGCGGGTGCCACATGGGCCACAGGCCGGGCTCTGTGCATGGCAACCTTGGAGCCTTGGACCTAGGGAGCTAGACGGTGGGTGGATAACATGTTGGTTCATTACTGGATGGTGCATAGGAGTCTTCTTAGTGGGGGGGTTCTGGTTACCGAGATGGGGATGGGACTGTCGGGCATGTTACGGGATATTGCTTGCACCTGATGGTGATTTAAAGCGGGTGCATTGGGGGAAAACCGCTGTGAGGTTCCTGTACTTCACCAGGTGAGGTGGACTTGAGAGGTGGAGTCACTAACGGGCGGTATCGGGGGGGGGATTTGCTGTTGGACAGAGTCACGGGAGACACATGGAGGAAGCAGTCAGGATATTTAAGGTTGAAGCAGCTAGAGAAACTAAATGTAACAGATGTGCATGCAGTGCTGGGGAGTGTTTTGTGCTTTTGAACTTCCTCAGTAGTGGCAGGTGGAATCTGGGGGTGTTAACTCTGGCCATCCTGGGCCAGGTTGTGCAGTGTTGCATGTGGAATGCTGGTTCTAGCTGGCGAGGGGGGCTCCTCGGTGGTCCCCGCTGCATGCATAATAACCCTGGGATGAGGTTGCAAATTGGGGGGAGGTGTCAAAAATAAGCATGCTTGAGGGAGAGCAGGCCTCCCTAGTACTAGGATTGGCTTTCCTAGGTTTTAGGGATCAGGGGTAAAAATTTGAAATAGTTTTCTTTTTTTTAATTCAAAGTTTATTTACCACATTTTTCACATTACAGGAGGCAGTAATGAGCACTTTGACATAGGATTCATAAACAAATCAAATCATACTGCCCCAACCTTCCTCCCCTCCCGGCACAGCAGTTCATTCTAGCACTGTTATCACCCGCTAACTACCTATACCAAGAGTAATTAAGATGGTAACCTTGGCTACACACTACTTCATAGCCACCGTAATTAAAGTATGAAGGGGATCCCAGATATCCTTATACCTATGTAGTCTGTTTTGAAGGCTAGCAATAGCCTTCTCTGTACGTATATTTGCTAAGATCTCATGGAGCCACCCCTGATATGTTGGGACGGTCCTTTCCTTCCAACACCTGAGAATGACTTTTTTAACCGACAGCGCCACCATAGGTATGTGAAATCTCCGGATTTTAACCTTTATGGAGGAGAGATCTCCCAACAGGCAAATATCCGGTGTAAAATAGTCCTGTAGACTCAGTAAAGGATCCAGATTGGTTTTTATTTGCTCCCATAATGATGCTATCTGGGGGCGCGACCAGAAAAAATGGAAAAGTGATCCTGCATCCTGGGAACACTTATTACACCTATTGGTATCAAGAAGGCCCCATTTCACCAGTTTAGTTGGGGTATAGTATAAATTATGCAAGATATGGAACTGCATGAGACGTAATCTATCTTCGGATACATATTTATGACAGTACATCCAGAGGACGGGCCACTTAAAAGTATAATGGGGAAAAAATGAAACCCAGAAGTTAGTGGGGCCACCACTGCGTCCAAACCTCCATCAGAACAAGACTTGATAAATCTTAGAAATCACACCAGAAGAGACTAGTAAAGGGGAAAGTTCAGATACCAATGCAAAGGTCAGTGGACGGGGTGGAGTGGCCCCAAAGACCGTGGTTAACAAGTGTCTCAGTTGAAACACTTTAAAAGTCTGAGACTCAGGTATTTTGAACTTGTGTGTGAACTGAGAAAATGAGAGCCACTCACCAACTTCATCCAGAAATGAAGTTACTATCCCCTCTCCTAGGTGAGGGAACCATGAATGGAAAATTTTCTGTTTGTTTATAGTGAAAGCCGGGGAATTCCAAATAGATTGAGCGAGATCATTACTTTGATTATAACGCAAGAAAGAGCATGATTGCAAATGTACTCTTAGTGAGGTCATGATAGTGGGACATTTATTAATATCTTGCATCTGAGAAATTTTTAGATAGAGTATAGTCAGGGGATCCATGTTCATAGATTGGAAAAAAATCTAATTCAATCTTAAGCCAAACTGGGTTCATGTTATCAGGACCTGGTCTTACCCATCTCAGGTATTTAGCCAAATGACTAGCCCAGTAGTAGATGAGCAAGGAAGGAATCCTCAAACCCCCCTCATTCTTAGGTGCAGCTAACTTGTGGTATGCCAGCCTGGAGGTCTTATTTGACCAAATAAACTTGGTAAAGAGTTTATGTGTTTTCAGAAACCAACTTAGGGGGAAGAATGAATTAAGTTGCGACAAAGGATAAAATAAACGGGGAAACACATTCATCTTAATAATATTAATACGACCCCATAAAGATAACGGGAGTTTATCCCATCTCTCTAAATCTTGAGCGATCCCCTGCAGAAGGGGGTCCAGGTTCTCCTTAAACCACAAGGAGGGATTGCGTGATAATTTTATGCCTAAATATTTAATAGCCCAGGGTGACCAGCATAGTCCCAGAGAAATAATGTCGGTCTTAAAGACTTTATGGTTAAGAGGGAAAAAGGATGTCTTATTGGGATTTAACTTATAATTCGAGAAACCACTAAATCTATCAACCTCCCTTAGCATATTCAGGATAGATATTAACGGATTAGCCAAATGTAGGAGAAGGTCATCAGCGTACGCTGTTACTTTCACTACTTCATTCCTAATGGGAATATCTTGTATCCCTTCATTGTTGAGAATATGTTGAATAAGGGGTTCCAGGTAAAGATTGAAAAGTAATGGAGAGAGAGGGCATCCCTGCCTCATTCCTGACCACAGTGTAAAAGACTTGGAGAAGGTTCCATTCCCTGAAATCCTCACTGTAGGAGACTGGTAAATTACCCTGATCCAATCTATGAACATGGATGGGAATCCAAATGCCCTGAGGGCTTGAAAAAGAAAAGTCCAGTTAATCCGATCAAATGCCTTCTCGGCGTCCAGGGAGACCAACCCCGCAGGATATATGACATCCCTGGACTCCGAGAAGACATGGGAGAGAGTACGAAGGTGATCTGAAGATGCCCGTCCTCTCATAAAACCCACTTGAGACATACTCACAAGATCCAGAAGAACCAGGGTTAGTCTATCTGCCATTATCTTTGAGAGAATTTTGACATCTTGATTCAGCAAAGATATTGGCCTATAGCTCTGAACCATTTCTGGGTCTTTGTCCGGTTTAGGTAACAAAACTATCAATGCCTCAAACAGATGTGCATCTGCCACCTCTCCAGACAAGATATGCAAATAGAGCCGATGCAACACGGGAAGTAGTTGCTCAATAAAAGCTTTATAAAATAAGGCCGAAAACCCATCTGGACCAGGGACTTTACCCATAGGCAAGTCCTTTATAACAGTTGCTATCTCTTCCTGTGATAAAGGGGACGATATGAATTTCTTTTGAGAGTCAGATAGTAATGGAAGATGAGCTTCCTTGAGATACTCATCCAGTTTTTGAATGGGCAGAGGACTATCCATGTCCCTATATAATTGTTCATAAAAGGTAGCAAATTCCTGGACTATCTCTGAAGGGGATACCTTCAGGGTCCCGTCAGACTGAGACCTTATTGGGGGTATAAATCTTGCTGATTCTTGTTGTTTTAAATGTAGAGCCGACAGAAACCCACTTTTCTCCTTGATCTGTAAAACTGGCCTTTATGCAATTATGCCAACTCAGCCTTTTCAACATTCCCAGATACTTATCTTTATATATTAATAACTTCTGTGACTCCTCTTGAGAAATTATATCTGGGTGTATACTTTCTAATATCCATATCTGAGACAATAAAAAGAGTAACTCCGTTTCCTGTGCCCTCTTCCTCCTTGTAGCTAGACTAATGAGAATACCCCTTATATAAGCCTTAAATGCTCCCCATAAAATATCCGGTCTTGCACTATCTATTGGGTTGGAGGAAAAGAAAAACTCTATCTGCTCTTTCACCTCTCTTCTATACTTTTCATCTTTTAGTAATTGTTCATTTAATTTCCATCTGGTCTCTCTTTTGGGGATATTAAGAAAAGCCAAATTACCCAAGACTAAAGAATGATCCGATATTGGACCCAGTTGGATCGAGGTGGATAGAACCCCTGGCAGGAGCTCATGAGAAACTAATAGGTAATCAGTGCGAGATTGCGTGCCATGAACTGGCGAGCAATAAGTATATTCCCTAATACTAGGATGTGTGACCCTCCAGACATCGCACACTCCGCACTGATCCATCATCTCCTTAAAGGCCCTGTGTCCAGGTGTCGATCCCCTCGACCCAGTGCTTGATCTATCCAGATTCGGATCCGAAACTAAATTAAAATCTCCCCCTAATATAATTGGAATAGGGAGTATAGGAAGAATCATGGAAATCAATTTAATAAAAAAAGAGGGATTGTCTGTGTTTGGACTGTATATGCTACCTAAAACCAATGGCATGGCCCAAATAGTGCCCTGCGCTAAGACATATCTGCCTTCTGAATCCTTAATTACCTGAGAAGGGACAAATGGGATCTTTCTGTTAATCAGTATCATGACCCCACAACTATTGGTTTCCCCTTAAGCATGAAAAACCTGATCTATCTGTTGTCTTCGAAGTTGTAATACTTCGGAATCCACTAAATGAGATTCTTGTATGAATGATAACTGCATGCGTAACAAACAACATTTTAAATAGTTTTCAAGCGGCATCATGCCAGTTCAAAAAAAAAATGGGAACAAGGAGTAGTAGTTTGGGGGTTGGTTCGGTGCAAATACGGAGGTGATTTGTTCTAGAGGGTGCCCACAGCAAAATGTGATGGGCATGCCTTTAAATCAAAAAACAAATAAATAAATTTAAAAAAAACGAACCCTGTTGGGGATCAACCAGAGACGCAACCCAACCAGAGATGGAATGAAGTGACTGTTACAAGTGCAGCTCTGGACATTTTTAAGATTAAAGCAAGGGTTTTTTCAGCTAGCAGCAGTCGGGGGAGTTTTCCCCCAACCCAATATGGATGGAATTTGCCATTAAGCACCAGATAAGAACACTGGGGGAGGTAGACACGCTGAGAGCCAGCCCCTCCTGTACACCAAAGTGTGTATGGCCTGCGGTACACACAGGGTGGTGAGAAGGGATGGCACCGATGGCCAATGCCTGGACATGGGCTAGAAGGTTACCATATATAGGTAACATGTACAGGACAGGGGGCTGTGCTGGGAAAACCATTCATGGTAACAATATTGTCATAGATAGGGGAGTTAACTTGGCTCAGCCTTGGTCTGGGGGGACTGGTATAGGGCACGGGCAGATGTGCCCCGGGGTCTCTGGAAGCCGTTCACCACAGCAAAGCGCTGATGGACCCCAGGAAAGGGGTCTGGAATGGAGCACAGGCAGATGAGGGAGGAGCTGGGGCTGGGTACTAGCTCAGAGGAGGGGTATTTGAACCCTGGGACTGGACAATACCACTGAGGTTCACAGCAGGGGGAAACCTCAGAAAGGAAGGCTGATAACAGTGGGGGACAAGACTTGGGAGGGAGAGGAAGGGGGCAGACCAGCTGGGTGGGAGGAGAGGATGAGAGCCCTGATGGGCCAAGAACAGAGATGCAGTGGGAGAATGCCAGCAGAGAGGCAGCTGGCAAAACTGGGGAACTGTGGGAAGCGGGCATATAGGCACCAGTTATCGGTGTGCCGAAGGTCATTGTACAGAGAAACCCAGCTGGCCACAGCAGTGCAGGGAGGTGCAACCCCCTCCCATATGTCAGGTTATCTCACAAAGCAGAATGAGGGTGTCACAGTCAACCAGGCTAGCAGGGGGGTGCCACTCCCTGAGCCCCATACTGTTTGAACTGCAGTGACCAAACAGGGTGTACACCAGAGATTGTAAGCCGGCTAACAGGAGGTTTGCTGAACAGGGGGCCATGAGCAAGTGAGGAATCTGGTGCAGAGCAAAGTATGTCAAATGATGAGGTACAGGGGGTCAATTCAGGAGGCCTCAAGGGCAAGGTGAGTAGTGTGCGGGCATATTGGGGGCCCGACAGCACGAGTCTTCCAGGGTAGGAGGGCAGGTGCCAGTAGGGAAGCCAGGGTAGGGGCAAAACTATTGGCAATTTATACTGTGGGGGCATGGTGGAGGACTTGGAGGACTGGAGATGCAGGGCATATGGGCGCAGTGGACCCTGTGTGGTGGGAAGAAAACAGACACCCTGTGGTATGTGGGTTGGGGAGGGACACGACATAGGGCTAAAGGTTTTCTGAGCCAGGTGGTTGGATGGATGGGAACAATGAGCATTAGCATGGGAAAGGATGAAGCTGGGCCAAGGATCAGGATGGTGACTGAGTGGACAATGCAATGGGCCCTGGCCTCCCCTAGGGGCCCAGCGGTGGGCATACAAGGGCTGGGGGTGGCCAGGGGAAGGCAGCATGTCCCTGCTAGGAGAGCTGTGGTAGGGCCGTATAGGAACATAGCGGTCGGAGGAGGTTAAGGATGGGAGGCAATGCAATGGGGTATGTGAGAGCCAGGTCAACCCGGCCACAGGAATTGTTAAGAGTAGGAGAGTGGGTGAAAAAGGACAGGTGGAGCCCTGCCCTGGCCTGGAAAGGAGGACATGGCAGCAGGGGTGCAGTGGCACCAGGAGGAGCCAGCGCGGGGCACACAGGGGAGCCTGGGCGGAGGGGTGCAGAGCAAGGGGGGCAGTGGGTGGCCAGGACTACGAGGGCCCGGTGGGGCAGGCCAAGGGGCCATGAAGGGGATGCAGGTCCAAGGGCAGACAGCAGGTGATACGGGTGCATGCTCTCCCCCTCATCAGGAAGAGGTGGCAGCTATCCTGGTCAGAGCACACAGTGGGCAAAGGCCTCGGCCACAGCAGAGCAGGGACAGGGCACCAGAGGCATAGGGGAACCCGACACCATCCCAGCAAACACAAGGAAAGGAAGAGGGGATAGACCAGCATACAGGTCCAGCCCTGTGGGGGTACCAAGAGGGGCAGTGTGGCCCAGGGTGAGGGCTGGCAGGCCACAACAGCCAGGGCGGCGGTGCACGTGGCCGAGAGGGTGTAGGGGCCCACGCCCATCTCTAGGACAATTTGTTATAGTTGTAGGATGCCTACGAGCAGAGGAGGCAGACCTGGCAGGGGGCAGGTGCCCCTACTGGGGTCTGTAGGTTATATGGGAGAGGGATGCTAAGGCAGGGGAGAGTACCATGTTCCTAGCTTACAACAGCGGAGCCCCTGGTGGAATGTCATGTTGTGGATTTGTCTGATGAAGCTCAATGGCAGTTAAGTGAAATGTAACTGTTTGCACTTTAGTCAGTAAAGGTTTGGTATTATTACGGTCGCACCTATGCTCAAATAAAAAGTTTGCAATTTAAACAGCAACTTTAACCACGTCTGTTTTGGTGGGTACTTCATTTCTTCCTTGATAAGAGAAAGATTATTAATATGATTAGGCCATCTTGTATGGAAGAGCTTTTCAGCTTCTCCACTAACCACCTTCTGATATGTTGCAGTAGCTGGGTCGGAGGGGGGAGGGGGAAAATTGACTGTGGTTTAACAATGCCTTGTGGGTAGCACAATCAGTACTCAGACTGTTTCTGTTAATAAACGATAAATCAGTTTGTTCGGTTATTATGGCCTGACCTTCAGTATCGAAATCAACTAGATCTAAATAATCAACATGGGATTCAGTGGTCTGAGATTCCTCATATACAACTGTGTGAACTTGTAAAGATGTAGACATACTCGTTATATCCCGAAGGAAACCATCATTTGTCTCATTGACATCAAAACCCCCCCATTTCTTTTTTTGGAAAAAAATGACATAAATTAATCTTTCTAAAAAATGTAAACAGTTCACCTGAAGTCTGAATTTGTTAACTGTAGGTGATGGAACAAAACTGAAGCCTTTATTTAACACTTTGAACTCAATTTCAGAGAGATTATAATCACTTAAATTAACTCTTTCTTTTTTTTGACTGTGTCTCTCTCTCTCTCTCTCTCTATGTAGGAGCTCCTTTTGTTCCTTTTGCCCCCACATTTACCCCATCTTGTTTTCTATAATTTTTTCTTTGTCTAAAAAAACAACTTTTTGGCTATTTTATCTGTAGGAATAGATGTTGATGTAGATGCCACTTGCTCAGTGTTATCAGTTGCTGAAATCGACCTGGAAATTGAATATTTGTTGTTATTTTTCCAGTTTCTATTTTTGCTATGGCCTCTGTATCTAGTGCCACTGGTGCTTCTCTGCCTCCCTCTGCTAGGTGACCACGAGGGTCTGTCCCATTCACAAACTTGTCCTGCAGTATAATCCTGGAGATTTCTCAGATATTTCATTTCCTTCCATTTTATAATGTCCTTTTCACATTTCTCTAGTGTTTTGTTAAGTCCCAATTCTTTGTCTTATAACAGTGAATGTCTCCTGACCACCTGGACCCAAAATGACTCCACCTTTCTGTGCCTGCAATCTCCTCCCCCATAGCTGCCCTTCTTGATCTCGCTTTCATCCTTGTAGCAATTCCCTCAGAATGGAAACATGCGAATATTATATCCCTACCTAAGGGCGGTGACTCCTCCTCACCAAACAATTACAGGCCTATCTCGCTACTACCAGTCTTGGCCAAACTCCAGGAGCACCTTGTCCTTGCCCAACTCTCTACCTTCCTCTCCAAATCCTCCTCCTTCACTCCTTTCCAGCCTGGGGTCAGGAAAAAACACTCCACTACTATGTCCCTCCATAGACTCACTGACTCTGTCCTCACATGTATGAACAGTGGGCAACTCACCTCGGCCATTTTTGTCGACCTTGCCAAGGCTTTTGACATGGTCTCTCATCCACTGCTGCTCCTGAATCTGACTTCAGCTGGCTTGTCTGTCTCTGCCAGTGATTTGTTCCGAGCCTACCTCACAGGTAAGATACAATTGGTCAGGATAGCTGAAGCTCTGCCCCCACCAATCCACACTGGTGTGCCACAAGGCTCTGTTCTAGGCCCACTCATTTTCTCCATGTTTCTCAATGACCTTCCCACAGTCTGCTCATCTGTGTTCACAAGGCAGAGACTCTCTAAGCTTACCTCCTCTCCTTTCTATCATACCATTAACGAGACTCATCTCGAGGACACATCCTCCTGTAGATATCTTGGGGTCCGGCTTGACGAGCACCTCAGTTTTTCTGGTCGCACAGACACCATCTTGTCAAAACTGCACACCAAGCTAGGCGCACTATTCAAGAACCATAATTGTCTTCCACCTATGGCTAGGTGTGAACTGATCCAGAATATGACCCTACCTATTTTTGACTACTGCAATGTAGTCTACAGTGCTGACCCATGTCCTCCCTAGCCACACTGGATACCCTCTTCAACTCTTTCTGTCACTTTGCTCTGGATGTTCACCCTCTCACTCATCACTGTGACCTCTATTGCTCACTTGCCCTCCCTTCTCTGGGCAACTGATGTCGCTATCACAGTGCTAAATTCTTCTCTAAATTCTGGTTCCACTCCCTCCCTTCTTACATTTCTTCTTCTTTAACACTACCACCAACATCCCACCATTCATTCAGATCCACTGATGCTCACACCCTATTGATCTCTCGCCTATCAACAACCATAGGTCAATCAGGGTTCTCACACCACTACCCTAAAATCTGGAATGTGCGTCCCCCAAAATTTGCCATTCCTCATTGCCCCTGAATCCATTTCATCCACCCTACTTAACTTCTGCTCCACTAACTGCACCTTACGTAACCCCTCCATCTCTACTCTCTATCCTGCTGCCACCCAGTCAACAACTCTAAAGCACTTAACAGCTCCTTATTTATTAGCTCTTACGATGGACGGATTGTACAGTCCCTCACTCTCTTTGGCTGTATTTGCCTCAAATCTGTCATATCGACTTACTGTACCCTAATTTTAACTGTATTATGTATGTGTGTTTAACTGTTGTAATGGCTCTGTAACCTATTTCATCAATATTATGTATCCAGCATTCATATATGTATTTTGTACCTCTTATGGCAATTGTGAATGTATCCTTAACCCACATGTACCCCCCTGGATGTACTGTAAGATGAGAAATTTCAATTGCTCAGTGTACTTTTCTGGTGAAACTTTTCTATAAATAAAATAAATAATTTTATCTGCCACCACCATCGAAAGCTAGAGTGGCATTCTCCTTCTCTTGCCCATATTCTTCACCCTCACACATTGATTGGTTACTCTGATAATGGACTTCTTAATATGGGCCCCTTTGCCCCTCCATGCCCCCTCCTGACCCCCCCAGCCAACTCCTCTTTAACCCTCCTTCCCATCTCTTCAAAGTCAGCTCCTTTGAAATGTAGGATTTTAGCTGTTGGTATACATGCCCTGTATTCCTATGTACAACTTGAACCAAACCAAGTGATGGTCACTGGACCCCAGGTCCCCCCTCTACCTGATGATTCATAATCCTGTCTCCAATGGTGAGCACTATATCCAAGATATTCCTCTCCCTGGTGGGCTCCTATACCAGTTCTCTTAGGCCTGCTTCCTGTAGGGACTCCACAATGTCCCTGGTCCTGCTTGAGGCCCCTGTTGGGATGGAACAGTATGCGATAGGCATATTGAAATCACCCATAAGCAGAACCTCCCTTTTATCCATCATGTTGTATACTGACTCCAGCATTAACTTTTCCAACCCCTTCCCTGAGTTGGTGGCCTGTCGATCACTTCTGTTCTAACAGACATTCTATTACCTGGCTCAAGGGTGACTCACAACTCTTCTGTCTCCTCATTTTCTACCTTGATTTTTGTCATCTTGATGTAAACTTTGATGTAAAGTGCCACCTCTCCCCCTTCCTTCCTTCCCTCCCTATCTCTGCTGTACAAGGCATATCCTGGTATAGTATTTGCATGTCTTATATCTCACCTTTTAATAACATGAGGCGAATCTACTGGTAGTCACCTGCATTGTATTAAATTGCTTCCTATGCTGTCTCCTTTGTTAAACAATATTGGATCCACAAACTCTTTTATATATTCTGAAATGATGATTATATTTTTTTCTGATCCCAATGAAGGGACATGGGAGGTCTCAAAAGCTTGTGTAAATATTCTTCATTCAGTCTAATAAAAGTATGACTACAAAAACAATGTACTGAATAATGGGAATTGGAGTGCGTGGGGGTGAGGGTACTACTAGACTACTAGGGAATTTATCACTATTACAACAGGGATCAGGACAGCAGGGTACCACTAGACAGGCAGGGAGTTTCTCACTATTATAATGGGGACTGCTTTGCAATATAGGAACTGCTACACTATAGGCTGTATGGTTCTTATCTTCCAACATATTCTATGTTTGTATATGTTTCTGTATAGACTGCCTGGGAATCTCTCACTATTATAAAAGGGATCAGGACAGGAAGGGGTGCCACTAGACTACCTTGGATCTCTCACTATTATACCAGAGATCAGTGCAGGAGAGGGTACTGCTAGACTACTTATGAATGTCTACTAGACTACTTATGAATGTCTCACTATTATAATGGGCTAGACAGGGAGGGTAAAAGAGGAGAAGGACTAGCCCCCTCTGTAAGGAAAGGGATTAAATCAATGGAAGTAAAGGTAAACAGAGAGGAGAGAAGACACTGTGGGTCACCTTGGAGACAGGAAATGGCACCACAATCCGCACAGGGGTTGCATACAGACCCCCATCTCAGGGGGAGGAAATGGACAAAGAAATGATAGGAGGAATCCTTAGAATGGCAGAAAAAGAGGAGATATTATTCATGGGGGGTCTGGATATGCCAGGTGTTAACTGGAGCACATTTTCTGCAGCCACATCCAAGAGTAGAGTCATTCTCGATGCCCTACAGGGGGCATGCCTCAAGCAGCTAGTGTTGGAACCCACTTGGGAGGGAGCAGTCTTAGATCTTGTACTCTCAAATGAGGATGGTGAGAAGACCTCATATTTAGAAGTGAGTAGCCATCTGGGAACAAGCGACCACCAGATAATGCAGATCACAATAAACACAGCCATAATGTCAAGCCATACAAAAGTAAGGGTGCTAGACTTTCAGAGGGCTGACTTTGGCAGAATGGGAGAGTGCCTAAGGAATGCACTAGCAAAAGGGCAAGAAGGAGGGGTGGAGGAACAATGGGGAAAAATCAAAACTGCCATCACAGAGGTAACAAGCCTTTGTGTGAAGCAAATAAACAAAACAAAAAGAAGGAACAAAACACTATGGTTCTCAAAAGTGGTGGGGGGATGGTTAGGAAGAAAAAGATAGCATTCAGAAAGTATCATGAATCACAGAAGAAGCAACACAGAGAACTCTATCAGTTAAAGCAGGTGGAAGCAGGGAAAGCAGTTCAAATAGCAAAGGCCCAAAATGAGAAAAGATAGCCAACTCAGTTAAGAAGGGGGCTAAAACTTTTATAGGTACATTAACGAGCTAAGAAAGACCAAGGAAAGGATAGTGAGGCTTAACAAAGGGGAAGGGGTGGGCAGAGGGTGACAGTGAAAAGGCAGAGATACTGAATTAATACTTTTGTTCAGTATTCGCAAAAGAAGAGGAGGGGGCAAGGCTGGCCTTAAGGATAGGCAAACTAGGCAGTCACCTAGGGCACCATGTACCAGGGGGCGCCATGAAGCGGTAACTAATTTCTTATGTTTTTTTTTTATTTTTCTTTATTTTTATTTTTATTTGTGAGTACATGGATGGTGAATCTGAATGTGTACAAATGTTATGGTTTTTTTGGGGGGGGGAGTTGTATGTGCACTGAATTAAAGAATCAGAATGATGTCCGTGGATCGTCTCTAGTCTTAATTTCTAGCAGCAGTGCCACCAAGAAATGTTCTCACTGATGCACGGCACCACTGTACTAAAAAGAAATTGGATGAGTTTGACTGCTGCTGCCTGTTAAATGTGCCATCAAGGTCCAGCAGCCAATGAATGTAGCAGAAAGCAACAGCATGCCCCTTACAACTTTGTTAGTGCGGAGTACCCCACCCACATGACACCCGCCATCATCAAATGCTCTCCACTGCATCATAAAGAATCACTCCCTATTTCAGTGCCACAATTGACTGTTGTTGTGCACACATGACATGCCATGTTGAGGTGAGACAACTATAGTCTAGACTCACTCAACTTACTAAGAATTGAGTTTCCAGCTTCATGGGTGCCGGCAGTTGGTGTGTGTCTTTTGGTGAGAGTGGAGAGGCAACAAGAGATTCTTTATTTTTATTGACAAACTTATTCAGTCTGACAGAGTGAAATGGTGGGCATTTTAGTAGGCCGGCCGGGTAGGTATCCAAACTATCGTGCGTTGTCTGGCTTTGTTGAGCTGAGAGATCTCGTACATGGACAGTACCGTACAGACTTCCAAACTTTTTGAGGACGGTCCAAAAGAGCAAGAAGAGCCAGTTAAGATTTTCTTTTACTGTTTCTGTTACCATGTACTGGCCGGCCTGGTTCGGGATGGGTGACCATGTGGCTGCCAAATCGAGTCGGACTTGCTTGCACTATCCTCCTAAGCCTGAATGCAAAGACTGAAAGCTTACACAAACCTGAAGGTCAGCACTGAGTATCCTCCACCTCAACTACATTTTACATATTTTAATTTCTTCAGGATCACCTTCAAATTAATAAAAATAATCTGCAGACATTCACAGTCATCTGACATTGCTAACGGTAGTGGTTGGGGTGGAGCCTCTGTTCAGTCTACTCTTCTTGTAGTTAGTATTTTTTATCAAAATGTTATCACATAATTTTTTGAGGTTTGATGTTTGCAGTCCAGATTGCATTTCCATTTTGAAATGTAAATGGAGAGTCCAGTCAGAGATGTAATTGGGTCAGGCCTGTTGTATGTTGTAAGCTTGGTATAGTAGACAAGTCACAAGGCTGGTAGATGTTGAAATGTGACTTGAATGTTGGCAAGATTGGACTGGGGTGGTGGGAGTACAGTGTGCTGCTGCCAGCTTGCCACATTCTGCACTCCCAACAAGTTGCAACATCTGGTCCAAACTTGTTGATATTCAGTATCCCTGTGTCTACCATACCCAATCCTTGTCTTAAGTTGTCTACTACACCAAGCTCACCAGCGAATACTGTCCTGACACAAATACATCTCTGACTGGACCCTCAAAGTTTAACTTTAAAAACAGAAACACAATCAGCAATATGCTAAATCAAAATAGGGGTGATGGGTACGGATGATACTCCCTTGTTGTCATGGATGCTGCTGAGAAAATTTCACATACTGAAACTAATGCAGGGCCATCACCAGGCACTGAGATACTCATATAGTTACTTTTCAAAGGATGCTGTTTGCTATGATGACTGAAGACATTAAACACTAAATAAATGTCTCATAAGTAAAGTGGTATTAGGGACATATCAAAGGTAAAATGACAAATATTAATAGGATGCTATGAAGTATTACAATTCAGTCCTAAATAAAAGAAAAAGAAAGGTAGTTGATAAGCCCTGACCCTTTGGAAATCATGAGGGAAATCACAAGGGGAATTTATTAATTTGGTTGATAAACATGGATTTTTTTGTTTAACTGAAATGCAAATAAAATTGGAATCATTACTTATAGCAGGTGTGATGTTTGAGCACTCCAGTGTACTCAAGTATTGACCCTACTGCACTAATAAAGCCTAACACTGAGGTTGAGGTTTCAGCATTGATAGTTGGGTCAAGCAGTAAAATGACAGCAGTAAAACAAGTTTCACATCTTGATGTCATCTGCTGTACTTCTGGGGTAACTTTCTGTACAACAACCCTGTTTTGTTTTACCATTATCTAGTGTTAAGTGATGGAGTGGGGGCACAGAATGCTGTAGCTGGTGATTGAAGCCACTGACAAATGGATAGTATGTTTCCATGCAGGGTGTGCTAATCTGAATAATTTTATCATTACAGATCTTAGCTTGAGACTGATGAACTTTAGATGTGGGTGTTTTTTATCTGAACATAGCATGAAGGGATGAAGATCTGAAAAAGAAGAATGGAGGGGTGCCATCGACAAGTTCACCTAGGGGTGGCATATACCCTAAGGCCAGCCCTGGGAGGGGGGGCATACCTAAACCAAATAATAGAAGCACTCTGGATAGGGGGGTCGATACCAGTCCATTCACAGAAGAAAGGGTCCTGAAAGAACTCCTAAAACTCAAGGTGGACAAGGCAATGGGGCCTGATGGAATTCACCCCCAGAATTTTAAAAGTACTAAGGGGAGAACTAGTGACAAGGGCATAGCTACTGATATGCCTGACATGACACGGCATGCTGCAGACCAGTGCGGGGGTAGCAGGAGCTGACTGGTGTGCATTCACAGATTTCCTCTGTCTTTTATTTTTTTTTTTGCAGACTTTTTCCAGGGCCGTAAATAGTATTTGCAAAGTTTGAAGTGGGGGGGGCTCTCTTTAATGATGTGCACTCCTGTGCTCAGCTGACTTGATTGAGACATATATGCTTTGTTCTCAATCAGGTCCACTGGTGAGGAAAAGGAGGCGTGACTAGTAAGGGGTGGGCCAGATGGGCTCTTTAAATCCCCCTGGCAGGTTAGGGTCATTCTGATTATTCGGAGGAACTTTTGGAAAGAACTGGGTTGAGTGAATCTAGCTGCTGTGCTGAGAGATCTTTGAGTGAGCTACTGTCTGGGGTAGTGCCATAGAAGAAGCCATACGCCGAAGCTGGGAAGCATTCACGGAACAAATAATCTCATCATCCACTCCGTTTTTCCACTACTGAGCTGCAGAGAGAGAGAGAGAGAGATTTGTTGCCACTGTGCAGGACCTAGGAGAGGCTGAAGAGGAGTCAGGAACTCCAGATGGAGGAGAAGAAGAAACTGCTTTGCTGCTTGGTGCAGTGGGAGAGCATAGAGATTTGTGTGCTGATCCAAGGGGAGCCTTCCTTAGTTCACAGCCAAGCCAAACAGCACTCTGCCGGCTGCTGTCTACTACTCCTCTCGGCCTGAACCGTAGAGTGTCTTGACTTCCTGTGCAATTCTCTGCCTGGACTCTTTTCTCAGAAGAAGCCAGAAGGCGAAGGAAACATATTCAATTCAGTGCTTTACAGTAACTGGTAACTGCTATTTTTCTTTTAAACTTAGATTGTGGGCTTTTAGTGACACTGTAATTTCTTTGCTGTCTTTACTTAGAATTGTTTTTGGGCTGTTGAAAATTTAAAACGTAGTGGTGGTGTATTTCTTTGCTGTCTTTAATTGTTGCAAATTTAGTCTTGGCTTGTCTGACTTGCCCTGTAGTTTGGGTGAGAGGTGTTAATTGTCTGGCCTCTGACCTCAGCAACGTGATAACTGGAGGTGGGACTTAGTCAGAGTTGAGGTAGCAAGTGAGTTTTCTTTTCTCAGAAAAAGTCAGAAGGGGAAGGAAACATATTCAATTCAGTGCTTTACAGTAACTGGTAATTTCTATTTTTCTTTTAAACTTCGAGTCTGGGCTTTTATTGACACTGTAATTTCTTTGCTGTCTTTACTTAGAATTGTTCTTGGGCTGTTGAAAATTTAAAACGTAGTAGTGGTGTATTTCTTTGCTATCTTTAATTGCTGCAAATTTTTGCGCCCCCCTTCCTCCAACTCTTAATTATATGCCCTGTTAAATCTGATTGACATGAGCTAAACACAGGGGATAGTAAGGGGTGTGGAGTAGGAGGGGCATAAGGGGGAAGAAGCCCACCCTCAGCACGACAAGTGTTTTGACTCATTCATTTATTTATTGGTTTATTTTCTTTTTTTAAAAAGAAAAGTATCTGAGGATCAGTGGCAGGATTTTTAGGACAATAAATTAATAAAAAAAGAACTAGGAGCACTTCAGTAACAGATAAGTAGTGGAATAGCAGTATAATTGCAGTATAATGTGGGGAGTGGTGCAATGCAGTGGCTGTGGGGCAACCATATTCAGGCAGACCTTCTGGACACTGAGGTGATGCCCTATCTGCATGCATCTCTCTGGACTGCAGGATGAGGTAGCCAGACTCAGAGCGGAAGTAAACTGGGTCAGGAGCACCATCACCCCTATCCAGAGACCACCCAGTCCAATGCAACTGCCTCAAAGGATGCTGAGAACGAGGAGCACTTGGATGACAGTGGGCTCAGGGAGGGTAAGAGCGGTCAGGCAGAGGCACATCCCAGATCCTATTCCACTCAAGAACTCATATGCCACACTGGCAAATGGGGACAACCAAATAGAGGTACCCAGAGAAGTGGAAGGAAAGGATGTGGAGGTTAGTCAAGGAGTTGACCTCAGCGGGGAGAGCAGTGGACCCCAGAGGAGGAGGAAAGGAATCCTGGTGGGGGACTCCATCATAAGAGGGGTCCAGCTAGGAATACAGGAGGGGGAGGACAGGGAGGTGAGGTGTCTACTAGGTGCCACGGCATGGAGGGATGGAAGGAAGATCCTGGAGATCACTGGGAAGGCAAAATGGGAGGGTGAGCTGGATGTCATTATCCACCTAGGTAGTAATGACCTGGCAAATGGGGGACCAAAGGAAGTTCAGGAAGAGTTTAGGAAATTGGGGAGGGGTCTCAAGCAAGTAGCTACTTCTGTCACTTTCTCAGAAGTACTACCTGCGAGAGGCAAGAGAGAGCATAGGGGTGCATGCACCAGGAACTTTAACTCATGGTTGAAGAACTAGTGCTGTGAGGAAGGGTTTGGATTCATTGGTGACTGGCAACCCACCTGGAGGGATGGAGGTTTGTTCAAGCCTGACAGCCTGCATCCATCCTGGAGGGGAATCCAAGCACTCAATGATAAGTTTAAATGCTACATTGACAAGCATTTAAACTAGCAAAGCGGGGCAGCAGGCCATCAAAGAGGGTACCTACTTGCTCACCCTCCACTGCTAGCAGTGGAACCAGTGAACCGGAGGAGTGGCTATCTCTACAAAACAGTGTGCAAAAGATGGAGATTAGTGCTCAAGAGGTGGATCGGCAGAAAAGGGGCAAAATTCAGCAGAAGGGCAGACAGCAAGGAGAACCAGGGATAAAGGACAACCAAGGAAGGGGCTGGAGTAGAACAGCAAAACAGTCTAGGGAGGTCAAATCATGGAAAGCCATGTGTGCCAATGCCAGGAGCCTTAGCAACAAGATGGAAGATCTGGAGGCTGTCATGGTGCAGTCAGACCTGGACATTGTGGCCATCACTGAAACCTGATGTAATGATAACCATGACTGGGAGATGGCCATACCTGGCTACAACATATTCAGAAGAGGCAGGGCAGGTAGGAAGGGAGGAGGAGTGGCACTGTATGTGAAAAATGACTGGAATGGGGTAGAAATCAGGGATTGAGGAACAGTGGGCAGTATTTAAAATGGGGATTACAAGAGCAACAGAATTATGCATTAAGCAGGTTAGCAAGAGGAAAAGGAAGAGGATACCATTATGGTTTTCCAAAGAGGTAGCAAAGAAAGTGAAAGCCAAAAAGATTGCATTCAGGCAATACAAAAAGACACAGGCAGAAGGGGATAGGGAGAAGTACCAGGAGAAGCAAAGGGAGGCAGGGAGGTCAGTAAGGGAAGCCAAAGCTCAGACAGAAGAACACATTGCAAAATCAGTGGGTAGAGGGGACAAAACCCTTTACAGGTACATAAGTGAAAAAAGAAAGGCAAAGGGAGGGATAGTGAGACTGAAGGGGGAGGATGGGGCCGCGTGGAGGATGACAACAGTAAAGCTGACATACTGAACAGTTATTTCTGCTCAGTCTTTACTGAGGAAGAGGAGGGTAATGGGTCTGAAGGGAGTACAAGGGGTGAGAATGGTGCAGAAATGGACACAAGTCCCTCTACTCGAGAAAGGGTCCTGAAGGAACTGGAAGTAATGAGTTGATAAAGCAATGGGGCCAGATAGGGTGCACCCCAGGGTCCTTAAAGAACTAAGAGAGGGGGTGGCTGAACCTCTAGCTATCCTGTTTAGCCAATCACTGGAAAAAGGGGAGGCACCCAAAGACTGGAGGACAGCAGATGTAGTCCCCTTATACAAAAGTGGGAACAAAGAGGAAGTGGGGAATTACAGACCAGTCAGCCTCACCTTGGTAGTGGGAAGATCATGGAAGCACTACTGAAGGAGAGATTGATGGAACATCTGGTTATGTCAATGGACTACAGGACCCAAGGCAGCATGGTTTCACCAGGGAGGTCATGTCAGACCAACCTCGTTGAATTTTTTGACTGGGTGACTAGGGAGGTGGATCAGGGGAGGGCAGTGGACATGGCCTATCTGGACTTTGGCAAGGCCTTTGACACTGTGCCACATAGAAGACTATTACACAAACTGGGGAATATGGGTGTGGTCAGGACAGTAGTGTGGTGGGTAGGTAACTGGCTGGGCGGCAGGACACAGAGGGTGGTGATAAATGGCTGTCACTCCACAGAGGGAAGAGTGACCAGTGGGGTACCACAGGGATCAGTGCTGGGACCGGGTCCTATTCAACATCTTCATCAGTGACATTACTTGAGGACCCAGAAGGCAGAATTTCACTGTTCACTGATGACACAAAGCTCTGTAACAGAGTAGGCACACCAGAGGGTGTAGACAGAACGAGAGGGACCTGCAGAAACTTGAAGAATGGTCAGGGGTTTGCAGTTGAAATTCAATACAAAGAAGTGCAAGATAATGCATATGGGGCACAAAATCCCTGGCACAATATATCAGTTGGGGGTGAGGATATGGCATGCACCAAGCAGGAAAGGGATCTTGGGGTTACATCTCTGATGACCTCAAGGTAGGAAACAATGTGACAAGGCAGCAGGTAAAGCAAATAGGATGCTGGGATGTATAGGCAGGGGCATCACCAGCAGGAAAAGGGAGGTCATAATTCAACTATACAAGACACTAGTGAGGCCCCACCTAGAGTACAGTGTACGGTTCTGGAGACCTTACCCACATAAGGACATAGACAGGGTAGAGAAGGTTCAGAGGAGGGCAACAAAGATAGTACATGGACTGAATCACAAGTCCTATGAGGACAGGTTGAAGGAACTGCATATGTACTCCCTGGAGGAGAGAAGGGAGAGAGGAGATATGATATAGACATACAAGTATCTTACAGGGAGGAACAGGGTGCAGGAATACACTATTTTTAAGCGAAAAAGATGTTCCAGGACTAGAGGGCATGGGATGAAGTTGGAGGAAGGACGATTCAGAGGAAATGTGAGGAAGAATTTCTTCACAGAACGGGTGGTGGACAAGTGGAACACCCTGCCAGAGGAAGTGGTGGGGCTGAAACAATCATGGGATTTAAGAATGCATGGGATAGACATAAAGGAGTTCTGGAGGTCAGGGGTAAGGGGCAACAGACTTCTAGGAAAACATAAACTGAACTTACAAGCTCAAATGGGCAGACTGGGTGGGTCACAGGCCCTTATCTGCTGACACTGTCTATGTATCTATGTATGGAAACCTTGCTGAAAGTAACATCTTTGCTGGTTCCGCTGACTTCCGCATTGCCAGCTCAGTCACGTAGTTCGACCCCCCCCCCAGTAATGGTGTGTTTCGCTGCCACCTGCCGCTGTACTGTTTAGCCTGCCCTGCCCTGCACTAGCCAAGAAGAGGAACTTTGGACACCAGCACACACCACCAACCTTTTTACCTGTTCTAACCTACTAGTCTGATGGTGGGTGAAGAGACCAATACCATCATCTGCTCACCAGGTACCTTTTTGGGGGTTAATGTGTAGCACTGTGCCTGTGGTGGGTGGGCAAAGTTGTATCTAGTATCTAAGTAATGTTTTTTTTACATATATAACTATAAGGCAACCCACAAAAGGAGTAAGCACAAGGAATGTTGTGCTAAAATGTCAAATTAGAAACCTACAATTGCAACAAGCAGAGCACTCACAACCAAACATGACAAGAGCACGGTTCTTGAATAAAAAAATTATTTATATAAAATAACTTGTCCTCCATTATATGTGTTTTTTTTGTTTGTTTTGTTTTTAATGCAAATACATTTCTTTTATTCAAGACCTGTGCCCTTGTTATGTTTGGTTGTGAGTGCTCTGCCTTTAGCAGTTGTATATAACTGTAAGGCAGCATGGCAAACAACCTTGTGGCTCCATGAGCTGACCATAGCCTCAGGGTGGTCGTGAGCTCAGAGGGCTATAATTAATGTAAATCATTTGGGCAATAATGTTTCAAACCAGCTGTGCAGAAATGTGTGTTTTGGGTTCTGCTTTTAGAGTTGGGAGTTGTCTTTCTGTGCTGGTTTTTATTTTTAGCTTCTAAAAGGGTTGCGATCAATATGTTATTGGGCAATACTGTTTAAAATGCACTCAGCAGAAATGTGTACTTTGGGAACTGCTTTTAGAGAAATGTGTTCTTTCTCTGCTGGTCTTTTCTTATTTTTTTGGCTTTTAAGAGAACTATAATTAACAGAAGTCATTGGTTAACGTTTAAAATTAACTCTGCAGAAACGTGTGCTTTGGGAAACAGAAGTTGACGGCAGATAAGGACTACGAGGCCCATCCAGTCTGCCCATTTTTCTACCTTATGAATGTGCCACAGACCTTTACTCTGTTAATGGGCTATTTATTCATACTCATCTGTATTGCTCCCTTTTGCCTACCCCATGCCTGTTTGAAGCCCTGCACTGTATTCATAACTACCACCTACTGAGGTAGGCCATTCCATGCACCCACCACCATTTCTGTGAAAAAGAAATTCCTCACATTACCCCTTAATCAGCCTCCCTCTAATCTCATGCTTTCCTGCTATTTTTTTTATATTGAAATGTTACCGTCACCTTGTTAATGCCCTTAAGATGTTTGAATGTTTCGATCATATCACCTCTCTTCCTCCTTTGCTGTAGGGTATACATATAGAGCTCTGTTAATCTGTCTTCATATGTTTTCTGTTGCAGTATCTGCACCATTTTGGGTGCTCTTCTCTGGACTGCCTTCATTTTGTTAATGTCCTTGTGCAGGTGCTGCCTCCAGTACGCAGTACTCCAGATGGGGCCTAACCAATGTCTTGTAAAGAAGGATTATTACCTCCCTCTTATGACTTGCGATACCCCTACTAATACACCCAACATCCCTCTAGCTTTGCCTACTGCTTTAGTGGTCTGCTTGGATGATTTGAGGCAATCTGTAATGATGATGCCAAAGTCTTTCTTCCCTTGTGATTGCCAGCATCTCCCCTCCCAGTCCCAACCTATAGGTGGCTTCAGGGTTTCTCTTCCTTATGTGCATGAGCTTGAACTTTGCGTTAAACCCCAGTTGCTACTCTTCTGACCTGCCACTAAAGCTAAACTCTTTTCAAGTAGGAAGTGTATTCTTTCTCTGCTGTTTTTTTTAGTTTCTAAGAGGACTATAATTGAAATCATTGGTCAATGCTTAAAATGAATTCAGCAGAAATGTGTGCTTTGGGAACTGCTTTTAGAGAGAGCATACTTCTGAAGTGTCCCTCATTATGAGGGACATCCCTCATTTTAACCCTTAAAATTGATATGTCCCTCATGGAAAGGGTGCAGCCCACAAAAATAATGTAGTATAAATTCAGACTTTTAAGAAAAGAGTGACAATATTATAAAATACTGAATCAAAAATAAACTTTGTACAAAGTTTTTAGTGTCCTGAGCTTCTATCTCCATGTTTGAGGATGTGTCCCTCATTCTGGGGGTCTGTGTCCCTCATTGTCCCTCATTTTGAGTGTTCAGAAATGTCCATGTCCCTCATTTCAGTGACAAAAGTTGAGAGGTATAAGAGTGAGGTGTTTTCTTTCTCTGCTGGTTTGTTTTTTTTAGCACCTAATAATAAAGATTTGTCAGTGGTTGTATGTTTTTTTTTTATTTAGTATGACCGTTCCTTGGTCCTGAATGAGCACTTAATGCATAATAATAAAAATAATACCTAAAGTAGCAGCTGCTGTTAATGCTGTCCATGAAAACCCAATGATCTGCCTAAATGTGCTAAGGTATTGCATTTATTATTACGAAAAACAGTTGCACTGAAAATTGAGAAAGCAGTATACATGTGCTGACAACTGCAAAGTTAGGCAGCCGTAATTTTATTTAGTTTTTGTTGACTGGGTAAGTGCACTACACAAATCCTGCCTATTTTCAGGCACGACCTTGGGGAGGGAGATACAGATGAATGCCAACTGACCTTGAACCAGATTAAGCTGTTGGTGGTATTTTTAGCGAATGAGAGAAATTTGGCCAGGACACCAGGGAAATTCCCCTACTCTGTTGGAGGCAGAGGGCGCTGTGCTACTGTGAGACAAACTTGCTCAGTAGTGTGTGGAGCGCTGAGTGTGGAGGTTGTGTGGGATGCTAAGGAGCGAGTCTCCTCCTTGGCTCCCTTTGTGTCATTTGGAATGGACGCTCAGATGGAAGAGGAGCTGCAATGGGAATCAGATATAGGAAATGTTTTACATACCACAGAAAATGTATTGCAACCTGCGATAAACCAGGAACTGGCTGCGGGTCCACATAATGATGGAAACTGGAAAGATTTGGATTTTACTTCGACATCTTCTTTGCAGGAAGCAGAACAACAGCAGCAGGAGAGGAGGAGGAATTTTCAGGACGGACAAGAGAGTAGGACTGTTTCTATGCAGGTACAGGAAGCGGAAGTGATTTTTTGTTTTGAGGGGAAAAAAATGGAGACTGAAGATGTTGAGAGAAATGAAGGAGAGTATCATGAAATTGTGGAGAGAGCCGATGTTGCTGTGAATGCTGATGAGGTTTTTTTTCCAAGGAAAGAAGAGGAGGCTACAGATGTACAGAATGAGGTTACAGGAATTGGTGCTTTGCATCCCCAAGAAAATCAGAGTGACTTAACAAACTCAGGTACTGTTGCACTGCAAACTGTTGTATTACATACAGACTCCATTTTGTTGCAATCCTCTTAGAACAAACTGTAGCCGAACTTTTCTGAAGAAGTAACAAAGGACTTACAGGATAAGGTTATGGAGGGCAAAGCAGCAACAAACGTAGTTGCAAGTAGGAATGTCTGAAGGTGACTGGGTAGCTACGGCACTAACAGCTGCAGGATGGGTTAAAAATCCTAAGGGACATGGCTGGGATGCTAACATTAGTAAAGATGGGTTTGTTTCATTATCAGGGAGTTCTATTTCGTTTCTGGGGGTGCAACGCGATCCCTCCTTACCCCCAGGACAAATTACTACTGTACTTGACACAGCCATTTTGCAACATGATGACTCTCATCCCCTATTACAACATATAAGGGAACAGGAAGGTGATGTTTCCATGGATTTGGGAACCGGAGAGAGAAAGAGGGACAATATACAACAGGTTAATGTTTCCAACAACTTGCAGGTGAACTCTTCTGAGAAGGGAACTACAAACAAACCATGGCGTGGGAAAGTAACTGAACATTTATTTCCATCTGAGGAAAGTCGGCTGTTAGAACCGGCAGAAAGAAGAAATGCAGTTTATTTAAAATTTAGGGGTGCTATGGAGGACCTTCCAGATAGAAAGTTTGTGGGCGGGTTCTGTTGAAAGATAGCATGAAATTTTATGCTTATGAAATTTATGCTTTAATACATGTACCGGGGATGTTATTTTGATATTAGTTTTAAGCATCCAGCTGGTCTTGAACGATTTTGGAAGCAATATCTTTAATGAAGCTTTCACCTTTATGGAAACCTTTTCGGCCATTCCACTCACTAAACCTCTAATGAAGAAATTACAGTGCTATTTAGGAATGAGGGGTAAGCGTGGCTGACATTACCTATTGGCTAAGACAGCACTGTCCGGTTCAAGGTCCTCCTGAACCAATTCTAGATGAGGAACAGTTGTGCACAGGGGATGGAAATATCAAATAGTTTTGAAATTAGTAAATGGCCAAACAAAGCATCTACCGAATTGTTTTTTTAGGCAGGGATAGGGGGGTAGTCTTCTATCCTGGCCAACCTAGGGCATGTTATAAATGTGGAGATGTGGGTCACTTAAGTAATGTATGTGACAAACAAAAATGTGGCTTGTGTGGGGATTTTGGTCACATAGGGGCTCATTGTAGGCAACCTTTAAGATGTAACTTGTGTGAGGAGAAAGGTCACTCTTTCTGCACTTGCTCTTGGGCCTCCCACAATAATGTAGATAGTTCAGTAAGGGCAGAACAGGATGTATATGTAGCTTCCGACACAAAGGAGAAAATGAGAATGCTGGAACTACTTTCAAAGGGCCTTACCTGCTCCATTACCTCATGGGGACTCGAGGGCAGTAGGGTAACTGTTGCTTTGAGAATGTTGAAGGACATGAACAGGAGGGGTAGTGCAGCATAGACAAAGCAGGAGTGGATGGTATGGAGAGAGAGGAGTATTGGGAATGGACAACTCTCAAGAGCCAGGTCAGGTAGGGACAGAAGGAAATGCAGGAGTTTCAATGCCCCCTCCCACTGTCCAAGGTGAGACAGTTTTCCAAAGGGTTACTAGGTCCAAGGCTGGAAAACTGACTGATTCTACAGCAAAACAAGTAAAACCTGCAGAAGAAGTGGTGGTGGTGCACAATTCTTATGCACTATTATTTGAAGAAGGCCAGGAAGAGGAGGGTGGTGATTCTGATATGTCCTCTGTAACTTCTTCTCAGGCTGATGGTACCTCTGAAACTATTTTCCCCAGAGAAACAAAAAACTAGGAAAAGGAAAAAAAAAAGATGATAGGGTTTTTGGTAGTTTTTCTTTCTTCATGCTCTTACCCTTACGATACTCCTTGTGGTAATGGCTATCTCTATTTGCACTATTAATGTAAATAGTATAAAGGCGCATGGAAAAAGGCAAAGTACTTTTTTAAGCCTTAGTCTAGGTAGCGAAACAATCTTCTTCTTGCAAGATACTAGGCTTCACTCACTATATGAAATCCAAATAGCACAAGATTGGAGGTGGGTGGTCTCTTTTTGGTCAATAGGAGAAGAGCGGTGTTCAGGAGTTGGGATACTTTTTAAAGACACAGTCCAAGTATTACATGTCTATGATTTGGTGCCAGGATGAGTATTGATTATGGATGTAGTCTTAAAATGCGAAGTTTTCTGGCTTATTAACATTTATGCACCACAAACTAAGGCAGAACGATCAGAGATGTTTAGATGTATGGACTCTTATCTACACACATCAAAGTTGGTTTTCTGGGGAGGGGATTTTAACTGTGGGCTGTCACACAGAGATTGGGGGAGACATACAAAAAATTTATAGTGACACTAATGCACTAAAATTAATAATGCAAAGGAATGATATAAAAGACATATATGACATCTTACAAAAGAGCTAGTCATACTTTCTTTAAAGGGACTTTATCTACACAGATTGACTTGTGGTTAGTATCTGCCAGACTCACCTGTCAGGCAGTGGGTGTTAGGCCTCTGGAAACTTCTGATCACCTTATGGTGATTTTAACATTAGGTGAAAGGCAACGACTACTTATAGGGAGAGGATACTGGAAAATGAACATTTCTCTTTTGCAGGATGCTATTATAGAAAAGGAGGTTAAACGAGTTATTCAAGCTAGGAAAGATTTATGTTTTCTGTATCCTAGTCCAACAGAATGGTGGGAAGATCTGAAAAGAGATTTTCAGGATTGGTATGGGATGTTTACTAAAACAAGAGCAAGGAATGAATATATTCAATATCTTGGCCTACGGGCACAATATTTATGTTCCTTAGCTAAAGGAGGCCTTAAGGAGGATGACAGGAAAAGGCTGTTACACTTAAAGAATCAAATGAAACAATACTTAGAAAACTCAGTTAAGAAAATGGCTTTTAATCAGAAATATAACACTAAAGGTACTAGAGCAGATGTGAAGCCCTATGAGGAGGAATTACAGGGGGTGGGAAGGAGAATTTTTGTTAATCTTCGTGATAAACGGGGATGCATAAAAACCCAGAACCAAGACATTCTGCTTATAGTACAACAACACATGGTAGAGATTTTTCAGAAAACTAGAGTTGGTGCATTAAACTGGAAAATGGATTTTGAGATACCAGCTTTAAATACACAGGATCAGGAAAGTTTAGTTGCCCCATTTCAGAGTTAGATATTTTGAAGCCATTTCACAGTTATCTAAACAAACAACACCAGGACAAGACGGGATACCAAATGATTTTTACAAACAGTATAGTGAAGTTTTGGTTCCGTGCTAGAGGTTCTTTTAATGCTATTTGGGGAGAAGAAAGATTGGCCCCTCAATGCAGAAAGGAATACTGTTTTTTCTCTTCAAAAGGGGATCCCCTTGAGATTAAGAATTGGAGACCAATAACACTATTAAACTCTGATTATAAAATATTAGCAAAAATCCTCGCAAAACGACTAGCAAAAGTAGCACAAACAGTGATCGTACAGGAACAGACTTGAGCGATACCGGGACAGAATATAATACAGAACTTAATATTGATCAGAGAGATTGTGGAGCAAAGTTTAGGGAAGCAATTAGGAGGATACTTAATGATTATGGATCAGGAAACTGCTTTTGACTCAGTATACCAAGAATATCTTTGGGAAGTTCTAGGTTACTATGGGGTTCCTACGAAGTTCATAGAATAGTGAAAGTTCTATATAAGGAGGCCCAAGCCATACCTTTGTAAATGTTTTTTTAGGAATTCCAATTTTTTTAAAGAATGGTGTCAAACAAGGTTGTCCAATGAGCCCTTTATTGTATGTCTTTGGTCTGGATCCTATATTGCGGAACATAGGTCAATGTTCTGAAATTGAGGCAATAAGCAACAAAGATGGGCATGTTTTTTCTAAATTCACAGCTTATGCGGACGATTGTGTTTTCGCAGTAGCAGATGGAGCTTCAGGTCATAAGGTCTTAAGTATAATAAAAAATATGTATCAGGCCACAGGCATTAAGATTAATATGAACAAAAGTAAAGTCCTAATTTTAGGGAATAGTGAGGACATAAAAAACTTTCCAATCCTAATGACAAAAGATCAAGTTAAAATTCTAGGTGTGTATTTTGGTACAAAAGACTCAGAGATTCAAAATTGCGATGAAGTTTATGATAAAGCTCATAGCAAAGTTCAAACTTGGTTGTCTTGGAAAATGTCTAAAATGAAGAAAGTTTATCTTCTTAGGGCCTATATAGCGCCTATCTTTTTGTATATCTCACATATATTTCCTTTGCCATATTGTATGCATACTAAAGTTCTGGGCTTATTTTTTGTTCTTATGGAAGCTAGGTTAAACCCTGTCAAAAGGAATCATACATACAGACCAAGAAAGGAAGGCGGTTTAAATATGTTACAACCCATAGTATACTTGTTCAGTAATTTTTCTTTAGCTCTGTACTTCCTTTAATAAAGCTGACACCAGGGACCGGGCAGACCTGTATGCAGTTATGGGGCAAATCTTTTTTTACGGCATGGGGTAAAGGGACGTGGACTCCAGCGGAGCGTAAATTACCTGGATATGTTCAAAGTACACTTAAATATATTAGGACTTGGAAATTAGACTTAGCGTTGTGTGCGGGGAACAGGAGGAAAGTTTTTTATAAAACAATTTTGGATACATGGTATCATGAAAATCCTGTCTTTCAGGTGCCTAATAGCATTAATGTTAGTCTATTATTGGATAACATGTTAGAGGCCAGGATACCTTGGAAAATGCAAGATTTTGCATGGCTTTGTGGTCACCAGAAATTGCAAGTGAAACATAATCAGAAGCATAAGCAATTATAGGATAGGGAATGTGGGGAAAAATCATGTGCTGGGGTTGTGGAGACAATGCAGCACCTTTTTTTTGAATGTGTTCATATGCAGGGATTTTGGAAATTATTATCAGATATGTGGGGTGAAAAATTAATTTTATTAATAAATTACGATGTCTTGGTTTTAGGGCAAATTCCGGCCACCTGGGCAAAATGGGCACACAGTACAATTCATGTTGTGCTGATATGTATTAAATGGTCCATATGGCAGGCGAGATGCCAAAGATCTTTGCAAGGTAAGGTAATTTTGCAACAAGATGTTTTGTTTAATATTCAGAGGAACTGGATAGCATATATACATACAAGCGACGCTTGAAACAGATGTGGTTGTAAAATTATGGAAAAATTTTGATTGGGTGGATAAACTTTCTAAGCAGGGAATAGGATTCTATTTTCAGTTTTTATGTGGTTTCCTTTGTTTATTATTTCTTTTGTATAGATTTATTTTTTGATCTATGGATAGGTTTCCTGTGATGAGATTTCATTATATGTAATTTTGTTGGACTGTTTTTGAATATGAATAAAAATTTCCCCTACTCTTTTCGATAAGTGCCATGGGATCTTTAACATCCACCTGAACTACCACCAGCACAGGCAGATGGGACTTCGGTTTAACATCTCATCCAAAAGACGGAATATTGTATCCAAAAGTCAGTCTGTTAGTCTGAAGCCTGTTGGTGGTGTGGTGGCATATCTAGTGTGGTGGGAATGAACCTCTGTGGGGCTGGCTACCTTAATGGGGTACATAGGCTGGTCACAGTGCAATATTGTAACCAAAAGCCAGTCTGTCAAACACCTGTTGGTTGTGTGGCTAGTGGTGTGCTGGTATATAATACAGAAAGTGACGCTTGCATTGGGTGAGGGGGCATGGATGGGGGAAGGGTAGCTCACCGTAATGGGGGGGGGTAGCAGTGACTCTGCTTGGTGTGCAGATCTGAAATTCCTGGCTACACCCCTGACTAGTGACACCACTTACTACCCTTTTTAAGAAATCATGGGAGGATGGTGTGGTACCTGAGGACTGGAGTAAGGCGGATGTGATTCCCCTTCACAAAAGTGGGAGCAAGGCAGAGACACAAAACTACAGACCTGTTAGTTTGACCTCAGTGGTAGGGAAAATGATGGAAATCACTTCTGAAAGAAACAATTGTTGAGTACCTAGAGGCCAGCGGGGCACAGGACCCAAGGCTGCATAGATTCACAGAGGGAAGGTCATGTCAGATGAATCAAATAGATTTCTTTGACCAGCTGACCAAAGTGGTAGACCAGGGTGGGGCTGTGAACATGGCCTACCTAGACTTTAGCAAGGCATTTGACACAGCCACACAAAAGATAAATAAACAAGTTAACCAGTCTGAGAGTGGGTCTGAGGGTAATATCCTGGTAAAATATTGGCTGGACAACAGGATGCAGAGGGTAAAAGGAATGTTACTAGTGAGGTACTGCAGGGTTCAGTATTGGGGTTGGTCCTCTTTAATGTCTGTATAAGTGACATTTCAGAAGGACTGGAAGTAAAAGTAAGCCTTCTTGCAGATGACACAAAGATCTGCAACAGGGCTGATACACAAGGGGGGTGTAAAGGATGATAAGGGATTTGGCAAGGCTGAAGGAATGGTCAAAAGTATGGTAGTTTAGATTCAATGCAAAGAAGTGCAAAGTAATGCACCTGGGAAACAAAAACCAGGGAAGAGTATACAGTGTGGGTGGGGGTACTAATAACAACCAAAATGGAAAGGGAGCCGGTTTTATTGCCTGTGGATGAAAGTTTGCTCATCAGTGCAGTTCCTCAATGCAGAGGTAAATCCATTCCATCAGAACACTGCCCACTGGTTTCATTTTATCGATGATATTATTTGTATCTGGAGTGGGAGAGGATTATGAAATTACAGAATTCATGCAATGGTTAAATTTGAATGACCTTCATTTGCCGTTTACGCATACTACAGACAAAGAATGCCTAGATTTCTTAGACTCGTCCTTAAGAATGTCAGAAGAGAATGAGATTAAGACACAAACATACAGAAAACCCACTGCTACTAATTCAGTATTACATAATGAAAGTGCCCACCCCAAGCCTGAAAAAAATCTATTCCCTACAGTCAGCTGTTAAGTTTAAAGAGGAACTGCACTGATGAGCAAACTTTCAACTACCAGGTAACAGAACTTATGAAAAGATTCACCAGGAAAGGGTATGATGAAAACCTTCTGGTTAAGTCCAAAGAAAGGGTGGACCTAATCACAAGGGAGTCCCTACTGCACACAGTGGAATCTGGGCCCAACAACGAGAACCCATGTGCCTTTGTTACAGAGTACAACAATGTAGCAGGAAAGAGTGGGAATATAACACACAGAAATTGGCAGAGTCTCACCTCGGACCCAGAACTACAATGTGCAGTGGGACCCAAACCTAGAGTGGCTTTCAGTTGGGCCAGTAACCTGAGGGGCAAACTAGTCCACAGCAGAACAATAGTAACAAAATGCCAAACCAGCTGGATGCCACCCAAACCAAAAGGTTATTTCAAATGCCTTTGGTGCAACATTTGCAAATATGGTACACCTGGCACAGTTTCATACACCCATTACAGAGAAAAGTAAATACTGACATTAAGGAATTCATAACTTGTGACGCTGAATTCATGGTATATGTGTTGTAGTGTACCTGCAGATTAATTTGCATAGGTAAAACCACGCACCCATTAAAACAAAGAATTCAGGAACATGTGCAATCTATTTTACATAATAGATCGGACACCCCAGTAGAGGTACATTTCCCTCAATAACGTAATTCTTCTCCCCAGTGTCTGCAGTTTATGGGCCTCGAGTGTGTCCCTGCACCCAGATCAGGTGGTGATCATCCTAATTTATTGCTGCAAAAAGAGAGCAAGCGGTTCTTTACACTTAATAGTGTAAAACCGAAGGGCCTTAATAAGCAATGGGACTTAAAGCCCTTCTTTAAGAAATAAAAAATAAAAAACAAGCTATGTTTTTGTGACATTCAGACATACTAAAATGAACAATAATTAACTTCTGAAGCTGCCTTACCACATCTAGGTACTATTAATCTCTTATTTTAAGAAACATTTACTAACTTTATTATTTCTCTTGTTTTTTGTAGAATTCCTTTGGACTGGACTTTTTTTCTCCTACCTACCCAGTTGAAATATTATGGAGAAGTGATCTGAGTGGCCTTGACAATTTGGATTAGGACAGTCCTGAGGCACTTTCGTGTGTAAAATATCTCTATTTACTTTATAGTGACTTCTCACTTTAATAGCAACTACTCAACAACAGCAATGCTGCATTCAATATGAAATAATAAGTCATTTTTTGAATCAATAGAGAACCATGACATAATTTTGTATATTTTTCAGAACATAACAAAATGATTTGTGGGTATAATTTGATGTAAACAGTAATAATTCTGTGCACCTCCTTTGCTTATAATGGTAATGTATTAAAGATTGTTTAAGTTACTATAAGGCAGTGCATTCAAAGAATTGTATATGCCTTTAAAGTAGAAGTGACTGCCTATGAATATGTAATAGTGCTTCATTTAAATATAGTGTGTCATCGCTTGATAGACACCCCCTTGAAGACTCCATTTGAGTCGAGGCGTTAGGGATACGCATTGTGCCACTGCCACAGTGATTCTTACTAACTTATGGAGCCTAATAAATGGAACATTTGGTAATGTAAACTGGCTTCCAGTTGCTTTTCTGCTCTCTACTTCCTGACCTTGTGTGTTTAGTGCAGACTTGCTGCCTCTGTGGAGCTGCACCGAATCCTTATTTGCTCACAGTTTTATCCTGGAACCACTGATGTATAAATATGATC
The DNA here is from genome assembly GCA_016271365.2 of Neoceratodus forsteri. Lineage (NCBI taxonomy): Eukaryota > Metazoa > Chordata > Ceratodontiformes > Ceratodontidae > Neoceratodus > Neoceratodus forsteri. The sequence continues at coordinate 151,036,584 of CM028133.1, read as the reverse complement.
ACTTGGGGAATGGAGGCAATACATGTGGGGCCAGATATTAAAAACTGCGCTGGGCGCAAACTATTTGCACAGGGTTAGCGCCAGGTTAGCGTGGATCCACTATATTCAAAAGGTCAAATAGCATGTGCAAACTGCATTAGCACTGGGCAAAATTCTAATGTATGCAAGGGGCAAACTGCAGGGGCATGTACATGAATACAGGTGCAATGCTATATTTGGCAAAGTGTTTTTGCGTGACTTAGTGCAACACTTTGCGTGGTGCAAATTACCACCCAGGAAAAAGTAGTCTTAACACTGGGCAAACCAGCTTTGTGTGACTTTGTGGCTTTGCGCAGCTTTTGCATGACCCTAACCAGTAAATATGACACATAGAAATAAGCCAGACATAGAGGAAACATGCTGCTCACTGATGGCATCCCTATGATGCCATCATCTGCCAAGAGTCCCAACCATGCCAGGCAATAAGTGGTGACCCAGCTCCCAGTGGACACCATGGCAGTACAGCCATAGAGCACACACCTGCAAACCACCCTTCAGTGGACACCAACAGACACCAGCACACACATGCAGCACTGTGGGCATGGAGAGTGTTGAGGGGAGGGTGTACAAGTGGCCAGGCTGCACCACAGACTGGATGCAGCCATGAGGCTGGAACAAGCCATGCAGTGCACAAAGGCCAGTGTTGGGAATACCCCAACATCAGTGTGCCTGTCTGATGGTATGTGCCCCCCCCAGCCACATACCACACATCAGTACAGACACCACAGCACACACAGCCAATCATGTATATGTCACTGTGAGTATCCCATGCCATTGGTGCAGCATCTGTGGATCGCACAACAGCATAACAGTAATGTCCACTGTCAGTAAAGACCTGCAAGTTGGGCCTGTCACTGTGTACAGTGCAGTGGTCATCACTGCCCTACACACCATAGACATTGCTGTGTCCCTCACACTACTGGCCCCCTTGCTACTGTAGTGTCTGCTGTCCACTGTAGCATGAACAACAGTTTGACAATTGCATGCAGCACCACCACCTGTTCCTGTGTTGTGTAGTCCCCTGGGGCACAATATTCTATGCTTAACTGTACAACTGTAATCTACAGCTACCACCATGCACTGCCAGACTGACCTACAGGTGGAACTGTTGGCAGACCCAGCCAGCCCCTATACTTCCAGACTGACCTACAGGTGGAGTTGTGGGACCCTGCAATAGCGCTGGGCAAACTGCATGCAAATCGGGTCATAATGAGATGCTAATCTGGATGTTTGCCCTCAGACTACCTAGGTAGGCTCATTTGCATGTCACTTTTGAATATAGCAAAGTTTTGCCCTGGGCAAATGTGATTGCACAGGGCAAACAGCTTAGCTCCATGCTAAACCAGCATAAATGTGTTTGCGCTGCCCAAACATTTCAGAAACATTGTACATTTTTGCACAATGTAATTTCACATGCTACTGCTTGCAGCTTTACTGACTCCACTCCTTCGCTGGCACACACATTGGCCACATAGTTCACCTCTACCTTCCTTCACGTTGCTGTGAACTGGGATGCCGTTGTGATTTGCACTTCCTGGTTGCTATATTCGGAGATCTCTTATTCCCTGGCTATTTTTGCACTGCACTCTCAGCCCAGTTTGGCCCGCTTCCTTAGCATGCTATATTCAGCAGGTTTAATACTGGGGCTATTCCTTTTGAATATAGTAGGCTGTTGGATTTGGGCAATTTAGCACGCCAGGCAGTGCTAATTTAACCCCGGGGCAAAGTTTTGAATATCTGGCCCGTGAGCTCTTCAGGAGCAAGGTAAGCCCCAGAGAAGGTGGGTGATGGGGTTGGGTGGGCCGTTGGGAAGAGGGTTGCCCGAACTCTGGGGGGAGGGGGGTACATAAAAACCTTTATAAAAAAAAGAAAATGAATACTTCCAGGTACTGCTTGTCAAGGGACAATTAATGGTAGCCAAAGTGGAAGCTTACTTATAGAGTTGTGAAGTTGTTGCTGGGGTAAAGTGGGGATGCATAGTAATGTAAAATAATGTAAAATAAAATAAAAATGCCTGAACATCTCCTAGAGTGTAGTACAGACTTCTACAGGTATGTCATTTGACGTATCATTTACTGCACTGAAGCAGCGTCTGCATTCAATTCTTCACTTGTTTTTATAAAAGAGAACACTGTCATTATCCCTTTGTACCACAATCATGGCATATACCACTGCACTTTAGCAACAGAGTTAATGTTAAAGCATTGTATCATTTTTTTATTTGATTTGCGGTGGGATCAGGGAAACAAACCAGGAAGTAAGCCCTGTTAGTAGAATATGTGCCAGAGTGCTGCTTTCTATTTGCTATAGCAGCACTGCACCAACACTGAGAAATCTCTCATTTCCAGCAAATTAATCCCCACACTGAGTTCCGTCTTTGTATGGACCAATTTAAGCTTTGTAACAGTTATGTTTTTCTTGGATGAACTTCTTTTGCTGTTCTCAAGCAACATGTTTTCCTTCCAAATGAGACATTCAGTTGTGACATTTCAGCGAACACTTGGCAGAGGTAGCTTCAATGTGTTCATTCTAGATAAACAGTTGTTTTTAAATGCCCAGGTCAGGTTCCAACACACTTGAACAGACAAGGAACGGAAAGACAAAGATGGCATTAGAATAGGAAGCTGTGAAATTACTTGCTAGATAAAGGATAATGACAAAAGGAAAGTCCTTTCACTTTGGAATTGTCTCTACTTGACCTTTCTGTACTGGAATCTCAATTATTGCAACCTGCTGACTCAATGTTTCAGGAGTGAGAAGTTGTGGGTAAAGCACATTGCAGGCTTCTGTGTATTTAAATAAGCTCACACTGCCGGCAACAGAAGTACTGGGACATCCTGGAAATGTAAAATAACACATTGCCAGTAACTTAGTTGGTAGAACTTTTGACTCTGTGGGAGGAATATAGAACATTCTGGGTTTGAGACCCAGCCAAGACATTTGAGTAAATACTGGACCCTGACACTAAAGTGCTGTGCAAAGAGTTTGTTGCACTATTGGGGGCAGATATTCAAAACTATGCCCAAGGGCTAAATTAGCATTGCCCAGTGGGCAAACTAAGCCTGGAGCAGAAAGTAAGCTATATTCAAAAGGAATAGCCCAGTGTAAAACCAGCTGAATAAAGCAAGCAAAGGAAGCCGGGCAAACTGGGCCAGGAGTGCAAGGCAAACATAGCCCTGGAATAAGACAGCACTGACTATAGCAACAGGGAAGTGCACACTGCAACTGCAGCTCATTAGACTCTGCAGCAAGCCAGTGTTGTAGGTGGAGAACATTGTGTGTGATTGCACTGAGATGTCTCATATCTACTGCAAACAACAGTGTAAGCCACACACTGCATAACTGCTATGCTGAAGTGTTGTTTGCCCGGGGCTAACCCAATAGCACAGTGCTAACACAATAGCCCGGTGCAAACTGGTTAGCCTGGGGCAAACGTGAGCTATATAAGGTCCACCTTGTAAATGAGCTTGCTCAATGGTGCCCGCCTGGATAAATAAAGATACTGATTGATTGATAGATTGATTGATTGAAATGAGCCTAATTAGGTAATGCGTGGGCAAACAGGCACATCTGCATCTCATTATGTGTTGCTTAACATACATTATTATGCAGGTTGCCCGGTGCTACTGCATGGAGCACACAGCTCCACCTTTTGGTCAGAATGGAAGTACAGACTGGACGCTGCAGGCCAAGACATGCCCACAGCATCCCTAGTTGGTCGGCATGGAAGCACAGGCTGGAAACAGCAGGAACTGTGTGCTGGCAGGCACAAACAGAGCAGACAACCTGCACATGCATCACTGCAAGCAGTACAACAAACACAAGGTACATATATATAGTGAGAGAGAGAGAGGGAGGGAGAGCATGATAACTATGGGCTACATAGCAATAAATACGTATGATACACACACACACACATATAATATATATATATATGTGTGTGTGTGTAGATAGATACACACACACACACACACACACACACACACACATGTCTTGTGGCCATATTTGCCTTTGTAGATGCCCACTTCCCCAACAACATAGGCAGCCCACGGCAGGTGTGGGTGGAACACAGTGGGGGGACCCAAGAATGCATGGGACAGGCATAAGGCATGCCTGGTGGGGGTGGGAGGACATAGGCTGTAGGTCAAGTGGGGCTTGCAGAATTTCCATTCAACAGGGAACTGGGCAGACTGGCTGGGCCAGGCAGTCCTCTCTGCCATCATGGTCCCTGTTTTCATGTGCGCCTGTTGCACACCCTGGTAGTCTAGAGGTCCCCCTTCCCACCCCCAGGCATGATCCACAACCTCCAGTAGCCGCGAGAAAGAGTATATGTCATTGGTGGTGAAGTGGTCCCCCTCACCCAGCATGATCCCAGAGCCCCATAGCCACGGTAATTTAAGATTTTACCTGGTAGTCTAGTGGTCCCCCACACCCCCAACACAATCCCCATCCTCCGGTTGCCATGAGAAAGAGTAAATTCCATTGGTGGAGTAGTGGTCCCCCCCAACCGGCAGTGTGCCTCCCGTTGCCTCTGAATACATCCTATGGGAGTCAGCGATTGGCTCAGACCTCCTCTCACCACCACAGCCGGCCACCAACTGCAGTATACATGAGTGCGACTGAAATGAATCATGTATTTCAGTAGTGCTCATTCATACTGCAGTCGGCCATGGTGATGAGAGGAGGGCTGAGCTGGTCCCTGGCTCCCATAGGATGTATCAGGGGGCAACGGGAGGTGCACTGCTGGGTGGGGGGGGGACTACTATACCACCAATGGAATTTACTCTTTCTTGAGGCTATTGGAGGACAGGGATCATGTTGGCGGGTGGGGGAACCACTAGACTACCAGGTAAACTATGAAAATACCATGGCTACAGGTGTCAGGGATCATGCTGGGGGGGTGGGAGGACCACTAGACTACAAGCTACAATCTTAAATTACTACGGCTGTGGGTGTTGGGATTCATGCTGGAGGGTGGAGGGACCAATGGACTACCAGGGGGAATTTTGATATCACGTGGCTTTGGGGGTCCACGATGTGGGGTGGGGGGGCACCGACGCATTACCACCAGCTTTTTTTTGGCGGTATCTAGTGCTGCACTACAGGTCACACTAATGCCTGTAGTGTGGCACTATACCTTTGAATATGCCACACTGCTGGCATTCCTGGGTGGTCCCCTATCCACGCCCCTGCATACCATTATCTATTAGCGTCGGCACTACCACACAGTGCCCCTGCTAATAGGGCTTTAGAATATTGCAGCCTCGCGCAACTCCAGTGCTACGGATTTGCACTAGGTGCAAAGGTTTGAATATCCGGCCCTTGGAGTATAAACAGAGTCAGCAAAGGCACTTGTTTCTTTCATTTGTATGTCTGTTTGTGTTTTCTTATAAAACACACCCCATCTTTATGAATAAAAATTTAATTAATTTGTGCAGCACCAGGTTGTGCATTTGAGAAAGAATAAGGTGCTGCTGAGAGTCCCAGGTATCTTGTTGCCTTGGTAGCTGAGCCAAGCATGCAACAACAGAACAGTATTCAGGGTGGCCTGGGGTCAAATCCCAACCAAACACTTCTTACTTTCATATCTGTCTGTGTTCCATGTATATGCCCACTGCATTTTTGTGAAAAAAAATTTATTTGTCTGTGCAGCACCAGGTTGCACATTTAAGAACGAGTGAGCTCCTTCTTTGAGTCCCAGGTTTCCAGGCATAGGGCTGAAAATCACTGTTTGAGCAGTTTTAAAGTGGTTACTTACTGTTATCAGTAGCAGTTTGCTGCGATGGGGAAAAATGGCCTACAGCCAGATCTTGGAGGCCTCTGAACAGAAACGGGCAGGCAGTCCTACTGATCGTCTTTTCAACCACCTCTTCTGCAATTTCAATGATCGATAAGCGGGTTGAGCCCAATTTTAAACAAGAAAGTCAATTTTTAAACTGTTTACAACAATTTTAACACTCTGCAATGCTACTCCACTGCCAGTACATGCATGCCACTTACACTCCCTCTCGAATGCTGGGGCAGTCACTGTAGAGCTGGCTGAGGGGCGGAACTGATTGCATCCTGACCAACCACACGAATCAATGCAAATGAGCCTCTTCTTCCTCCTGAGGGCTCTTCTCCTCACAGTGATCGTTGAGCAGGCAAATTTAAACTGCAGAATGCAACTTTTTTCCTTTACCAACTGACTCCACTGCGGGAGTCCATTTCAGCCATTTAACATAGCCACTACACTGCGGTCTCTCAGTCAATTCAAAAAGCATTTCCATTGTCCAGGGCACAATTTTCCTGTTGCTACCCCTAGTCTTCCACACTTTTCTTTACCACAGTTCATTTTAAAAGCATTTCAAACATCCAGGGCACAATTTTCCTGTTGCTACCCCTAGTCTTCCACACTTTTCTTTACTACAGTTCATTTTAAAGCAGGCAAAAACGCTGTAAACAATTTTGATGCAGGACAAGGGCACACTCTTTGGCTTTACTGCTCCTTGGTAAACAGTTGGAAATTTTAAACAGCAGCACAAGATCTGCAGCACACAGCAACACACACTAGTCACTTGCTTCAGTTTTTGGGCTACCCACTGCCAGATAGCCAAAACGCTAGCCCCCTTGCCCAAGCACCTTCCTTCCTGAACAAAATCCAAAGCGGTGCCTCCATTCTTGTAACCCCTCACCCCTGCCTTTCTAGCAAAATGACAGGTGGCATGTTGTTGAAGCTGACAGCAGTACCTGGTGGGGACTGGGTTCGGGGAGGATAAGGTTACTCGGCACAGGGGGCCTAGGTTTGGCTACTCTGTACAAGGGCACCCAAGTAAATCTGAACACAGGAAGCAATAACTGTCATGTCCAGAACCCGGAATGGGATTCTTCAGTGTGATTTTTATTCACATCCAAGCTGAACAAACAAAGCATAGACAGACCCCCATGGGGCTACATTTCCTGGTAATGCAGATTAGAGAAAACAGAACACTTTATCACTATTTCCAGCCCTCAGGCTCTAAACCCACCAGGCACACAGCCCAGACTTGCATGCAGCTTTGGGTACACAGCCCGACTTGTACACACTTGAATTTTCCCCACTGGCCTGGCTCCCCCGCCAGCCACTTGATCCGCAGTCCATTTGAGGAATGAACCAATTATCCCATTGTGGCTCCACAAACCACACTAGAGTCTGCGACTCTTAGAGAGAATTTTCCTTACAATCCCAAGTCTGGGTACTTCCCCTTCACTGGCCAAGTGCCTGAGGCAAAGTAAAAATCCACAGAAGAAATCTGTAGAGGTGGACCTGGTCACTAAAGATGGGGGGCCACCCACCTCCTGCTCCCACAGCCCATACCCGGCCATTTCTCTGGAAACTGAACAATTCCTGTACCGAACTTTTAAATGTAGATTAAGGGTAGACATCTGTCACATCACCTCTACATATTATTTGCATCCCAAACAAACTCTGGAACTTGAAACTACTTTTACTTTGCTTAGCCCATTTCTCTAGGCTTCCCAATATTTAGTAGTTCAATCCCCACATTGTCACACAAGTCCCAGGGTGAAAACATAGGCCCTTTTAGCCAGAGCAGACACTCACCCTTACGTTGCAGGTGCCCCACAGGTGACTCAAATCTTCTTTTCTCCCAAATAAATACTGGAACATACAGGCAGCATTTCCTCCACAAGCAGAACTAGGGGATTGCCCCAGGAATCTGCAGGGAATCCTTCTCATCCCCCCCGGAGGGAGGGGGGCACTGAGACCCGAAACAGCGGTCTCCACCACTTCAATACTCTTTTGTGTCTCTCTTTAAGGTGGAGACACACACCCTGTTACTTAAAAGTAGCCCTCTGTCAGGGCTGAGGCTCCTAGAGCCTTTACTGAGCTGCTTTACCAGCAAGCTCCCTAATTCACACTTCACTCACTGAAGACAAACTGCAGACTCTGACTTTAAAACTCCCAGCGTTCTATCTAACTCCCTTTGCTGCAGATTCCAATGTGGCTCATGCAGCTGCAAAAGTTCTATTGGTGATGTCATCCCTCAGTCTCAGCTGAGACTGAGAACAGAGTGAGACAGTGTGAAACCCATTTAACTGGAGTTTCACAAGCTGCCTATCCTGCCTACCACTAGGTCTTACTGGGATTCTAGTAACCCAGGGTAACAAGGGGGTTACACATAAATCTGGCATGGAGCTCTGGTTTGTGTAAATCCTTTGTACAATATGCTACCTGAAAAGTCGACTGGTGACAACTACAAGTGTTTAGAGGCACACAATTAGCAGATGTTATTGACATGAAAACCAACGTACCCATGGAACATTCCCTTACCACACCATATAAGAAGGTGCTTGTAGACATGGGCAGATATCTGGTAAGGTAAACTATGGATACCCTCACAGTGTTGCACTGGCCTACACCTGTATCTGTGCACCAATGCACAGACCATGAGCATGGCAGTTGTGTATCAGTGCCCACATCAGTGGCAGGAGTTATGGAATGGGGTGGCTATGGATCCAAAGGACATTGTTACACAACTGCAGGTACCAAGATGAAGCCATACCATCTGGATGTTAGATACATGTACACATCGCAGACTTGTCCCACAAGGCTTTTGGCCAGTGATGATTTCCCCTCACACATCACACATGCTGCTATCATGTGCAAGCACCCAGTGATACCATTGCAATTGTATGCATAACCCCACAAGGACATCACAAAGGTACATTATGTATTGGTGGAGAATAGCATAACAATCGCTGGGTGGAACATGTGCTTAGTTGATTTCCCTGACACATGACACACAGCTGTCAACTGCACACACGACTGAATACCATCCATCAATGCCCTAGTACTGTCTGCTGGGATACATGAGAACAGCATCACTCAATGCCCTACCACAGTCCACATGTATCCCAGCACCCACATCACCAACAGCTGAAAAGATTCTAGGACCCAGACAGGAAGATCCCAACATAGCACCAGAACAAGGCACCCTACAGGAACAGTGCACATGAACAGATGTCAGCATGCCACTGAAGAAAAAAAACACTGTACAGGGACAAATGAAACAGCAAGAGACTGAATATATATGTAATCAACCCACAACGGGATGTGCTTTTCTGGAGAATTAATGCTCACCAAGGTGCAATTTGAAGGCATGAGGCCAAGAGCCAAGTGACATTCAACAAACCTAGGAAGAGCATTAATTCTCAAGAAATGCAGGCCCTGTAATGGGTTATTGTGTTTCTAAAATGGACATTTTTATGGAAAAATGCTTTATTTTCCTTTAGCTAGATTGCTGCTAGGTAGAGTTAGGTGAGTTTGGTAACAAGGACTGTGTGCCTTTGAATGAACCCAGAAACTGCATAATTACAGCTGCAGAGGATTCGGGGCAGATAGTGACTGTTCCACCAAGGGGTGGGCTACAGCATGCTTCATAAGCCTGAGCCACCCAAATGGAAGAAAACTACAGGCACCATACTTGAGACCATCCCACAGCCACAAATGAGAGCTGCTAAAGGCTGGTACTAACAACTGCTGCAGACTACAAGCTCTGAAGGTACTTTACTGGAGCACACTTGGTGCTGTCACTTTAAAGACGGCTGCTATCTCATTCATTCATCTGCCATTGACTGTGTGTGTGTGTGAGTGCCAATTTTGCATTAATTTCAGCTTCAAAGGGGGCTCGGGGCGGAGCAGTCACTGGCTGTTGAGCCAAGGGGTGGGTTACAGCATGCTTCATAAGCCAGAGCTGCCCAATGGAAGAAAACTAACAGCATCATGTTTGAGATCATCTTACAGCTGCAGGTGAGAGCTTCTTAAGGCCTGTAATATCAGCTGCTGCACACTATAAACTGTGAAGGTACTTTATTGGCGCATACCCGGTACTGTCACTTTAAAAACTGTTGCTATCTTATTCATTCAGCTGCCATTGACTGTGTGTGTGTGTGTTCATTTGCATTAATTACAGCTGCAGAGGGGGCTCAGGGCAGACCAGTCACTGATTGTTCCACCGAGGGGGTGTGCTGCAGCATGCTTCATAAGCCTGAGCCACCCAAATGGAAGAAAACTACAGGCGCTATCCCTGAGACCATCCTACAGCCACAGGTGAGAGTTGCTAAAGGCCAGTAATAACAGATGCTGCAGACTACAAACTGTGAAAGTGCTTTACTGGAGCACACCCAATGCTGTCACTTTAAAGAAATATAGAAACATAGAATTTGACGGCAGATAAAGACCTCTTGACCCACCTAGTCTGACCATTTTCCTACCAAACAGATAAGCTGCAGATCCTAGTTAACCAACAGCTTACTTCCTCCTACCCTCCACTAGGACTGCCTTATGTCTGTCCCATGCATTCTTGAATTCCCCCACTGTTCTTGACTTCACAACCTCCTCAGGTAGGCTGTTCCATGCATCCACAACCCTCTCTGTGAAAAAATACTTCCTCACATTACCTCTGAGCCGTCCCCCCTCTATCTTCAAATTGTGCCCCTTGTTCTTGCACATCTCTTTTTCTGAAAGATGCTACCCTCTTGGACTTTGTTGAATCCCTTGAGGTACTTGAAAGTTTCTATCATGTCCCCTCTCTCTCTTCTTTCCTCAAGGGTATACATATTAAGCTCCTTTAGTCTTTCTTCGTATGCCTTCTTGGGCAGAACCTGCACCATTTTGGTTGCCCTCCTCTGGACAGCCTCCACTCTGTCTAAGTCTTTGTGGAGATGGGGTCTTCAGAACTGCACACAGTACTCCGGATGGGGTCTCACTCGCCAACTGTCTGTACAGAGGGATAACAACTTCCTGTTTTCTACTATTGATGCCTCTTCCTATGCATCCCAGTATCCTCCCAGCCTTCCTTACTGCCTTCTCACATTGCTTGCCCACCTTTAGGTCATCTGATATAATTACCCCCAGGTCTCTTTCCATTTTTACTGTTGTCAGTATCTCACCCCCCATTGTGTACTCTTCCCCTGGGTTTTTGTTTCCCATGTGCATTACCTTGCACTTCTTTGCATTGAATCTGAGCTGCCATATATTTGACCATTCCTCCAACCTTGCCAAGTCCCTTCTCATCCTTTCCACTCTATCTTGTGTATCAACCCTTTTGCAGATCTTTGTGTTGTCTGCAAAGAGACATACTTTTCCTTCCAGTTCCTCTGCAATGTCACTTATAAAGACATTAAAAAAAGGACCGGTCTCAGTACTGAACCCTGCGGTACCCCGCTAGTAACCCTCCTTTCTTCACTGTATACTCCATTTACTACTACCCTTTGCGTCCTGTTGTCTAGCCAATTTTTTATCCAGGCTACCACCTTGGGACCCACTCCACGGCTGGCTAACTTGTGTATTAATCTTTTGTGTGGGACTGTATCAAATGCCTTGCTAAAATCTAGGTAGGCCATGTCCACAGCCCCTCCCTAGTCTACTACTTTGGTCACCCAGTCAAAAAAAATCTATTAGATTTGTCTGACACAACCTTCCCATTATGAATCCATGCTGCCTTGGATCCTGTGCCCCACTATCCTCTAGGTGCTCAACAATTCTTTCCTTCAGAAGTGATTCCATCATTTTCCCTACCACTGAGGTCAAACTAACTGGTCTGTAGTTTCCTGCCTCTGTCCTGCTCCCACTTTTGTGAAGAGGAATCACATCTGCCCTCCTCCAGTCCTCAGGTGCCACCCCATCCTCCCATGATTTGTTAAAGAGAGTAGTCAGCAGTGTCACTAGTTCTACCCTTAGTTCTTTTAGAATTCTTGGGTGAATCCATCAGGCCCCATTGCTTTGTCCACCTTCAATTTTATAAGTTCTTTCAGAACCCTTTCTTCTGTAAATGGACTGGTATTGACCCCCGTCTTCAGAGTGTTTCTCTTGTTTGATTTAGGTACCTCCCCCTCCTCTTCCTTTGTGAATACTGAGCAGAAATATTTGTTCAGTGTCCCTGCTTTTTCACTGTCACCCTCTACCCACATTCCCTCCCCTTTTTAAGCCTCAGTATCCCTCATTTGGTCTTTCTTCGCTCCCTAATGTACCTATAAAAGGTCTTATCCCCCTTCTTAACAGAATTGGCTATCCTTTCCTTGGTTTGGGCCTTTGCTACTCTGACTGCCTTCCTAGCCTCTTTCTGCTTTAACTGATAAAGTTCTCTGTCCCACTCCTTCTGTGTTTCCTTATATTTCCTGAATGATATCCTTTTCTCCTTAACCTTCCCTGCCACCTCTTTTGAGAACCATAGCAGTTTTTTCCTTCATTGAGTTTTGTTGATTTGCTTTACACAAAGGCTTGTTGCCTCTGTGATGGCTGTTTTGATTACTCCCCATTGTTCCACCACCTTTCCTTCTTGCCTGTTTGCTTGTACTTTTCTGAGGCACTCTCTCATTTTCCCAAAGTCAACCCTCCTAAAGTCCAATACTCTTGCTTTTGTATGGCTTGACTGTATGGCTGTGTTTATCATGAACCACACTGTTTGGTGGTTGCTTGTTCCCAGATGGCTGCCCACTTCTAAATCTGAGATCCTTTCTCCGTCCCCATTTGAGAGTACCAGGTCTAAGATTGCTCCCTCTCGAGTGGGTTCCAATACTAGCTGTCTGAGGCATGCCCCCTGTAGGGCATCAAGAATGACCCTGCTCTTGGATGTGCCTGCAGCAAAGGTGCTCCAGTTAACATCTGGCATATTCAGGTCCCCCATCAACAATATCTCCCCTTTTCTGCCATTCTAAGGAAGCCTTCTATCATTTCCTTGTCCATTCCCTCCCCCTGAGATGGGGGGTCTGTATACAACCCCCTTGCTAACTGTGGTGCCATTTCCTGTCTCCAGGGAGACCCAGAGTGCCTCATCTTCTCCCTGTTTACTCTTTAGTTCTGTTGCTTTGATCCCTTACTTTACATAGAGAGCTACTCCTCCTCCTCCTCTTTTACCCTCCCTGTCCCTCCTGTAGATTGTGTATCCTGGTATGTTGACATCCCAGTCATGGTTCTCTGTGTACCATGTTTCTGTGACTGCCACAATATCCAGGCAACCCTCTTCCATCATGGCCACTAGTTCAGGAAGCTTGTTAAACAGACTATGGGCATTGGTACTCATCACCCTCCACTTTTTGATAGCCTGCTGCTATCTCATTCATTCAGCTGCCATTGACTGTGTGTGTGTGTGTGTGTGTGTGCCAATTTTGCATTAATTACATCTGCAGTAGAGGCTCGGGGCAGACCGGTCACTGGCTGTTCCACTGAGGGTGTGAGCTACAGCGTGCTTCATAAACCGGAGCTGCCCAAAGATGTGTGCACCATGGCATGAGTGCCACCCTGTGAAAATATCCTGTGAGTAAGTATTAGGCTGAGTGGGATATTTTATATGTTATAGTTTTTATGATGTGTTTTAATTGAATCTTAGAGAATTAATGATGTAAGTCAAGGGCTGCTACTAGGTTTTATAGTAGAAACTAGAGATAGGAGTTTGATGTTGATAGGGTATGAGAACATGATTGGTACAGCTACTAGTATAAAAGGTATTAGTAAAGAAACTAGTTCCCTCTCAATCCTCAGCTTAGTCCAATTGAAAGGGAAAGATTATGTATGATGGAGGAATAATTTAACAAACAAAGGGAGAAATTCATGACAAAATACAGTCCGGTAAAAGCTTGTATTTTGGGGGAAGTTTTGATTCTAATAGCTTACATTTAATGAATTCATTAGAGCAAAGTGGGGATATTGAGACTTCTCCAGGAGTGAGAAATAATGAAGGAAAAACAGTAATCCATGAAAATGCATGAAGCCTTGTGAATAAAATTGACTATGGGTTATGGAAGAACAACCAGATGTACTAGCAATAACTGAGTCCTGGTTAAGTCAAGCAATAAAAGATTCTGAAATACAAGTAAATTGATATGGATTGCAAAGAACAGATAGGCCAACGTGGTGGGGGGGGGGTGTTGATATACATAGAGATTAGATCGGTCCATTTAAAATAATAATGTCAGAAAATTTAGCGGGAATGGACTGCTTGTTGATAGAACTAATGTCTAGGAAAACAATGGTAGGAGTAATTTATGCATCTCCCTGAACAAAAGTAAAAAGTTTTGATGCCCTGGCAAACAGATTACTGGACAAAGGGAAAGGAGCGCAAGTAATTCTGACAGGAGACTTTAATGCAGATTGGACACAGGAGAGAGGACTGAGATTGAAAGAAAGTTTTGAAGTGTTAGGGTTGGAACAAATAATAAAAAGCCCTATACGATGTTCAAAAAATTCCAATAAGGGCTCTACTCTTGATTTACTCTTTGTCTCACAAGGCATCAAAGCTGGAAAATGGGAAGTAATGCCATTAAATTTGGGGGGAGCATAACCCTATTAAGTGTACCGTGAATTTACAAAATCTTTCCTGTAATGAAACAGAATCTTTTTGGGTTACTGATTTAAAAAAAAATAAATAAATGCAGACGCTTTTAGGAGCAGCCTGTCAAATATAAGATGGGACAGACTGCTACTAATCCCTGACCTGAATTTAGCAGTCCAGGACTTCACTAATAATTTAAGAGACATAATCAATCAACACCCTCCAAGGACCTTAAAAAAGTAAATAAGAGGGATGTTCCCTGGATAAACGATAAATTTAAAACCCAAATGAGAATAAGAAATTGCTTATGGAATAAAGCAAAACTAACCAAGGAAGGTGAGGACTGGATAACGTTTAAATATTGGAGGAATAAATGTACAAAGAAAATCAAACTACAAAAAAGCAACATTATATGAACAATATAAGTTGAACAACAGACCCCCCAAAATGTTGGAACTGTGTAAAAAAACTTACAAAATCCAATAAAAACAAGAGCCCCCATCAAGCTGATAAAAAATAAAGTACTGCTAGGGGGCCAGTTGGAGGTGGTGGGAATTCTAAATGAATATTTTACTGATCTGCCAGATTGAAATCTATGAGACCCAAAAATTAAAACTTCAGAAATTCTTGTCCCAGAATTCATAATAGAAATAAATCAAGATGTGGGAATGTCTTCTGGAGAAATAATAAGACCAAGATTCAGATTCAAAAAATTACTTGTTAAAAAAGTAGAGAAGGAACTAAGAAAATTAAAGATGCATATGGCTAGGGGTTTACATGGCATAGAGACCAGATTCTTGAGACTGGGCGCAGACATATTGGCCCCAATGGTAACATACTTTTGGAAGGTGGGGAAAATTATTCCCATTTTTAAAAAGGGGGGGGGTAATACAATTCCATCAAATAATAGGCTGATAGCTCTGCTCTCAGTATCATCAAAAATGCTGGAAAAATAAGTACACAAGCAATTTTATCAACATCTTGAACAATATAATCTGCTATCAGACCCTCAGCATGGGTTCAAGGCTGGGAGGTCCACTGACACTGCCGTAGTGGATTTCAATAATTTAGTAACAACATCAGTGAACTTTGGGGCAGTGTTTGTGGACCTCAGTAAGGCACTCGATCTTGTAGATCATGGGTTATTATTCAAATAGGGGTCCAACAAGAGTCATTATATTGGTTTAAGTCATACTTCTCTAGAAGACAACACTGTGTGACACATGAAAATCAAGCATCGGGTTTAAAAGAGGTGAAAAGAGGAGTTCCACAAGACTCAATGCTGGGCCCATTGGTGTTCAACGTATATGTAAATGAATTGACCAAGAAAATTACACTACAGTGCGGTACGATTATATGCAGGTGACACAGTACTGGTTGCATCCATAGATAGCCATGTCTCCTTGGAGTGAAAACTCCAGGAGGATATGGCTTCTATGGAAAAATGGTTCAAGGATTCAGGTCTGTTGTCAAACTCTAGGAAAACACAGTGCATCTTATTTTCAATAGGTCCACAAGTAAAACATAAGTTGGAAATAATACTCCTGGGTGGAAACATTGTAACTAATGTTAAAACCTATAAATAATTAGGGGGTTCTGTTATACAACAGAGTAACCTACACTGAACATATTAATATGTTAGTGAAAAAGGTGACTCAAAAGTTGGGTGCTTTGAGGAGGGTATCCTGCTGCCTCTCAAGGGTTTTGAGGTGCACACTTGTGAGGCAGCTGTTAATTCCGGTCCTTGAATATGGATCATTATTGTACATAAATTCACCTAAAAACTTTGCTGAATAAAACAGACAAGAAGTACTATAGGTTAGCAAAATTTGCATCCAAAAGCAGACATGGAATCCATCACTGTGAGGTATTTAAACAAGCATTTGTCAATGCCGAATGTTTGCTTGCTGGCATTGGCAGTGGTAGTGTAGAAGTTACAGAGCTGGGTAACAGTAATGGCAGTGAAGTATTGAACTGAAGCCAACCCCACCACCACCCTGCAGAGAGTGACAGGCATTGGGGTGTGCCTTTGGGTCGTCAGGCATAACGGCCACGCCATTTCAGTACACCCCACCCTGCAGACACTGGCAAGTGTCACGGTGTTCCTTGGGGTCTTTGGTCCTTATGCACACCCCATTCCATTAGGAAATACAGTGGGATGGGTGCGATATAGGAGAATGGGGTGAACTTTGGGGCCAAAGAGTCCAAGGCATACCTCAATGCTTCTCACTGGCTGCAGGGTGTGGAATGGTATGAGCATTACAGGTAAGAATCCCAAGTCACACCCCTGATGCCTGTCATTCTCTACAGGGTTGGGCGTTATGGTTGGAAACCCTAATACCTCAGGCATTCATTGGTATTTTCACTCCAAATGTTCAACATGGTTTTTTTGTGACCCCACCTCATGAACAGGGGGAATATCAGTTTCTTAGCTGAAAGCTGCTTATGCACAGTGACTACGGCATTTAGCACCACAGGTGCAAAAACATTCCGAACAGGATGTAAAAAATGACAGCTGTACTGTTCATGGGGAGGTGTAAAAAATGGTAATGTTGTAAATCTGCAGTAAAAATATTTAAAAAAATGGTGAAGTCATGAGCTTACATAGAAACTGTGCAATGCACACCCGTAATATAATTAGGTTGGGGATTTTTTTACAGCAGATTCTCAACTCAGGCATTTTGGTGCCTCCGATCATGAACAGTGTCACTGTGATTTTCTTTATCTGTCCCGAACAGTGATTTCCCACAGCGACCACGCATCTCTGTGCTGAAAGTGTGAAAACACACTTTGGCCATGTTGTGAAAAATGACAGCTGTACTGTAAATAAGGCAGTGTGGAAAAATGCCACTGGTGAAAATCTGGACTTAAAATATTACAAAGTCATGAACTTACGAGGGTGCGTGGAAACTGCGCAATGCTCACTCGTAACACAGTCATTTTATGGACTTTTGTCACCAAATTTTCAACATAGCCATTTTAAGACCTCTGCTCATGAACAGTGTAACTGTGATTTTCTTAATCTGTCCCAAACATTGCTTTCACACACCAACAGCACCATTGTGCGCTACATGTGCGAAAACACATTTTGGGCGGCATATGAAAAATGGCAGCTGTACTGTTTATAAGGACGTGTAATAAAATGGCAATGCTGAAAATCTGGAGTGAAAATATTAAATTTGCAAACTTATGAGCATGCATAGGAACTGCGCAATGCACGCTCGTAAAACAGTCATTTTTAAGAACGTTTTCACCAAATTTTCAACATAGCCATTTTAAGACCTCTGCTCATGAACAGTGTCACTGTGATTTTCTTAATGTGTCCCATACATTGATTTCACACATCAACTGGGCGCGCCATTGTGCGCTACACGGCGGAAACACATTTTGGGCAAGATGAAAAATGACAGCTCTACTGCTCATAAGGAGGTGTGGTAAAATGGCAATGTTGAAAATCTGGAGTGTAAATATTGAAAATTCATGAACTTGCGAGGGTAATGAGGATCCGCATAACGACGTCAGAAACAATCATTTTTGATTCTTCATCATCTTCAACATAGCCATTTTAAGACCTCTGCTCATGAACAGTGTCACTGTGATTTTCTTAATTTGTCCCGCATACTGATTTAGGCACACTGACTGCGCCTATTGTGCGCTACATGGGCGGAAACACATTTTGGGTGAGATGAAAATGACAGCTGTACTACTTATAAGAAGGTGTGGTAAAATGGCAATGTAGAAAATCTGGAGTGAAAATATTGAAAATTTGCGAACTTACAAGCATGGTAGAGGAACTGCATAATGCCGCTTGAAAGCGGTTGTTGTTTGAAATGTTTCCACCAAATTTTCAAAATAGGCTTCTTGAGAGCCTACCTTATGAATGATTGGCATAAGTGTTATTTCATACCGGTCCCAAAGGCTATTTCCCACTTAGTGATCTGCGAAATCACTCCTTCGCCCGAATAACGCCATGACAGTGACATCAATAATGAGAAGGGTCCCAAAACCCCATGTTGAAAATTTGGTGCAAAACTCAAAAAATGCCTGAGATATGCAACAAGTTGAACCCCTATCTATCCCATTACACAGCTTACTGGCATTTCCTCAGTTCATGGTCAGCTTTGAAGAGTGCAGACGTGTTCCCGGTCCACCGAAGATCGTCACACCGAGGTCCGGAGGTAAGTATGGGGTGTGGGGTGTGGGGAGGCAGGGTGCGCAGTGGGTGGGTGCAGGTTGTGGGAGGGGGCCAGGAAGACTACGTGGGACCGTTTTTTCTTCACAGGTGTTCTTTTTGTTTCCAATGATGACGCGGGACGTTTGCCACGCTGGGATGGGCTCCCAGCATGGCACAAGGATAGTTGGGGCATTCAGCTGATGGGGGATTGGGCACCCCCATCGCCCAAAACATCGATTGCCACACTGGGGTGGGCTCTCAGCGTGGCACCCAGTACTCGGGGGGGTGAGGACAGTGGAGCCAACGGGGATTGGGCACCCCCCGGCTATATCATGACCTGCCATGCTGGGGTGGGCACCCAGCGTGGCATTTGGAAGGCTTTGGGGGGCCGGGGAAGTGCAGCACAGCCGACGGGGGATTGGGCACCCCGTCGGCTATACAGTGTGTGCGTGCATGCAGGGAGGGTGCACACGCCTGTGTGTGCATGTGTGTGTGTGTGTGGGGGGGAGCTGCGCATGAGCAGGCAATATCTTATCGCTGCTCACTGAAGCGTAGCTCCCCCTTTGAACTGTATGCCACTGCATTTTGGAGCTTGTCATAGACAGCTCCATCATGCATTGGCTCACAGGGGCCACGCCTGCCAACACACTGATTGAATTGGAAGAGCGGGTGACACACCTCCAAAATCTCGGATGATGGCACGATGTTTCTTGCACATGTGTGCAAGCAAACATAACAAACATAATAAATGTATCTTAATTTTTGAAGACCTTTTTTTTTTGTGGGTGCATATGTGTCGTATGAATGAGGGATCCACTCACTGTAGATCAAGGGAGGATGTGAAATGGTGCAGGTACATGGGGGTGAACAAAGTGGTAGACAGTAAGCCCTACCAGAGTTTCAGGCTGATGTAGCACAGCGATACGGGGGAGGGGGTGAACAAAGTGGTAGACAGTAAGCCCTACCAGAGCTTCAGGCTGATGTAGCACAGCTGGACTAAGGCAAGGGAGGATGTGAAATGGTACAGGTACATGGGGGGGTGAACAAAGTGGTAGACAGTAAGCCCTACCTGAGCTTCAGGCTGATTTTGCACAGCTGGACTAAGACACAAGCACCCATGGCATGTTCTTATAGTCCCCATTTATATGTCCATTTATGTTCTTACAGCGTTGATTGCCTAACTAAGCCAAGATGTAAAACAGATACTAAAATGTCAGGTTTATTTTAGGTGACCATGTTCTTATAGTCCCCATTTATATGTCTGTTTATGTTCTTACAGCATTGATTGCCTAACTGAGCCAAGATGTAAAACAGATACTAAAATGTTAGGTTTATTTCAGGTGACCAGGATCGTAGTGGGGAGAGGGGGCAAGTGAAACAATGTCCTGAGAATGTGCTTAAACTTATTAACCGTTGCTGTGCCACGGAGTGATACACCGGTCCAGAATCCCTATACGTTCAAATTATGTTTGCAGCCTAAAGGTGTTTAGGTGGATTGCCATTTACATTACTCAGCGGCAAATCTTTTTCATACTTTTTGTGATCATCGGTTAAGATATAGCCACTATCTGATGAAACACTTGGGGGCATGAAACTGTGCTACCAGCAAGGTTGCATTTGCAAAGCCCTGAATATTTATCTGTTGATAATGAAATGAAAACTGTCAGCTGATAACATTCAGCCAGTGTCCATTGCACAGAATAGACATCTCACTGATAGATCTGGAGCAAAGGGACATGCACTTGCCAATGACACCACTACAGCTCCAGACATGGAAGAAAGAAGTTCATGCACTTTCATCGCTGTTAACTTTTTCAGCATTTTAAAACAGTTACTTAGCATCTGCACTAAGATGTTGCACGTCGCTGAACTGAATTGTGACACCAGAATCCCTGCGATCAACATTTGTCAGCAAAAGTGAATTGAAAAAAATCAATAGATGTATAAAATGGTAAGTGACATGAGTCAATAACAACATATCTGCATGTAATACTTGGCTTAAAATTTGAGCACCACCATATTCCGCACCACAGCGTCAAACAGGGATGCCTATTATAATTCAGCTAATGTCAATCAGTTTTCGAGACATAAAAAGTATTATTGTATCAGTATGGTGGCAGCAATGGGATCAGGAAATTATGAAATAAAATGCAACAGCACCCCCGTCAGCCATATGTTGTGCGGGTGGAGGGAGTGCATGAGCACCCAGGGTGGGCTGTTAGGCGGCTTCAGATTCACCGGAGAAAAGGGTGGATTCGATTGTGAGCTATGGTTGAATTTGTGTTTTCTTTTTCTATACCTAGTTTTCACTATTTTGTTAGGGCACATGTCCAACCCTAAGATGTTTAGGGTCACAAGGTGATGTGACTTCATTGAGCATCTGATTTGAGAAAGAGCTGTGTGATTCTATCTAAATGCCAGCTCACGGCAATTCAGAAAAAAAAATATTTTGAAGCTGCATTACCAGACTAAGTGTGCAGTTTAGTGAATTACCACACAGGGGTGTGTATATGACAGCACTAAAAGGCACATTAAAGTGCTTCAGTCATGAAAACCTCCCCCACTGGCTGCTGCTGAAATGCATAGCAGTATGTTCTCCTTTGTGCATTCTAGCTGTTCTTTGCTTCAGCTGCAGGTAGTACAGTACACTCAAGTTCATTTGCATAGGTTTTAGCAGCGGGGAGTTCACATTGACAGAGTCTAGTATGAGAAAACGCTTGGAATTACACATACAATGAAGTCTGAGTTTTCACATCAAATGCTGAGGTATTTTTTTTCTGGAGGATTAGAACCCATGGAGTCCATGAAGGTGTACTTTGGAGAGCTGGCGTATGTAAGGACTGTTAGGCACCCACACATTTTGGTGGTCCTGCTTTGGCAGGGAACAGTTTATTAAAGTAATGATGTGTGGCTTGTCTCTCTAAGCTAGACAAGACTACACCATTCTATCAGGCAACCAACACAGTTGATCTGTGTGTGGGGGAGGGGGAGGAGCTGCTCACTGAAGCGTAGCTCCCTCTTTCAACTGTATGCCACTGCATTTTCAACTGCTGTCATAGACAGCTTCAGCAGTGATTGGAGAACTGTGACCATGCCTGCAAACACACTGACTGAATTGGAAGATGCTGACACACCTCTGAAAAACTCAGATGATGGCACTATGTTTCTTGCACATGCGTGCAAGCAAACATAAAAAGATGGATTGGTTACAACCCAGAATGAAAACACAATACCTGTCATTGATTTGGTGCCATAAACTCATAAACTCAGAAGAGACCCATCTCCTTAGAAACTTGGTAACTTTTGAAACAACAACTACAATAAAGTATAACCTAAGACAGAATCGATTGAATATTCCCACAGATAGATCTTTTAATATACTGGGTGACTCTACATTACAAATGAGTACAGTTATGAACTGGAACGTACTGCCCAATGACTTAAAAAGTATTAAAACACATATTCTGTAGCTTTTAATCCACTTTAGAAAGAATACTTGAATCTTGTAACTGTTTTTTATGAAACTATTTTGCATGAGTACCAGGTCATAAAAGTGCACCAAGAAGAGCGCTGCAACAACCACACAGTGCAAAGCGCAAAAGGCTTTAGAGCGACAGGGGAATAATAGCTGTAGGGATTTACCATTCTTCCTGTTGCTTTATGCTTCAGCTGTGAGGGATCAAGCTGCCTTGTGCTAGGGTATCTGGTTGAGCTGCTCCTGTGGTGGAGTGGTTAGGGCACCAGCAAACAGCAATAGACCTAGGACCAAGGTTCGAATCTGGCTAGGTCTCCTGCTGAAACATTTTTTTTTTTTACAAAAAGTAGCTTCCCCCTCCCAATTTTCTCCCTGTCCCCAAAGTCCACAATACCCCAGAGTTGGTTATTTTAAGTCCAGGGGTGTGGGGGGCTGCATGAGGTGTAGCCCCCCCCACAAAAACAAAGCAGTCACATAGTTTACTATGGGGTTGTGCTCTTGTTTTTGGGTCACTATAGTATCTGTCTGTACTGCAAACCTCTGTTTTCTTGCAGCATTTATCGTTGTGTGGGTTTTCCTTGCCCAATTATGACCCTGTGCCTTTGGTATGTATATCGTATTGTAATGACACGTGATTTGTGTACTGTATTTAAGTGTGTAGTTATTTTTTTGTGTACAGGACAATGTTGAAAATAGGGGTAAAACCCTAACATTATCTGTCCTGTATAAAAATAAATTTCTATCATTATCATCATTTATTTTGAAGAAACCTATACCCAGTTTTAGGGGGTTATGTTTAAAAAATGGAAAAAATGTTTTCAATGGAAAAAGGTTTTATTTTTATTTAGTTAGATTGTTGCTAGGTAGATTAGGGCAGGTTGGCAACGAACTTTGCAGTTTCTAGGTAAATAATCAACAGTCCAATGTATTGATTTAACCAATGAAGTTATTCAGTTTGGTCTGTTTTTTATACCTCATTTTATAAGTACATAGAATTGCTGGCTGGGATGGTAAGTAAAAGTAAGAAGGTGAGCAGTTGAGGCAGATGGAGGGCAGATGCAAGGTTAGATAGGAAAAATATGATGGTTTAGGGTCCACATAAGGTTGTAGTTGTCCATATTGAAGAAATAAATGGCACTGGGGATATGTAATGACTGTTCATAAATATGCAGATTGCACTGTTAGGCACACACAGTGTAGCACTTCAGTGTACAAGCTGTGTATATATACATGGTAACCCTGCAGGTGCCATACACACCCCATTTCATACAGGTTTCATCTGGGGTTAGGGTGGAAGAAAAATGTATTCTATTTTAGATAGCAGGGGCATACCAGCTAGTTGCAATATACACACTTCTGAGCACCCCTGACCTTATGGTTATTGTCTCGATGGTCTGCAAAACTTGAACATGGATGGTCACTGTGCATGTCCAAAAGACAAATAGTGAACAAAGTGTAAATGTCAGAAAGTGTATTGTGATAACAAGGTACTCACAGTGGTGAAATAAGCCATCCAGTCTTTGAGTGTCTGGGAAGCATACACCCAGAAGCCTTACTTGGGGTAGACAGTGGCAAAATATATAGGGAACCTTGGCTTCAGCCAAGGCAGCCATAATGGAAAAGACCATATAAGCTGTTTCTGACCTGAGCATGTGAGGGCAGTGAACATCTAATTATTCTGTCACACGAGAAAGGACAGTGAACAGGCTTTGACACATGTGAATGACCTCTTCCCTCAATGGTGTGCCATGCTCATAGTGTCATGCAGTACACATGTAACCTGTGTAAATACATAGCTAGCAAGTATCATGTTCTGCCATGAATGAAGACAGATACTGTCTGCGGCTGTTGGTTCAGCACACACTGTATATGGACACCCCTTTTTGTATGCACAAACAGCTGGACCCTGTGCCACACGTCTGTGGCACTGTGTTACTCGTGGCTATGTAACATTGTCCACAATGTGGGATGTGTGTTTACTGCAAGGGACTGCACTGTTCAGTTATGACCTATTGATGCACTGATCCATTAAGGGATGTGGATGTGTGTTAGAGGGAGCAGTAGTGCTGCAGACAGCATTCCAGAACAAAGCAGGGCACCAGCAACATGGGCTGTGCGAACCAGGCCCATATAATCGCCACTACCTCACACCTGTTTGTCCCTGAATCCCTAAGCATGGAGGGCTGCAGGTACCATGATGGCAAAGGGTACTGGAAGGTGTTTGACCCTTCCACAGTAGGCAAACATGGATGCAGCACCAGTTTCCATGGCAATATAAATGGTTGGCATGGGGGGGCGAAAAGCACAAGATGTCAGGGCAGGTATAAGGGCAAAAGTGGCCACAATCAACTCCACAGCAACCAGAGGCAGCAGAAATAATCAATGCCTCATCTTATGAACTTTCTGAGACCAAGAAACCTGTCATTAATAAGGGCCTTTCCTTTGTGCCCACAACAAAATTTTATTTATTTGCAACATTTATATAGACTTTCACCATTTCGTCCACAGCTTTAGCTTGAATTCTTTTTAAAGATTTGTGGTCACCTTCACAAATTTAACACATTCAGGTACTTTGATCTACAGTAACTACTGTACCTCAGCAGTTCATCATTTTCTTTGTATCTATTTGTTTTTTCATTCTTTGATTCTTGGCGCCTGATTCTTTAACAGCCCAGAATGATGTAAGTTGCTTGCCACAACTTGCGTCATAGCGATATGCACCTGGGAAAGTTTGTGCAAGTTGGTGCTGTGAACTCTGATGCTGCGCTGATGGAAGCAGCTGCAGGAGGACCTATGCAAGCTAGAGGAGTGGTCAGAGAGGTGGCAGCTGGGGTTCAATGCAAAGAAGTGTAAGGTTATGTACTTTGGGGTGAAGAACCCAAGGAGAGAATACTGACTGGGGGGTTAAGCTGAGGATCACTGAGGAGGAGGGTTAATGATAACAGGGACCATGAACAACACTGCCCAGTGCAGGAGAGTGGCTGCAAAAGTGAACAAAACACTGAGGTGCATAGCGAAGGGGATTTTGTCCAGGCAAAGAGAGGTGATCTTGCCCCTGTACAGGTTGCTGGTAAGGCCACACTTAGAGTATTGTGTGCAGTTTTGGAGGCCATACATAAAGCATGATATCAAGCTACTGGAAGGGGTGCAGAGGAAGGCATCAAAGATGATATGTGGAATGAAGGGGAGAGAGACTATGACAGCAAGCTGGGAGACCTGACTATGTACACTCTGGAGAATAGAAGGGACAAGGGGGACATGATAGAGACATTCAAGAATCTGAGGGAAATCAATAAGGATGGGGCAGATGGGGCCTTTAAGTTAAGGAGGGGTAGGTTCTCCGGGGGGGCATGGGCTAAGACTAGAGGGGGGAAGATTTAGGAAGGAAGTGAGGAGGCACTATTTCACAGAGAGGGTGGTAGCAAAATGGAACACCCAACCACAAAGGGTGGTATCATGTACATTTATGAACAGCTTCAAAAGGACATGGGACAGGGAATGGGGGAGAGTGAGGGTGGGGGAGGTGGGGTGGCTGTGGGCTGACAAAGGAGAGGGGGGTGGGGCAGCTGCAAACTACGGGTGTTGGCTGCACACTCAAGCAGACTTAGATAGACCGTGTGGTCTGTTTCTGCTGGCACATTCATATGTTCGTATGTTTGTATATACAGCGGCATCCAGCACCACACACTATCAAACCAGTCCAAGGTGCATGTTCTCGTGAATGAAGTAGGCAGGGAACAGAAAGTTTCTGTTCAAAAACTTGTTTAATTAATAGCACATGTTGCACTTGCAAAGCCACAAAAGGTTGCACAACTAAAATGCAATCAACAGCATTACAAAGTGCAAGTGCTGTAATTCAGATTTGACTGCCACCAAATGCCTGATAAACCTTACCCAGTGCTTCGACTCAAATGCTGAGTCCTCCTCAGACGGCATGGCTAAGAGGGAGATGACATAACATCTAAATACTGTATAGTAGGTTATTTTTGCTTTCTGTTTATTTTTACTATTGCCAAAAATCAGCACAAATAAACAGATAGTGAAATTTTCTGAAACAGAGCAAGACATGATGAACTGTAATGGGTAGCCTGTAACCAAGCCACAACTACAGTATCCGCTGCTTAAAAGCTATAAGCAAACAATATGTGGTCAGGTAGGATGGTGACTGAGTCACAGGCCAGGTATTAGCAAAGCTTTAGCAAATATTTAAAATTTAAAAAAAAATTAACTTAATTTGATCTCAGTACCCTTCTCCCTCACCTTCTCCCTCTGTCCTTGTCACAGTCTGTAAAACAAAACAGAGTTTAAGTGATGTGGAACAAGGAAGTTCTGAATTCATTACATCATCGAAGAAAATTACCATATAGAGACAACTACTGTGTGCCTTGTAGATTTCAGTTTCCTTAAAGCCATGCACAATATCATCACAGTGGGTTATCATGGAGTTGAAGCTCACTTCAAGCCACTGTGTGAGATGTTATTTTAAAGTGTGCAGCTTCAGATTGATGTTCAGATCTTGCCTGCTGCAATCTTATTGGAAACAAGCCTGGCATACAAGCTAGTAACATTTTGTTTTAAGAAGTCTTTGAAGAGTTTATTTACTGAGACATATAGGGGCTACAGGGCATCAGTGCAGAATGCAGGGACATAGATAGGAATAAAGCAGTAATTCTAAATTTTTTTAATGACTATCCCTGTTGTATGTGCCCCCAAAAATGTCTAGTTTGATCAGGGCTTTCAGTTCTGCTGGCAGTCCAAGATTCTGTTTTGTGTATGTGAAACAGGGCACCATCCCATTGTCAATGAAAGCTACCATGGTCTCCTCATTGGACCAATGATTATGAGATTCAGTAAAGTGCAATACAGTGGACATGACAGAAACATTCAAATGACATGATAGAAACATTCAAATACCTCAAGGGTATCAATAAATTAGTGCAGGGTTGCATACTGCACAGAAAGAGGTGCTGAAGGATAACGGGGCATAATGTGAAGCTGGAAGGGGGGGAACATAGCGAGGATGTGAGGAAATATTTCTTCATGGGAAGGGTGGTGGATGCCTGGAACTGCCTCCCAGCAGAGGTGGTGGTGGTACCAAAATGGTAACAGGTTTCAAACATGCATGGGATAGACACAGGGAGAGCTTAGTAACAGTGCTGGGGGGAGGGAGTTAAGTCTGGAGATCAGTTAGGGTCTATGGGAGCACAGTAGGTAGGGACTTTATGGCAGACTAGGTGGAACAGGAGGTCCTTTTCTGCCAACAGCTTCTATGTTTCCATGTTTCAGGGGGGAATTTGTGTAGTGGATTACATGCAGAAGTCTTCCCCTTGTATATGACCTGAGGAGACAGCATGTCTCCTACAAGGGTGCAAGCCAGAACAACTAAGATTTGTCTTTTGTTTCCAAGTCCAGTAACTGAAACCTGTTTAGAGTCAGCAGCAGCCATTGTCACTCCAAGACAAGAAGCTTGTTTACACCTGTCTCATCCGTAGAAATATAGACTTTGATGGCAGATAAGGACCGCTTGGCCCACCTAGTCCGCCCCTTTCCCTAACTACAGGATAAGCTGCAGATCTTAATTAACCAACAGCCTGTTTCTTCCTACCTCCCCACAAGAATTGCCTTATGTCTGTCCCATGCATTCTTGAATTCTCCCACAGTTTTAGACCCCACAACCTCCTCAGGAATGCTGGTCCATGCGTCCACTACCTTCTCTGTGAAAAAATACTTCTTCACATTACCTCTGAGCCATCCCCCCTCTATTTTCAAATTGTGTCCCCTTGTCCTTGCACATCTCTTTTTCTGAAAGATGCTACCCTCTTGGACTGTTTTGATTCCAATGAGGTACCTAAAAGTTTCTATTATGTCCCCCCTCTCCCTCCTTTCCTCAAAGGTATACATATTAATCTCCTTTAGTCTCTCCTCGTATGGCTTCTCTTGCAGACCCTGCACCATTTTAGTTGCCCTCCTCTGGACTGCCTCCATCTTGTATATATCCTTGCAGAGACATGTTAATGGACAGTTAGTGCGGGATCAACTCCTGGGCACATGGTTGTGAAATTCTTTTAAAAAAAGGAGCATTATGCCAGCCCAATGGTGCTGAGGGTTGAGGAGCTGGACACCACACCACGCCAGTGACCTATGTTTGGGAGCGAGTTTGAGGCAGCCAATCTTCACCTCTGCCCTCAGGCCATTGGATTTATTATGGGAGCACTGAGGTGCCAATGGTGGCCCTGCTCCAGTTACTATACAACTGCAGGTACCAAGATGAAGCCATACCATCTGGATGATGGATACATGTAAACATTGCAGACTTGTCCCACAAGGCTTTTGGCCAGTGATGATTTCCCCTCACACATGCTGCTACCATGTGCAAACACACAGGGATACCATTGCGATTGTTTGCATAACCACACAAGGATATCACAAAGGTACATTATGTATTGGTGGAGAATAGCATAACAATCTCTGGGTGGAACATGTGCTTAGTTGATTTCCCTGACACATGACACACAGCTGTCAACTGCACACACAACTGAATACCATCCATCAATACCCTAGTACTTTCTGCTGGGATACATGAGGACAGCATCACTCAATGCCCTACCACAGTCCACATGTATCCCAGCACCCACATCACCAACAGCTGAAAAGATTCTAGGACCCAGACAGGAAGATCCCAACATAGCACCAGAATAAGGCACCCTACAGGAACAGAGCACATGAACAGATGTTGGCATGCCACTGAACAAACAAAACACTGTACGGGGACAAATGAAACAGCAAGAGACTGAATATATATGTAATCAATAACCCACAACAGGACATGCTTTTCTGGAGAATTAATACCACCCAGGGCGCAATTTGAAGGCATGAGGCCAAGAGCCAAGTGACTTTCAACAAACCTAGGAAGAGCATTAATTCTCAAGAAATGCAGGCCCTGTAATGGATTATTGCATTTATAAAATGCACATTGTTTTATGGAAAAATGATTTATTTTTCTTTAGCTAGATTGCTGCTAGGTAGGGTTAGGTGAGTTTGGCAACAAGGAATGTGTGCCTTTGAATGAACCCAGAAACTGCATAATTACAACTGCAGAGGGGGCTCAGGGGAGAACAATCACTGGCTGTTCCACCGAGGGGGTGGGTTACAGCACGCTTCATAAGCCTGAGCCACCCAAATGGAAGAAAACTGCAGGCACCATCCTTAAGACGATCCCATGCCCACAGGTGAGAGCTGCCAAAGGCCAATAATAACAGCTGCTGCAGACTACAAACTGTGAAGTTGCTTTAGCGGAGCACATCCGGTGATGTCACTTTAAAGACTGCTGCTATCTTATTCATTCAGCTGCTATTGACTGTGTGTGTGTGTGCCAGTTTTGCATTAATTACAGCTGCAGAGGGGGCTTGGGGCAGACCGGTCACTGGCAGTTCCACCGAGGGGGCAAGCTACGGCATGCTTCATAAGCCAGAGCTGCCCAAAGACGTGAGCGCCATGGCATGAGTGCCACTCTGTGAAAATATCCTGTGAGTAAGTATTAGGCTGAGTGGGGTATTTTATATGTTATAGTTTTTATGTTTGCTTGCACGCATGTGCAAGAAACATACTGCCACCATGCAACTTTTCGTAGGTGTGCTACCCCGCTTCCAATGCCCTGGTCCTTCTTACAGGTGCAGCCTCACCCCACCAATAAATGTCAGAGCTGTCTATGACAGCAGTTCAGATATAGTGGCATACAGTTTAAAGCAAAAGACCGCTACAATGAGTGGTGGTAACGTGTAGGCAATTTGCATACTGCCATCGGCAGTATGCAAAGTGCCTACATGTCAGCACTGCATCTGAACAGCTGTCATAGCCAGCTCTGTTTTTCCTTGGATTCCCCCCCACAAATGCCCAAGAGCCTACCCCAGCGTGCACATGCACTCCCCCAACCCCCGCACACTGTATGGCCAATGAGGGTACCCAATTCCCCGTCGGCTCCACTGCCCCCCAAACAGACTTCCAGGTGCCACGCTGGGAGCCCACCCAGCATGGCAAAAGTCCATATGGCCAACGGGGGTGCCCAATACCTCGTCGGCTCCACTGCCCCCCCAAACAAACTTCCAGCTGCCACACTGGGAGCATGCCCCAGCATGGCAAAAGTCCATATGGCTGACAGGGGTGCCCAATCCCCCATCAGCTCCACTGTCCCCCCAAACAAACTTCCAGCTGCCACGCTGGGAGCCCACCCCAGCATGGCAAAAGTCCTGCGTCATCTCAAAAAAAAAAAAAACACACCTATAAGAAAAAAACAGTCCTTCACTGACTCTCTCACCCTCCCCAATCCGGCCCACCCTCTGGCAAGACTCTCACCTCACCCCATACTTACCTCTGGATGCTGGTGTGATGATCTTTGGTGGACCGGGAACACATCTGCACTCTTCAAAGCCAACCGCGAACTGAAGAAATGCTGGTGAGCTGTATAATGGCATAAATGTTTTTTTTTCAACTTTAGTGCATATCTCGGCCATTTTTGGGAATGTTTTCACCAGACTTCCAACATGGGGTTCTTGGGATGCCACCTCATGAATTCAGTCACTGTCATTTAATTATTCAGTCCCAAAAGGTGATTTCGCGGTCACTATGCAGAACCACCTTTCGGGACCGGTTAACAAAACAACAGTGTCACAGTTCATGAGGTAGGCCACCAAAAACCCTATGTTGCAAATTTGGTGAAAGAAATCCAAAAAATGACTGTTTTATGAGCGTGCATTGAGCAGTTGCCACACATGCTCATAACTTGGTGAATTTGTAATATTTTCACTCCAGATTTTCAACATTGGCATTTTCCACACCTCCTTATGAACAGTACAGCTGTCATTTTACATATCCTGGCTGAAATTTGTTTTTGCACTTCCGGGCGCAGAATAGCATGGTCGCTGTGGGAAATCAGTTTTAGGGACAAATTAAGAAAATGACAGTGACACTGTTCATGAGCAGAGGTCCTAAAATGCCTATGTTGTAAATCTGGTGATGAAAGTCCATAAAATGACAGTGTTACAAGCACGCATTGAGCAGTTTCCACACACCCTTGTAACTTTGCAAATTTGCAGTATTTTCATGCCAGATTTTCAACACTGGCATTTTTCACACACCCTTATGAACAGTACAGCTGTAATTTTTCACATCCTGCCCAAAATGTGTTTTCACACCTCTGACGTACAATGGCGTGGTTGCTGTGGGAAATGAACTTTTGGGATAGATTAATAAAATCACAGTGCCACTGTTTATGAGGGAGGTCCCAAAATGCCTATGTTGAAAATGTGGTTAAAAAATCCCAAAAATAATTGGGTTACGGACGTCCATTGTGCAGTTTCTATGCATGCTTATGACTTCGATTTTTCATATTTTCACTCCAGATTTTCAACATTGCCATTTTTTTACACCTCCTCATGAACAACATAGTTGTCATTTTTCACATCCTTCCCAAAATGTGTTTTCATACCTGTGGCACCAATGTCACAGTGGCTGTTCTTCATGAGGTCGGGTCACAAAAAGACCATGTTGAAAATTTGGAGTGAAAATACCAACAAATGCCTACGGTATTAGGGCTTCCAACTGTAACACCCCACCCTCTGAAGACTGACAGGCTTCTGGGGTGTGACTTGGGATCATCAGCTGTAATGCTCCCTATTCCACCCCCACCCCCAGCCTGCAGCCAGTGACAGGCATTGTGGTGTGCCTTGGATTGTTCGACCACAAAGTTCACCCCATTCTCCTATACTGCACCCATCTCAGCATATTTCCTTATGGAATGGGGTAATTATAAGGCCCAAAGACCCAAAGCACACCGCAACACTTGTAAGTGTCTACAGGGTAGGGTGAGGTGAAATGGCATGAGTGTTACAGCTGATGACCCAAATGCACACCCC
Source organism: Neoceratodus forsteri (assembly GCA_016271365.2). Taxonomy (NCBI): domain Eukaryota; kingdom Metazoa; phylum Chordata; order Ceratodontiformes; family Ceratodontidae; genus Neoceratodus; species Neoceratodus forsteri. Next base: position 151,004,673 of record CM028133.1, on the reverse strand, counting down.
AATGCCTGTCACTCTTTGCAGGGTGGGGGCGAGGTTGGCTTCAGTTCAATACTTCACTGCCATTCCAATTATGCACCTCTCATTCCTGCACTACCAACATCAATGCCAGCGAGACAACATTTGGCATTGACAAATGCTTGTTAATGACTATACCTGTTGTATGTGCCCCCCAAAATGTCTAGTTTGATCAGGGATTTCAGTTCTGCTGGCAGTCCAAGATTCTGTTTTGTGTATGTGAAATAGGGCACCATCCCATTGTCAATGCAAGCTACCATGGTCTCCTCATTGGACCAATGATTATGAGATTCAGTAATGTGCCATACAGTGGACATGACAGAAACATTCAAATGAAATGATAGAAACATTCAAATACCTCAAGGGTATCAATAAATTAATGCAGGGTTGCATACTGCACAGAAAGAGGTGCTGAAGGACAAGGGGGCATAATATGAAGCTGGAAGGGGGGAAGCATAGCGAGGATGTGAGGGAAATATTTCTTCATGGGAAGGGTGGTGGATGCCTGGAACAGCATCCCAACAGAGGTGGTGGTGGTGAGTACTGAAATAGTAACAGGTTTCAAACATGCATGGGATAGGCTGGGGGGAAGGGGTTAAGTCTGGAGATCAGTTAGGGTCTATGGGAGGACAGTAGGTAGGGATTTTATGGCAGACTAGGTGGAACAGGAGGTCCTTTTCTGCCAACAGCTTCTGTGATTCTATGTTTCAGGGGGGAATTTGTGTAGTGGATTACATGCAGAAGTCTTCCCCTAGTAAATGACTTAAGGAGGCAGCATGCCTCCTACAAGGGTGCAAGCCAGAACAACTAAGACTTGTCTTTTGTTTCCAAGTCCAGTAACTGAAACTTGTTTAGAGTCAGTAGCAGCCATTGTCACTCCAAAACAAGAAGCATATTTACTCCTGTCTCGTCCATAGAAACATAGACTTTGATGGCAGATAAGGACCGCTTGCCCACCTAGTCTGCCCATTTCCCTACCTACAGGATAAGCTGCAGATCTTAATTAACCAATTGACTGTTTCTTCCTACCCCCCACAGGAATTGCCTTATGTCTGTACCATGCATTCTTGAATTCTCCCACAGTTTTAGACACCACAACCTCCTCAAGAAGGCTGTTCCATGCATCCACTACCCTCTCTGTGAAATAATACTTCCTCACAGTGCCCCGGAACTGCCCCCTTCTATCTTTAAATTGTGTCCTCTTGTTCTTGCACATCTCTTTTTCTGAAATATGCTACCCTCTTGAACTTTGTTGATTCCATTGAGGTACCTGAAAGTTTCTATCATGTCCCCCCTCTCCCTCCTTTCCTCAAGGGTATACATATTAAGTTCCTGTAGTCTCTCCTCGTATGGCTTCTCTTCCAGACCCTGCACCATTTTAGTTGCCCTCCTCTGGACTGCCTCCATCCTGTATATATCCTTGCAGAGACATGTTAATGGACAGTTAGTGCGGGATCAACTCCTGGGCACATGGTTGTGAAATTCTTTTAAAAAAAGGAGCTTTATGCCAGCCTGATGGTGCTGAGATTTGAGGCGCTGGACACCACACCAGTGACCTAAGTTTGGGAATGAGCTCGAGGCAGCCAATCTTCACCTCTGAGCTCAGGCCATTGGATTCATTATGGGAGCACTGAGATGCCAAAGGTGGCCCTGCCCCAGTGGTTGCAAGGCAGGGGGTTGCCTGAGAGGTGAGTCGTGGATGGATCAGGGATTTTCAAAGGCAGGGAGGATCTTAGATGGGGCAGCATAAGCTGGCTGACTTAGAGAGGTCCTGAAGCTGGTGACTGGAGGGAAAAAGAATTAAAAAAAACAAAAACAGCTTTTACATGTTGAAAGTCATATAGTGCTTTATAGGCTGTTTTGTGTCATTTCTTTTGCTGAAACCCATACAATTCAAGAACGAACCCCCATGCCCATTGATATGTTGAGTGACTACCATTTTCAACGAGTAACTAATGTGCATTAGGTTTAACAATGCCCAGTGCCACAGCGTGAATAACATGGGCATTAACTACAACCCCTGCCACTCACAGAGATCTGACAATTTGCCTTAGTTGTTTTTCCAAATCCTCAACTAAATGGGTTGGGTGGCCTTGATGTTTTTTGGGCAGCAGGGGAAATAGTGTTGTAGGGTCTGATGTTTTTCTTAGCTCAATGGGGTAGTCCATTTTAAAGTCCCTCATGGTACTTTCATTAATTCTACAACTAGGTTTGTACTGATGAAAGCATACCACTGCCATAACCCAATACTCAGTATTTGCCAAGTCCAAATCAGGTCCCAGGGGTGTAATTTGTCTACATGGCTGGGAAGCTTCTCTTTGATGGTGATGGGACTGATGCTGCTAACTCTTTAGCCACAGAAGCAGCTACATTAATATCACCTTCCAAGCTCTCAGTTAATTCAGCACTGTCAACAGAGCTGGTTTCCAAAGGGTACTTTCTTTTTCCTGGAGCAACAGACTGAACCCATTTTAGCAGTGATATCCCTTTTTATGTTGATTGCGCGCATGCGCAAGAAACATGTTGTGGCAGCTTTCCCCACAGGCAGGTTGTGGAGGCGCGGCACTGTTCTGCCCAATGCCCCCACAGCCTGCAAAGGCTTGTCCCCGTCCCCCAATGCCGTGGCATGCTGCTGGTGACAGTAGTTCAGCCAGCATGCCACAACCTTCTAAAAAATCAGTCACTGCAATCAGGGGCCACCTCATCATTGCAGCGTCAGCCATCTGCTGCAATGAGAGAGCGACCCGTCATTGCAGGGCAAGATGTAGGATCCCTGATATTGTTTGTGAACATGGCGGTGGCTTGCCGCCATATTCACAAACAATATTACCCCACCATGTTTATATGCCGGCCGGGCACCACTCCCCCATCAGCATAATGTAACCCCCGGTTTATTGTTGTCTGCCGGTAAGGGTGCCCAATCCCGTTGGCAGAAGAATCCCCACCCTCTTGTTGTTTGCCAGGGGGTGCCAAATCCCCATCGGCTACAGCTGACCCCCAAAGCAAGACTCCGGTGGCACACTGGGAGCTCACCCCAGTGTGCCACATGCCCCTGTAAAGTTAAAAACAGTCCCGCAATGTTTTTTTTACCTGAAAAATAGGAAACAGTTCCTCGTAGTCTCCCTGCCCCCTTCCCACAACCCGCACCCACCCACTGTGCACCCTGCCTCCCCACACCCCCCTCACCCCATACTTGCCTCCGGAGTCCAGTGCGACGATCTTCGGTGGACCGGGAACACGTCTGCACTCTTCAAAGCTGTCCGCGAACTGAGGAAATGCCGATAAGCTGTATAATGTAATAAATAGGGTTTTTGCAACTTTAGTGCATATCTCGGGCATTTTTTGGAATCTTTTCACCAAATTTTCAACATGGGGTTTTTGGGACCCCTCCTCATGAATTCTTGAACTGTCATGGCATTAATCAGCCCTGAAAGGTGGTTTTGCGGTCACTGCATGGAATAACCCTTCGGGGCTGATTAACGAAATAACAGTGCCAGTGTTCATGAGGTGGGCTCTCAAAAAGCCTATGTTGCAAATTTGGTGGAAAAAAATCCAAAAAATTACTGTTTTACGAGCGTGTGTTGCACAGTTGCTACGCCCGCTCGTAACTTCATGAAGTTGCAATATTTTCATGCCAGATTTTCAACATTGGCATTTTGTCACACCTCCTTGTGAGCAGTACAGCTGTCATTGTTCACATCCTGGCCAAAATGTGTTTTCGCACTTCCAGTGCAGAATAGAGCAGTCGCTGTGGGAAATCACTGTCTGGGATAGAGTAAGAAAATGACAATGATACTGTTCATGAGCAGAGGTCCTAAAATGCCTATGTTGAAAATTTGGCGATGATAGCCCATCAATTGACAGTGTTACAAGTGTGCATTGCGCACTTTCCACGCACCCTTGTAACTTCGCAGATTTGTAATATTGTCACACCAGATTTTCAACAGTGGCATTTTTTCACACCTCCTCATAAGCAGTACAGCTGTCATTTTTCACATCCTGACCAAAATGTGTTTTCACAGATCCGGCGCAGAATAACATGGTCGCTGTGGGAAATCAGTGTTTGGGACAGATTAAGAGAATGGCAGTGGCACAGTTCATGAGCAGAGGTCGTAAAATCCCTAAGTTGAAAATTTGGTGAGGAAACTCCATAACATGACTGTGTTACAAGCTTGCATTGAACTGTTTCCACGCACCCTTGTAACTTCGCAAATTTGTAATATTATCATGCCACATTTTCAACAGTGCATTTTTAACACCTTATGAACACTACAGCTGTCATTTTTCACATCCTTGCTAAAATATGTTTTTGCACTCCTGCCGGAGAATAGCATGGTCACTCTGGGAAATCAGTGTTTGGGACAGATTAAGATTGACTGAGTGAGATGGGGGAGTGACCGAGCTCAACTGAGCTCTGTCGGGACTGCTGTGGATTTGTTTCTGGGCAGACAAAGGCCCCAACACAAGAGCCCAGTACAAAAGGGCCACCTACAGCACTGGGAGAAACAGAAAGAGAGAGTGACTGAGGGAGAGGGAGTGAGCGAACTCACCGAAGCACTGTCAGGACTGCTGCGGATTTCTTTGTGGACAGAAAAAGGCATCAAAGCAGGCAGGGGATCAGTACAAAAGGCCATCCTGCAGCAGTGGGAGAAACAGTACAAGTGAGTGAGACAGGGGGACTTAGTGAGCTCAGTGGAGCTCTATCAGGACTGCTGCAGATTTCTTTGTGGGCAGAAAAAGGCACCAATGCAGGCAGGAGCCCCGTACAAAAGGGCAGCTTGCAGTGCCAGGACAAACAGAATGAGCACATGAGAGAGGGAGACTGAGTGACCTCAATGGAGCTCTGTCAGGACAGCTGCAGATTTTTTTGTGGACAGACAAAGTGCCAGAGCAGCCAGGAGCCCCATACAAAAGTGTAGTCTGCAGCGTCAAGAGAAACAGAATGAGTGAGTGACAGAGCGGTAGTGAGCGAGCTCAATGGAGCTCTATTGTGACTTCTGAGGATTTCTTTGTGGGCAGAAAATGCAGCAATGCAGGCAGAAGCCCCTGTACAAAAGGCCAGCTTGCAGCGCTGGCAGAAACGGAATGCGTGAGTGACAGAGGGGGAGTAGGCAAGCTCAATGGAGCTGTGTTGGGACTCCTTCCAATTTCTTTCTGGCCAGAAAAAGCCACCAATGCAGGCAGGAGCCCAGTACAAAAGGGCAGCCTGCAGCGCCAGCAGACACAGAACAAGCAAGTGAGGGAGGGGGAGACAGTGAGCTCAACGGAGCTCTGTTGGGACTGCTGCAGATTTGTTTGTGGACAGAAAAAAGCAGCAATGCATGCAGGGGCCCAGTACAAAAGGGCAGCCTGCAGTGGCAGGAAAACCAGAATGAGCGAGTGAGCGAGCTCAATGGAGCTTTAATGTAACTGCTGCAAGTTTCTTTGTGGGCATAACAAGGCAGCAGCACAGGCAGGAGCCCAGTAGAAAATGGCAGCCTGCAGCGCCAGCAGAAACGGAATGAGTGAGTGAGAGAAGGGGAGTGAGCGAGCTCAACGGAGCTTTGTCAGGACTGCTGCAGATTTCTTTGTGGGCAGAAAAAGATGTTAACAGAGGCAGGAGCCCAGTACAAAAGGGCAGCCTGCAACGCCGGGAGAACCAGAATGAGTGAGTGAGACAGGGGCAGTGAGCGACCTCAACGGAGCTCTGTCGGGACAGCTGCGGATTTCTTCCTCGGCAGAACAAGGTGCCAATGCAGGCAGCAGCCCAGTACAAAAGAGCAGCCTGCAGCACCAGGACAAACAGACTGAGCCAGTGACAGAGGTCCACTGAGCGAGCTCAACAGACCAATGCAATCAACATTTGGCAGTGACAAATGCTTGTTTTTTTTACAGTTGAAAGACAGAGACAGAGACAGCAGCTCTGGTATTCAAGAAGAGCACTGTGCGAGAGCTGACCTATGTACACATATGTACACCACTGACTGCTGCTGAGTAGGTGTCTGAGCAGATGTGAAATGGATTATAATTACAGTTGCCTGACAACAATTAGAAAGCAGATTGTAGCTGATAGTCACTGATTGTCAGTATTCCTGTATTTCTGGGTAAGCCTAATTCTAGCAGTTAGCAATATGTGTAGCAGGTTAAATATGCTAAATATACCAGGTGCAAAGTAAACCTGCAATACAGTAATCATGTTCACTTGACATCAGCTTAGTTACCATGGGAATCTCTCAAGACAATTAAAGACAGATAGTTAAGTAAACAAATGTGCTACAGTTCATAACGCCATAAGGTACTGACTTAAAAAGAGTACTGTAGAAGGATGTGGGAATAGACAACACTGACACAATACATTCGGTTTAAAACACACAGTTGGCTTTGTGTAAATTTTATTACTTCATAAAATTCATTAAAAAAATGTATCTCCAAATAAAAATAATAAACTAAATCAGATCTTTAACACACATCAGATGTGAGTTCCAGCACTGTTCTCCCTTAACGGATGCTGCCACAGAGTAGAAAGCTAGTTATAGCAATAATTTCCACCATCTTCTGTGTTTGAATCTACCTGTACTTCCTCACAATACCATGGCCAAGGCTTGACTGACTAAGTCCATGAGGGCTTTGTATTGCAACAGCTTGTGACATCATCAGATTAGCTGATCCACCCCTCTATCTAATAAAATAATTCTGCACTAGTACAAACATTTTTGGGGGATCAGTATAAACATATCCCTTTATATTTTATTTATTGAAGTGTTTCACCAGGAGGCACACTGAACAGCAAGTTGCTTGTCTCACGGTGCAACCTGGGGGAAGGGGTTACATAGAGTTGTGAAGGATGATCAGTTACGATAGTATGTGGGTAGTACAAACAATACAACATTGTAAGATTGTGCAACAGTTGGAATGCAAGGTATTGTACAATAAACAGTAGTGCAACATTGGGTAAATTACAATACATGTCCAAAATCATAACAAAAGAACATATAAACATACAAAACAGTAATAATGTGATAGAACCATTTATAGTGCATGAGTATAGCAGGAACAGGCTCAAGGTCATACACAAGTGCTGCTGGAGTAAAACGGATAGGGTTAGGTTGTGCACACTGGTGACCCAAAAGGCAGGTGGAAAAGAGAGGGGGAGAGGCAAGAACTGAATATGAGGAGATGGGGTAGCCATTTCCTGATTTCCCCCTTCAGGAAGTTGAGAACCCTGCCTTGGGGGGGGGGGTCATGGTAGGAAGGCAGAAACTGTGGATAGGCATTAAGGCGGGTTAAAGCAGGAACAGCTGAGGGAAAGGTAATTGTGCAGGGCAGAGGTAAGGGAGTAGTTGGAGGAGGAGTGTCGTATTTCAGGGGCGAGGGAATTCCACATTTTAGGGAAACAATGGGCAAAACCAGTCTGACCAATGAGGGTGGAGCAGCGAGGGACCCTCAAGGTGCAGTCTTCATTTGATCTGAGAGAGTGGGTGGGGGGAGGTGGAGTGGAGAGAGAGGATGAGAGATAGGAGAGGAGCCCCCAGAACCAGAATTTGGAGGTTAATTTGGCACAGTGAGAGATGCGTCTGTGAGATAGTGGAAGGAAGATTAGAGAGCAAAAGAGTTCACAGTGGTGGAAGCAGGAAGGGGAGTCAATCGCAAAGTGGCACAAGGAGTTAAAGAGAGTGTCCAACTTGGTCAGGGAAGATTTGGGAGCAGCACCATAGACTACATCACAGTAATCAAAGATGGGGAGTATCATCTTCTGGACAATTTCGCACCTCACAGTCAGCGGGATGCAACTATGGTTCCTGTGCAGAGCAGCAAGCTTGGGGTGCAGTTTCTTTAGTATAGCATCGATATGCACAGAGAAGTTGAGGTGTTGGTCCAGCCAACTACCCAGATATTTAAATGAGGAGGTGTCCTCCAAGATGGTCCCATCAAGGGTGTGGAAGGTGGGTAGGGCCGGGAGCCTAGAGAGTCTCTGCCTCATGCAAAAGGTCATTGAGACTGTCTTCTTAGCATTTAGAAAAAGCTGGTGAGAAGTAAACTAGAGCTGAACTTGGTTGAAGTTATGCTGTAAGATGGTTTCCACAGCAGCAGAGTTTTTGGCGAACTGTACAAAACAGTATTGTCAGCGTACATGTGGCTAGAAGAGGATGAGCAGGCTGTGGAAAGATCATTAAGGAAAATGGAGAAGAATAGGGGACCAAGCACTGAACCCTGAGGAACACCAGTGTTGATGCAGAGTGGAGGGGAGATGGAATCAAGGATTCTCACCAATTGGATCCTGCCAATGCGGTAGGATTTAAACCATTTGGTGGCTGACAGAGCAAGGCCAGCTGAGGAGAGTGAATCAAGAAGCAGGGTATGGGAAACAGTGTTGAAAGCTTTGGCTAGGTCAATAAAGATGGCTGAGATGATCAGGCCATCATCCATCCATGAAAGGATGGAGTCAGTAAGCCTAAGGAGACAGGTGGTTGTTGAGTGGTTCTTCTGAAAACCAGATTGGAAGGAGGTGAAGAAGGAGGAATCAGAGAGGAAGGGTGATAGTTGAGAGAGAACTAAATGTTCTTGAAGTCTGGCAAGGGTAGGAAGGAGAGAAATGGGATGATAGTTGCCAGAAGTGGATGTGTCACCACTCTTGGGAAAAGGAAGGACTGCAGCATGTTTTCAAGATGAGGGTACTTGGGCATGAGGGCTCAAGTATAAGTTGAGTGAGGTTTAGAGCAGTGACATCACTGCACAGCTTGTTTAACTTGGGAGACAACCAATTTAGATTCATGTCACCCATTATGAAATGTTCACCAGACTGTGAGAGGGAGGTGATATTGGCCAAGAGTTCAGTCGTGACAGAGGGTTGAATGCTTGGGCAGCAATAGATGCCAGCCACAAAGACTGGGATTGAGAAAGGAAGGGTAATGCGGGTAACAAGGGCTTCATAGGTAGCTGGGATGGAGGTAGATAGGGTGGTAGTAAATTGCAGTGAGGACAGGATATACGTGGCCACTCCCCTTCCACGACCTGATCGATCTTGTCTGGAGATGGAATACCCAGGGATAGCAATGGCACTGCCAGTGGTGCTTTTTTTGAGCCATGTCTCGGTAATAATTAGGATGTCAGGGGTGTGTGAAATCATAAGAGTTTGTAGGAGGTCGATTTTAGGTAGCAGGCTGCAGATGTTCAGGTGGAGGAGATTCAGCCCGTTAAGAAGGGTTGTAGTGGAAGTGGGGTTTGGAGACACATTATTTGAGTAAGGAGCCAGGGTAGGAGAAGAAACAGGGCCAGGGTTGGGGTGGATGTTCCCTAATAAAAGAAGGAGGAGGGCAAAGATGAAATAGTGAAGTTTAGGACTTTTGTAATTGGAGTAGGAAATAAGGGAGGGAGGGTTGGAGAGAAGGAGATAAGGAAATGAAGAAAGGCAAAGTGACTAGGAAGGGGAAAACAGAGAGGCTGGAGGGTAGTAGGGAAAGTGGGGTCTGTTTAAAAGGGGAGCTGTGGGGGTGATTGACAGAATGGAGAAGGTATCTGGAAGGGAAGGGGAGAGAGAAGTGGCAATAGGTGTAGAGGGGGAGACTGGGATAAGAGTAAGAACCAGGAAGAGTGTGAGTAGGAGGGAGATGTAAGACATTCTGGGTAGAGTAGTAGAGGCTTTCTACAGGCTTACAGATTCAGATCACACCACTGAATGTTAGTACGTTGGGGATAATTTGCTTTATGTATGAATGACCCGGGACTAGAAGTGTTAGGGAAGAGCAGTGGGAAGAGGATTGCAACCTACATGTGTTGTTGCCTCTAGTGGCTTTACAGTATAATTTGCAAATGGAAAAGTAGCCAAAAAAAAATCAACAAATCACTGACAGGCCAGTGCAGGTTACACAAATGCTGCTCTGCACTGAACTGCTCACAGAAGTGTGCAACTGAGTGAATTGGCAAGCAAAATGATCAGGACTTCACTAAACAGCTGCTAAAGGAATAAACATCAAAGGCCAGTGTTTCTCTGCAGTCTTATGCCCTAATCCAATGATTTCAGTACTGGCTACAGCGTTGGGCAGGAAACAATGTCAGTGCTCTGGGCCATCTGGAACCTTTCAGTTCCCACTGGGAGGAAGGCTCAAAAATCCTCTTTTCCTTGTTCTGGGTCCAGGACCAGATGTTACCTTATGGGCCAAGGAGGAGCGTGGGTAGCAGGCACCTTCTCTGCCTCTCCTAGGCAGGCGGGTTGCTTGTGAAGGGGAGCACGTCAGTGGTACCAGCCCAGTGGGCTCCAATCAGGCTAATATATATATATATATATTATATAAACAAAATTATTCTACTGTATCATTATAACAAATTGTAGCCCCAGTTTTCAGAGAAAACACATAAGGGCCACTTAAGGAGTTTAGCCCCTTCCCTCTGAATAGTGTCATAAGCTGACAGGGCCTTATAAATAATGTCTGTATTGGGGCCACTGGCTCCTAAGAGCACACCAGAGTGCAGCAGCCAAGAATGAAATAAGTAAAGGCATGGGGTTTTCTTCCCCCAACCATAACTTACTTTGTACAGTTCCTATAATTTTATATGAAGCAACTGTAAATGTTGGTTTAAAGATACTGAGACAGAGCATAAGAAGATGCATTCACTCAGGAGGTTTTAATTTCTGTAACCCCCAGCTCTCCTTTTAAATGAAAAGGAGAAAGAAACTCTGTCTCTTAAAAGCATTTCCTCCTTTATGTTTAGGAGGTCAAACATTAAGGACAGACTAAAAACCCTTATTTCTGGGGAGGAAAGAATGTTCCGTCAGCTGAAATTGCTAGCCAACGGGTTATCTTTCATTTGAGCCCTGTCTTTACTTTTGGGACTTTCCTTAGCTCACTTATTTTCCATGGTCCTCATTCTCCTACAGAGAGACCAATATCTACAGAGCGAGAAGGGGGTTCCATCTAGTGCTCGGTTTAGGCTTGGCAAGCCGAGTGCTTCAGTGTGCGTCATAGCACATCAAGAAAATTACTGGCTGAGCTGTGAGATCCAGCTTGTGTATCGAAGCTTGCAATTGCTGCTACAGTACACTTTTCTGCTGCTCCTTGTTTCTTTTGGAGCATACCTGCTCCCCACTCCTTTACTGTATACGTGCACCCAAGCAGGTACTTATCTCCACAGTCTCCCTGCCTGGCTAGCCTCACAGACTTGGGGAGTATCTTCTGTTTGCCTGTTTTCCTCCTTGACAACCTCTCACATGCCATCAGAGGAGCGGGTGACCACCGCAACTATTTTATTTTCATTTTAGCTGCTAAAACGGTAACAAGGATTCTTTTTATATAGCGGCTGTCAATTGCAAATAAAGAAATGTCGCAAACAGCAGAATGGCTACCGAGGTGCCTTTTCCCATTAGTTAGGCACTTCCCAAAGCACAAAAAATTTGCACTGCCCTATTAATGTTGGCAGCCTTCCCTAAACTATTTCATCAGGCTGTTTTATCACTTTACTCCCATAGGAGTGGACAAGACACCAGGTTTATTCTCATTTCTCATCACAGGCATCCCTGTAAGTATCATAATGCCCTTTATACATACAGAGCTGCTAGGCTTCCTGGATAATCTTACCCAATCTCCAACACTGGTGTTAGTTTCCCTAGGGCAGACCACAGGTATAATAGCCCCTTCTTCCAAGGCATAGTGGAGGTCAAAACCTTTCTTATATATTCCACCAGCCCTAGGGCCATGTTTTCCTATGATAGGAGGCATTTCATAGCCTCTACCGCATCACCACCATGGATGGAAAATAGAAACAAAGCCTGGCAGAATAGATAAAGATATTCTGATGGGGAGGCCACCCCCTCAGAGTAGAAAGGTGAAGAAAGGTCAAGAGAGACCTCAAGAAAAAGTTGCTACTACAGTAGACTGTAAGAACAGGGGTAGATAAAAAAGGGATTTCCTGGGGTGATTTCAATATTCTGTCTCAGACAAACTACCATACCCCTAACATTAAGTGAAAACCAGTTCATAACATTAATACTGGTTTTCAAGACAACCTACCCAAAATATCTACTGGGTAGGATGGAGCTTCCGCACTCCCTTGCTTTGAAGCTCCATCCCAGGGTTCCTTTCTCAACTAGTACAGCATCACAACATCTTGCTGTACAATCAATTCAAACTCACTACAGACCTGGGGTGTCTAAATTTGGTTATTTCATAAAAACACATAAGGATTATTCATAGACCTGTATTAAAATGTTTGTCTCATTGCTAGCTTCATGTCTGGATAGAAAGTCAGCATTCACATGTAAGGTTCTTGGCCTATGTTTCACAATAAACTTATAGGGCTGTAGGGCCAAGTACCATCTCATAATACAGTGTTTTTTTATCTTTCATCTGAGAGATAAAGCACAGCAGATTATGATCTGTGATCGACGTAAATGGGGCTCCCAAAGATAGAACCTCAAAGCTTCTATTGCTCATTTAGCAGGTAGACATTCCTGCTCTACAGCGGAATATCTGTTCTATCTCATGCAGTTTGCAGAAAATGTAAATGACAAGGCGTTCATCTCTGTCAATAGTCTGATTTAATACCACCACTATGCCAGTTTCAGAGGCATCTGTATGGACCTCAAAAGGGTGGTTAAAGTCTGGACAACACAATGCAGGGAAGGAACATAATGCTGCTTTTATCCAGTTAAAGGCTTCTTCACAAGCTGGGGACCAGATCACTTTATTAACACAGTTCTTCTTTGTTAGATCAGTGAGAGGGGTAGCAATGGCTGCAAAGTTCGGAATAATTCTCAGAAAGTATCCGGCTAGCCCTAGGAATGAACAAAAATATTTTTTTGTCATAGGTACAGGACATTGGGCAACTGTTTCTATTTTACTGATCTTGGGTTTGATTACACCATTTCCAAGGACAAATCCCAAGTATCTAGTTTCCTGCATTGCCAGGGTACATTTGGAGGGGTTTATGGTCATTCCTGCTTGTCTAATAGATGTTAAAATTACACTCAAATGCACCAAATGCTCTTTCCAAGTTTGGCTAAAAACAACAACATCGCCCAGGTAGGCTGCGCAGAATGTAATGTGTGGCACCAATACCCGGTCCATGTAATGTTGGAACATTGCTGGGGCCCCAAGCAGACCAAATGGCATTGTACAAAACTAGTATAATCCTACTGCTGTGCTAAAGGCAGTCTTTTCTTTGGCTGACCTTCAAGGGGGATCTGCCAGGACCCCTTTGTGAGATCCAGGGAGGAAATATACTTGGTATTTCCTATCTTATCCAAAATATCATCCACTCTTGGCATCGGATAAGCATCAACTGGGCTTTCTGATTTAACCCATTGAAATCTAGGCATAATATGATGCCTCCCTCCTTCTTGGGTACTGTTACTATGGGGGATCCCCAAGCACTTTTTGAAGGTTCAATAACGTTCAACCTCTTCAGTTTCTGGATTTCATTTTCCACATCAGTTCTTACCCTCTCAGGGAGCCTTTAAGGTTTCTTTCTAACACAAGGGGAGTCTGTAACAATGTGATGTTCTACCCCTTTTGCCTGGCCTGATCAACTAGTGAAGGTAGATTCAAACTGTTTCAACAAGGATAACAACTCTTGTTGTTGGGTCACAGTGAGTTGGAAATTAAGGTTAACATCTCTTAGCCCTTGTTCACCCTCTAGTCTCCCATAAGCCACCTCTAGCTCAGTGTCTGTTTTTTCAGGGAAGACTACCGTTCCTAGGCTTATACAGGGTTGTTAATGCAATTTTTTAAATAAATTGGCATGGTAGATTTTGCTTTTCTGTTTCTTGTCCGGTGTCTCAGTCTCATGTGTGACTGGCCCTGCCTGTCTCAAAACTTTATATGGTCCCTGCCACTTCATTAGCAATTGATGGGTAGAAATAGGAAACACTAATAGGACTTGCTGTCCAGCACTAAATTTCTTTTTACTGTCAGTTCCTTTATCATAAACTTCTTTTTGTGTGGTTTGTGCCTGCATTCCTGCTTCATGGGCCTTCTGGGTATACACAACCAGCTTCTGCCCTAACTGTCTCATATAGTTGGTAATCTCAGGGTATTTCAGCTCTTTTCCCTCCTTCCAATATTCTTTTACCATATCAAGGGGACTTTGGGGAGTCCTACTAAATAAAAGAGAAAAGGGGGAGTAACCTGTTGAGGTTTGAGGCACCTCTCCATAAGCAAATAGGAGAAAGGGTAGATACTTATTCCAGTCCTTGCCTTCCTCCTGCACAAACTCCTTAACCAATCTTTTTAGGGTTTGATTAAAACATTCAACCAACCCATCAGTCTGTGGATGGTTAGGGGACATTCTGATAGCCGCTATTTCTAAAAGATGGTACAGTTCTCTTAAAAGGGCTGCATTAAAATTACTCCCTGTATCTGTCAGTATTTCCTTAGGTATCCCCTCCCAGCTAAAGAGTTTCACCAGTTCTTCAGCTATCTTAGGTGTGGTGACAGTGTGCATAGGTATAGCTTCAGGATATCTGGTAGCATAATCACATACCACCAGATTAAACTGATTTCCTTTGGAACTTTTATCAAGGGGGCCCACGATATCCATTTCTACCCTTTCAAAGGGTGCGGTAACTAGTAGAAGGGGCACCAGGGGAACCTTTTCCTTTTTCCCTACCTGAGCTGTTAATTGACATGCTTCACAGCCGTGACAATCTCTGCCAACATCCTCATGAATACCAGGCCCAAAAAATCTGTATAACAGTCTACTCAGGGTTTTGTCCTTTCCTATATGCCCAGCCCAAGGTATATAGTGCCCTAAAGACTTGATATCTTGTCTATAACACAGGGGCACCGTCAGTTGTTCCACTTTTTCTTGGATCTCGGGATGTGTATATACTCTATACACAAAATCATTAGTCGCGGCCCGTCGGTACGGTCAGGATTTCGCTTGCGACGCTGGCGACCGGGTTGAAAAGGACCCGGATCATCAGAGGGCCGGCTGGGGGGAGTAGGATTGAACGTCCGATGGGCAGCTCTCCTACTCCGGGGGAAGGGTGTGGGCAGTCTTTGGCGCGTTGGGGACCCCTGGTGGAGACCAGGAGTTCCACGCAGCTGACACTCAGCATGGAAGGAGGTGGGGCAGACGCTGGCATCATTGCACGACCCCACCTCCCTGGGAGAAAACTGGAAAAAGGAGGAGGAGCTGCCCGCCGTCATGGATGAAGCTCACCGTGGCTTCAATGTTTCCAGGCCAGGCCCCCGACCTAGCTCGAGTGCCCGCGGCATATATGAGGGGGGTGCCACGGGCCCCACCATGGGGGGTAAGCCACGGGGTATTGGGGGTGGTGGCCAATCTGGAAAGCAGAAGCCGGCGGCCCGTGACCGGGCGGAAGGATAGGGCGGCGGGCGGCTCCGGAGGAGTAAAAAGTTGAATATTAAAAAAAAAAAGATCATTAGTCAGTTCATAGTATGGGGCACCTGGATTAGTCACTTTTCCCACCTGCTGAAAAAAAGGCTTTAAAGTGTCATCAGTTTTCTGTTTCATGCACATATCAGCTTTAACAACGACAGTTTTGATCTCCTCAGGTAACCCCTGTTGATCCTTATGCCATTGTTGCTGCTGTTTTCTTTTTGCATTAGTTGTTTTGGGAGTTCTTCCAGGAGATTCAAATGTGTTTCCCTCAAATGGAAATACATCCCCCAGTGTTGGTTCCTTTTTGCTCTGTGCTCTAATGGTCGCAGCAGATAAGGATCCTTTTTCCATTATTAGGGAAGCAAAGTCAGGGAAGTCTTGACCAATCACAATGGGAACAAGTAATTTAGGTAGCAGCCCTGCTACTACCATTCTACAGATGTGTTTTACTTTAACTGCAACTTTAGTGGTGGGATATGGGTATCCCCATGGACACATACCACATTCATGGCTGGCCCCTGTTTAACTGCCTTAGATAAATCAGCATGCATGAGAGTGTTCTTACTGCTAGTATCTATCAATCCTAATACTGTCTGATTATACAGTTGTACATCCATTACAAAGTTCCCTGCATTTAGGATTGCTAGATGGGTGTTCTCAGTTTTTCTAGTGGAACAATACCATGTAATATGCCTTAAACCATTACATTTTCTACATACTATGTCTGTTGGAAATGTTCTCCTACCTGACCCTCTTCTGTTGTCATATTGTCTAGTATTCATTGCTGGATTGGGTCTTACCTGTGGTGTAGGTGACCTTGTTGGGGGGGGTCAGTGTCCATTGTCCTTCCTTTTTGTAGGGTTGATGAGCCAAAAGAAAATCTTCCGCCAGGGTGACAGCTACCTCCCCCGACTCAGGTTTTCCTTCTTTAATCCAAATTTGGACCTCGGTGAGCAGAACTTGGTGAAACTGTTCCATAACAAACATTTCAATTATGTAAGATCTTGATTTTCCCTCTGGCTAGATCCATTAAAAACATAGTTCCCTCAGCCATACATATGGTTCTCTCGGTGGGTCATGTATTAAGTGTTTTAGGGCATGGAACAGCTGATAAGTTTCAGGGTTAATGTCATACCTTTTCAGGATTTCCTGTTTGACAAGGTCATAATCATCACTTAATCAAGCATCCATGTTACCATAGGCTAATTGGGCTTTCTCAGTTAAGTAAGGTGCCAGACGCATTACCCAGTATGCCGGTGGCCACCCACATGCTATAGCCACCCTTTTGAATGTAGTCAGATATGACTCTATGGCATCAGAGGCAGACATCTTGGCAAGTTTTATTTCTTTGGGGTTGGAGGTAATCCCATTTCCATTTGCTTCGTGCCCTATCCCCCAGTTTTTCAATGCTTGTAAAGTTTCTGCAAATTGTAGCCCCAGTTTTTAGAGAAAAACACATAAGAGCCACTTAAGGAGTTTAGCCCCTCCTTCTGAGTAGTGTCATAAGCTGACAGGGCCCTATAAAGAATGTCTGTATTGGGGCCATTGGCTCCTAAGAGCACACCAGACTGCAGCAGCCAGGAACAGAACAGGTAAAGGCATGGGGTTTTCTTCCTCCGACCATAACTTATTTTGTAC
Source organism: Neoceratodus forsteri (assembly GCA_016271365.2). Taxonomy (NCBI): domain Eukaryota; kingdom Metazoa; phylum Chordata; order Ceratodontiformes; family Ceratodontidae; genus Neoceratodus; species Neoceratodus forsteri. The sequence goes on along the minus strand of CM028133.1, from coordinate 150,987,702 downwards.
AGTTCCTATAATTTTATGTGAAGCAACTGTAAATGTTGGTTTAAATATACTGAGACAGAGCATAAGAAGATGCATTCACTCAGGAGGTTTTAATTTCTGTAACCCCCAGCTTTCCTTTTAAATGAAGAGGAGAAATAAACTCTGTCACTTAAAATCATTTCCTCCTTTATCTTTAGAAGGTTAAATGTTAAATTAAGGACAGAATAAAAACTCTTATTTCTGGAGGGGAAAGTATGTTTCATCTGCTGAAATGGCTAGCCAATGAGTTATCTTTCATTTGGGCCCTGTCTTTACTTTTGGGGCTTCCCTTAGCTCACATATTTCCTGTATTCTCCATCCTCCTACAGAGATACCAATATCTACAGAGCAAGAAGGGGGTTCCGTCTATTGCTCGGTTTAGGCTTGGCAAGTTGAGCGCTTCATTGTGCATCATAGCACATCAAGAAAATTACTGGCTGAGCCGCCAGAGCCCGTTTGTGTATTGGAGCTTGTAATGTCCGCTCCGATACACTTTTTTGAGACTCCCTTTTTTTTTTTTTTTGGAGCATACCTGCTCCCCACTCCTTTACTGTATATGTGCACCCAAGCGGGTGCATTTCTCCACAGTCTCCCTATCTGGCTAGCCTCGGAGACTTAGGGGGCATCTTCTGTTTGCCCACTTTCCTCCTTGGCAACCTTTCGCATGCCACTGGATGAGTGGGTGAGCACAGCAGCTATTTTATTTTCATTTTAGCCACTAAAACAATAACAAGGATTCTTTTTACATAGTGGCTGTCAATTGCAAATAAAGAAATGTCGCAAACAGCAGAACAGCTACTGGGGTGCCTTTCCCATTAGTTAGGCACTTCCCAAAGCACAAAAAGGGTGTGCTGCCCTATTAACTTTGGCAGCCTTCTCAAAACTATTTCATATGGCTATTTTATCACTTTCCTCCCATAGGAGTGGATGGGGCACCAGGTTTATTCTCATTTCTCATCACAGGCATCTCTGTAAGTATCATAGTGCCCTTTATACATTCAGAGCTGCTAGCCTCCTAAGATAATCATACGCAATCTCCTACCCTGGTCTCAGTTTGCCTAGGGCAGACCACAAGTACAACAGCCCCTTCTTGAAAGGCATAGTGGGGTCAAAATCTGTCTTATATATCCCACCAGCCCTAGGGCCATGTTTTCCTATGATAGCCTCTACCACATCACCATCATGGATGGAAAATAGAAACAAAGTGGGATAGAATAGATAAAGATACTTTGATGGAGAGGCAACCCCCTCAGAGTAGAAAGGTGAAGAAAGGTTAAGAGAGACCTCAAGAAAAGGTTGCTTCTGCAGTAGACTGTAACAACAGGGGTAGATAAGAAGGGATGTCCTGGGGTGATTTCAACATTCTCTTGGGGGAAGGGGAGACAAACTACCACAAGTACAACATTCTACACAGTGTTGACACTTCTTAGATATTTACAGTGGTTATGGCTTAAAAATGAATAGCTACCTTATTCCATAATACGATTAATTTAAATTTAGCTTCCTGCCATATTATACTTATGTTTCATCTGCCCTCCTTGTATACTTTGCTTTCTATCTGTCTGTGTAACTTGATGTTACAAAAAAGTGCAAAGTAATGTACCTGGGAAACAAAAATCCAGGGGACAAGTACACAATGGGGGGGGGGAGGGGTGAGATAATAACAACTACAGAAATGGAAAGGGACCTGGGGGGAGTCATATCAGATGACCTTAAGGTGGGCAAGCAATGTGAGAAGGCAGTAAGAAGAGCTGGTGGGATACTGGGATGCATAGGGAGAGGCATCACCAGTAGAAAACAGGAAGTTGTTATCCCTTTGTACAGACAGTTGGTGAGACCCCATCTGGAGTTCTGCGTCCAGTTCTGGAGACCCCATCTCCTCAAGGACATAGACAGGATGGAGGCTGTCTAGAGGAGGGCAACTAAAATGGTGCAGGGTCTGCACCAGAAGACATACGAAGAGAGATTAAAGAAGCTTAACATGTATACACTCGAGGAGAGGAGAGGAGGGAGAGGGGGGACATGATAGAAACTTTCAAGTACATCAAGGGAATCAACGGAGTCCAAGATGGCAGCATCTTTCAGAAAAAGAGGTGTGCAAGAACAAGGGGGCACAATTTGAAGATAGAGTAGGGATGGCTCAAAGGTAATGTGAGGAAGTATTTTTTCATGGAGAGGGTTGTGGATACATGGAACAGCCTTCCAGAGGAGGTAGTGGACTCAAAAACAGTGGAGAAATTCAAGAATGCATGGGACAGACATAAAGCAATTCTAGTGGGGTTAGGAGGAAGTAGGCTGTTGGTTAACTGCCATCTGCAGCCTATGCATTAGGTAGAGAAATGGGCAGACTAGGTGGGCCAAGCGGTCCTTATCTGCCATCAAATTCTATGTTTCTATGACATGGAACCTATGTAAAAGAGCCCCTGGCTCAAAGGTGTTATTCAGAACTTAAATAAATTAAAAAGCCAGCTCATAAGTATATCAGCTTTTACTATAAGATGATGGAAGAAAAAGAAGAGTTTTTCTCAGTCTCTGGATAACATCCATGTGATCACCCCTGAATTTCACTAACTGGTAGGAGGAGCCAGAGCTCTAGTTTAGTTTGGGGGATCCACGTATGTCAGCCGGCCAGGGTCTGGAGAGACTGCAGAACAGATAGATCTAACAAACAAAAAGAGGGAAGGTTTAGAGAAAAAGAAAAAATGAAAACTCTGACAGGAAAGTCAGGAGGAAGAAGAAGGAATAAACAATACAAGAAAATTCAGGAAGAAAACATCCGAGAACTACAAATATTAAATCTCTCTGAAGAAGTTCTTACAGAAAATCAAATCAAACAACTACAAATGGGGTTTAACTTTTGTACCAACCTCAAAAGTGAACTCTTTCCAAGTTCATATTGAGTTTTATAAATTCCTTAGGAAAAGAACTGTAAAATACTACTTTACCACTAAAGTGAACTTTACAACTTCAGCAATGAGAAGGGAAACAGCAAAGCTGGAAAAAGACTTGGGGGGCTGCGATTCCAGAATGGCCAGTGTAACTTGCATGCAGTTGCGAGTTACACCATTCACTCCATGCCGGGGACCCTACGCCACATTCCAGAAGTGGCAGGGTCCTGGCAATTGAGACATACAAGATACACCATGCATGTGGTAGTAGCCCATGCATGGCATATCGCAGCTGCATGTTGCAACTCATGGCAAATGACAGATGGCACCCCCAAAGCCCCCCCAGCCCTGAAACACCTTGGCAGACACCAAGGGGCACTGGAGGGGCAGGACACATGGCACAGGCATCCGGGGGGTGGTGCACCAAAAATGGAACCTCGGGTGTCCAGGCAGCTTGGGGGGTTGGAGGGCAGGAGTGTGTAAGTGGGGGCTTAGTGGTTCACCTGGCACCATTTCTGGGGTGCTGCATGGTGGCATCCGATGGTGCCAGCCATTGGATGCCACTTAAGACAGGTCTGACCTGTCATACCTTAGGTACACCACTGCATCTCTTGCACTTGCAAATGCGCCTTACTGGACTTGAACTATGTTGCTGTTGTAACCCATGGCTGCACCAGACGTTGCAGGCTATGGCATAAGTGTTGGTGTATCCTGCAATTGTCACAGCCCACAGATGCAAAGGCACATCTCACCTCTTGTAATAGGGGCTGGCATATCACCTGGTGTAATTAGCAAGATACGCCATGGGGTTTGGCGTATCTCACCTTACGCCGGCATATCCCCTTCTGGAATTGTGCCCTCTGTCACTGAGGATTTGGACTATCTAACTGGAGCAATCTCAGAAAACACAGAAGAGTTCCCATCAACACCTACAGAGGACAGCAGTGCAAATGAGACAGTAACATCTGCAGACATGACCAGTCTGGACACTTTATCAGAATTACTTGAATTGTAACCAGGCTCCATAGAAGGGGTCAATGAGGCCTCCCGATGCACAGTTAAGGACTGGAGAAAATTACTGGGGGTCTCTCTCCTCCCAGACCAGTGAGTAAACAGAGGCAGGATGGCTGCAGGCTCACCGGCACCCAGAGGGAGGTACTTGGGGGGGACCTATGGGAGCACGCTCAGCATATGGCTCCCCAAAGATAGGAGCTTGAGGTGGTGAGTAAGGGGGCACAAAAAAAAAAAAAAGAATTACTTGACTTGAACTCTACAGAATAAAATTCTTATAATGTTGCTACAGGTAGTCTAGAACAGAATGAAATACTAGAAATGAGAAAAATAAATCAACCATCTGTCCTAATGCTAACAACCATGCGATAAATTGTTGTGAAAAAGTTGCAACAGAGCAAGTAGAAGAATTGATCAGGAATAGTGGGGTTATATACATAATCAGAATCTACCACTGGGTGAAACAAGCATCAATGCCGAATGCTGTCTTGCTGGCATTGACATTCATAGTGCAGAAGTTAGAGAGATGCATAATAGGAATGGCAGAGAAGTATTGAACTGATGCCAACCCCACCCCCAACCTGCAGAGACTGACAGGCACTAGAGTGTGCCTTTGGGTCACTGGCCATAACGTTCATGCCATTTCACCTCACCCTACCCTGCAGACACCGACATGTGTCACGGTGTGCCTTGGGGTCTTTGGGCCTTACGCTCACCCCATGCCATAAGGAAATATGCTGAAATGGGTGCACTATAGGAGAACAGGATGAATTTTGGGGCCGAAGAGTCCTGGTCACACCTTGATACCTGTCAGTGGGTGCAGGCTGGAGGTGGAATGGCATGAGCATTACAGCAAAAATTCTCAAGTCACACCACTGATGCCTGTCAGTCTCTATAGGGTGCGGCATTACAGTTGGAAACCCTAACACCCCAGGTGTTTGTTGGTTATTTTCACTCCAAATTGTCAACATGGGCTTTTTGTGACCTCACCTCATGAATAGTGGCACTATAAGTTTGTTAGCCGAAAGGTGATTTTGCACAGAGATTGAGTCATTTGGTGCCACAGGTGCAAAAATACATTTTGGCCAGGATGTGAAAAATGACAGCTGTACTGTTCATGAGGAGGTGTAAAAAAATGATAATGCTGAAAATCTGGAGTTAAAATATGGGAAAGTGGTGAAGTCACGAGCGTGCGTAGAACTGGGCAACAGATGCCCATAATGCAATTATTTTGGGGACAGCTGTACTGTTCATAAGGAGGAGTGAAGAAATGGCAATGTTGAAAATCCGGAATGAAAATATTTAAACAATCTCAAAGTTACAAGTGTGTGTGGAAACCGCGCAACGTACTCTTGCAACACACTAATTTTTTGGCCTCTTGTCACCAAATTTTCAACATAGGCATTTTGAGACCTCCGCTCATGAACAGTGTCACTGTGATTTTCTTAATCTGTCCCAAATGTTGATTTCCCACAGCAACCGCGCCATTGTGCACCAGATGTGTGAAAACACATTTTGGGCAGGATATGAAAAATGACAGCTGTACTGTTCATAAGGAGGTGTAAAGAAATGGCAATGTTGAAAATCTGTAGTAAAAATATTAAAAATTCTTGAAGTTATGAACGTGCATAGAAACTGCGCAATGCATGCTCATAACACAGTCATTTTTTGGATTGTTTTCACCAAATTTTCAACATAGGCATTTTGGGGGCCTGTGCTCATGAACAGTAACATTGTGAGTTTCTTAATCTGTCCCGAACATTGATTTCTCACAGTGACCACACACCACTGTGTGCCAGATGTACGAAACACATTTCGGGCAAGATGTGAAAAATGACAGCTTTACTGTTCATAAGGAGGTGTGAAAAATTGGCAATGTTGAAAATCTGGAGTGAAAATATTAAAAATTCACCGAAGTTATAGGTGCATAGAAACTACGTAACACACACTCATAATAGTCATTTTTAATTACTGACTTGCAACATAGGTTTTTTAGAGCCCACCTCATGAATAGTGGCACTGTTATTTCATTAATCAGTCCCGAAAGGTGATTCCAAGCAGAGATGGCAAAATCATCTTTCAGGATGGAATAACAAAATGACAGTGACTGAGTTCATGAGGTGGGGTCCCAAGAACCCCATGTTGAAAATTTGGAGCCAAAAGTCATAAAAATGGCCGAGATATCCACCTATGTTGAAAACCCCCCATTGATGCCATTATATAGCTTACTGGCATTTCTTCAGTTTGCAGTAGGCTTTGAAGAGTGCAGACGTGTTCCCGCTCCACCGAAGATCGTGGCGCCGGGCCTCTGGAGGTAAGTATGGGGTGAGGGTGTGTGGGGAGGTAGGGTGTGCAGCGGGTGGGTGAGGGTTGGGGAGGGGTCCCGCAAACAGCAAGACTGTTTTCTTTGTTTCAGGTTAAAAAAAAAAAAAAACAGCAGCGTAGACGTTATTTTCTTTACAGGTGTATGAAACAATGTTGGGCACACTGGCGTGGGCTCCCAGTGTGCCCCATGACTTTTGGGGCATGATGTTTGCCACACTGGGGTGGGATCCCAGTGTGGCTCACAATGGAGGTGGGCAGGGGCAGGAAAATGCTGACGGGGTCAGCTTCCAAATACAGGGAGGCACACTGGGGTAGGCTCCCAGTGTGCCCACAATCTTGGGGGTTTACACATGCCAGCAGGGGGATTGAGCACCCCTGAAATCGGCTTGCTACTGATTGCAAGAGATGGATGGCGGATCCTCCTCCATATTTATTATTATGTTACACCAGGCAAGGCACATAGCAGAGGCACGTCTTTGGTGTCGCTGCATGACGAGCTTGACTCAGATTGCAGCTGTGAAATTGTTTCAAGCTGCTGGCACTGAAAAACACTTGTGTCACTGCTAGCATGCTCACTAATTGGCAAATGAAGGATGCACCTTCTAAAGCGTGCCCTACATTTGCCAAAACTGACACACCTCTGTATTTATCCTAATGCCACAATATGTTGCTTGCGCGTGTGCAAGACAACATAAAAATAGCATTACAGCAGTTAATGGAAAATAATATGACAGTAATTAAACCAGTAGACAACAGAAGGAATACAGTGGTGCTAGATAGGAAAATTATGAGAAAATTGCCCTCTCACTCCTTGAAAATAAAACAAATTATAGGGAGCTCACAACAAATCCTACACTGGTTTTCCAAAAAAAACAATGCTTCACCTTTGAAGTCGGATTACTGAATTACAAAGCCCTACACCGACTTGATCCTGACTACTTGAAAGAGCTCCTTGTACATTACTGCCCCAAGCAACAGCTCCGTTTGGCTGATGAGGGGTTGCTGGAGATTCCAAAGGTGTGTCTAAAATCTTCTGGGGCCCGTACATTTATGTATGTGGCCCCTACCCTCTGGAATTCTCTACCCCGTTAGCTGCGGGAATGCACGGCTGTGGGGGATTTAAACAGGCGTTGAAAACTTTTTTATGGCATCAGGCCTTTAGTCTACTGGACTGAAGGGACCCCAACAGATTATTTTATTGTTGATGTTATTACTGTTGTTTTAACCTTACTGTACAGCGACTTGATATTTTAAAAGGCGCTTAATTTAATATTTATTATTTATTATTATTAATCTCCTGCAGAAAGCTAACATGGATTGTAGTAGTGTATTACTGACAAATGAGGTTGCCCTATTAAAGGAGAAACCTAGATTGTCAGAGGGCCCCCTGGAAAGGAGGGGAGGAAGTGGGCAAGAAGGGAGGGAGGGTGGGGTTTAGCTAAGCAGAAGGAGGAAGGAACAAGGGGCGGGAAGGTGACATCACAAGGAGGATGGGAACTAGCTCACGATGTCAGGAAAGGGGTGGGGCAAACCAGGAGGGTAGGGGAGGAAGGGGTACAGGGTTGGTTGGTGCCACAGGAAGGGGGGGGAGTTATGAGGGGTAGATAAGAAGCTGCAGAGAAAGGAAATCCCTCTTTCTACTGCAGCTGAAAATTCTTCAGTTTGCACAAGATAATCTGGAGGTTGGGCTTAGAAACCTGCACTAAGGTAAGGTGAGGGGACAAAGGGGCCTGGCAAGGCCGAGAAGGGCTTCTCTGGATGGGTCCACACCAAGCCTTGGGGGCTATATAAAAAAATAAATAAATACTAATGATAAAATAGAAGGATAAAGGGTAATATATAAATATGTTTAGGGGCAGTAACTGGGTGAATCAATACATCCATTTAACTCATTGTTTTTCATCTTTTGCAGCATTTTAAATTTAAATGGCAATATGATTGTATGGAATGGTTTAGTAACAGTCAAGGGAGTATTGCCTGGGGTGACATGGCTAGCACAGGCATGATGCCGGTCGCGTTTTAGTTCCACTCCTAGAGCATCTACCTTAAAAAGAGCCTTTTCCCAGTGATCCAGTTAAGATAATAATCGCGAGTGACAGTGCTGTTTCATGGCATCCAGAAAACCTAAAAATCGTCAATCAAAACTGCAGTTTGGGTGGCAGAACATCGCAGAGAGCTGGTACAGGGCCTGGATCCCTCCTCGCATTTGTAGGCCGGAGACACCACAGCGGAAGAGTTGGGTATGTCTGCCCTAGAGCGCTCGTTAGCAGAAATCCCATCCACCTTAGGTGCCATGCAGCAAGAAATGCGGGCGGGCTTTGCATCAGTAACTGCCCAAATGGGCCACCTGCAATCAGTGGTGACTGGCCAGATGGAGACCACGGCTACTCATTCCACCAACATTAGTGAGCTGCAACAGCGTGTGAGTGACCTGGAAGACTCGCTCCATACACTATCCCGGGAGCGTACAAATCACACAGAACTTATTACAGAGCTACAGGAGAGAGTGGATAAGCAAGAGAACTGCTCTCGTCACTCAAGTATACAAATAGTGGGGTTGCCTGAAGGTATGGAGGGGAAATTCCCAGCAATTGGTCTGCAACAGTGGTTGGTGCAGCAACTCAAATTACCTGCAGAAGCTGCAAAATATGAAATAGAGCGGGCGCACAGGGTGGGCCCTCCTCCTAAGCCAAATGATCGCCCAAGGCACTGCTTAATCAAATATCTGAGGTATAAGGATAAAGAAGTAGTGCTTGCCGTGGTGAAGAAGCAGGGTTCCCTCAAGTGCGGCAACTCCAGAGTGGGGATATATTAAGACTATAGTCTTGACCTGCAGAACAAGTGGCAGAAGTTTAATGGAGTTAAGGCCAAACTCTATGACCTGGGGTGGCCCTTCTCCTTCTTCTATCCAGCCAAATTGAGGATCGATCGACCAGGGGCTCCACCCAAGACCTTCCTTAACTACTTAGAAGTGGAGAAATGGGTGGCTGGGGCAGCACGCCAGGAGGGGGAGCGACCGCCTCTTCACTAATTGTCCACAAAGCGAAAAGAAAGTTCTCTATTTATAGTCAAGGTCAGTGGGCTTTCTGATTTAATTGACTGATGTTATGGGTGGCCACCTCCCAGTGACTACTTTCCCTTTTCTACCGCGGCCCTGTTCTCTGGCCCGAAAGTGCTGTAATTGTAGTCCGTGTAGGCCTGTAAAGAGCACGAGGTAAGCAAATTTGATCTGCGTCATGGGCCTAAAATTGAAATGGAGCTGTAGCGGGAGTCCAGACAAGCGCTGGGGAAAACAGCTCGCTCAAGTACTGTGATCTTGGCTCTGGAATGGGGGAAGCTTCAAGTGTTGGTTTTCTGGTGCTTGATTCCCTATTTATATAGGTTTCCAGGATTGCTGCATTTTATTCCTGCCTGGCCGACAAAGCAACTTTTTGCGACTGGCCTGGGGGCGAGAGTCGGACTAACCCAACCACATCTGGGGATGTGGGTACCAGTGGGTGGTGAACATCCTGTGGAACATGGTACATCGTGTGGAGGACCATCAAGGACGTGAACCCCCTTGTATGCTCAGCATGTTGGTGACTGCATGGGGGGGAGAGGGGGGTGCATGCTTCTGCATGATACCTGGATCTGGCTGGGAGACCTACATGCGTTTATGGGGTTATTTTATCGTGGGGGGTGCAGGGGTCGGGGCCCTCACAGACACAGTTGGGGAATAAAACAGGGGGGTTAAATCTATGTGGAATATTATCTTAAACCCTGTGATTCTAGGGAGGGTATTTTTGAAGGGCTCGTTAGTTCCTTGAGAAGTAAAAAGAGGGATGGAACTAGGGAGGTGTGCGTTTGTGGACTAAGGCTGGACTCCAGTCAGCTGCATATAATTTGCATGAAATTTCTTATCTTGTAGCATGTTTCTGTTACTTGCCTGTGTTCAATATTATGTCACTCTTAATTGCTTATGAAATGAGATGGGGCGGGGAAGGGAGAAGAGATAAACTGACCTCAGGCTGAATACTTGGTGTTTGCTTGCTTTTTCTTTTTTACAGGGTGGAGGATGCCATGAATTCCACCCCTGAAGAACAAAACCAGGACTAAAACTGATGGCAGGTAAGGTGGTTGAATTTTAATACTTTTTCTTTACTGCCTGCCACAGAGGAACTGGTAAGCCGTCAGCTCCTTGTATTAAGGTCAATGGAATAAAAACTATGTTAAACAGTTAGATGCTCTGGTGATTTCAGAAACTCGCCATCTACAAGAAAGGGATTTCTGACAGAGTGGGAGGATGCCCAGTCAAGGGGGTATGGGGGTACAAAAGGGGTAAGTTTGGGTGCCCTGTTGGCACAATTAGTTGATATGTTGGAGGGTAATGTTATAGGTGGGAGGGAGGGAAAGTTATGTTGTTGTACTAAGGTACAAAAAATACTTGGTGGAGAGGAACCACAGGTACTGAGGGAGCTACAGCTTCAGTGCTCTGCAACATCACAGTGCAGTGACAATAGGATAGATAGAAGCAAAAATTGGTAGCCTAACTAAGGTAGTGACGTGGAATGTCAACAGTCTAAAATCAGTGTTGAAAAGAAGAAAGGTTATGAATGAAATGAAAAGGGCACAGGCCCACATTATTCTTATGCAGGAGACTCACATGTCTACGCAAGAGGATCTAAAAACTGAACAATAAATGGGAGGTCAGTGGATTTCATCTTGCTATTCCACAAAGGCTAGGGGTACTTCCATCTGGATACCTAGAAACCTGAGGGTTAAGATTCACAAAGTTATTAAGGATGGGGGCGGGTAGGTATGTTCTGGCTCACTTGTCAGTAGAGGATGGTAGTCCCATTTTGGTGGCCTCTCGTTTACGCCCCTAATGTGGAGGATCAGGGCTTTTTCCCGCTCCTAGTCCTAGACATGTCTAACTTGCCGGGCCCTTGGGTGATAGGGGGGATTATAGCTGTGTCACTGATGTAACTCTGGACAGATCCAATCCGACCCCTGTGCCAATCTCAAAGAATGTGATGGCCCTAGGGGAAATAGAACGGGTCTATACCCTGGTAGATGCATGGCGGCATCAGAACCTCACTAATAGAGAGTATAGCTTTTACTCTCATGCCCATGGGTCTTATGCTAGACTCGATCGGATGTTGGTTAGTGCCCCCCTCATGGGTAGTATGGGATTAGCTCAATACTCCTCAATTTTAGTATCGGACCATGCATACGTACAAGTCTCGGTGGACCTGGGGGGGGGGGGACCATGTCAGGGGGCGTGGCCACTAGATCCCTTATTGTTAAAAGATAGGGACTTCCTGGTTCATATGACTAAGTCACTTGAGCATTTCTAGATTTATAATAAAAAGATGGATACCTCACATTCAGCTAGATGGGAGGCCATGAAAGCATATGTAAGAGGTCAGGTAATTTCCCACTCTGCCCACAAAAAATGAGAGACTCAGATAGAGCTGGACAGGCGTAGACAACGAATTATGGCCTTTGAAGAGGCCCATATGAGGAACCCCACTCAGCCTTTATATAGAATAGTGCAAACGCTGAAGTGGGAATTCAACCTATTAAATACTGCATGAATTGAAAGAGCAATTCTGCTATCAGGCGCCTCGGCCTACTTTGACGGGAATAGGGGAGGGAAGTTCCTAGCCTGGCAACTAAAAAGGAGGGAGGGAGATAGATCTGTCTTGCAAATTCAAAAGGCAGATGGGGAACTCACAACCTCAACTGGTGAAATTGGGGAGGAATTTAGCAAATTTTACCAGAAACTGTACACATCAGAGGTGGCTCCTACCCCACAGCAAATGCAAGTCTTCTTTGATAAAGCCCCCCTTCAGACCTTGCCTCCTGAAATGTCATATGAGACGGACAGTCCATTAGAGGTATCTGAGATATCTAAGGCCATTAAGGCTCTATCAGGTGGGAAAGCCCTGGGTCTGGATGGTATATCTATCGATTTTTTCAAGGCTTTTAGGGACCAATTGGTGGGCCCTTTATTTGATGTCCTCCAGGAAGGACTGGCCAAAGGATCACTACCACCAACTAAGAGGGCTGCCACTATCACCATCCTCCCTAAACCAGGGAAAGACCCTGCACAATGTGTCTCATATAGACCCATATCCTTGCTCACAGCTGACTATAAAATATTGGCTAAGGTGCTGACCTCCCAGCTGGAGCCAGTACTCCCTGTGCTTATAAATAATGATCAAGCAGGATTTGTGGGCGGTAGACATGGGAAACATAACATTAGGAGGGCCATAAATATTTTGCACTCCTGGGGCAAATCGTCCACAAAACTTGGGGTGTCCATACTGGCACTTGATGCAGAAAAAGCATTCGACAGGGTCAAATGGAGTTACATGCTTGAAGCCCTGAAATGGCAAGGTTTGGGGCCAGGGATCCTGAAATGGATTAGGACATTATACACAACCCCCAGCACCCAAATACTAGTGAATGGTATACTGTCTGCCTCCTTTACATTAGGAAGGGGCACAAGGCAGGGATGCCCCCATCCCCACTTCTCTATGTCCTGGCACTAGAGCTGCTGGCAGTGGCCATCAGAAATCACACAGAGATTCGTGGATTCAAAGGTGGAAGGAAAAAACACAAAATAGCACTGTATGGGATAACATTCTTTTATATTTGCAAAACCCTGGGGAGGACCTTCCTCTGATACATGGTTTGTTGCAAGAATATGGGGCGTTGTCGGGCCATAAGGTTAACTGGACAAAAAGTGAACTTCTTCCAGTGGGTTGGATGAGCAGGCAGGGACTGGTGCGGGTTCTGGGGGGCCCGATGATGGTTGATAAAGTAAAATATCTAGGGATCCTTATTTCGGCAAAAACTAGATCATTATATTCCCAGAACTATGGCCCCTTAGTGAGAAAACTGGGCCGGGACTGTGATAACTGGAGAACCTTGCCCTTAACCCTGCTTGATAGAGTAAACACGGTAAAGATGATGATACTCCCAAGATGCTTATACCTGTACCAGTCTCTGCCAGTTCGGGTACCCACCACACACTTTAAGCAGATTAACTCTCTGATTCATGGTTTTATCTTGAGGGTAAAGCTGCCCGATCCAAAAGATCGGTCTTACAGATGCCGTCCAGTAAAGGTGGGTTGGGCCTCCCCAACTTCCAGCTGTATTACCTGGCTGCGCAACTGATGTTCTTGCCGGGGGGAATGAACCCTCAAAAGCCGGACTGGTTGGAGTTGGAGGAAGAGCAGTTGGGGGGATCCCTGAGGCATATGTACTTATCTGGAGGACTGGGATCCAGAGTCAAATTAAATATTAGTAACCCTTGTACACTGGCCTTGGTGAGGGCTTGGCGCACTGTGCATGGCAAGTTGGGGAGTGAGGTGGGGGTATATCACTCACCATAATCAGATCTGACCACAGTTTTAAAAGACAGAGGTGCCTATACAGTCCACTTGCACCAGAGGATGAGAGTTTGGAATGCCAGGGGAATTAGGTGTGCCCTTCAGTTATATGAAGGGGGAAGGTTAATAGAATTCTCTGAAATTAGGGCTCAGTACTTGATTGATCCTAGGGACTACTTCACTTATAAAATAATACGCCACAGATTTGGGGATATCATGAATGAGGAATAAGGGTGGGCAGTGCCTACACCTTTTGAGGATGGCTTATATAGGTGTAACCCCCTTGTTACCCGGGGTTACTAGAATCCCAGTCAGACCTAGTGGTAAGCAGGGAAGGCAGCTTGTGAAACTCCAGTTAAATGGGTTTCACACTGTCTCACTCTGTTCTCAGTCTCAGCTGAGACTGAGGGATGACATCACCAATAGAACTTTCGCAGCTGCATGAGCCACATTGGAATCTGCAGCAAAGGGAGTTAGTTAGAACATTGGGAGTTTTGAAGTCAGTCTTCAGTTTGTCTTCAGTAAGTGAGTGTGAAGTAGGGAGCTTGCTGTTAAAGCAGCTCAGTGAAGGTTCTAGGAGCCTCAGCCCTGTCAGAGGGCTACTTTTAAGCAATAGGGTGTGTGTCTCCACCTTAAAGAGAGACACAGAAGATTACTGAAGTGGTGGAGACCGCTGTTTTCGGCTCTCAGTGCCCCCTCCCTCCGAGGGGGGGATGAGAAGGATTCCCTGCAGATTCCTGGGGCAATCCCCTAGTTCTGCTTGTGGAGGAAAAGCTACCTGTTCCAGCATTTATTTGGGAGAAAAGAAGATTTGTGAGTCGCCTGTGGGGCACCTGCAACGTGAGGGTGAGTGTCTGCTCTGGCTAAAAGGGCCTATGTTTTCACCCTGGGACTTGTGTGACAATGTGGGAATTGAACTACTAAATATTGGGAGGCCTGGAGTAGTGGGCTAGGCAAAGTGGAGGTAGGTTCAAGTTCCAGAGTTTGTTAGGATGCAAATAATATGTAGAGGTGATGTGACAGGCGTCTACCCTTAATCTACATTTGAAAATTCAGTAAAGGAATTGTTCGGTTTCCTGAGAAATGGCCGGGTATGGGCTGTGGGACTGGAGGTGGGTGGCCCCCCATCTTTAGTGACCGGGTCCACCTCTACGGATTTCTTCTGTGGATTTCTGCTTTGCCTCAGGCACTTGGCCAGTGATGGGGGAAGTACCCAGGCATGGGATTGTAAGGAAAATTCTCTCTAGGAGTCACAGACTCTGTTGTGGTTTGGGTAGCCACGACAGGATAATTGGTTCATTCCTCCAATGGACCATGCGAATGGGATAATTGGTTCATTCTTCCAATGGACCGCGGATCAAGTGGCCGGCGGGGGAGCCGGGCCAGTGGGGAAAACCCAAGTGTGTACAAGTCGGGCTGTGTACCCAGGGCTGCGTGCGGGTCCGGGCTGTGTGCCTGGTGGGTTTAGAGCCTGAGGGCTGGAAATGGTGATAAAGTATTCTGTTGTCTCTAATCTGCATTACCAGGAAATGTAGCCCCATGGGGGTCCGTCTATGCTTTGTTTGTTCAGCTTGGATGTGAATAAAAGCCACACTGAAGAATCCCATTCCTAGTTCTGGACATTGCAGTTGTTGCTTCCTGTGTTCAGATTTACTTCGGTGCCCTTGTGCAGAGTGGCCAGGCCTAGGTCCCCTGTGCCGAGTGGCCTCATCCTCCCTGAGCCCAGTCCCCTCCGGGTGCTGCTGTCAGCTTCAACAGCATGCCACCTGTTGTTTTGCTAGAAAAGCAGGGGTGAGGGGTTACAAAAATGGAGGCAGCGCTTTGGATTTTGTTCTGGGAGGAAGGTGCTTGGGCAAAGGGGCTAGCGTTTTGGCTATCTGGCAGTGGGTAGCCCAAAAAGCTGAAGCAAGTGACTAGTGTGTGTTGCTGTGTGCTGTGGATCTTGTGCTGCTGTTTAAAATTGCCAACTGTTTATCAAGGAGCAGTAAAACCAAAGAGTGGGCCCTTGTCCTGCATCAAATTGTTTACAGCGTTTGAAATGCTTTTAAAAATGAACTGTGGTAAACAAAAGTGTGGAAGACTAGGGGTAGCAACAGGAAAATTGTGCCCTGGACATTTGAAATGCTTTTAAAATAAACTGTGGTAAAGAAAAGTGTGGAAGACTAGGGGTAGCAACAGGAAAATTGTGCCCTGGATGTTTGAAATGCTTTTAAAATGAACTGTTGTAAAGAAAAGTGTGGAAGACTAGGGGTAGCAACAGGAAAATTGTGCCCTGGATGTTGGAAATGCTTTTTGAATTGACTGAGAGACTGCAGTGTAAATGGCTATGTTAAATGGCTGAAATGGGCTCCCGCTGTGGAGTCAGTTGGTAAAGAAAAAAAAAGTTGCATTCTGCAGTTTCAATTTGCCTGCTCGACGATCGCCGTGAGGAGAAGAGCTCTCGCAAGGAAGAAGAGGCTCATTTGCATGGCGTCATGTGGTTGGTCAGGCTGCAATCAGTCCCGCCCCTCAGCCAGCTCTACAGAGACTGCCACAGCATTCGAGGGGGAGTGTGAGTGGAGTGTGTGTACTGGCAGTGGAGGAGCGTAGCGAGTGTTAAAATCGTTGTAAACAGTTTAAAAATTGACTTTCTTGTTTAAAATAGGGCTCAACCCACTAATCGATCTTGGAAATTGCAAGTGTGGTGGTTGAAAAGACGATCGGTAGGACTGCCTGCCTGTTTCTGTTCTGAGGCCTCCAAGAACTGGCTGCAGGCCGTTTTTCCCCATCGCAGCAAACTGCTACTGATAACAGTAAGTAACAACCTAAAAACTGCTCAAACAGTGATTTTCAGCCCTATGCCCATAAATGTGTGTGCAGCAGTGTAGTCGCTTTGCAAGTAATGACTGTGTTAAGTCCTGCCAGCAAGTGCAAGTCTGTTAAGCCATTGACTGCGTGTATAGTAATGAATTTAGCCTCAGTTTAAAGTTTGAAGCCAGAGAGAGACTGTGGGTTGTAGCCAATGTGCAACACTAGTTATACAGGCAATCCTGTGCTAGAAACCTGAAGCTTTAAGGGACTGTGAATAAAAGAAATGTTTCCAGCATGTAAAAAGTCCGTGGAAAATCCAGTAAATGTGTTTAAAGCAAGAACAGAGCAAGTTATGCAGTTTGAGCAAAGTTATCAGTAGTTTGTGTAAATTGGGTGTGCAGTGGCTTGACCCAGATTCTGAATGTTGATGCACAGGAGTGCTGCCGCCGTCATTACAGGGTGGGGTAGTAAAGTAAACACAGCAGCAGAGGAGCCATTTTACAACTAAAGAGTGTGTTCAATAAAGTGGGACTTTCAGTTACAGTGAACTTTTGTTTATTTTTCTGCAGTTATGGCCTCAGTACCAGCTCGTTACCTGGATCATGCCCAGGTTGCAGTAACAGCAGCAGTAATTAGACTGAGGGATATTGAAAAGTGGTGCTATGGAGGGCAACTGCCTCCTCATGTGGCGCTTCCTGGTTATCCAGTGCATGTATATCAAATATGCTTGAGAGCTGGAAGGGACGTCTTCATGATTCCTCACTGTGCTGGATGCCTGGAAAAATATGGCTTGTATAGAGCGCCTCAAATTCATTTGGCTCCCACGTGGACAAAGGTTCAGGAATCTGCAGTTGGCAGCACACAGCACCAGGTGGAGCCTGTGGAGGAAGGCCCCTTGGGGGAGTGTGGCACAAAGCTAGAGGGTGCAGAGTTAGAGACAGAACCCGAAGATGAAGTTTTGGATGCTGGATCCCAGAAAGAAAGTTTGGATAAAGCATCAATAGACCCCTGGGGGGGGGGGGCCTAGCCCAAGTCACTTAGGTGAAGATGAGATGCGGGAGGCCTTTGATTGGGAGGTGTCGACCTCCGCACCTAGTGATGAATGGATAGTCTCAGGAGTGAGGACAACTGCTCACTCCTGGGCTCAGATCCTCAGTGAAGAGGAAGATGAGGGGGAACCTATGTGGCCTTGTGAAAAAGGAATGGGTACACAGCCTCAAGATCTTGCCTCGGAGGAATGCAAGGAAGAAAGTGGTGATGCCATTGCCCTGGCTTTGCAGGAGGAAGAAGTCAGGGATCTGTTTCTAATTTCTTTAAGGATATGTAGCTGGCAGAACCAGGACTGGCTACCCCCAAGCCAGGCCAGCAGTCTTAGATTGACCAAAGCAAGTAAAGAGGAGAGACTGGTTCGTAGGAAGGCAAATGAGATCTATGGTATGACCTTTCCTACCTTTCCTCAAAAAGTCTGGGAGGAGATTGAGAACTGCAGGAAATCCTGGATCTGGGACGAAGCCATGAAAAGTGTGCATCCTGGGGCCAACAAACATGTAAAGAACAGACTGTTTCACGAGAAGTATACCCAGTGGAAGAGAGGCAGGACACTGTTTATAGACAGAGTGAGAACAGTGGATGGAGAGGGACGTGAAATCTCCCACTGTGTGAATTAGGTGCGCCCAGGACGGGTAATTCAGCTCCTGATCCCCGGTACTTATTGGCCCCAGTGCAAGGACCTCCCAGCAAATGTGCCCGTGCCTACAAAATGGAGAGCCGAGCAGTGGTAGTCAATACTGCCACACCAGACTGTGAAGTGCCTTTATTGATCTGCCAATATGGACATCCAGGACTCAGGTGCCCCACATTCATCAGTCTACAGTGTACTGGCCTTTCCAGAAACCATCGACTGGCCCACCAGATGACTTCAGATCCAGAGAGGACACCAGCCTTGCTGTATCCTGTTTGTAACCCCCCTGCAAATGGGGGTTCCCAAAAGACTTCCAGGAGCTTGCTTGAATGCTCCAAGCCTGAATGGTGTTTGGCGTTTAAGCCATTTATCAGTGAGTGTTTTTAGAACCTCTGGTACTGTCTCTTTAAGAGCTGTCTGCTTGCAGACATAATTAGTTTGTATGGGGGACTGTGTGTTTCTTTGATTGAGTACCACTCAAGCTGCTGCCAATTCACTCCATTTTTGCAGTCACTAGGAGTGCAAAGGGAACCTGTCTGAAAGATGTAACTGTTTGCCAGAAACCATTTAGAGTGATAATGAAATTACAGTTTGTCTAACCTGCTTTCTTTTGCAGTCAGAACAGTGTCTGCCTAGTTCCCCATTCTGGTTTGAACTGCTGAACTGGACCAATCAGTGTGGGGTAAGCTAGCTCTAAAATGGTGCCTTGGACGAATCAGAACTTGGACTCATAATCTGAGCCAGCCACAAGAGGATTGTATGGGCAGTGACTCTGGGAGATGTAGTTTAGACTTCAGTGCCTTTTTGGACCAACAGCAGCAGTCTATTGTGAGTGACAGCCAATCCAGTCAAGAACTGGGACGAACTCAAAGGAAGTGCCCGGTTTTGTCGGTTGGAGTTTCAGTTGAGCTTTGGCAGTGAAGAGGGAAGGAGCCCTGTGCTTTTTCAGTGTGCAGTTTTAGTCAAAAAACGCGTGTAAGGCCCAGAGTTCCAGTCTGCAGCTTATGTAACTGCTTGTTAGGACTGAATCCATCCTGTGAAAAGAATCAAAGGATCTCTGAAGAGTAGAAACCAGGCTCACCCTGTAGAAGACTGGACAAATTGTTGAATTGCACTCGGTCTGTCAGGAACTGAATCTGCTGTGTGTTCTCCGGCATTGTGCAATTGCGATCGGATAGAGAAGCAGCCTGCCTGGTATAGTCTCTTTTTTTACCATATAAATGTGTGAAGAGTCTCTTGGAGCTCAAGAATAGCCCTGCTGATATTGAAGGACCCTATCTTATTTGGAGTCGTGAGTACTACTTCAGGGTCGCTCCCTGTTGAATTGCCACATTAAATCCAAATGGAATTACTGTACTGCTGACTGTTTAATTTTCCTTTCTCTGTGTGAAAGGGCCTCACCAGCTGCCACGGTTTGGACTAGCCACTCAGGGTTGGGTACCCAGGACAGTAACTGATAGGGATAGGCCTGTGCACAGAGCCATAGGTAGATTATTAGAGTGATAAGTAATTAACCTGATTTCCTGTCCTTGTTATATCCCCTAAATAAATCAGAGCTGTTGTTTCAGCAAAGTTATACTGCCTGAGGTATTTGTCTATGTTAAAGTACTGTACTGTGATTGTTGCACTGTATCTCATTTCACAGGAGGTCCCAGTGCCGGAACCAGTCCTGGGGTAAGTGTATACTGTGAAGGTAATTCTGATATATTGTGTGGGCCACTAGTGGGAAGAAAGGGGTTGCAGTGTCCCAGAGGCTGTGACCAAGTTAGTTTAACTATTGCAAACCCTGACCTCTGGGTGGAGGCACTGCCATTGGATCCAGGCCCTCAACCTGTTAGTGGAAAATCAGGCAGGGTAGTAGCCCTGGGATAGCGCCATCTAGGGGTTACATCTTGGAGGCTCACCGCTGGGATTGTGTGTCCTCTAGTGGCCATATTTACGAACCACTGTTAAGAAAAAAATGGGTACCCCGACAGAAGTGGCTGTGCACCGGCTGGTGGAGTGGTGTACTGGGGGAGATCGACCCCAAATGTTATGCTTATCCTGGACATCCCCTGGGTATCAATACGGACACTGCAGTGAGTACTGTCCAAGGTGGAAGGTTACTAAAACCCTGTGGTGGGTCGGCATGCTAATCTGCTCACCCACACTTTCCTGGCCTAGTAGAGCTTAAGGATCCCAGATAGCTCCAAAGTGCCACAGACCATTACCTCCCAGAGGGAGCCCTCACTGCTTGGAGAGTGATAGCATGACAGAAGACCCGGGGAATCAGCCCCACCACTATCTGAAACTTTTGAGGAGAAATTACAAATGGTTGCTGAGAAGGAAACTGTGGAGGACTGAAGAAACTATTCTGCACCTGGGTGTTCTCCCCAACACCCTCTCTCCTGCTCCAGTGCCTGTAATGGTGGCTGAACCAATGCAGACTCCTATTTCTGCACCTGCCATTAGTCACGACTCTTACCGGGTTGAGGATCTTCTCTGGCACCCTCCCACCCCCCAAGGGAGGATGACTGAGACCTGATAGACTATGTTGCCCCCAAGTGCTAGGAATGGCAATGCTCGAAGGCGGTGCTTAAAGAGGGTTAGTGAGAGCCCAGCCCTGCCCACACACATCCATGCTAAACGGCCAGTAACCCTGAAGCGTACTGCACAGGCCCATCTTGAGGCCTTGGAGAATGTGTATGGGAGCCCAGATTCTGATGAGGACCCCTGGTGGAGAGTAAGAAATGCACAACAGTACCAAGGGGAGTTGTTGTTCAGTATGCTCTGGCTGGAAAAATTGTTGCAAGAATGCCTCTAGAAAGGGTAGTTTGCCAGCGATTGAACTGGACCGAACCAGACTGGACAGAATCCTTAAGTCTGTCCCTCTCAGAACTGCTGCTAGTTTCAGTTACGCCTGGCAAATCGACTGGAATCCTCACCTCCTATGGATGAGTTAATGAGAGAAATTGAGGAGTTGAGAAAAGGCGATCTCGGGAGGGACCTGCACCAACAGCTGTGGCTACTGACTCAGTGACTGAGGGTGACCCATCAAGTGAAGTCAGGGGCAGAGGTTGACAGTCAATGAGTGCTCTGACAAGAAAAGATATGCCACAATGGGTGAACTGTTGAGAGAGATCCTGAATTCAAAACAGTCCTTTATGAAGGCCACGCCTGCAAGTATGGGCTCTGACCTATATCCGACTGCATCTG
The DNA here is from genome assembly GCA_016271365.2 of Neoceratodus forsteri. Lineage (NCBI taxonomy): Eukaryota > Metazoa > Chordata > Ceratodontiformes > Ceratodontidae > Neoceratodus > Neoceratodus forsteri. The sequence goes on along the minus strand of CM028133.1, from coordinate 150,966,415 downwards.
GTATGGGGTGGGGGTACCCACCCATGTATCTCCTGCTGATAACAGCTCCAAACTCAATTCCTTGACCATGGAAGTGGAGAACTGACGAGATGTCTCCAAATGCTTATCACGCCGCAGACAGAGATGGCACCCAGGTTTCAGTTAGTAATACCCCGCCCTGGCTCCCAGTGTGGCGCCCGGCCAGCTCAAACTCCAGAAAGTATGTTTTGCTATAATTGTGGAAATATGGCACATGAAAAGGAATGCCAGTCCCCAAAAGACACTGACAAAGTTGCATATAGGCTACAAGGAGAGCTTCGGAGAAGAAATCAGTGGTTAAGAGGTGCACGCATGATCCCAGTGAAGGCACCCAAAAATGCTAATTCACGTCCTTGTGGCAAGGTCAGTTGCCCAGGCCCCTCACCGCCTCTCCAGACTGGTCCAGAATAGTGGGTCCCTCCATGGAGACCACTGTAAAGGTGAATGAGTGTCTCACAAGAGCTGCATAGACAGTGGCTCTCAAGCGATAATTATTTGCAGGATTGGTATCAGAAGCATTTGTCAGACGCACCTTACAACCATTAGAAGGACTGCAGAAGTTAAGTGAGAAGGCCACCTTATTCGGTATATCCGACCTTAGTTGTCTTCCCCACCTGCGTATGGAGTGGCTTAACAAGTAGAGACCTAGCCTTAGTGTGTCCCCCCACTGGACTGTATGATGGTGTCCTTTGTTGATTGGAACAAATGCTCATATGTTCGAAGGCTGGTACAGTTGTGATCTGGAAAAACAGGGGTCAAAGACTAGTAGAGCTTAAGAGTTCCTGCTTTAATTAAGAAGGCCTATGAGGTACAGAGAGATGCTGGAAAACAGAACCGAGAGAACCTGGTCGGAATTGAAGAAGGATCCTGAGTTTCTGATCCGGTGCCTAAATGCCCAGTGTACCTTGCAGGAGAGGTTCTATGTGAAAGGATGTTAAGAAACAAATACTGTTGGATTCACCAGGTATGGAAAATTGCCAGAGGGACTGCTGGTCGTTTCAGTATTTTGCCCATTATCTATGCTTATGCCAGAAGGGTAATGGTCCAAGTTCATACCGTGTCTGAAAGAGACATTCGAGTAAACAGAGGTTGATCCTGGCTAATGTGCATTGGCAGACATCAGCACCAGCAGCAAGAGTTCAGAAGAATGACAGAGTAACTCCTGACTTGTTTGATTTTTGCGACCTCTGCCAGCTGAATGGAAAGTGAGATCAGTGAGAAGCTTGTCTAGAGACCAGTTTTTTTGAAGGAATGGGATGGTGATGCGCATGAGCTGGCACAATATCCGCCGTGTGACTAAAGACCATTTCGGAGAGTCTGGCACTTCGTGTTACAGATGATGCATCCAAGAGATGGCTGCTGGTGTAATACAAGAACCATAGGCCTTATGCTTCCCCATTGTGGTAGTGAGGAAAAGAATGGAACAGCAAGGATGTGTGGATTATCGTACTTAAACCGGCGGATCATCCCTGATCAGTACACAATGCCCGTGATTCAGGATGTTGGACTGCCTAAACGGGAGTAAGTGGTTCTTCTGTGCTGATCTCCCAGTGGGTACTACCAGATCCCGGCGGGCCCAGAGGACCGTGGAGAAGACGGCTCTTGTCTGTCCGCTTGGCTTCTATGAATTCATGAGGATGCCTGCGGGATTTCAGGTGCCCCAGCCACTTTTCAACGATTGATGGAGCGTGCAGTGGGGGACATGAAACTTACTAGAGTGCCTGGTATACCTAGATGATGTTATTGTGTTTGGCAGCTCACTGGAGGAAACATGAGAGCAGATTATTTAAGGTATTGGACTCAGACTGAGGACTTTGGCCTTAAACTGTCCATTGATAAGTGTCAATTCTTTCAAACATCAGTAAAGTATATGGGACACATAGTATCCACCGAGGGAATAGAGACCGACCCAAGTAAAGTTGGAGGCCTTGACCACCTGGCCACAGCCCAAAATCTAAAGAACTGCAAAGATTCCTGGATTCTGTGGTTATTATCGGCTTTCATCAAGGACTATTCAAGAGGATCCCCTTACTTAACCTTACTCATAGGGTATCCCAACCCACAAAAATACCAAAGTCAAGCGCCTCAAGACTGAGAGGTATTTTCATCCAGTGAAGTATTTAAGTCGCTGGACCTTGATTGTGAGACTGCTTTTCCGATGATCATATATCAACTTACCCATGCTCCAGTGCTGGCCTATGCCGATCCAAGAAAACCTTACGTCCTGCACACTGATGTTAGCTTGCAAGGGTTGGGGGCTGTGTTGTACCAAGAGCACTAGAATGGCCTGAGACCATGGCCTTGCCAGTGAGCCTGACCCCATCCGAAAAGAACTATCCTGTATAAGTTAGAGTTCCTAGGCTTTGAAGTGGGCTATTGTTGACCAATTCCATGAGTACTTGTATGGGGCTAAAATACTAGTAAAACTGACAATAATCCTTTGACCTATGTGCAGACCTCCAGCTAAGTTGGATGCCATCAATATAGTGGCTTTCTGCATTATCTACATATGACTATGCTCTCAGATAACGAGCAGGTCTGAACCACATAGATGCTGATGCTCTCTCCGGAGGCCTGTTCCCCAGAATGATTGGGTCCGACAGCAGAACCTGACATTCTGGCACTCTGCGAAGTTTGACAGGGAGGAACAATGTCCACGGACGCAGTGGACTGCATGGTGGATTGTGGGACCCTCTGAGAATTGCATACCTGCTTGCTTATTGCCACTTTTCTGCCATAACATTGGTGCACTGCCTCAGCTGCTGGACAATGACAGTATTCGCGGGCCAATCCCGGATCCCATGATCAAAAGCAGCTTTAGAAGCCCTCTATGCAGGAAAAGATGTGTCCAAATTACGCTCCACTGATTTGAGAACTGCACTGTTATACAAAGAAGGTCCTAAGTTGAAACTGATCAATAAACTGTTATACAGAGAAACAGTAGACAGAGGGGACAAGTGAGACAAACAACAACTAGTGCTGCCCACTGCCTTCGAGACTCAGTACTGAGGTCCTTGCACAACCACATGGGGCACCTTGGTATGAGACAGAACACTTGACTTGGTGAGATCCAGATTCTATTGGCCTAAGATGGGGGCTGATGTGGAGCAACACATTCGAACTTGTAGTCACTGCTTACAGAGGAAAGTTTTACCTGAGGGCTGCCCCCTTGTTAACATCACCACCAGTGCACCCATGGAGCTGGTCTGTTGATTTTCTGAGTTTGAGTCAGATCAAAGAAATATCAGTAATGTGCTGGTGGTCACTGACCATTTCACGAGATATGCCCAAGCTTTCCCACCAAAGACCAGAAAGCATCCACTGTGGCCAAAGTACTTAGAAAACTTTTTGTTCACTATGGGTCTGCAAAGAATCCATTCTGATCAAGGAGAGACTTTGAGAGTTGTCTGATCAAAGAGATGCTTTTCTGTGGGAGGCGGAAGTCCAGAACCACTCCTTACCACCCCAGAGGAGACCCACAGCCTGAACGTTCAACCGCACTTTGCTAGATATGCTAGACACCCTGCACCCAAAGGACATGTTTGATGGAGCCAACAAATTAGCACCCTGGTATCATGCTATAACTGCACCAAAAGTGATGCCACTGGATTCTCCCCTACCGCCTGATGTTTGGAAGAGAAGCTTGACTACCAGTAGATGTGTGTTTTGTGGTCTCTCCTGATGGGGTTCAAGCTGACAACTATTTACAGTATGTGCAAAGTTAAAGGCCCAGCTAACTCATGCACTCAACTGGCTCAAACCATGGCTGCCAAAAGAAATCTGGCCAACAAAGAAGGTATGGTAAAAGGTGAAAGCACAGGAACTCCAGGAGGAGATCGGGTATGCTAAGAAATCTGGGACTGCATGCAAGCACAAGATTGCTGACAGATGGCACCATCTCCTCAATTGTAGTGGGCAAACTAGATGATCTGCCAGTGTACAAAGTAAGGCCTGAGAATAATTCAAAGATGTAAAACAATACATAGAAATCATTTACTGCCCATTGGACAAATCTTAATTGAGTCTGAGTCCCTAGAAGATGCCCCTCTGGACCAGTGACTAGAGCTGCTGCTAAAAGATCAAGAAAGTCTGCACCTACAGAAGCAAAGTTAAAGTGTTCCCTCCACAAGTCCCAGTTGAGCATGACTGTCAGTCCATATCGGAAGAAAGTAGAGTGACTTTGAATACTATCCTTCTTCTGAACTGAGTCAATTGTTTGGGGCAATCCCCTAGTCATACTGGAGACAAAGCTGGGCCTTCTGGACTGTCTAAGCCCCCAGCTTCATCTCTGGAGCCAATGCTCCCAGAAGTGAAGTGCAAAGCATCAGACCAGATGAAATGGAATCATTATGCATGGTTGAACTGTTTGAGCTTCAGGGAGGAAAATGATAGATTGGGGCAGACTGGTGATACCCGAACAAGAAGAGTATTTTGAGTGCCCTGACAGTCCACTGCCAGTGTCCAAAGCTCTCCATGCGAGCTAATATTTGTGGACTCAGAAACTGTAACTCCTGGAGCTGAAAGTGCCCCAAGTTCTAGCCTCTCACCCCCATGGAGACTCCCCTGACAAGTGAGGACAATGCTGAAAATGAGGCTCAGATGTGCAGAGACTATAACAGTTCCCCCTAGAAAGACTGGTGGAGCTGTAAAGCCTGTGGTGCACCTCAGTTATGATTCCCTTGGGAGGCCTGTGGATTTGCCTCTCAATGTTGTCCATAAAGGAGTGTATGTGTCCCGAGCTCATTGCCCAAACTGGCGTCAGTGCTAACTCAAGTTACTTGTGTTGCCCTCTAGAGTATGGTGCCTTGTCCCATCCAGCCCCAAGGTAACTGATAGGAAGGGTCCCCTCTTCAGGTTTCATGTACAAGAGGTAATAACTTGAGTTATGATACAATGTGTGTAATACTATGTAAAGGGTGACATACTGCAATGTTTCAGAAATGTGTTCTTGGTAAAATGATATATTGACTGATGATTACATGTGCGAGCCTAATGCAAATGTGTATGTTTGCAGTTGAAACTTATGGGGTACTGTTTGAGCGCTGACGTCAAGCTTTCCCAAACCAGGAAGGTGCAACCCCCTGCAAATGGGGTTCCAAAAGACTTCCAGGAGCTTGCTTGAATGCTCCAAGCCTGAATGGTGTTTGGCGTTTAAGCCATTTATCAGTGAGTGTTTTTAGAACCTCTAGTACTGTCTCTTTAAAGCTGTCTGCTTGCAGACATAATTAGTTGTATGGGGACTGTGTGTTTCTTTGATTGAGTACCACTCAAGCTGCTGTAATTCACTCCATTTTTGCAGTCACTAGGAGTGCAAAGGAACCTGTCTGAAAGATGTAACTGTTTGCCAGAAACCATTTAGAGTGATAATGAATTACAGTTTGTCTAACCTGCTTTCTTTTGCAGTCAGAACAGTGTCTGCCTAGTTCCCATTCTAGTTTTGAACTGCTGAACTGGACCAATCAGTGTGGGAGTAAGCTAGCTCTAAAATGGTGCCTTGGGCCAATCAGAACTTGGACTCATAATCTGAGCCAGCCACAAGAGGATTGTATGGGCAGTGACTCTGGGAGATGTAGTTTAGACTTCAGTGCCTTTTGGACCAACAGCAGCAGTCTATTGTGGTGACAGCCAATCCAGTCAAGAACTGGGAGGAACTCAAAGGAAGTGCCCGTTTTGTCGGTTGGAGTTTCAGTTGAGCTTTGGCAGTGAAGAAGGAAGGAGCCCTGTGCTTTTTCAGTGTGCAGTTTTAGTCAAAAAACGTGTGTAAGGCCCAGAGTTCCAGTCTGCAGCTTATGTAACTGCTTGTTAGGACTGAATCCGTCCTGTGAAAGAATCAAAGGATCTCTGAAGAGTAGAAACCAGGCTCACCCTGTAGAAGACTGGACAAATTGTTGAATTGCACTTCGGTCTGTCAGGAACTGAATCTGCTGTGTGTTCTCCGGTGTTTGCAGTAGTGCGGTCGGGATAGAGAAGCGCCTGCCTGGTATAGTACTCTCTTTTTTTTTACCATATAAATGTGTGAAGAGTCTCTTGGAGCTCAAGAATAGCCCTGCTGATATTGAAGGACCCTATCTTATTTGGAGTCGTGAGTACTAATTCAGGGTCGCTCCTGTTGAATTGCCACATTAAATCCAAATGGAATTACTGTACTGCTGACTGTTTAATTTTCCTTTTCTCTGTGTGAAAGGGCCCTACCAGCTGCCACCGGTTTGGACTAGCCACTAGGGCTTGGGTAACTAGGGACAGTAACTGATAGGGATAGGCCTGTGCACAGAGCTATAAATGAATTATTAAGTGATAAGGTAATTAACCTGATTTCCCCCTGTCCTTGTTATATCCCCTAAATAAATCAGAGCTGCTTGTTCAGCAAAGTTATACTGCCTGAGGTATTTGTCTATGTTAAAGTACTGTACTGTGATTGTTGCACTGTATCTCATTTCACAGGAGGTCCCAGTGCGGGAACCAGTCCTGGGGACAAGTGTATACTGTGAAGGTAATTCTGATATATTGTGTGGGCCACTAGTGGGAAGAAAGGGGGGTTGCAGTGTCAAAGAGGGCTGTGACCAAGTTAGTTTAACTATTGCAAACCCTGACCTCTGGGTGGAGGCACCCACCATTGGATCCAGGCCCCTCAACCTGTTAGTGGCAAATCAGGCAGGGGTAGTAGCCCCTGGGATAGCGCCATCTAGGGGTTACATGTTCATCGCCTGGTAATTGGATGACGTCGGGCCAGCTGTTCTCTTTTTTGTTCCTGTTATAAGGTTCCATCTCCAGAGATGACATCAGCCCAGCTGTTCCTAGATGTGCCCTCCTGTGGTTCCCGGAAGATGTCCGCCCAGCTGTATCGGAAGAAATGCTGCCAGGGAGAGTCTTCATCAGTGGTGCAGGTCAGTCCCAAAATTTCCATTCTACAAGTGGCTGGTAAGTCCAAACTTTTCTATCTTTATTTGCAGTACACACCTACACTAGCAGACTTCAAAATGTGTGAACTGTCCTCAAAGACTCTCCCCTTGGGACTTTGGCCTATTAGAACTGTGTGCTTCACGGACTCTGACCCAGGAGATACTCTTTTTGGACTAGCCTTCGGGCATTGTGGTCACTAGTTGGGACTTTTAGGGCACTCCATCCCCCCAAATGTGTATTGTAAATAATGTCGTTGTTTTCTAATGTAAATACTGTTTTTCTAAAAAAATCTTTTGGGATTCTGGAGTGTTTTGATGGTAGGGGTTTTAGGTAGACTGTGTATGCAGATTAGGAGTGTGTGTTGTCTTTCTTTTTCTTACAGGTGTTCCTGGGAAGACAGAAGAGATGACAAGAAGAGGAGGAGGGACTCATCAGAGTTACTCATCAGTGCTTTAGTGTGTAGAAATTTAAAGTACTGTGGTGTTATTGTTGTTATTACTGTATTAACCCTTTCCTTCCACAGGTGTGCTTGTGGGGGTAGGGAGGAGGCAGTAATGTGGTATTTCAATGGTGTGTGGTTGCAGGTTGCCCAAGGTTGGGGAGGTCCCCGGGTTGTTTTTGGTTTTGGGGGTATTAGGTTAGAAGCAGATAGGTTTTCCCTAGAGGGTTAGTGGGGATAGACAGGCTGTGGTCCTGAATGGCCATTGGGACCGCAGTGCTCATCTATCAGGGATATGCTGTGGATAGTTCTACCAGAGCCACTAGGTGTCCAGAGTAAGTGGATAGTGTAGAGGCTGATATGTCAGCTAAAGGCCTCTAGGCCCTTAGTGTTGCCTGCCTGTGCTTGCACATGGTAGGAGGGGGCCTGATCACTCCCCTCCGCAGGTAGCACATAGGGTGGGATGGCCTAAGACCGGGTAAATAATGACTGCTGACAGTCATTTTCCTGGTCAAGGGCGAGTAACCCCTTGTTACCCGGGATTACTAGAATCCCAGTCAGACCTAGTGGTAGGCAGGGAAGGCAGCTTGTGAAACTCCAGTTAAATGGGTTTCACACTGTCTCACTCTGTTCTCAGTCTCAGCTGAGACTGAGGGATGACATCACCAATAGAACTTTTGCAGCTGCATGACCCACATTGGAATCTGCAGCAAAGGGAGTTAGTTAGAACATTGGGAGTTTTGAAGTCAGTCTTCAGTTTGTCTTCAGTGAGTGTGTGTGAAGTAGGGAGCTTGCTGTTAAAGCAGCTCAGTGAAGGCTCTAGGAGCCTCAGCCCTGTCAGACGACTATTTTTAAGTAATAGTGTGTGTGTCTCCACCTTAAAGAGAGACACAGAAGATTACTGAAGTGGTGGAGATCACTGTTTTCGGGTCTCAGTGCCCCCTCTCTCCGGGGGGGGGGATGAGAAGGATTCCCTGCAGATTCCTGGGACAATCCCCTAGTTCTGCTTGTGGAGGAAAAGCTGCCTGTTTGTTCCAGTATTTATTTGGGAGAAAAGAAGATTTGTGAGTCACCAGTGGGGCACCTGCAACATGAGGGTGAGTGTCTGCTCTGGCTAAAAGGGCCTATGTTTTCACCCTGGGGCTTGTGTGACAATGTGGGGATTGAACTACTAAATAGTGGGGGGCCTGGAGTAGTGGGCTAGGCAAAGTGGAGGTAGGTTCAAGTTCCAGAGTTTGTTGGGATGCGAATAATATGTAGAGGTGATGTGACAGGCGTCTACCCTTACTCTACATTTGAAAGTTCAGTAAAGGAATTGTTCAGTTTCCAGAGAAATGGACGGGTATGGGCTGTGGGAGCTGGAGGTGGGTGAGCCCCCATCTTTAGTGACCGGGTCCACCTGTACGGATTTCTTCTGTGGATTTCTGCTTTGCCTCAGGCACTTGACCAGTGATGGGGGAAGTACCCAGGCATGGGATTGTAAAGAAAATTCTCTCTAGGAGTCGCAGACTCTGGTGTGGTTTGGAGAGCCATGACAGGATAATTGGTTCATTCCTCCAATGGACCGTGCGAATGGGATAATTGGTTCATTCTTCCAATGGACCGCGGATCAAGTGGCCAGCGGGGGAGCCGGGCCAGTGGGGGAAAACCCAAGTGTGTACAAGTCGGGCTGTGTACCAGGGCTGCGTGAGGGTCCGGGCTGTGTGCCTGGTGGGTTTAGAGCCTGGGGGCTGGAAATGGTGATAAAGTGTTCTGTTGTATCTAATCTGCATTACCAGGAAATGTAGCCCCATGGGGGTCCGTCTATGCTTTGTTTGTTCAGCTTGGATGTAAATAAAAGCCACACTGAAGAATCCCATTCCTGGTTCTAGACATTGCAGTTGTTGCTTCCTTTGTTCGGATTTACTTGGGTGCCCTTGTGCAGAGTGGCCAGGCCTAGGTCCCTGCGCCCAGTGGCCTTGTCCTCCCCGAGCCCAGTCCCCTCCGGGTGCTGCTGTCAGCTTCAACAGCATGCCACCTGTCATTTTGCTAGAAAGGCAGGGGTGACGGGTTACATAGGCCCCCTCCAAGGGTAAAAGCTTTATCCATTTATTACCACACATTGCTGGGAGCAGAGCCAGATCAGGCACAGAACATCAGACTGAAGTGGGAAGGTGACTTCGGGGTCGAGTTAGATCATAATATCTGGAAACTGGCCATGAAGCACCTCAGCACATGCTCCAGGAATAACAGACTGCGGCAAGTGCAGTTCAATTTTCTATAGAGAACCTATCTAACCCCCTCTAGGCTGTATGCCATGAGCCCCGACAACAGCCACTTCTGCCCTAAGTGTCAACATGAGCAGACTGACTTTTTGCATATGGCCCTGACCTGTGTGAAAATTGTCCCATTTTGGGCAGAAGTGCATACAATAATGGAGGTAACCCTCTCAGCCTATCTGCCCTGTACCCCACTGGAATTGCTATTAGGTGCAGAGCCACTAGGTGATCGGAGACAGTCTGCCCACCCTTTATGGGGAATTGCATTGGTTAATGCTAAGAAAACACTGGCTCAGACTTGGATGTCATGTAATCCCCCATCAATACAGCAATGGGTAAACAACTTAAAGCAATGTCTCACTCTCGAAAAGATTCAACACTCAGTGAATGGTTATGTTGGTACCTTTCAGAGAATTTGGGACCCCTTGGTGAGGGCTATAGAAGCTGGAATAATTCCGGTATAACCGTTGCTGTTGTAATAAAAGGTAAAAGGATCTGGGGCTTGTACACACCCCGCCATGTTATCTCTGGGTGGCATCTGTGTCCCCTTTCCTTTTAAATACTTAGTTGCATTCCAACCACTGTCACCTGGTTAACCCTATACTGTTACCAGTTTCTCTAACCGTAATGAGTTGTTGTGTATAGTCTATAAGAACATTGGATGCATGCGGAAATGTTTATAAAGTGTACAATAATACCCTCATTAGCTATGACATGAACTTAAGCAAATATCTGTGTAAAGTGGTATTGTTCATGGTGTACTGCTAATTTCTTCAATAAAAATATTTAAAAAAAAAGGGAGTATTACCTTTTATGATATGGAGACGCGCATGGAGAGGGCTTGGTTACAAGCTGGTGGAACAGTGTGGCGAGTTGCCCTGCTGGTGCTCACTAAGGGATGGGAGGATTGCAGTCGCGAGTTTGTCCAGGCGTTGGAGTGGCTGTGTTTATGTTAGTAGCTCCTCGGGATATCCAGTTGGTGGCTGGTCTGCGTGGGGGATGATTGTGGTGTTCCTCTGGATGCTGGGGGCCCGACCTTGGACTGCATGGCGGATGCCATTTTGGGGCCTGGCAGAATATAAGAGGCTCAGGAAGGGTGAAGGAGCATGGTTTGGGAGCACTGATTTGGCTAATTGCAGCAAGAGGGCCAGCTCATCACAATGAGTAGTGTTTTTCTTCTCCCCTTCTCCTCTTCTGTTGCGGTAGTGTGGTGCTGTAATAGGATTTGACCCCAAGTCAGACGGGCACAGTGAGTGCTACAGCTAGCAGACCTGCTGCAGGAGCAGGCAGCATGTGTGGATGCCGGGAGTTGGGAGAGTCCGAGGGGCGGATGTCTAGTTTAGCAGGGCTACACCAGAATTTGTGGCACTGGTGGAGGAACATGGGCCCAGAGCACTGCTGGGGGCCTCCGTGCAGCTGGGGTGGGTTTCTCATTTGGGATGACTTTGTGTATTTCTGCCCCCTTCCCATGGGGGCCACATGGCATGTGAGGTGAAGGGAGGAAGAACAACTAGGCCGCCGATTAGGTATCGCCGTATCAAGGTGGCCTGATTTGTGTTTTCCTCATGGGGGACTGCAGGAGCCACTCACAGGTGGGGCCTAATTGGTGGTGCAAGCCAAAATGGCTTGGCTGTTGGGGAATCCTGGCAATAAAGCAGAGGGACAAGGAGTGTTTTAAACAGGGGAGGGCCTTTCTCAGGAGGGGCTGTGGTCACTTATCCAGATCCATGGACCAGGGCAGCACTAGCTCTGGTGCGAGGGTGTGCAGGCTTTTTGGTGCAAGGGCAGTTCTTTGTTACAGGCCTGGCATGTGGCACATGGGCTGCAAGGATGGCTGCACTCTAGCGGACTGCACCACGTGGCATTGGGTGGTGGGAGCACGGAGTGCTGCCATGGACTGGAATTGTATTTTGGGACCCAGTTTGTGAGGTTTGGGAAGTGGTTTGTGTGGTCAGGAGCCATGTGGGGAAGCCACATTGTCATTGGGGGCAGAGGGGGCTGGATAGGCCTTCGTTGTTCGGGCCTGCATTGGGGTTCCTTGTTAGGTGCATGGGGGCCGGGCATGAACCTATTGGGACTAGGAATTGTTTTATAATTAGGGAGGGGCTCAGCACAGAACAGGTCTTATCCCGTGGATGGGGGACTTTCAGGGAGGGGCTGCCACTGCAGGAGGGGCAGGTGAGGCCACTCTTTGGTTTCGTCATGGTCCCCCTAATTTTGGGGGGTCTTCCCAGGGGCGGGAGGCTGTGGTTTGTTTGGCAGGGCTCAGGTTTGTGGCCTCAGATGATGGGGACTGGGATGGGAGGGGCCTGGTTTGGGCACCTTGCAGGATCGGCTTGCATTGAGGGGGTCACAGAACAAGGGATAAGGTAGGGGGCAATCGGAAGGGAGGTGGGACCTGGGGATGGGGATTGGTACAGGATGTGCTAACTGTCTTCTTTTGGTTGCAGAATGGCACCTAAGCAGGCACCAAAGCAGAGGACTAGTAAAGCTCTGGCCAGCAAAGCTGCGGAGCTCATGGACCAGGTCCAGTTGATTCTGAAGGAGTACAGGGCAGTGAAGGAGAAGGAGAGAAAGGCGGACAAGAGGAAGGAGCCACTGGCAGCAAAGGAGAGGGCCAGCAAATGGCCGACCAGAAAAAACCCAGAGGAGGGTGGTGAGCCTCTGGAGGAGGGTAAGATACCAGTGGCGTACCTGTTGGTGGATGATAGCCTGAAGAGCTACCTGGCAGGTATAATGAAGGAACAAGGGGACAAGGTTAGGAGGAGGTGGATAAGGCCTGGAAAGAGCTCCAGAATGAAATGACAGACCCATTAGTACAGGGACTGGGTCTGTGACTGACAAGCAGTCCTACGGTTGGCCCCCAGGCATGACACTGGGGGACCACCTGTCACAGGCACTGAAGGACAAAATATGGAAGGGGATTATGTAGACATGTTTGCCCTTAACGATAAAGATACGGCCAAAAAGTACAAACAAAAGGAGTCAGTGGGAAATTTGGAAATGGTGGTGGCTTTGGCCACTGTGAGCAAGACCAGTGAGGATGTTACTTATAAGGGCAAGACTTTTGTGGTATGGATGGAGGATTTCATGCACTTCAGTGCGATCGTGTTCCAAAAGAAACCGGAGTTGGCTATACCACTCCTCACATACTGGGTCGTCATTTGGGATGCGTACGGGGTACAAAGCAGGTATGTGTGGTGGGTCTATGATGAGAAGCTTAGGCAAAGGGTGGGATCTCACGGGGATGTAAGGTGGGATGTCACCCTGTCAGAACTATGGATTAGGATGCTGTCTGCTCCTTGGGGGCTCTAGCAGTGACAGTAGAAAGGGCCCTGGGGGAGCTGGGGCAAAAGTTTGCAGGGTATATAACAAGGCTAATTGCACATGGGCCACTTGCAAGTACAAGCATGCTTGCTCGGGATGCAGGGGGTCCCACCTGGTTATCAGGTGCAAGGCCCAGGGGGACAGACAGGTCAGAGGGCAGTGGGGCAGCCCTTTTGAGGGGGCAGGGAGAACACAGGTGGACAGGCAGGGGGGCAGTTTCAGGTGGCAGAATGGAAGGGGAGGGTATGGGGGAGGTGAACACAGGGAGGGAATGGGAGGCAAGGGCTACCCACTGGCATTGATGCCAGGTAACGCCAGGGTGGTCAGGGAATGGACAAAGTTTTACCCGAATCAAGAGGCCAGGAGGATGCTGAGGGAGGGAGTTCCGAAGGGATTCCATTTATATTACATGTGGGAAAGTAAGGCTACATGGGCAAGGAATCTGGTATCTGTTAAGGGCAAGGAAGAGGTGGTGGAGAAAAAGATAAGGAAAGAATGGGAGGCAGGGTGGATTGAGGGGCCTTTTCTGGAGCCGCCTTTCAATAACCTGGATGTTTTGCCTCTGGGAATTGTGCCAAGAAAGGCCCCAGGGGAATTTTGTTTGATTCACCACCTCTCCTACCCATGTGGGGACTCAGTTAATGATGCCATTTCCCCAGAACAGAGCACAGTTTCATATGACACTGTGGACAAGGCGGTGGACCTAATCAAGGCCAGGGAGGGGGCATGGGTGGCAAAAACAGATAGCAAATCCACCTTTTGGCTACTACCAGTTAGGGAGGAGCACTGGCAACTTTAGGGCTTTCAGTTCCAAGGGCAATACTACTTCAACATGGCCATGCTTATGGGATGCTCAGTGGCCTGCGCCTCATTTGAAGCTTTTAGCACTTGGCTGCAGTGGGTATTTACCACCAGGTACAGGACGGGGGCAGTGGTCCATTATTTGGATGATTTCCTTTTCATAGGGAAGAATAAGTTGGGCACCAGTGAGATGCTCACAGCCTTTGAAGTCACATGTGGGGGTTTCCCTTAACCAAAGAAAAAACAATTGGGCCTGCATGGCAACTGGAGTTCTTAGGCATTGAGCTGGATCTGGACCAGCAATGCTTCTGCCTGCCTCCAGACAATGTGGCTAGGCTGCGGGAACTTATTTTGGGGATTAAGGGGTGCAAGTGTGCACAACTCAGGGTGGTACAGCAGGTCCTGGGAACTTTGCCTGCCGAGCGATGGCTCCTGGCAGGGTGTTCACCAGGCACCTGGCAAGGGCCTCAGAGAAGGCTAGGCTCCCCCATCAATGGGTTGACTTGTCCACCAGGGTGAAACATAACCTTTTGGCCTAGAAGGTCTTCCTAAAGTGATACAATGGGGCCACCTTTTGGAGGGACCACTGGGTGGATGGGGCCAACTTGGATCTAGTTATTGATGCAGCTGGGGGTTTTGTCATGGGTGCCTACCTCCAAGGGGAATGGATTTCAGAACCCTGTCCCTCTAAGTCAGTGGAACTTGGGCTGACAAGAGACATCACCTTCTTGGAGGCCTTCCCGATTTGAGTGTCCCTGATAGTATGGGGGCATAGACTACAGAACAAGAAAGTCATTTTCTGGTGTGGCAATATGGCTGTGGTAGCCATTTTAAACAATCAGGCTGGGTCCACGGATGTGGTCCTGAGGGTCACTAGGCAGTTGGTATGGGAAGGATTGTGGCTTAACCTATCCTTTAAGGCTAGGCATGTTGAGGGGGTGATGAATGAAGCTGCTGACAGTCTTTCATGTTTCCAGTTGGACAGGTTCCATGAGCTGGCACCAGCAGCAGCAGAGCAGAGGTCACGGGTCCTGCAGGAGCTATAGGAAATTGGATGGAAAGGGCACGGCTATTGTTTTGAAATGCCTGGGTGGCGAACATGCTGAAGGCCTACAAGGCTGCATGGAGGAGCTTCCAGGACTTTCAGGGGGGTCTCAGGCTGGAGGTAAGTAGCCCAGTTAAAGAAGTACAGGTCATGAGGTACATGGTGGTGAGGTGGGAGACAGGCATGTCAGGGGCCACCAAGGGCATACATCTTGCCAGCATTGGCTTGGTGTGCCAGTCGCAGGGGTGGGGGGCACCCAACAGGATGATAGCAGTGTGCCACATGCATCAGGGTTGGCTGAAACTGCAGGGGTGAAGAGCTGATGGGTGCAGGCCCATGGGGCAGAGCTGTTAGAGCGACTGATGGTGGCATTGCCCTGTGTCTGCTTCTCAGTCCAGGAAGCATGGCTTTTTGAGGTCATTTTTAGGGTCATGCAGAGGAGTGGTTTCCAGGTGGGGGAGATAGTTGCCCAGGCAAAAGGAGACATGGGGGAAGGATTGCAGGTGGCGGACATCACCTGGTTGGCCTCCTCAGCCATGATGTGGCTCAGGCATCTAAGATGGATCAGGTGGGGTGGGGGTGCAAGGTTGACCTATAGAGGGGAGCAACAGAGGGATGTAAATTTGTGGCAGCTTTGGACAGGTATGGGGCAGCATGGCCACCAGGGAGTGGGGGTTTCTTCCGGCATGGTGGCAGTGATCCAGTCACAGCAGGGAAGGTTACCACAGTGCTTAAGAAGGGGATGTTTTTCCTTGGGGGGGGGAACCAGGCAGATTTGCTTCCCATTCCTTCCCGATTGGGGCCATCTCGGAGGTGGCACTACAAGGGGATCACAACACTGAGATCCAGAAAGTGGATTAGAAAGGGCCAAACCATGGGGGATGGCTAGGCAGGGGTGGGTTTCCTATGGGGTCATCATCTCGAGGGGAACAGGGCTGGGGAGTCAGGTGGGGGGACACTTGAACCCAGAAGAAGACAAGGAAGGGGCGGGCATCGGGTACCCACACCCGGACTGCTTGAAGAATGGAAATGCAGGCTGAGATCTAAATGTATGATTTGAAAACATTGGTGATATGTGGGTATGGAACCCAGGACACTGTAAATATTAAATATGTGGTGAAATGTGGTTATGAAATGTAAATGTTTTCAAGAAAGGGGTTTCTACTCAAATACAACTCCAGATGGTTAAATCATAAAGAAGGGTATGGTGTGGTCATTTCAGGGGGATCCAATGACAATGAAGTAAAATACATGTGACAAGAGAATCCTATGACATCCACAGTATCCAGTGATGATGGTGACTATAAATGAGCGACTCTCAAGAGAGCGACTCATTTACAGCACTACACATGTGAGCTACCCTGTAAGGGTAGCGATGGAATGCCAAGGCGAGGGTAGGGGTGAGCAAGGGAGGGTTACGAGGGTGACTGGAAGGGGAGGTATAGGGAGGAGGGTTTGTGTGGGGCAATGTAGTCTGCTGCTGCCAAGCTAGCCATGTGGTGTGGTGGTGAGGGTGGCTAGTTTCGATGCAGCAGATACTGGGTTCTGGGCTGAGGGCTGGGAAGCATTTTATTGCTGCTGCTGCTGGAATTTTAATTTCTTTGGGACTTTCTCACCCTCCCCGACATATACTCCCTTGTAGTTGGTTATATAAAATCAGGGGGTGTGGAGGGTGAAGTCCCACATGAGGGTGGATGGAGGGGGCACAGCACCCCCTCACATAAGTCCTGTTTCAGTTGCTGGATGTTTTGTTGCCGACAAGTGTACATCACCGTTGGGCTTTTCAGTGATGTGCACTCGCTATAATGGCGATGGTTATTTTGCAGTCACCATTATGCATGGAACCACACCCACATTTTATATCCTACCCAAGGTATGTAAAAATCTGAAGAACCCCCCTGGATGTCCCATTGTATCTGGGATTGGATCAGTGACTGAACATGTGGGCAAATTTGTTGATTTTTTTTCCTATAGCAGTGTGTTTGTACATGATCTTCATGTTCGGAAGGATACAGGACATGTGTTAAAGAAATCTGCAGATTTTCAGTAACATTCTACATACCACTGGATAGGCATTGATATAGAAACCCTGTATACCCCCATTAGACAAAACAAGGGAGTTGCAGCATGCAACTATTTCTTACAGAAACATCCCAGTACAGATTGCATGTCAGTGGATTTCCTAACAGATGCATTAGATATCTTACTAAAGCACAATAGCTTTGAATTTGACGGATGGAACTTCAAACCCATGGGAATGCAGTGGGAGCCTCTGTGGCACCATCAGATGCTAACTTATTCTTTGGTAAATGGGAAGAAGAACTTGTATTGAATGAACTCTCCAACCCCTAGATGAGACATATTAGGGCTTGGTTCAGGTTCATTGATGCCAAGGTATATCTATGTGACAGAAACCCAGGGGAAATTGAACATGTAATGACTTGGCTGAACAACAATGACCTGAACTTAAATCTTACACATACAGTGAGTCACACACAACTTAATTAATGTCCGGGACATCACACTGATTGGCAATGCGAACAGGGTAGAGACAAAATGTTTCAGAAAAGAAACAACCACTAACTCTGTATTACAAGCACAAAGTGCACAACCTAAGTCCTTAAAGGACTCGATACACTACAGCCAGTTTTTAATACAAATACAAAACTACAGTTCTACTGGAATTTTTGAGACAGAGGCCCAGCAATTGAAAGAGATGTTTAGTCAGAGGTTTTATGACAGACAGTTACTTGAACATTCATTTGAAGAAGCCAGAGAAATGGACAGATAACACTGTAAATGATTTACTTGATAGTAATAATCAGAACAGGAATAAAAAGAAAAAAAATAATTTGTGCCCTGGAACAATTGTCACTGAATGTAACAACTTAGCCTGAAAAATTGGTAATGTGATCTACAGGAACTGGACCATCTTATTAGAGGATGAACATGTGGCAAAAGCAGTAGTGGATAAACCCCGTATAACATTCAGTAAAGCATCAATTCTAAAATACTCCCTAATATACAATAGATTTCAACCCACCAAAGATACGAACCCCAGAAACTAGTTACCATGGAAATTACAGGGGTTCTACAGATAACTGAACTGTAATATTTGGAGCTATGCAGTACCAGGAAAAAGATTCTCTTAACAACACTAGGAAAGCACATATCAGGAACTGTATTATGCCACAATACACATTTTGTAGTATGTGTCCTCTGGCATTCTTGCAGTCTGGCGTATGAAGACAAAACTATTCACATCTTGAAAACATGGATTCATGAACATGTCAGATCTACCATTAACAAGCATTTGTCAATGCCGAATGTTGTCTTGCTGGCATTGGCATTGGTAGTGCAGGAGTTAGAGAGACACATAATAGGAATAGCAGTGATGTATGGAACCGACGTCAACCCCACCCCACAGCGATTGACAGGCAATGAGGTGTGCCTTTGGGTTGTCAGCCATAACACTCATGCCATTTCACCTCACCCTACCCAGCAGACTCTGACAAGTGTCGCATTGTGCCTTGGGGTCATCGGACCTTACACTCACCCCATTCCATAAGGAAGTGCATTGAGATGGTTGCAGTATAGGAAAATGGGGTGAACTTTGGGGCCAAAGAGTCCAAGGCACACCTTGATGCCTGTCAGTGGCTGCAGGGTGGGGGTGGGGTGGAATGGCATGAGCAGTACAGCTGACAATCCAAAGGCACACCCCTTACATCTGTCAGTCTGTACAGAGTTGGACGTTAGGGTTAGCAACACTCCAAATTTTCAACATGGCCTTTTTGTGACCCCACCTCATGAAAGCATTTGGGACCTCTGCTCACGAACATGCTCATGAACAGTGGCACTGTGGTTTTGTTAATCTGGAGGGAAAATAATACCCTGACAACTACTCTCAACAAGTGTGGTTATCTCTCTACACTGTACCACCTTGCAGTCCATATGGGATACCGCCTGGAACCTTGCAACCTCTACTCCTGGAAACAATGATCAAAACTATCTCTCAAAGAGCTGCGACTCTGCTCCTTAAAAACTCCTCCTCCTCCTCCTTCTCATCTCAGGCAGCATCCATCCCAATCCTGGCCCTAGAAGCTCAGGCCACACACAAACTCCAGGTGTCCTTATCCTTGCAACCATTAATATCTGCAGCCTACTACCAAAGCTGGATGCACTCCAAGCCTTCATATGCCAACACAACCCTGACATCCTTGAAGTGGTGGAAACTTGGCTGATGCCTAAAGTTCCTGACTCAGCAGTAACAATACAGGGCTACAATGTCCACAGGCTGGACTGGATATCCAAAAAAGGCGGTGGTTGCGTAATCTATATCAAAGACTCCCTGTCATGGCACCCTGTAGCAACTCCATCACTTTCTTCCTCGACCCAGATTCTGCCAATAAAAATCGTCCTAGGTCCCAACCATAAAGCCCTGACTATTGTCTCCATATACATCCCGCCCAAGGACCCTAAACATGGCTTCAACGATGTCCTGAACTTTATCAACTCTCATCCTCCTGAAGCTGAACTCATTCTACTAGGGGATTTCAAAATAAACTGGTTAGCATTGAGCGCCAGTGCCTATACAGACTCCATCTCAGCTGCTAACCTCATGCAAATGGTAAACTCCCCTACTAGGATTAACTACAAGACTGGCACCAGTACCCTCCTGGATTGGGTCCTCACCACTCACCCCACAAGGATTTCTCATACAACCATTCTCCCAGACTCTCTCAGTGACCACTCCCCCAGTCATATGTGCATGGTCTAACAAATTCCTCAAGCCCCCTCCCAAAATTATTGCTAGCAGAGTCCTTCCTTGTGGAAAACCTTCACATTGCAAACAATACCTGCTTCTACAAGACTGGCTACCCATCTATGAAGCAACAGATGTTAACTTGGCTCTTGATCACTTCATCTCAATTTTCAACAAAACCTGCGACCTCTTTGCCCCTGCTAAAAGGTGCAAAACAAAATCTCTCTCTAACCCATGGCTCACTGCTGCTCTACTCTCTCACAGCTGAAACTAAGGGACCACCTCTGGGCAGTTGCCAGGGCCACTGGCAAACAACTGGACATCCAAAATTACAAACAAGCACGAAATGCCTGCACAAAATAAATCCGGCTCACAAAATCCACCTATTACAAAGACGCTCTCACCAATACATGGGGAAATGGTCGTGCTTTCTGGGACAATATCAAGGATGTCACGGGGAAGCAGCCAAAAACCTCTCCAGCCATGTTAATGGTTGATGGATCCTCAACCCTTGACCCTAAGGTGATCACAAACATCTTTAACATGGCTTTTTCAGACCTTAGTGCTGTCCTACCCCATGACTTTTTTGAAAACAGGGCCTACTCCCCAAATACCTCAGCCCCACAGTGTAACCATCCCCTCTTCTACTTCAGGGAGGTAAGGCTGAATGAAACTCACCACTATATTCCTGCAGCTATCTCTAAATCTAGATCTAGTAGTGACACCCTGGACCTTAAGCTTCTGTTGCTCACCCTCGATGAGGTAATTCATCCATTAACAAAAATCCTAAACCACTCTCTCTGCTGTGGAAAATTCCCAGACTTATGGAAAACAGCCACCGTGAGACCTGTCCATAAAAGTGGGGATAAGACGAATCACTCAAATTATTGCCCTATCTCCATACTGCCCCCACTCTCTAAGCCACTCGAGCGCATCGTGGCTGATCAACTTACCGACCACTTGGATAAATACAATATACCTTGTCCACAACAACACGGTTTCCAGAAAGGCCACAGCATCACCACAGCCCTTCTTGAGTTCACTGGAGCTTTGCACAAATCCTTTGACAACGGCCTTCTCACAGGGGCCGTTTTCGTTGGCCTCTCCAAAGCCGTCGATACAGTACACCATGGACTACTAATTGACCAACTACTGAATGCCGGGCTATCACCTGACTCTTCTCTCTGGTTTAAAAGCTACTTAGAAAACCGGTCACAGAGAGTAAAAATTGCTGATGCTCTTTCTGACACCCTGCCTGTTCGTTTGGGTGTCCCACAGGGATCCATACTGGGCCCCCTCCTTTTTAGCCTTTTCTTAAACTCCCTCCCTTACCACTGCTCTGAGCAGATCATACTATATGCCGATGATGCTGTTGTATTCTCCACTCACAAAGATCCTGCAACTCTTCAACACAACCTTCAACTTGGTTTCAGTTCTGTAGAGACATGGTTTCTTAATCATAAACTGGTCCTCAATGACAAGAAAACCAAATCTATGCTCTTCTGCAGCTCTCATAACCCACACAAGCTACACCACTTGGCTATCTCCACCACCCAGGGGAACATTCTAGATCAGGTGGGGTCCTTCAAATACTTAGGGATACAGCTTGACCCTAATCTCTCCTATGGACCTCATGTAGATAGTGTAGCTAGAGCTGCTAATACCCGGCTTGGTCTCCTCTACAAACACAGACAACACCTCATGCCAGAAGCTTTGAAGGTTGCAGTCCTGAGCTCTGTGATCTCTGTAATAGACTATGGTCTCATCATTTATGGCTCAGCCACAACCACAACCCTGAGACGCCTCTTAACTGCCTTAAATAAGGCATGTCGGCTCATCACTGGTGTTCACCGTCTCACCCACATATGACCTGTACACCCAGACCAGCTGGCTCCAACTATCAAACCGTATAAAGTTTTCTCACCTGCTCCATGACGAAAAAATCTACCTTGGCCTTGCACCTTCTGGGGTCTCAATTATGTTACAACACCGAACCAACAAATGATGCCTTCAGAGATCCACGCTACAGCTACTGAAAGTCCCTCACTGTCACACTTGACAGGGACAATGCTCTTTTGCTTATTGAGTGCCACTCTGGTTCAATGGCCTCAGCCCCACCATCTCCTCTGCCCTGACAATTGGTATGTTTAAAACTAGGCTCTGGGACTATCTCACTACCAACAGCTCCTGTGACTGCCCAACTTAACCTTGTTTCTCCACTTCCCTGCCTGCTCTAGTGGTCCCCCCCACTGGATTCTACCCTCACATCTTGGTATACCCAATGCTGCACTTTTCACCCTCTCCCCACCCTACCTACAACCCCCCCCCATGACTCTGGCACTTCTTATCTCTTGTCTGTTTTCTCTGACAAATGCCGCTGGCTGCCTTGCTTACAAGGCTACCCTTGAATTGTATTAATCTGTAATCTGTTTGCAATGACCACATTGTTGTAATGTCTGTCTTGATGTTCCCCATAATTTGTATTTCTCTGACATGGAACCTTTGTTAAAGAGCCTTGGCTCAAAGGTATTTGTAATCCTAGACTTAATAAATAAATAAAAATAAATACAAATTCTCGAAGTTATGAGTGTGTGTGGGAAACTGCGCAATGCACGCTCGTAACATAGTCATTTTGTAGAATTTTGTCACCAGATTTTCAACATAGGCATTTTGGTACCTCCATACATGAACAGTGTCACTGTGATTTTCTTAATCTTTCCTAAACATTGATTTCCCACAGCGACCATGCCATTGTGCGCCAGATGTGCAAAAACACATTTCGGGCAAGATGTAAAAACAACAGCTATATTGTTCATAAGGAGGTGTGAAAAAATGGCAATATTGAAAATCTGGAATAAAAATCTTAAAAATTCTCAAACTTACAGGCGTGCATGAGAACGTAATGCACGCTTGAAGCACAATCATTTTTGGGGAATTTTTTTCACCAGATTTGCAACATGTCTTTTCCTTAATCAGCCCCCGAAAGCTGATTCCATGCAGTGACTGTAAAATCACCTTTCGGGACCAAATAATGACATGACAGTGACTGAATTCATGAGGTGGGGTCCCAAGAACCCCATGTTGAAAATTTGGTGCCAAAAGTCACAAAAATAGCTGAGATATCCACCTAAGTTGAACCCCCCCAAAGATGCTATTATATAGCTTACTGGTATTTCTTCAGTTCATGGTCGGCTTTGAAGACTGCAGGTGTGTTCCTGCTCCACCAAAGATCATCATGCTGGGCTCCAGAGGTAAGTATAGGGTACAAGGCGGTGTGTGTAGAGGTGGGATGCACAGAGGGTGGGTGTGGGTTGGGGGAGGGGGGGCACCGCAGATGGCAAGGGACCATTTTCTTGTTTACAGGTTAAAAAAAAAAAAGACTTTGCAGGAAGGTTTTTTTTTATAGGACATTTGGCATGCTGGGGTGGGCTTCCAGCATGCCATGTGGGTGTTTTGGGAGGGAGGACTGGAGTCAACGGGGATTGAGCACCCTGGTGAAAAAGTGTCTGTGTTTGGGGGTGGTGTGTGATGCCGAGGGGGATTGGGTCCCCCCCCTCACCAGACAAATTCTTATACGTGGGACATTATGCTGATGGGGATTGGGCTTCCCTGTCAGCAAATGAACTGCGGAGGGGTCATGCTGACAGTGGGGTTAGGCACCCCTGACATCAGCTTTCATGGGGTCTGTGAGAGGCAGCGCGACAGCCGTTGCCCATATTGAAATGTTACACCAGGTATAATCACGCCCTGCAATGACAGGTCACTCCCTCATTGCAGTGGCGAAATTGTTTCAAGTTGGTGGCACACTTTTGCACTGCTGTCATAGACAGCGTGCTATTTTATTTCTGCCACAGAGCCCAACCCGAAAAAGCAGTGGCGCAACTGGTCATAACATGACCGCACCTCCAAAACCTGCTATTCCAAGCTACTACAATACGTTGTTTGTGCTTGTGCACAAGACAACAGAATAAAAGAACAGACACACCATTAGGACTGCACATTATTAAGAAACACAGTTCTGACTCAAAACATTGAAAATTTATGGGAATTGAAATGGCGATGAGTCCTAGTGGGGGGGGGGCAGACAAAACCTGCTGCTTAAAAGAGAGCTCATGGATATACAGATAAGACAGTGTTAGTCTGGAGGGTTAAATGACTAATGAATCTCAAACACTTTCTAAAAAATTTAATAAAAACGTGTATGAATTTCTGATCCCTGAACTAGAAGACTTATTATTATTATTACCTAGGGGTTATCCTTTTATGACCTTATTTATTTATTTAGTTTTTCTTGACCGGGTAAGTGCACTAGACATCCTGCCCATTTTCAGGCATGACCCGGGGGAAGGGGATACAGATGAATGCCCACTGACCTTGAACCAGATGAAACTGTTGGTGGTATTTTTAGTGAATGAATGAAATTTGGCCAGGACACCAGGGAAATTCCCTACTCTTTTTGATAAGTGCCATGGGATTTTTAACATTCACCTCAACTACCACCAATCCAGGCAGATGGGACCTCGGTTTAATGTCTCATCCGAAAGACGGCAACTCAGAAGTGCAGCACCCCTCTCATGCTGCACTACAGTGTCAGTATTGGGATATAAACCCAAGTGCCAGATGTGGGAACTGAACCCACAGCCCTCTGATCTCCCAGCCTCAGAGGCGAGTGTGCTACCTACTGAGCCACTTATGTTTTAGATATATACAAATTTAGGAATTAGAGGGTAATTTGCATGTATTTCTGATCCTTGCCTTGGTACAATTGAGTGTAACTTTGATTTTAGCTGTAAAAAGTTTTATTTAGCATCTAACTCTAAGCCTTTTTCTCTTTTAGATCTATCTATTCTGTAAGCTCTCCAGACTCTGGCTGACTGACCTACGTGGATCTCCCAAACTTAACTGGAGCTTTGACTCCTGATACCAGTAACAGTGAAATTCAGAGGTGATCATATGGATGTTACCCAGAGACTGAGAAAAACTATTTTCTGCCATCATATTAGAGTAAAAGTTGATACACATATGAGCTTGCTTAGAGTCTGTATTTAAATTAATTGTATCATAGAATCAGGTAATTCATGATTTTTAAATCATAACCATTGTAGAGCTCTAAGAAGTATCAACACTGTGGAATTTTGTACTCTTTGTAAGGTAATGCCATAAGCACTTATGCAGTGTAGCATGTTTATTTACTTAACTATCTCTTTTTACCTGCCTTGAGAGATTGCCTTGGTAACTAAGTTGACTTCAAGTGAACATGATTATTTAGATATCATGACATCTCCCTATTAGCCACACTCCCTGTGGAAGACTCAGAGCTTAAGTCAAAGCACCAGGGAAGGTTTGTCAGGCTCTTTATTGCAAGCAGTTTTGAATTACAAGACTTGCACTTTTTAACGCACTGGATTGCACTTTGTAACTGAAAATTGCTTGACCTTTTGTAGCTTTGCAAGTGTGACATGCTATTAATTAAACAACAGGTTTTGAACAGAAACTTTCTGTTGCCTGCCTGCTTCATTCACAAGTGCATGCATCTTGTACTGGTTTGAGGGTGTGCCAGGGACACTACATCTGATTCTAGAAAACGTGGGGTCCAGGTGCCAAAAAAACACATTTGCCATAACTTCAGCCATGCGCCAAAAACATGGTGCATGGAAGGGGATCACTGCAAGCTGCAGCACAGTCATGTGACATGGGCTGGATAGGAGATGATCCATACGATTTCCCGACTCCAAGTTGCCCGACTACAAACTTCCCGCCACCAACTTTCCGACAGCACACACATCCCGTGTTTATGCCAACATTTATTTTACTGGCACTACTCAATTCCCGACTGCTAAATCCCCGACATTTGATCAGACTCAGGTTTAGCAATGCAGCCTCAAGATGAGCGATTTGAAATAAATAATTAAGTGACATGCTTCAGCTCAGACAAACTGAATGCACCCATACCTCCCGACTGCTAAATTGAAAAAAAGACTGCACATCCAGCGATTTGAAATAAATAATTAAATGACATGCACAAAGCGAGCAGCCTCCAGATGAGCTTTAGCTCAGACAAACTGAACACACCCGTACCTCCCGACTGCTAAATCTGTTAAGTTTGCAATTCAGTCAGACAGACTGCACATTCATCTTTTCTCTATCAAAAAAAAAAGTTTGTGTGTGTGTCTGTATGTGTCTGACTCTGACTTGGTTTGTGACCCGCCAACAGCTTCCCTTGTCTCACATTGATCTCACGTAAAAAATAAACCCCCACTTTAAACGGCCATAATAGATCTCAGTCATGTTCCCTGCCACCACTGCCACTACCTTGGCTGCTGGTAGATAAAAGCCCCCACCCCATGCTGCAGCAGCCAGACTGTATCAAACTGCTGCTCCACCAACTAGACAGATGCTGCAGATGAGCACCTGGTAGGTAGGATTTTTTTATTCCTTTCTGTTTTTTAAAGCTGCTGCTTACTAGTCCTCCCATAACAGCCAGTAACCAGTACAGTATTTTACAGTGAGAGGTGAGTGCTTATGGTCTCTTTCTCTCCCACTCTATCTGTTAGTTAGATGCTGCTGGCAATCGGGCTAAAATTAAAGAGAAAATTCAGTGACAAGACAGCGAAGCTCTAGCTCAAACAAACAGACTGCAAAACAGACTGCACATCCACATTCTCACTGAACGTACCCTGCAATTAGGTTAAAATGTATTACACTGGTCGGGAGGTACAGAGCGTTCGTGGACAACTTGCTATCATTTAGTGGATTTAGTAGCCTCGCTGGATGTGCAGTCTTTGATCTAGCAGTCTGGAGGTACAGAGCACTCACTGAACGCTCCCTGCAATTAGGGTAAAATGTAAATGATGGGAAGATGCTAAACGGGTAAACGGTCTGCCGGGAAATAATATCGTCGGTACAATAAGCTATGCGGGAAGCTGTTAGACAGGATTTCAGAGTCGGGAGATTGAACGTTGGTAAGAATCGAGTCGGGAAGTCGTACTAGACCCATCCAAGACATTTCTGGAATATAGTTAAACAATTAACTAGTCCAGATTGGAAACCCCAAGAAACAAATATGAGGTTAAAGAAAGGGGAACCACATACAGAAAACCCCAAAGAAAAGTACCAACATCTTCAACAATATTTTCACAGATCTCCCAAATTGCAAGATCCCCTCTGTTTTAGACTCAGTGAACTTGAAAAAAACTCTGTTACAAAATAATTTACCCCCCCCTTTAGATTTAAAATTATTTTAACTACATATGTATGTAAGACACTACAAAAATAAGTTCTTACAAGGCCCCTGGTAATGATAAAATTGAGGGTAGGTTTTTGAAATTAGCAGCCCATCATATAGCACCAGTTATAACCTACTTGTTCAAGTGGAGTTTGCAAATTGGACATTTTCACTTATTATGGAAAGAGAGTAGGATTAAACCAGGGTTCGACCTTAACATTGTTTTACTAGCCCTGAATCTAGTGCAAATTGGCCAGGGCTAGTGCAGCTAACCCTCTACTTGTCCATCTTGACTAGTGCAGATTTTTCATGGCTGTTAATGAAGTTGAAAAAGTCACTACTTTAGCAGGCTGTATTCCTTTTGCTAATCTCCCTCAGTGTTCCAGGTGGCCTGGTGTGATTAGCAGCTCATTAAGAGCTGCAATTATCTGGCAGTTCAAGAGGGGATCCAACAAAAGACTCAATGCAAGTCGTTATCACTCAGTTGTTAGGACAGTCAACTAGTGTGAATGCTATGTTCAAGGGTAGAGTGGTTAAGTCACTCATTTGTCCCACAATATTAAGACCAGTGTGCCCATTTCTCAACCTTTTGAGTGCCTGTATACAACACTGCAGTGACAGGATGCTATCATGTATACACTGTCTGCCCAACCAGGTGATCTGTCCACTCTATACTTTCTCTGGACAACACCACTGCAGACTAGGCTCTGAAGTGGTCATCCACAGACCCATAGCTGCCACTACTAACTGGTGTAGGGGTTCACACCTCCTCTTAATGGATCACACCAGTCAATGCCATCAATGCAGTACCACCCAGCATGTCATTTCATCCTAAAAACAATGCTTTGGAGCATGTATGACACAAAGCAAAACCTTAGTAAAATATATCATTTGAAAGGTTTAAAAAAAGGTATTCCTGGTGTGCATAGATCATCCTATATAGAAAGAGAGGTAGTGCAGCATCATGCCTGTGTGCTACTCCCCTTTGACTGATGAAAGGGCACTTATGAAAAATATGTTTTTGTTAGGGCAGAGCATGTTACATCAATATTTTTGTGCCTGGTATATATAAACAGATATGTCAAAGTTTCTTACATCCCAAGCCCCCTGTGTTTGTTTAACTCTCTCCCAAAAAATCCTAGAACTTTCCCTGGCTCACTTCGCAGTGTAAGAAAACTTCCAGAAGTGCAGTTCTGGTTAATCACAGGGTGGGGGGTGAGAGTGTCTTTCTTTGCCTGATTCTGTACACTGCCCTGCAGGTCAGGGTGGGACTGTGGTGATGTGCATGACGATGTTGGCTATTGTGTGTGCAGAGCTAGAACTGCCTGATTGAACATTTGCTATTACGATATTCTCTGGTTTGGTGGGGAGGGGATGAAAAAAGAGGAAGCAAGGGGCACATGATAAAAAAACAATGGGGGTACACACTGCGTTTGATTGAACTGCAGCCTTTTTTTTTTTGCTGGGGCAGGAAGCAATGTGGGAGCAGGATAAATATGCAATAATCAGATTATTTCTTGGCTTACATTTTTCCTGTATAACCAATCAAAATTTACCATTATTACTGTGGGCTAGTGCAACCATCTGCGAGCTACTAGAATTTTTAATCAACTTGTCCGGCTGGCTAGTGCAAAAAAAAGTTAAGGTTGACCCCTGGGTTAAACTCATTTACAAGGGAGGAAATGTAGTAGAAGTTAATAACTACTGGCCAATAGCCTTGTTACCCCTTTTATCAAAATGTCTGGAGAAACTAATTTCTCTCCAGGTCATGGATTACTTTACAAAATATAACCTTCTGACCCCAAATCAATCAGGCTTTAGAAAGGACCTCTCAACCACAACAACACTGCTGGAGTTCAGTGATCTGATTAATAAATCTTTGGGTGAAAATATGGAAACTGCAGTGGTTTTCGTGGACCTTTTGAAGGCCTTTGATCTGGTGGACCACCCCTTGTTAATAGAAAGACTGTAGGAGCTGGGAATCAGGGATGGCCCCTTAAAATGGTTAAAATCTTATCTGAGTGGTCACTTCTAGTGGATAGAAATTCAGGGCTGTACATCTGGGAGTAGAGAAGTCACCAGAGGTGTTCCACAGGGGTCCATACTAGGGCCCTTCTTATTTTTCATCTTTATTAATGAGTTACCCCTGGTGGCTGACCACACAGCAATTAGATTGTATGCAGATGATACTGTAATTGTTGCTTCAGGCTACTCTGATTCCGAGCTGCAGTCAAAGTTACAATCTGACTTTCTGAAGATTGAGGGGTGGTTCACCAGGTCAAGGCTGATTGTGAATATAAGTAAAACAAAATGTATGAAATTCTCATCTAAAAAGAAATGTGTTCCTTCTCAAATTCAAGTCCAGACAAAAACTTCAACCAAGTTAGAACAGATTGAGGAGTACAATTATCTGGGGATGATCTTTGATCAACATTTGACCTTTAACCAATATATTTCAGTTACTGTAAAGAAAGTGAATAAAAGGATAGGGGTCCTAAGGCGGACTATAAAATGTTTGATGTTGAGGGATAGGAAGAAGTTAGCAGAACAACTGATTATTCCAGTTTTGAGATATGGTGAGTTGATCTATAGAACTGCCAATAAATCACTCTTGGATCAATTGGCCAATACTTATTTTCATCTGGCTAGATTTGTATTAAAGGGGAATTATCGTACCCATCATTGTACACTTCTTGATAGATTAAATTGGCTACCATTAGAAGTAATGTACTCTTGTTACTGGACAACCCTAATTCATAAGATGAAAAATGTCTGCTTGAACCACCCTATCTCAAAACTTTTATTTTCAGTAAATCAAAACTCAAAAAGGGTATTAACAAGATCTGTGCACTTGAACAAAATTACTGTGGGGAAAACTCTAAATAAATATGGGGATAGGATTTTTGTTCATAGGGCTGGCATTATATGGAATTCTCTTCCTGTTGAAATTAGGGTTATATTAAGCAACCCTATATTTGTTCAGGTCATAAAAGAATTGATGGTTCCAATTTGTAACTGTTAGTGATTATTTTCTGGGACTATTGGGCTCCTAAATCTATTGATGTACCTTGTAAATATCTTTTTTTTTTTTTTATATATACTTATTTTTCTCCCCCAGGCACTGTCAGCTCTCCTCTCCTGATCCCCCAGCCCCGTCCTCCGCTCGCAACTTACCTCTCGGTGTATCTCCATGGCTGTGACCCCATGGCAGGGCAGCAGGACCCCCTCTGCCATCTCTCACAAATCCATAACCGAGGGTTACTGCCCTTTCATGAAGGCGGCACCTGCGGGGATCTTTGGATCATTCTGCCCGCCAGTACCTTCATTTTTCCTCCATTTTTTTATCCCCGAGATGCAGCGTGCAATGACGCCAAGGAGTGAGAGTGCATGCTACCGCACGTGCTCCTTCAAGTGCCTACTGCATCTAATGCTCTTCTTGAGCCTCAGTGTGCTAGTCCCCAGCCTCCGCTAGGGGCTAGTCATAAACCGAGAGCTGGTGTCCCCCGTCCCCGGAGAAGGAGAGCAGTCCACGGACGCTCAATCCTTCTCCTCCCCTGCCGACCCCCGACAGCCCGTGCTTGTTCCCGAACACGGGTCGCTGGTGTGGTGTGAGGTAAGGCATCCAGCGCCTCAGCCCTCAGTGCCACCGGGGCCGGCACTTTGTAAATGAATATGAATTTGGCTTTCTTTAATTACTGTGACATGAGAACTGATGTTACTTTATCTGTTATATTATTAAGTAACTTTAGTATATATTTGTAGATTTTACATATGCACTTTATAATAAGTTAAATGTTGTTCAATTCCACATTTGGATAATTTAAAATTGTATGTTTTGTGATATGTCTTTGAAACACTGGAATATGACAACACAGATCTGTCTTGTAAACTGGACAATAGTCCAAATGACATGTATTACCTGTATAAAAATTTTTTTTTTTTTTTACTACTACTAGGGGCATAAACAACTTGACTTTATCTCATAGAAAATCAAAGGTAACATAACACCTGATGTGCCATACTGCTTGCTAGGACGAAATGTGTTTTGTTTTTTAAAGGAATGTTTGTGCAGCCAAAATTATAATTATTGTGTAACCCCTTTGTTCCCCGGGGTTACTAGAATCCCACTTAGAATCAGCAGCAGGCAGGGAGAGGCAACTTGTGAGATGCCAGTTAAATGGGTTTCACACTGTCACACTCTGTTCTCAGTTTCTGCTGAGCTGGAGTAATGATGTCACCTTAGAATTCTTGCAGCAGCATAAGCCACAATGGAATGCTAACTGCAGGGGGTTAGCAGTAGAACGTTGGGAGATTCAAGTCAGTTTCAAGAGAGACTCAAGAGAGTGAGGAGGTTGCAGGGTGCAGCTCCTCAGACCTAGCTCTGAGAGAGAGCTACCTTAGGAAAAGGGGTTGCATGTTCTCACCCTAGAGAGGAACACAGAAGACCAGTTGTGTGAAGTGGTAGAGACCGTTTCTAGGAGGTGTTCCAGTGCCCCATCCCCGGAGGGATGGAGGGAATTCCAGGAATTCAGGGGCAATCCCCTGGTCCAGCCTGGAGAGGGAGAAGCTGCCTGAGAGTTGTTTTGGTCTGTGAGTACCAGAGATAGTGTTGTGGAAAAATGCCCTGGGGCACCTGCAATACCGTGGAAGTTTTGCTCTGATAAAGAGACTATGTTCACCGAGACTGTGTTTAAGTAAAAGTGTCTGCCTACTGTGGGGTCAAAGGAAGACTTGCCAAGTACAAAACCTTTAGACTGTGTATGACTTAGAAGCATCTGCAACAGTGGGGGTCTAGGGTAAAGACATAGCCATGTACAGAACTTTTAAAGCCAGGACACCACCAGAGTGAATTGTAGAATGTTAAATGTGCTAAACATTTTGAGAGAGCATCTACAAACAGTGGTTCAAAGAAAGGTGTTGTAACCAAATGAATGGCCGAGTATAGATTTGGGAGCCAGAGGTGGGAGACCCTCATCTGGAGTAACCAGACTTACCTCTCTGGGTTCAGTTAGGGCACCTATGGTTTTCTCTCAGGCACTTGGCCAGTGTCTGAGGAAAGCACCCAGATGTAGGATTTTGGATTTTCCCTGGGAGCCAGAATGTGCTCGTGGGTGGTTTAGGGAGCCACCATCAATCTCCATGCAATATGGAAAAGTGTCCTAGTACTGACCGGGGTGCCAAGTCAAGAAAAAGAAGAGAAGTGCACCAGTTCGGGTCGAGTGTGCCCAGATTCATTTAGAACCTGAGGGTTCATAGAGGGAAGTGTGCTCTGTACCTCAATAATCTGCATTACCAGTGACAGTAGCCCTGTGGGGGTCCATCTTTGCTTGTTATTCTCTGTGTTATGTGAATAAAAACCACACTCGGCTGCTGGATGGAATCCTGCCCTATCCTATCCTATCCCACTATACATCTACAGTGGGAACTTACATCCCTCTGTATCAATTTTTATCTCTACCTCTCTTTTCTCTCTTCCTGTCCTCTTATACCCTCCGAGAATACTATGTAATGCAGGGCCCTTGAGGGCAAATGAGAGACTTGATAGCTTTAAGTAGTTTGATTTTATAATATACATGTTGATGTAGATGTATAAAGTGATAAATTAGTGTATCACTGTATTAAAGTTTACCATGTTAGATATGTATATTACTCTAGGATGATTTTTCCTGATACCTTTATATCCGAATGCACCAGACAAGATGACAGTTTGCTGGATACAGAAAAGTATTTTACAAGCTATGTGGACGTTTATTATGTACTTTAATATGTATATTCCAATGTTTGATGTCTGTATTTAATAGAAAACAATAAAAACTATTCTATGATAAAAAAAAAAATAAAAGCCGCACTCTAGAATCCCATCCTGGTTTGGACATTTCAGTTATTGCTTCCAGTATCCGGATTTACTTGGGTGCCCCTGGCCAGAAGTACAAACCTGGCATAATGCTGAGCAAACATTTTCTCCCAGGGACCCAAGTTGATGGCCATGCTAAATGGTCCCTCCAGGTGTGAGCCAGGTAGTTGCCACACTTGGTTTGCCTGTCTGAGGATGGCAGGCTCTGAGGTAGAAGTAATGGGTCATACAGAGTTCTGAAAGACATTTTTGCAGTGACTACCCCCACCCCTCTCGGCGGCACCTAGATTTGAGAGGAGCAACCCTGCTGGTAGAAACTAAGGGTGGCCGGTGGGGGGAGGTTACAATTGTATTGTAAATGAGGGATTTCAACTATTAGCATAACCCAGTCAGAATGTAATCAGCCAATCAGATTGCTCCATTTCCAACCACTGATTTTCAATATTTGAGATCCATGTATAAAATCTTTATAGTATATGGGAGTGTGCAGTTAATGCTGGAATTCAGTCAATTCCTAATGTTGTTGTACCATCGTAGTGATGTCAAGAGGTTGTTGTACCTTCTTGAATAGTCATGCGCTGCTGTTGCTTCCTCACTTCATAGCACCAGCATTCAAACAGTTTTGATAGAGTGTGATTACTGCTGCCGGTGGAGTGCTGAGTGAACTGTGAGCTGTGCCACAGAAGAGCTGAAGAGACACTGTGGACTCAGTGTTTTTTTTTATTTTATTTTCTTTATTGATTATATTTATATAACTGGAAAGAACAAAGTAACAAAAAACAGAAAAAATTTAATAATGTAATAATGGAAAAAGCAGAAAAAAATCTTAACACTAACCCTCCCCAGCCCCTCCCCCCAATTATATGAAAGTCAATCTGTTAGACATATAGGAAAATATTCAAACCTTACTCTAGATATCGGGTAATAGATATACCAAAAAAAAGATTTAAAACCTCTTATCCCAATTAAATCAACATGTAACTAAATAAAATATATTAAGTCATGCCTAATAAACAATTTATAATGAAAAATTAAATGCATCTTGGCACTGATCCTAGTCTAAATACCTAAAACAAGACTTAAATCGAATTAGCGGACAGTTTCATAGTATATAGCTCAAAGTACCAGTATCACTATTACAATGTGTACAGAAGTCTGAATTAAAAAAATATCTTGCTAATTTAACTGGGGTCACATATGCATTGTATAAAATTTTAAATTGCATTAATCTCAGATTGTCTAAAGGGATTTATTTGTATATATTGTTCTATATTCTAGACCAGTCCTGAGAGCTTTTATCTAGTTCCAGATTCCAGTATGATGGTTGAACTGGCGCATTTGACTATTTAATAGATAGTACAATTTTGTAAATATTAGCAATAGGGTGTGAGTTGTGGACTCAGCATTGAGGAACCATAGGTGAGGAGGTCTCTTGTTCTGTTTTAGTTATAAAAAAGATTGAGTGTGTGACTGGGGACAGAGTGTAGTTGATCATGGGGAGGTTTCAAACAGTCAAGCATAACAGAGGTGAGGCAGACTGGGGTAGGCTGGATGTGGTGTGAAAAATACTGTCTAAATATTCAAATCTCTTAAGAAATGCTCTGTTGTTGTACTGTTGCCCATGCACTATGAAAGACAATGGATAGGCAACAGTAAACAACAATGCTGAGTTCACTTCACAAGATTGTATGACAACTATGAACCTCATAAGCTTTGCTCTCGAGGTTTACTTAGTTGTCATGACAGCCCTCTCGAGGTGAACACAGCACTGTTGTTCACTGCTGCCCATCCATTATCCTCTATATTTGCAAGCCAACTATATGTATAAGACAGACAGTGCTTAAATTGACAGAAATTATTTAGTGAAAAAAATTATATCTCATGTGTAATTAATCTGACTGAATATATGCAAGTAAATTTATGTTTAATATTGACAGTGGAATCTAGTCAGCTTTCACAAAGCCAATTCTGTCTTCTCCAGTGGTCTTTGATGTGATAGTTCTTAGTGCACAAATTCAGTGAGAAACAAAGCAAAAGGTATCAGCCGCAGTGACAGACAAGTAAGCATGACACACATGTGAGAGATGGATAAAGAGGTGCTTATTAAACTTGTTTAAGCCTCTGTGAAGAACATTTTTTCATGTTCCATCTGGGCCTTGAAGACCTCATTTGCCTTTGTTTCATCGATTTCTTGACAGTACTCTGCAAA
This sequence comes from Neoceratodus forsteri, assembly GCA_016271365.2. NCBI lineage: Eukaryota > Metazoa > Chordata > Ceratodontiformes > Ceratodontidae > Neoceratodus > Neoceratodus forsteri. The sequence continues at coordinate 150,931,577 of CM028133.1, read as the reverse complement.
CAGTTTCTCAAATTTTGGCTGGGGGTTGGAGCCTTCATTGTCAGTCTTGAAATCAATGTAAGGGCTCCCGGAACTAATGTTGAGATTCTCAGCAAGATAGGGCCACAGTGTAGAACAGGGCATCAGGCCAATTGCAAAGTAGATGTGATTCTCTTTCATTAGCTTCTTGTAATAGTTAATGTAGTTCAGCATTGCAGTCCAGGGCTGGAGACCATCAATGTTCTGGAAACAGAAATTATGATAATCGATATTAACCATGATACCAGGAGAAGTGTTCAGACTGTGGACCAGATTTTGGAAAAAGGTTGCAGACTGTTCAGATCTGGCTATAAGTTCTTGCTCAAGAATTCATTTTGCTTTAGTTTAACTCAGACTAAATTTTTAATGATTTCACAAATTACAAGATATCCCCCCCCCCACCACCATTTAGTCACCTGAAGGAATATCTTCTATCAAGAGCATTCTGTTCTGAGACATGTAAAATGCACATCTACTGGCTGAGATGTGCACTAGTTGAAATGTACTGCAAACACATTACTTTTGCAGAATGTCTTAAAATCTGAAAAGCTATACTGTTAGAGCTTACATCAATTTTTTTGAGGAAGTGCTGTTTATGGTACTGTGTGGTTCCCTGCAAACCCATATGACATGCAAAACACTGCCAACAGTCATTGATAAAACCTGGCAATACCTTTCAAAATTCAGGCAACTGAACAAAGGAGGTATTTATAATAGGAGGTATTTAGTTGAGTGGCGTGTTAATGTTCTGGTTGTGTTGTTTTCAGAGAATGTGCCTGGAAGGTTTTAAGATGGTCAGGCAGTATTCCCCCACTAGGCTCAGGGAATTGTGCCCTTTTGAATGTCCCTATTTTTCATCAAAGACCTATATAAGGTGTCAAGCTTTAGGGATTGCTAGGAGGCATAGGAGAAAAGGGACACCTGGGCTTAGTGGGGGAAAGGAAAGGGGAGGGTGAAGTGAGGTAGTGGGGACCAGGAGATGCCCTGAGGAGAAATGGAGCCAGGACAGAGGTATTTCATGTCTTGTCACCATACCCAAGGAGTGAGTGGGCAGGAGCTGAGGTCTTTCTCAACATCCCATCCTACTCAGGCGGTGTTATGTAATGCTAGATCTATTAAGAACAAGACGGCCATTACAGCTAATTTTGCTGAAATGGTAGATCTGGTACTTATCACCGAGACCTGGCTGGATGGAAATGCAGGTCCTGTATTGGCCTCTGCTGTTCGGGCTGGGCTCTCAGTGATACACCACCCGAGGTTGGATTGTAAGGACGGGGGTGTTGCCATTATCTTTATGACTGAACTGGGCCTTGTGGATGTGCCAGTGGGGCCCAGCAGATCCTTCAAGTGTATCCTGGGAGAGGGTCTAGGTTGTGGGATACTCCTCATCTACCATCCACCAGATGATGGTGAAGAATGCCAAAAGGAGATTGCAGACTTCGTCGTTGACATGGTATTGAGGTTCCTCAGATGGATAGTTCTGGGAGACTTCAGTGCTTGGGTCAATGATGAACTCTCACAATTTGGTCAAAATCTCCTCCAGCTTATGATGCTGCTGGGTCTCACACAGGTGGTTACCTCCTTCACCCATATAGGGGGCCACTTGTTGGATCTGGTGTTCCTCCTGGGGATAGAGATCATGGATTTGGGGGTGGAACCAGTCAGTAAGTCTGACCATCACACCATAGGGTTCCATTCTGGGGCTCCCCCAAATAGACCTGCCCCTATGGAGGTGGTCCAGTACCTCCTTTTAAGGGGGTTACTCCAGATGGTCTATTGGCAGTGCTGGATCTAGTCAGGATTGTTGGGTGAATGCATGAGTTCAGGGGGATCTCGTAATGGCCTATAATAAGGCAGTGTGAGATGCCCTGTACTTGACTGCTCCTGTTCATGTTTGGCCACTCACTCTTTGCCCAAGGACCCGTTGGTTTATGGGTTCCTTGAAGGAGTTGAGGGGAGTTGGTCGAAGGATGGAGAGAGCATGGTGGAGGTCTGGCCTGGATGCTGACAGACTTAGATTGATGGAAAATTATAAGGGCTGTCAATCAGAAATCACCCATAAGAAGGCAGAATTCCTGTCCAGGGAGATTTCTGCTGCACAGAATCGACCAGCTTAGCTCTTCCGGACTGTCAACAGATTGTGCAATCCAATCTGTCTTCAGTCTGGGAGAGTTTGTTCTCATGCTAAATGTGAGGAGCTTGCTCAATTCTTCGCAGATAAGGTTGCCAGCTCCCCCAATGAGGGATTGTGAAGGTCGGCAGGAGGTGGCGAGCACATGGTCTATCTGGACAGATTTTAGCCAGCCAGAATTCATGGACATTATGAAGATTGTCCAGACTTTGTGCCCAAGCAGTTGTAGTTTGGATCCGGTCCCTACCGCCCTATTAGTGGGTTGTGTAGATGTTATCTGATCAATCCTAGCTAAAATTGTCTGGAGTTCCTTGGAGATGGGGGTCTTTCCTGATCCCCTCAAGGAGGTGGGCATATGACCACTCTTTAAAAAACCCTCCTTGGAGCCAGACTGTCCAGCTAACTACCTGCCTGTTTGTAACCTTCCTTTTTTGGGGAAGGTTATTGAAAAGGTAGTTGGGTTGCAACTGGATGATCACCTTGTGACCCACAATGTTCATGAAGCTCTCCAGTCTGGGTTTTGGAAGAGACATAGCATGGAGACTGCGCTTGTCTGAGTATTGAATGACCTTCTAATAGTGAGAGATCAAACATCTTGTACCATCTTGGTCCTTCTTGATCTCTCTGCAGCATTTGACACTGTAGACCATGGTGTGCTCTTGGAATCCCTGCGGTTCCTTTTTGGGCTGTCTGGTACAGTCCTCAAATGGTTTCAATCTTTCCTCATGGACAGGTCTCAGAGGGTGGTCACTGGAATTTATTCATCTGACATCCTTCCCCTGTCCTATGGGGTGCCGCAGGGCTCCATACTAGCACCCATGTTGTTTGCAGTGTATATGCTGCCATTAGGAGATACCATCCGGTGATATGGTTTGAGCTTTCACTGCTATGCAGATCATACTCAACTGTATCTGTCTTTTCTACCCAGACAAGTTGATGCATTTGCTGTGCTAATGATTTGTCTTGCCAAGATCAAGGATTGGATGAGCATTAGCTGGCTGAAGCTGAATCCTGATAATACCGAGGTGTTGGTAGTGGACCCGGGTCATCCGGGGGTGGGTTTCGGGGCTGGAAAGGCATCAGGCCTTTGACTTGATGGGGTTCAGCTCACTACCTCAAACTAGGTGTGAAACCTAGGCGTTATTTTTGATGATGGCCTGACCCTGAAATCTCAGGTGTCAGCAGTGGTTAAGTTCTCGTTTTACCATCTGAGGAATATCTCTTGGGTAAAACACCTGGTTCCCCTGGATGACCTTCCAAAACTGGTCCATGCATTCATCACTACTCGCCTTCACTACTGCAATGCCCTCTACCTAGGGCTTCCTGGGGTTGATATCCAGTGCTTGCAGTTAGTTCAGAATGCAGCAGCCAGGCAGTTGACTGGCACATCAAGGGCTAGTCATATTACACCCGTGCTCCGCGGTCTTCACTGGCTGCCTGTTCAGTGGTGGATCACCTTTAAGGTTGGCTTGCTAACCTTTAAAGTCATACACAAACAGGGACCTGGCTACCTGCAAGATCTCCTGACTCCCTGCTGCCCTGTTTGCCCTCTCTGATCCACCAACGAGGGATTGCTAGAGATTCCCAGGATTCATTTAAAAATTTTTGGTGCTCATGCATTTTCATTTGCTGCACCTACCCTGTGGAATTGTATACCTCATCGCTTAAGAGAATGCCTGACTGTCGATGGGGTTAAAGCTGGGTTAAAAACTTATCTTTTTGGATTAGTCTTCCCAGTTGAATTTTAAAATAACTTACCACTGTATTTATTGTTTTATTGTATTTTTAGGTTCTGTATTATATCTGAATGTGAAGCGCCTTGGTTATAGAAAGGCACTATTTACTTACTTACTTACTTACTATAATAGCTTTTGTTGGACCAATAGGAATTTTTGAGAACATGAGCTTTGAGGCCTCACAGTGCCCGTCTTCAGGTAATGGTAGTTTTTATAAAAAGTATTTCTTATATACATCGGTTAGGGATACCTCATTGCAACAATTGTTATATTCATAAAAGAGGTTTATGACAGAATGGCTATGAGCAGGATACAATGGAGTGAGGAGGAATTGTGTGTGTGTGTGTGTGTGTGTCTGGAGAAAAACAAAATAGTTAATTTAAACTACAAAACCATAATCCTCTGTATGAACATATAGTGTTTTCCTTCTTTTGGATAACCTAGATTCAGACATGTGGCCCAATTCTCAGGCACACCAGGCCAACACATGGATGTTTTTGTGACTCATTTACTTTAGATAGTTCTTTTTTACCCCAGTAAAACATACAAAGCACTGCTACAGGGTCATAGATGAGCCTGAAGCTGTGACATGCATTGCAGGGGGCCAGTAGACTGCAAGGTACTTCAGGATACTTGCATTTAGGTTGGGGTACCCACTGAGCAAGTTGTGCTGTTGACAGTTGAGGAAGTGGAAAACCCAATGAGCAAGCAGAGAAACTGACAGTGGTCACTGTGGTATAAAGATGAAAAGCAATGGGCACAAGGCAATATAGCCTACTGGTTAGAGAGTAGAGTTGTGAACCTGGAGACCCAGTACACTGGATCAGAATCCCACAACTGCCACCTGCATACTGTGTGACATGAGTAGGTCAGTTAACCACTGTGTACTTCATTTTCTCTTGGGTTTCACTGGGGATACATGCTTTGGCTCAGTGCACCTTTTCTGGTCACAAATTCTAAAACAAAATAAATTATATGCACTGTAAGTTGGGGGTAGGCAAAGAATTGGGAAACATCCAGGTGGTATTCCCATTTGCCCAGTGCTGCAGCCTTGTATTGCAAAGTTCTGGTTCTCACTAGGGGGTTACTGGGTGCAAACCCCATTAACACCCTTTACCATTTAAAAGGCAGTTTAAATTAGAGCTGAGTGGAATGCAAAATTCTACCAGTGGAAATTGTGCAGAATGTCAATTCCTCTTCCAAAATGCTTTCCAGAATGTATTTTTTAATTCTGTGGAATTCTGAAAAGCAGTTCTATGTAACCACAGAGTAATATTGCATGGATTATGTAATCCATATAATGTTATTTCACAGTTTGTGAAGAATTAATCCAAAGTTTACATAAAGTGCTAAATTTGATTCTGTAGTTAACATTCTGCTTTTGAAATGTTAGGGCTCTACTTCTGATGGAATTCCGTGGAATTACAGTAGGTGTAATTTCTGAAATTCTGCAGAATTCCAAAAGAAGCTGAAATTGAAAATCCTCCCCTGTAATGTACCAACTTTCATGTCTAGTTATTTGGGATGGCAGTGCAAAGCTTCAGATTAAAGGCCATAGTGGCTCTATTTTCAAGTGCAGCGGGTGGCTGTGCATACATGGGGTGCACACATGCTCCCTGTTGTGCTGCCTCCACTTTTCTCTGTACATAAATATCTGAATCAGTTACTGGAGGTTGGATTCTCCCCTGCATCTAAATTGCAGTGCCGTAGGGCTTCCTAACGTAAGCCGATGAAACTGGGTACATGCAATGTGAAATACAATTCCGAGCTGCAGAAAACAAACTACAAACCTTGCCACTATTTAAAAAAAGTACAGTGTACTGTAACTTGTAACAAACTCTACATATTTATGGAACCACAATACTGAGGAAATTAATTAAGGTCCTGTCTGTATTTTTAAGTAATGTGCAGCTTACATACTAAGACATTAATAATCAGGGCAGCTTTTTGATTCCAATAATGTCTGCTACAGGAAGTGATGCTGCTGTCACAGAACACAATGCTGAATCACTGAAACAGTGCTGTTCTGTAGTTTGTTATAAAGCTGAAATCATATTCAAAAACACCAGACAAGGAATTACCAAAAGCAGACCATGTGCTTCCCTGATTAAGTCCTTTTAAGGTTGAAATGTTGGGCATGTTAGTACATGTTCCTTTTTGATGTGAAGACATGAACATAAACTATTGATGAGTGAAAAATAATTATTTGGAGTTTAGTTGATTTGTTGGTACTATTTCACTTGGATAAAGAGTGCCTTAATCAGCCCCAAAGTAAACCAAGGAGGACTAGGGAACCCAGGAACTTTCTGCTGCATGAATCATCAGTGATCCACTCTACATAACCAATAATGTCCAGCCTCTTCATCTAATTTGCTGTCAGCTGACAGGCTAGCTTCATGCCAATGAAGTGGGAGCATGGTATGCCTGCCTATTGGTATTGAATGACCTCCTCCGTTAGTGTTCCTTTCCCTAAATTTTGTAGTCCTATCCCTATACCCCCAGTCAAGTGTTCAGTCCCCTCTCACCATTAGTTATCCAGTTCTCCCTTTCAATGGCATCCCTGTCGCCTAATGACTCTGCCCATTCCCCTGATTTATTTATTTATTTATTTATTCAATTTTGGTAACCGGGTAAGCCCACTGGGCCCCAAGGGTCCTCTTTTCAGGGGTGACCTGGAATTAGTTACATAAAGTAAGATATTCTTACATATACAGCACATGTGTGAGCAGACAACATTTGGTTACATTCAGGATATTTCACAACAGAGTATTAGGCAGAGTAAGTTCATTCATTAGGGTACATACAATACATTCAATGCAGTTCATAACGGAGTATCAGGCAGTAACGGAAGCCCTTTGTTCAGTCACATGAGAACTGGATCTAAATCCTATGGTGGGCTGATGCAGAACATGAGCAGAGGGTAGCTAGCTTTCTGCCTGGTAATGGTGAAGGGTTCTGCTGGTTGTTTTGGGGATATGTGGAGACTAAGTTTTAAGTCAGTATGTAGCTAGTAGCCTTGCTGTATTGCAATCAGGTGCAGGAGCAAGTGCTCTTGTCTAGCAGATGCATGTGTAGTCTCTTGCGGGAGGTATTCAGGGAGGCAGTGCACTGAAGGTGACCAGGGAGCTTGTTCCACAGTACTGGAGCTGCATGGGTGAAGGATTTTCTACCAGCTGTGGTCCTTACCCTGGGTTCTTCCAGGAGGCATTTTCCAGAGGTGCAGAGGTGTCTAACTGTGCATTTTGGGGCCAGCAGTACAGATAAGCTTGTTGGAGGCTGGTCATTGATGCGCTTGTATGCATTGCATAGTAGAGGGTATTATTGCTGGAGGCAAAAGGATGGCCAGTTCAGGGAGGCCAGCGCTTCACAGTGGTGTCACCTCGGGTGGGACATTGTGGCAAAGCAAGCAATTTTGTTATAAAGCATTTGCAGCCTGGTTTGCTGCTGTTTAAAAACTCCCTGCATTACAGATGCGGCATAGGTAAGGGCTGGGAGGAGGATACTGTTAGCGATCATGATCCTGGACTCAGGGATCAATTGGGAGTTCAGGAGGTATAGTAAACCCAACTTTTGATGTATGGTTTTTGTTATCTGGTCCATGGGGGACTTCAGAGTGAAACCTTGGTCCAGCATCAGACCCAGGTATTTAAAGGTCTGCACTACCGCTATAGGGGTGCCTGAGGAGGAGACCAGGGGGAGTCTGGGGCTTCTGTCTTGGCCTAGAGTTCTTGGCCTGAACAGTAAGGCTTTTGTTTTTGTGGCATTTAGAACAAATCTGTTGTCTAGTAGCAATCTTTCTAGGGTTGAGAAATCAGCCCAAAATTGGGGTCCCAGGTTGGACGGGCTAGATGAGGATCTATAAAAAAAAGCATCATCAGCGTACTGGACCACTGAGCTATTGCCACAGTGGTTGTTCAGGTCATTGACAAACAATGAGAATAGAAGGGTGCCCAGTATTGAACCTTGTGACATCCCCTCCTTGAGAGGAAGTGCTTCTGAAGTTGTCCCTCTCCATTTAACCTGTTGGGACCATTTAGTCAGGTAGCTATGGAACCAGGTTAGGGAGTGGGAATCCAGGCCTAGATCTCTTAGTTTGTATAACAGGAGACTGTGGTCAACTAGATCAAAGGCCTTGGTCAGGTCTATGAAGAGTGCTCCAGTTGGGGTACCATTGTTCAAGGCCATGAGGACATCAGCTGAGAATCTAATGAGTGCTGTCGATCCCATGCCTACACCTAAATCCATGCTGGGTATCTGCCAGCAACTGGTTCCCCTCCCAAGTAGTCTTGGAGTTGGCAGTATACTAGTCTTTCCTGAATTTTGGATAGGATGCATAGGAGGGATATGGGCCTATAGTTGCCTATAGGCTCTCTAAGGCCTCCTTTGTGGATTGATACTGCATAAGCCTGTTTCCATGTGTTCGGTACCATTCCCTCAGACAAGGACTTGTTGATGAGCCACGTAACAGGTAGTGTAATTGCTGGTGTGGCAACCTTGAGTAGCCTAGGGTCAAGGTTGTCTGGCCCAGCTGAGCCTTTAGCTCGAATGGACGTCAAGAGGGTAGGGACTTCTTTTGCTCACACAAGTCACAGGTGGAAAAGTGGGCCTGGGGAATTCGGGGTCTCAGGGCTAGGCTGCATGTCTCAGCCATGAGACGTCCTGGTATACAGTAGCTTCCCCATAACCCAATGAAGTCACTTACCATCTAGTGCTCAGTGGGATGTGATCAGTACCTCAGTTGCTACCTTTTCAGGTAGTAACTTGGGAGTTGACAGATAGTTTGATACTTCTTCTGGGACCAACACATGAATTGTACAAAGATAGTATAGTACACAAGCTTTTGGGCCACAACAGCTCCCATCATCATATCAAACTTTTCAATGACTTCTGTTTTCTCAGGACCAATATGGCTAAAGTATATTTTTACTGATAGTAACTCAAAGAAATTACAGCAGCCTGTAACCTCAGTTGTGATGACTGCAATGCCATATGCATTACCCTTTGGGCTATTAGGATTATGGCCTCTGCCACTATTCCTGAGCCTCTTTAATGGATTTGCTGGTACCAGGAAAACTTTTGCAACCCTTTTGAGCTTGAACTGATGGGGGTTTCTAAGTTTTCATAGGGCTGAAATGGGGATTTGCTTAACTTTGTGCCCTGCTTTTTCAATTGTAAGGATTTTTTTCTTTGTGTGAATTTTAATATTCGTAAAAGGTGCAGAACTGACAGCACTTGAAACTGAAGCCCTTTATTTATCCAATGGAAAGTTATAGCAAGACAATCACAGTATGAGTTTTCTCACACTGCCCCAGCAATATGCATCAACTCTGCCATGAAAGGACCACCATGTAGGTGAGAGAATAGTTCAGACTTCATGCCCATTCAATTAGTGATGTCTGAAACTGACAAACTTCACTTCAGAAAGTAATTCACAAAGTGAGAAGCGAAGACTTTGTGATGTTTTTGGCAGGTAAGGTGACATTTTGTCACACAAAGTCATGCAAATTTTCTGGCAGAGTTGCAGCTTCACCATGACTTTGCTTAATTTCTCCTGAAAAAGTTCCACTTCTCCAAGAAAACTCACTGCAAAGTGGGGGCATAGGCAATTCACAAAGATTTTCATGAAGGTGAATTTCAGAGCTTTGCCAGAACTTTGCTGTCTAAGTAAAACTTTGCAACATAGAGTATCTACATCCGATCCTTGGCATCTTATTTGAAACTGCCAACAAGAGTCCCAATTAGATCCAATGATGTTGGTGATTTTGTGATGTGTACACCTGCTGAGTGGGAACTGGATTGAGACCCCCTTAACTCATTTGACATACTGTAGGTCACTGCATAGCTCTTAGGCAATGATTTGTTATTTTATTCTTTGGTAACTGTTTTCAGGGGTGACCTGGGAGCACTAGGGATGTTAAGTGACTTGCTCAGAGTCAGCCAGTGTGCAAGTGAAGATCCTTCTGCTTTTCACTCTAACCTCTAGGCTATAATGCCAGCTCACAATAATGGCTTTCAGAGTCTAATGGCTCATGCTGGGTTTGAGCTAGTAACCTAGAGATAAAAGGTTTCTTAAGCTTCTACCAATCCACTGAACCATGCAGTTCACCTAAGCCTTGATTTTGTTTTTCTTTTAGGAGTTAAACTGCATATTTCTGGTTATTTATTAAGTTTGATTTCTTGTTTTATGGCTTGATACAGGGACCTTATTAAGGGTGAGCCTTTTATTTTTTAAAGTCAATAAACACATTATTTGAGGTATTGTTCTAGTCATTTACCATATTGTTCTAAAGTCAAATGATTATGTTCAAAGAAAATGATCTTTGATAGAGAAAAGTATTTTCATTATTTAGTCAGTGTTCTGCATTTAAATATTGAACAAAAACTGTTACACTTCATATAGCAAGGATGATTACTGAAGTATTAAGCAAATAATACACAGCTCCTAAGTGAAAATAAATTTAAGCAGCTCTGATTTTAAGTGTATAGCACGTTGAAATGGAATATATTTACAAATAAAATATGCACACCTTAAATTTATACTGTTTCAGTAATTCCATGGCAAATTCAGCATAGCCTTTATCTTCACGTGCAAAGAAATCCTGTAAGGCTTTTTTTATTGTACGTTCCTTGGCTAAGATGTCCAGAAGTTTTGTGACCTGCACTCCATAATAGATGTCCTGTAGGGTGAAATTGGTGTAGCGTTCTGCATGCAGGGTTCCAGCTTGCATCTGTTGGAGGAAGTCAGTTTGAAGAACCTGATTGGCGATGTAAAGATTATTATTCCAAAGTAGCTCATAAAGGTTTTGACCATGTTTTGTGCCTGCACAAAATAAACAACAGAATACATTGGTTATATATCAGTGCCACAGGTTACTAGGGAGTGTGGTGCTTGGCCAGCTGGTTATGATTGCTCTATGATATTTGCATATAGAATGTGTTATTGAGTGTCTCTCATTAGACAGCCTGTGGGATGACCCCCCCCCCAGGTTTCAGTAAAAATGACAGGATATATGTTAAACAGCAGAGCTCTGTAATGTGATTAACTTCCAAGACATTGCATTTTATGACCTGTTGCTTCTCTGAAGCTGGGAAACTAAAATATACATTTTATGACATTTTAGAGGAAGAACAGTTAATATCAGCTGGTGTTAAAAAGATATATGGCATCTAGGTGAGAAAACTGAGAGTTGTAAAAGGTCTTTTGCTATGGGCTGGGAACAGGAACTGCTCAAAGATCACAGAGAAGGAACTGGGAAATCACAGACTTTAATTTGGGAAATGAGTTTTTGCTGATGTCATCTTATTTAATATACCTCCTGATAGGACATCCTGCATGTATCATTTTTTTAATATTTAACAAGGAGGAGCTAGGTGACATCAAGGAAGAGGTGGGTATAGAGACAGTTTAGACTATTCTGTGTCTGATCTGTAGTGACATTTTTCTTTGTGGGCTCTTAGAAACAACATCTAACTTTAAGCACTGTAAGAAGGTATACATTAGATAGGAAAGTCTAATTGTATTGTGGTAAGAGTTTATGTTTGTACTTTAACCTTGTTCTTTTAAGTGCTTGTATGTTTTGTGATATAGTGTTCTATGTTTACATTTTACATATTTTTATCCATTTTTAAGTAAACCTCTTATTTTAAAGAGACTGCCTGGTGTGCCTTCGAAATTCTTTCTTTTACATGTGAAGTATAGATGGTTAAAGTTGACAACTGTTCATAAGCTTAATGGTGTTACTGAACTGGAAAAAGGTAAGAAATACCTAAGGCCTTTCATAGAGTTTTTTAAGGGTTCATTTTGGATACCTGGTTAGATGCCTTTGGGCGAAAGAGATCTTGCATTCCCCAAAGAGCAGAATTATCTGAGCCTGTACATTTGGGTATGCTAGCATAAGGTTCACAATTTGAATCCCCCAGAACTTGAGACAAAGGTGATTCAGACCCACAAGCAGACAGCAGGGTTACCCTGTTCTGTTACCTGTTCACAATACTGCACTCGGAGGTTGGCACTGTGGGAGCAGAGGGCCTGACCTACTGAGTAGGTTTGTGACAGATTGGTTGACAGCGGTGCAGATACATTTGGTAACACAAGCTTTAAATGTTCAGTGTGTCAGCTTGATACTGTACAGGTCACTTGCAAAAAAAAGGCAGTGATTTATTTTTAAAAAAGGAAACAGAACTATATCATTTTGCTTACAGTTGAGTTCCTACCTGTTTTATTTTTTTCTGAAGTGCAAGTTAGAGTAGCCGTAGTTAGGGAAGAAGATGGCTTCCAACTACAGCGGGCACACTGTAGACTACTTGTGGCAATAGTGCAAGGACAGAGGAGTCCTGTTCGAGGTGAGAGCCACCAAGTGGAACCTTGTGGATGCCCTGTTGACAGCAGATACCCAGAGCATCAAGTCTCAGACTGTGACTGTAAAGGACCAAACCTTGAGTGTGGAAGGGCTAACAACCAGTGCAGTGTCCAGATCCGATGAGAATGACAGCAGGGCTAGTGCCAGCGAAGGGCCACAGCAGCAGCAGGGGAAGGTCACCAGCATTCTGGAGCCAGACGTACTCGTGCTGCAGATTGAGTTGCACAGAATGGAGCTGGAGTTCCAGGAGAAGAGAGAGCAGGAACAGTGAGAGGCTGACCGTGAAGAGCATGAGTGCCAGTGAGCTGCAGAGGAGAAGAGGAACCATGATCAGTGAGAGGTGGACCATGAGGAGTGTGAGTGCCAGAGACGACATGAACTGGAGAAGCTACGACTCCAACCACCAGCACCAGAGTAGGAAAGTGGCTTGGGTTTAACTGGAACTAAAGGGCTGGGTTACAAATTGAATTCCAAATTGATAGCTGAATTTAAAGAGGGAGAGCATATGGATGCCTTTTTAAATTCCTTTGAAAAAGTTTGTATTCAGGCTAAAATTCCTAGAGGGTCCTGGTACTTCCAGCTATCCCCACTACTGACCAGGAAAGCTCGGGATGCATTGGGTCAAATGGACAATGAGGACAGTAATGATTAAGGCAAACTTAAAGCTGCACTTTTTAAAAAAGTTTGATCTAACTGCTGAATCATACAGAGCAAAATTCCGTAAGCTCAGGAGAATCCCTGACATGAGCTACGAGGAGCTAGCCACAAAACTACATCAGTTTTTAAAACATTGGTGGGAAGGAATTGAAGCAAACTCTGTAGATAAAATTGAAAATGCTATTTTGCTAGAACAGTTTTTTGGCTCATGCCCAGCAGAGCTGAAAACCTGGCTGAAGGACTAAGATCCCAAAACAGTGCAAGAGGCTGCTGAACTCTCGGACCGCTATGCCAAGAACAGACATGCTCTGAGAGCGAATGGGGTGGGTGTGGCAGTGTAGAAAGGGAAAAGTGCACCTTCACGGCAGGTAAAACCCTCACTGCCTCCACCGAAACCAGCTAGCCCCAGGTTTCAGAGAAAAGATTTCTCTGAGAAAAGAAATGAATGTTGGGTCTGTAGAGAAACTGAGCATATTGCCAGACAGTGTCCCAAAAGGGTGAGCACTACGCAACAGGGGGCTAGGAAAGAAGTGGGTTGTTTGTGTGTCCCTGGAAGCATGCCTGTAAACATGAGGGAACACATGCACCCAGTCATGGTGAACGGTGTATAGACACAAGGGTTAAGGGACAAAGGGGCATCCCTGACATTAGTTAAAGGGGATCTAGTAGAGCCTGGTCAGCTTATACTCAATAAATACGTCACTGTACAGGACTTTACTGGTGAGAAGAAAACATTGCCCCTCGCTAGTGTTCTCCTAGACTGGGGTGAAAGAGGGGGAACTGTGCAACAGGTGGCTGTAGCTAAAACCTTAGCAGTGAATGTCATCCTTGGCAACAATCTCGAACAGGGGATGTTGTGTGCAGTTACACGTAGCCAAGCAGCAAGGGAAATTTGTAGTTCTCTGGACCCCACAGAAGCCATTGTGGAAACCACTGGGAGGCTGGTTCCCCAGCCTGTGTCTTCTGATATGGAGACTAATGAAAAGGGGGTCAAAATTTCCCCAGCAGCAGTTAACCACACAGGTACAGAGGGTTACTATGAAAAGGGAGGGGTGACCCATTGTCAGAGGGTTAGGAATGACAGTGATCCTGAGTGCCCTGATGCCAGTGCTAGGGACCCTAGTTTAGAGACTGAAGGGGACCTCTCCCATGCCTTGGGAATGTGTGAGGAGTTTTCAGCTGCTCAGAGAAGTGACCCTAGTCTAGAGAAGCTGAGGGCTTGGGTAGACTCTGACAGAGCACAGGGAGGTGATGGCAGACATAAGGTTTATTGGGAAAATGGACTGATGTATGCTCAGGCTGTGCAGACAGAGGGAGGGGTGATAGGCAGGCAGCTTGTCGTCCCCAGGGATATCATGAGCAGTTGCTCAAGACTGCATATGATATTCCCTTGTCTGGTCATCTGGGAATTGCACGCACTATGCAGCGGTTGGCCCAGAATTTCTATTGACCCAACTTCACCCAGCAGGTGAAGGAGTATTGCAGGTCTTGTCACCACTGTCAAGAAATAGGGAAGGCGGGCAAGAAACTCAAGCCACCCTGATTCCATTGCCCATAGTGTAGGAGCCATTCCAGAGGGTGGGAATGGATATTGTGGGGCCTTTAAATACCCCCATCTCCTCAGGGAAGAGGTTCATCTGGACTGTGGTGGATTATGCCACCCAGTACCCCGAGGCAGTCACTCTATCCTCACTGAGGACAGACAGAGTGGCAGATGCCTTACTTGGGATTTTCTCCCGTATTGGGTTTCCGCAGAAGGTTATCACCGATCAAGGGGGTTCCTTCATATCAGAGCTGATGAAATGTTTGTGGGAGAAGTGTGGGGTGGTGCAGAGATGCACAACACTGTATCACCCACAAGCCAATGAACTTGTGGAAAGATTTAATGGTACCCTGAAGTCAATGCTCTGAGTGTTTGCTGAACAGCATGGGAGGGACTGGGAGAAATACCTTCTCCACCTGTTGTTTGCATATAGGGAGGTGCCCAAAGAGTCAACAGGATTTTCCCTCTTCAAACTCTTATATGGACACTGGGTATGTGGGCCCCTAGACTTGATCTGGGAGGACTGGGAAGACAAGCACGCCACCCAGGGAACTCCCATAATAGATTACATCCTTAGGTTTAGGGAAAGGCTGACAGAGATTATGTGGACAGCCCAGAGCAACCTGGCAGCTGCCCAACAGAAGCAAAAAGTGTGGTATGACAGCAGAGCCAGAGCTTGCTCGTACACGGTGGTCAGGAAGTCATGGTCCTTATTCCGGTCTGGAAAGACAAGCTGCAGGCTGAGTGGGCAGGACCGTACAAAGTAGTTAGGAAGGTAAATGACATGACCTATATTATAGAGTTACCTGACAGAAGACAGACAGAAAGGATGTACCATGTCAACATGATGAAGCCATATGCTAATAGGGCTAACATGGTGTTCGCAGTATGTAGTCCTGGGGAGGGGACGGATGAAGGAGACCCCCTTTTAGACTTGCTGGAAGAAAGCAAGCAGTAGCCCTCTGTGGAGGCAGTTAAGCTGTCACCCCAGTTGGCACCAGACAAGATCCAGGAAGTAAGGGAGGTTTTAGCAGACTCTGCCCCCCTGTTTAGTGCCAAGCCTGGACTAACCCCCTTAGCGATGCACAATGTGGAGACAGGAACACAGATGCCCATATGGCAGACAGCATATAGGGTGTCAGAGGCTGTCCAACAGGACATCAGGAGGGAAGTGGAGGAGATGCCAGATTTAGGAGTAATCCAGAGATCCCACAGCCCCTGGGCCTCACCCATAGTCCTTGTGCCCAAGCCAGATGGCTCTACTCATTTCTGTGTGGATTATCATGGACTGAATGCAGTCACAAGGTCAGATGCCCCCCTGATTCCCTGGACGGACAAACTCCTGGACAAGTTGTGAGGGGCAACCTACCTTACGACCATTGACCTAACCAAGGGGTATTGGCAGGTAGAGTTAATGGACAGAGCTAGGGAGAGGTCAGCCTTCATCACTCCGATAGGCTTATTTGAATTGAAAGTAATGCCTTTCGGAATGAAGAATACCCTGGCCACTTTCCAAAGGTTGGTGAACCAGGTGTTAAATGGTGAAGAGGAGTATGCCATGGTGTACCTGGATGACATTGCCATCTTTATTGCCAGCTGGGAGGAACACCTATCCCACCTTAGGGAAGTGCTGGGCAGGATACAGAGGGCCAGGCTCACTGTCAAAGCTGAGAAGTGCCTGGTGGCCATGGGAGAAGTGGCGTACCTTAGGCATGTTGTAGGCCGGGGACAGCTCCATCCTAACCAAGTGAAAATAGAGGTGATCAAGGCATGGCCCAGACCAGAAATGCAGAAGCAGATCAGGAGTGTTCTAGGGACAGCAGGGTACTATAGGAAATTTGTACCCAATTACAGTGCCCTGGCTGCTCCCCATCTGACCTGGTAAAGAAAAGGATGACCAAGAAAATTACCTGGGGACCAGCCTGTGAGAAAGCCTTTACCAGACTGAAGGAGGCACTGTGCAGTGCTCCTGTATTGACAAGTCGTGACTATAGCAGACCCTTTATAGTTCAGACTGATGCCTCAGATGTGGGTTTTGGGACAGTACTGAGTCAGGCATCCAACCAAGATAAAGATCACCCGGTAGTGTACCTGAATAAAAAGTTACATCCCAGGGAGCAGGCATACTCTACTGTGGAAAAAGAGTGTCTTGCCATAGTGTGGGCCCTAAAGAAGTTACAGCCATACTTATATGGGCAGCATTTGTGGTACAAATTGACCACAACCCCCTGGTTTGGCTGACACAAAAGGGGAAAAACTAATGGTAGATTATTGAGATGGAGTCTTGCCTTACAAGGGTATGACATGACAATCTTACATAGGGCTGGAGTGACCAATCAGAACAGCGGTGGACTTTTGCATCTTTATGAGAAGTGAACTGATTTGGGAAGCTCATCCCATGCAGGGGATAGAGACCCCAAATTCAGTCTAGGGAGGGAGGACTGTGATGCTTGGCCAGCTGGTTATGATTGCTGTATGATATTTGTATACAGAATGTGTTATTGAGTGTTTCTCATGAGACAGCCTGTGGGATGTCCCCCCAGGTGTCAGTTAAAATGACAGGATAGATGTTAAACAGCAGAGCTCTGTAATGTGATTAACTTCCAAGACATTGCATTTTATGACCTGTTGCTTCTTTGAAGCTGGGAAACTAAAATATACATTTTATGACATCTTAGAGGAAGAACAGTTAATATCAGCTGGTGTTAAAAAGCTATATGGCATCTAGATGAGAAAACTGCAGAGTTGTAAAAGGTCTTTTGATATGGGCTGGGAACAGGAACTGCTCAAAGATCACAGAGAAGGAACTGGGAAATCACAGACTTATAATTTGGGAAATTATTTTTTCCTAATGTCACCTTATTTATTATACCTCCTGATAGGACATCCTGTGTGTATTTTTTTTTTATATTTAACAAGGAGGAGCTAGGTGACATCAAAGAAGAGGTGGGTATAGAGACAGTTTAAACTATTCTGTGTCTGATCTGTAGTGACACTTTTCTTTGTGGGCTCTTACAAACAACATCTAACTTTAAACACTGTAAGAAGATATACATTAGATAGGAAAGTCTAATTGTATTGTGGTAGGAGTTTTTGTGCCCGATTCTAGAAGGGTGGTGCAAGTTGCCACCAAATGCAACCTGCGCTACCCACAACTGCGACACTGACCCTGCGCCCTATTCTAGAAGGGGCAGGGTCACCGCAGATAAGTCCTGCAACTTGCGACATGCAGCCAGGTACGCCGAACAGAAGGTGCACCTGGCCAGCATATTGCAAGCAGCAACTGGCACAGCACATTCTGCAAGTTCCCCCTCATGCCCAGAAAGCCACATTGGCACCCCGCAGGGCTGCCCACACCAACTGCCACCAAATCCCCTATTATAAATTGTCCCACAGGACTGCCCATACCCCCAGCCCCCAAATCCCCTTTTGTAAATTTCCCCACAGGGCGGCACTGTCATCCCCCCACCCATGCCCCAACCCCAGAGTCGCAGGCCACAAAAGTGGCAAATACCCTACTCTGGTAGTCCAGTGGCCCCCACCCAGCTGTACAGCCACCCAGCACCCCACCTGTCCCCAGCCAGTGATTGGCACAGCCACCTCTCACCACCATGGCCAGTCACCGACTGAGTTCAGTAAGAGTTCATACTGAATAGGCGGCTCTCAGAAATGAATTTCTGAGCTCATCTTTACAGTACGACTCCAACTGGACAGTCAGCAGTTGGCTGTGGTGATGAGAGGTGGGCTGTACCTAGTCGCCAGCTAGGGATGGGTGGGGAGGTGCTGGGTGGGCTAGCACAGCTGGGTGGAGGCTCACTGACTAACAGTGCAAGTTTTACTTTTGCAGCCGGTGACTTGGGGTCAGCACAGGTGGGGGAAGACAGCGCACCCTGTGGGCATGTTACAGCTCGGGAATTTGGGGACTGGGGTATAGGCAGCCCTGTGGGGCAATTTACAATTGCGGATTCAGGGGGCTGGGGGTGTGGGAAGCCCTGCAGGACAATTTACAATGGGGGATTCAAGGGGCTGGGGGTGTGGGCAGCCCTGCGTGGCAATTTACAATGAGGGATTTGGGGGCAGTTGGTGTTGGCAGCCCTGTGAGCCACTTACTGTATGGGGGAATGTACAGTAGGGGGATGGGGTGGGATTGTGGCCCCAAGTCTAGAACTGTTTGTGCAGTGCCCATTGGGACAACAACCGGGGCGGTCTGGGCATGGGGGAGCACATGGACTGGGTTATACAGAACCCTCAGAGGATGTATGTAAGTTACACCAGCTAAATGCAGGTGTAATTTAGGATGCCAGTTCTCCTCTGGGGGTTCTTGTAGAATCCCGACATTGGGGTCTTTGTTGCTGCCCTTCTGGAATGGGGCACAACTGCTGCCGTAAACCCTCTAGCACCTGTCAAAGGGGGTTTACGGTGCAACTGCCGGTGTAACTGCTGTTCGGTGCAAGTGGGCTGCGACATGTCACAAGTCACTTTGTAGAATTGTGCAAGTCGCAACTGCTGGTGTAGGTTGCTACTTGCACCATTCTACTTGGCACAAGTGCTGTTATGCGAGGCATAACTTTTCTAGAATTGGGGCCTATGTTTGTACTTTACCCTGGTTCTTTTAAGTGATTGTATGTTTTGTGATATAGTGTTCTGTGTTTACATTTTACATATTTTATCCATTTTTAATTAAACCTCTTATTTTAAAGAGGCTGCCTGGTGTGCTTTCAAAATTCTTTCTTTTACATGGGAAGTATGGATGGTTAAAGTTGACAACTGTTCATAAGCTTAATGGTGTTACTGAACTGGAAAAAGGTAAGAAATACCTAAGGTCTTTCATAGAGTTTCTAAGGGTTCATTTTGGATACCTGGTTAGGTGCCCTTAGGCGAAAGATATCTGGCGTTCCCCGAAGAGCAGAATTATCTGAGCCTGTACATTCGAGTACGATAGCATAAGGTTCACAGTTTGAATCCCCACAGAACTTGACCAAAGGTGATTCGGACCCACAAGGAGACAGGAGGGTTACCCTGTTCTGTTACCTGTTCACAATACTGTGCTCGGAGGTTGGCACTGTGGGAGCAGAGAGTCTGACCTGCTGAGTAGGTTTGTGACAGGGAGTATTGATGCTATGATGAAATATCAGCATTCTCTGAATATGTCTTACATGTTCTATGAAATGGAAACCACAGGACTACCATCTCATGGATAGAAACAAGGCTGTGAACATCTGACATTCATTTAAGTGGATAGGAACCCTTCTGCATTCCCTATTTACAGTACATGTTTTTTTTCCACATTCTCCTTAGGTATATGTATATGCATATATAGATACTGTAGAACTAATATATTTCACTTTCATTTTATTTTTGCTATATTCACTGAACAAGGCTGGTCCGCAAAAATACAGTGAAAGTGAAATATTGGTGAAGCGTATGTAATGTTACATTTTTGTTTACTGTGCGATAAGTTGAATATCACATGTGTAGTGAATTATCCAAAGAATGGTTACATGTAACAAGTTTATTAACAATAAACACAGAATAGAAAAACATTAAAAACATGGCAAAAACAACTTGGCAAATTCAGTAAAATTGTACTTGCTTTACTCATATTCGCTTACTCTCTCACCACAGTGCATGCTCAGTCTGTCTGCTCTGATTCAGCAATGTTAGAATGGAGCTGCTTCCAGTAAAGCTGTAACACCTGTTCAAAGCAGTAATGCACTATAGCATCTGTTGTTATTAGCAGTGGTAAATACAAATGATTGAAAAGAGGTCACATACAGCAACATAGTAAGGTGTAGTTGGCTTCCCACTGTTAGAAAATACTGGGCTAAGGAAATAGCAGACCTGAGCTTCTTTCTGAGAAGGTAACATCTGCCAAAATTAAAATTTAAACAGTTGAAGGGAAGTCCATCAGAACTGATGCATTGGTAATAACCAGTTTTTAGTTAAGCACATCATGTAAGACTCATTAATCACACACACACTGCATTAGTCAAAATTAGCCAAATGATTCTCCAACTTTTCTTAATAGAACATACCAACCCCCATTTCTGCTTTCTGTTTTAATTAAAGCATGCCAACCCCCATTTCTGCTGCTATCATCCCCCTCCCAGAATTCACAGTGCCTGATCCAAAAACTCATGCTTGTCTTGGTATGCGCTGCTCCTTTGTAAAACTAAAAGTTTAAATTAAAACTCCTGCTTGTTTCTGCTGCTCTGAGTAAGCTATCAGTCAACAACTTTTAAATGACAAATACAGTATTTTTAGAATGGCAAGTATTTTTGGAATGGCATCAGTTCAGTTAGTCACCTGTGTGGGGAAATGCAAATAAGTGAGACAGGTCGGGTGGCTGGTGTGTGAATAATAATGAATGCTAAAAGCAGATAAGAGCCAGGAGCATGAAAATTTCGGGAAGCGAAATATAGAGTTCTTGTTTTCTGTCTCCCTCATCATTAAAACCAGCTCTGTATGCAGCCTCTGCATTGCACAATTATAAATGCAGCAACCAGTGACATCATTGTATCAGTCAGACTGTACTACTGCTACTTGCATTGGCTGCTACTTTAATGCAAACTGAGTGCATGATGTGCTATTCCATGTTCATGAATGCAGCAGGTACAAAAGCAGAGAATTAAAACTTCACTGGAAAAGTTGGTGCAAAATTAGCAACTTTGCAATACGTAAAGCATGACAAATTCTCCACATGTCACCCAACTTTTCACAGTGAAGTTATTTTTTCTGAAAAAAGTATTGAAAAAACCCACACCCCTTACAAAGCACTAGTGCCCCACCCCCTTCCACCACACCAGAATATTTCTATTAACCCAATCATACCATCACACTCATAGCATCCATACCTACATCGTTCCCCCAATCTTGGTGAAGTTTATTATTTAAAACACACTGCCTCCCTCCCTCCCAAGTTGTATATTCCATACCCTGCTGGTACCACTCACCTCTTGTTACCCACTTGACCTGGTAAATATGTCAGAACACCTCCACCTACTATCCTCTGGCACCTCACCACCCTCATTCCCCTCCATCAAATCACCTCCCCAAAGGATGCAAAGAAAGACAAAGTAGTGGCAACCCTTAACCTGTAAAAGAGAGAACATCCCTCACAGTGGTGACCAGTCATACTCATTGGCTTCAACTCCATCAATGAATGAAATGGTGATGTCCTCTATAAGAGCATCACCTGAATGGTCACTGTGGTAAGCTTATCAAGTGTTCTTTCTATAGAGGACAGCACCTCGTCATTCCTTTAAGGAGTCAAAGTCAATAAGGATGGCTCATTGCCACAGCAAGGGATGTTATTTCTTTGTGTACAGGTTATACATTATCTTGCCTTATTTATTTTATCCTTTGTGGTGTAACTAGGGGGAGAAGGGGGGTGAGATTCCAGAGGATCATAAGATAGGGCTGGTAAATGGGAGAGGGTGGATTGCATGAGCGGGGATTGTAATATACACTACAGATTACGGATGTGGGCAAGTGTATTTTGAATTGTAATATTCACCCAGACTGGGGGGGGGTTATGGGTACAGTGAGGTTGGGGGTATTATTAAAAATACTCTGCCTGGTGGGAGGAATTGGGACAATGGTGCTATGTGGGGGGGGGGGGTTCTTTTTGGTTTTAACACTTCCCCTTCCCCAGAACATCCCACCACATGTAGTGTTACTTTGCCTGTGAAGTGCCACTATGCATAGTCTCACTTCACCAGATGAAGATGGGGAAGAAGTATGCTTAGTGGTACCTTCACAAGTAAAACTGCCACAATGCAGTCTTCATCTGATAAACTAGGTCCTTTGCCAGGCAAAAACTATATGAAGTGACACTTTGTGCTATGCAAAGTAGGGAAATGTCAGGAAGAATTTCACAAAATAAAGTTTCTTGACTATGCGCACCTCTAGTACAGTAGCCCGTACCAGGAAAGGAAGCAGTGTCAGAAGCTATTGACTAATTCTGTCCAATGATGCCACTGGCTGGATCACTTGTATTGTCACAAGGGGGTTGGGGTTAAAACAGATCTGGTTTTAAAGCTGAAGGAGATAGAAATAAAAAAAAAGAAATATGTACAGAAAGAGAACAGTAAGTATTCAAATGTGAAATAGAAATGCTAAAGTAATTCTGTTCCCCTTCAAAAATCTACACTATAAGTTTTGTTTTAACCCAGGAAGCAGTTTTACACTGTTAGTTTTCTATTCTTTTGCTCTATTTTACTGCTTATGTTTCAGTCTCAGTCACTTCACATGGTGCTAAATGGTCATTCTGACCACTTCTCCCCAACAGTCATGTTTTGAATTTTGAACCCTTTGTATTATGCTCATTAGGGGGGTAACAGCCCCTTTCGAGTGGTCACAAAATCCTTTGTTACTGGCTGAGGAAGGAGGATGGGAACACCATGCAAATGCCCCTCATGGGCATCACAAAAGCATGGGAACCCTCGCAAGCCTGCAATGAGTTTTCAGTGACTTACCCTGGCTAGAAGTGGGGGAACAGTACTAGTGGTTCACTCAAAATGTTTAGGAGGAGAAACATACCTCTAGATGAATAGGAGGATGAACTGTTATCTTGAGAAGCTGTAACCATCTTTTAGTATTCAGTGGAGAGCAGTGCCAGGAGAGCATACTTTCCTACAATTTCATGAGGAAAGAGAACCATGTCCTTATGTGTGTCTCCCCCAATCTTACCAATGTAAATTAATGAAACAAGGCACTGCTGGTGTAGGGTGATGGATTTCTGTTTGGCACAAACAGATAAACCAGACTGGGGGAGCAACAGGAATAGAGAGGGGGGTCTACTTTATGCCAGGGACTTCCAGATGTCTAGGAATCTGGTGAAGATACACTTAAGTCTATCAAGTGAAAGTGTTGGGGGTCGGGAGACTTTTGTTGGAATGCCTGTAGCCACAACATTCCCAACAGGTTGTAGCATGACACTGCACAATGAAAGTGGTGGAATACATGCTTCAACATGGTCACAGGTCTAGTTCAGCTGTTTAGTAAAGTACAAACCCCAGTCACAGCCTAAAAGCTGTATCAAGAATTTGTGTTGCATTCCACTTGCAATACATGGTGAAACCCATAATGTGTTTGAATTGCATATTATGCATTACCATGTGCCATGTTTGTAAAGTATGCATTAGATCCCACAGCCCCTGCTTGCATACTGTGTGACCCTGAGCAAGTCACTTAACTTCCTTGTGTTCCCAGGTCACACCTGTAAATAAGCTTTCAGCTTAGTGTGTCTCTCCTGGTTAAAAAAAAAAAAGATACCTAGGAGAAAGCAGCAGATAGTCAATTTCTTGTCAAATGTGCACAAGTGGTTTTATGCATGTCACAGGAAACTATTAGAGGATGACTCTCAAAGTGCTGGAAGGCCAAGTACAAAGAATAAAGCATGGCTATTTGCATGTTAAGGTGGAGTTCTATTTAATTATTTAGAAACTGGAGACTGAGAAAAATAGAGTCAAGGTTGGTATGCAGCTGCAATCTGGGGATTGAGTACTGAGAATTAGGATGCTAAACACTAAACAAAGTATTACAGAGAAAAAGATGAATCAGTCAAAACAATGCAGGATATCACAAAGGTAAAAAAATAAAATTGAGGCTGTTCTGGGTTCTGAGTTTTATTATTCAACATCCAGTTTAGGATATGTTATGGCAACCACAGTGCGATCCTGAAGTGTGATAACAGCTGGAACAAAGAATGTGCTGCAACTGGATTTGGCTTCAGGGAACTTAGCAAAGAAATGTCCTCGTAGTGGGAATATATGGAATTGATTTTTGCCAGCCCTGACCAAGTCAAGCAGAAGATGGAGCAAAAACAATACTCTTTTAATGCACGCGGACAAGAAGGGCAGAGACTTAGGCAGAGCATAGTATGCCAGTGGTGGCCTTACAGCCAAGGACAAGATGAAGCCTGCATTTTTTTAACCCATTTTTACAGCTGCAGTGGGCATAGCCCTGTAGATGAACTGCTTTGAGAAAAGGACTTCCTGCATAAATTAGCTTCCTAACAACATGATAGAGTGTTAAACATAGTGTCCTCCACTGAAGCCTCATTACTATGCTGCCTGTGTGTGTGTATGGGATTTAGACAGCACTATTTTTCCTCTGGCTCATGCTCCCACCCTGCAAGGCATCAAAGGAGGCCGAACTTTGTCTAGGGGCATGACCAGGACACCTAGACAGACAGGTTTGGGGAGGAGGACAAGTAGGTGCCACCCACTAGGGACAGGCAGGTGTTCCCAGGGCAGAGGTAACTTACATCCAGGAATAGGGAGGAGATACCTCATCATTTCTACCCTTCCTAGGTTGCAAGAACAGCCTCAGAGAGAACATCAACATTTTTGTCAAAGAAGATACCTTAAGGCAACAGCAAAAAGTAAATCTTGTGAATCCTGGAACATATTGGTAAAACTGTTTTTGCTTTTAAACTTCAGCTGGCATAACAGGATGTCAGATCCTTCCTGTACCGCACCTGCCTGCATCATAATGTGATATAAAACTAAGTCTGGTGTTCACTGTAACCAGCTTAATGTTCCCCTTTCAATAATGATGTACTAAATTATCACCTTACTTTGTCATTTATAAATATCCATATTGTCTGAACTTCTTATCCTGAAACAGTGTGTTTACAATACAGGAAAATGCAACTGGCCTGGTGGAGCTGAGGGTTGAGGCACTGGACGCCATACCTTGCACTACGCCGGTAGCCTGGGTTTGGAAATGAGCCTGGGTCGACGGGGGCTGGCAGAGGAGGAGAAGGATTGAGCATCCATAGGACTGCTCTCCTTCTCCGGGGAGGGGGTCATGCTGCCTCAGTGTCCTGGTGGCCTCTAGCACTGGCTGGGGGTGATGCAGGGTGCCAACAGATAGTGGGGGACATGCTGTGGTTGATGCCAGGAAGGAGTGTGCACGGTAGCATGCGTGCCTGTCCATTGGTGTCATTGCACACCACACATGCCATAAGGGGAGAATATGGGAAAAATGGGCACCAGTCGTGGTGTCATGATGGCCCTCTTCATGGGGGATCTGCTTGGCCCTGAAGGTACATGGTGACATTGGATCCAGTCTAGGTGGCAGAGTGCAGGGGGGTGTCCACCTTCCCACCATGGGGAGCAAGCTACAGGGGTAAAGCTGTGGGACCTGACTGGAGCTAGGGAGTCCTCTAGATGGTGGCCAGAGACCCATGGAGGATGGCTGGATGTGGATGAGGTAGGCAGACTGGTGGCCAGGGAGAAAAAAGCATTAACACAAAAAAAAACACAATACAGAAAAAATGCTGTATTCAAAGTATAAAAAGAGAAAGAACCAATCTGCTCTGCATTTTAAATGCAGTAGGCCAAAAGTGTAACTATAAAAAGAAAAAAAAATATTTTTTTCACTTCAGTTGGGCATCCAATGTCAAAATGAATATTTTTAGCATCTTGCCATTATATTGTAATGTGGTCAACTACTGACAACAAGGTGTAGCATAGGACAGTCAGTGTGTAAATTGAGCACTGTGCTTCATGCTACATGAATGGTGGGGGTAAAAAATGCTGAAATAAACAAAAAATCTAACAAGGATGATGGTTTTCTCAAATAACAGTAAAAGCACAGTAACTGACACAAGCAGTATCATTTATTTGTGGGGTTCATTGCAAATGCCAGCATGAAAAACAAAATTAAGGAGTATACCAGTATCTCTTTAGTTAGGGACTATAGGGAGAGAACAACTGACACATTGGTTTGACTAGAAAGGTATTATTACTTAAAATATCATTTTTTTGTGAAAATCAAAAAAGTGATGCAGAACAAACGTATTTGCAAAAACATCAAGCCCGGTTTGTAATGATATATAATTTCCTGTTCAACACACACACACACACACACACACACACACACACACACACTGTATAGGCAGAAATACAGGACACCAGTTGCAGTAAAAAAATGTCAGCATGATGCCATCTTACAAACCAGGAGTATGAAAAGAAAAAGCAAATTCAATCTTTTTTCACTTCAGTTAGGGAATATAGGAAGAGAACAACTGAGGTTTTGGTTAGACTATAAAGGCATTGTTACTTAAAAGACATTGTTTTGCAGAAATCAAAAAAACTGATGTAGTACAGACAGTCCCTGTTAGTAATGATCAGCATGAAAAGAAAAAGGAAAAAAATTATACCTGTATCACTTCAGTTAGGGAATATAAGGAAAGAACAACAGACATATTGGTTTGACTAGAACAGCATTATTACTTAAAAGATCATTTTTTGTGGAAATCAAAAAATGGGTGCAGAGAAGATGTATTTGCAAAAATATCAAGCCCTGTTTGTAATGATATATAGTTTCCTGTTTCAATATACATACATATACACATAAATGCATCTGCTTCAAGCCACATGAATGGGGGTGGGGTGGGGCTACAAATGCTGAAATAAATGAAAAATCTAACAAGGGTGATGGTTTTCTCAAATAACAGTAAAAGCACAGTTACTAACACAAGCAGCATCATTAATTTGTGGGGGCCATTGCAAATGCCAGCATGAAAAGCAAAAGGAAAAAAGTATTCCAGTATCACTTCAGTTGAGGAATATAGGGAGAAAACAACTGACATATTGGTTTGACTAGAATGGCATTATTACTTAAAAGATCATTTTTTGAGGAAATCAAAAAATGGATGCAGAGTAGATGTATTTTCAAAAATATCAAGCCATGTTTGTAATGATATATAGTTCTCTGATCCAATATACTGTACATGCATATACACATAAGCACACATACACACACACACACACACACACACACACACACACACACAGGACACCAGTTGCAGTAAAAGAAATGTCGGCATGATGCCATCTTGCAAACCAGTAGTATGAAAAGAAAAAGCAAATTAAATCTTTTTCACTTCAATTAGGGAATAAAGGGAGAGAACAACTGAGATATTGGTTGGACTATAAAGGCATTATTACTTAAAAGATAATGTTTTGCAGAAATAAAAAAAAAACTGATGCAGTACGGAGAGTCACTCATATATTTGCAGAGGCCATGGCAAATAACAGTACAAAAGAAAAAAAAATGATTAGAATGCTGCATGTAACATCAACAATGTGCTACATGCCACATGCAGTAGGACATTTTCGGGTTACACAATGTAGAAATAAATAAAAAAAAATCTAACAAGGATTATGTTTTCCCAAGCAACAGTAAGCAGTAGAGTTCCCAATAGAAACAGTATCATGACTTTCCAGAACTCTGCACGTAAAGATCTTAACACCAACATTTTATGAGTAGAGTACCTCCGAGGTGGAAAAATTGTAACGTTCTTACCATGCTTGCAGTTTCAGAGGTTGTTTGTAGTGCAGTTCTGGTATTTGTGATGGTCTGTCCCATATTCTTGTGTTTAAAAATAGTAAAATCTTCCTGTTACTTTGTGCGTCACAAGTACAAATGCAGAAGTTCCTGGATTTTGCTCTGAACTCCAATTACTACACTTCCTGTGTGTATAGGAGCCCTGGAGAGCACTATTTTTCCTCTGGCTCATTTAAGCTCCCTAAAAGTCATCAAAGGAGGCAGGACTGTGCCTAGGGACATGACCAGGACACCTAGATGAACAGGTTTGGGGCAGGAGGGCAAGCAGGTGCCACCCGCTAGAGGCAGACAGGTGCTCCCAGGAAGGAAGTGAACTTGCATCCAGGGATAGGAAGGAGATACCTCATTATTTCTACCTTAAGTATGTGTTTTTAACAATACAGAAAAATGCTGTATTCAAAGTATAAAAAGAGAAAGAACTTTCTTCTCTGCATTTTAAATGCAGCTGGCCAAAATTATAGCTTTAAAAATATATATATATTTCACTTCAGTTAGGCATCCAATGTAAAAATGAATATTTTTACCATATTGCCATATATATTGGTTTTACTAGAAAGGCATTATTACTTAAAAGACAATTTGTTTGCGGAAATCAAAAAACTGATGCAAAATGGATTCATTTGCAAAAACATCAAGCCCTGTTTGTAATGATATATAGTTCCTGTTCCAATACACACACACACACACACACACACATGCATGCATGCACACACACACACACGCACAAACGCACAGATTTATAAAATGGGAAGGGAAAATTATGTCTGCTGATTGGTTGAAACATATCACATGACCATGCATGTATCAGAGCACTACCACACACCTGTACTATCACTCCCTTCCAAAAAAATTTTGCCATAAGATAGATAACTCACTCTGAGGTGTGTGGTCATGCTCTAATATTTGCATGCCTTGGGTGGTTGATGCATGCAGCCTGTGGCCTCATGCATAACAAGCCACACCAGGGGTGCGTATATCAAACTTGACTGCACACCTCACAGTGAGTTATCTAATATATATATATATATATATATATATATATATATATATATATATATCATATATATATATATATATATATACACACACACACACACACTTCTGCTGGCTTCTTTGTATGTTCATATGTATGTACTATGCTGACTTAATCTAGCAGAAATACAGGACAACAGTTGCAGTAAAAAAAAATTGGCATGTTGCCATCTTGCAAACTATATTTTGTTCCAAAAAAGAATTGCAGATTACAAAATGCATGCAGATGTTTCAGACTGGTAAAAAGGAAAGTCCTAAGTAAGGCAAAAAACAGATTCCATCCTTTGTGTGAATATTTTCAGTGTTGGCAAGCTACCCATGTAAAATTAACTATTCATTGCATGCAGCATGCATTCTGAACCTCATGAATTACAAAATAGAGCAATCAATTTTTAAAAAAGAGAAATCTAACAAGAACTGCGTTTTCCAAGTAAAATTAATCAGCAGGGTTCAGCAC
Organism: Neoceratodus forsteri; assembly: GCA_016271365.2. NCBI lineage: Eukaryota > Metazoa > Chordata > Ceratodontiformes > Ceratodontidae > Neoceratodus > Neoceratodus forsteri. The sequence continues at coordinate 150,902,281 of CM028133.1, read as the reverse complement.
ACAAACAGTATTATATATTTGCAATGGCCGTGGCAAATTCCAGTAGGAAAACCCAGAGATCTGAGTTTAAATTCCACAGCCCTCACTTGCATACTGTGGGACCCTGAGCAAGTCATTTAACATTTGTTTACTTCATGGTGTGTGTGTGTGTGTGTGTGTGTAGGGGTCAGGACATAACTTGCAAACACTAAAGTAACAGATGTTAACTTAAATAAATAATGTGATATAAACTGCAGGAAAGCAGAATCTTTGCTTCTGAAGAGTTAATGTTTCCTGTTGGTTTCTCCCCTGAAGTCATAAGGGCCTGCTTGTGACATCACAGTTACTCCCATGACAACAGACCATGTTGTTTCAACAGAGGATTATAAGGGGAAGTGGGGAGTAAGATATAAAGCCAAATGAACTATGTGGTGTAAAGATCATGTATGCATACAAATGTGGCAGGAATAAAGAATGTTGAGGTTAAATCTAAACAATATATATGGAATGGAAGTTGAAATTAACATGAATATTACAGTATGTATTTCAAAGTTTTCTTCGACGAGTACGCAGCTATGTAATATTGAATCTCTGAATATAAGGATCAGAATTATGGTTTGCATCATTTGCTATCTGTTCCTCTTTTTTGTCTCCACTTATTTTTTTCCCCTATTGCTCTCTACACATCAGCATTATTTACCAAAAGGCAGCATCATTTATCCACCATCTGCTATGTTGCACTCTCAATGAGCACATACATTTTTTGTGGAATTAGCTAAGTGTAGAAAGAGATGTGAAGCAGGGAGAGTGGCTTAGCTAGAAGGAAGCCAGATTAAAGTCAGATTTAAAAACTGCCCTATATAGCTTCTGCCAGACAACAGGCAGAGAACACCTAAGAAGAAGGATCTGCTGTTATAACTATACTTCTCTACTGGGACGATATTGCCCTCCTTCCCTCCAATCCCCCCACCCCCATCGTAAGCTGGTTCTACTTTTATAGGCACAGGATTTGATTGACAACAGGAACTTCCTGTTTGGGAGCAGGAAGTGAGTGATCACAGTGCCACAAAAGGCTCACCATCCTAGAAGGAAATGAGTAGCTCGCCATCCCCCGCAGCTGCTGGAGGTCTGACTCTGAGCAAGTAAGGAGACTACTGAGGAAATATAGGAACTTCTTGTCTCAGAACAGGAAGATCAGGAGCTTAAAGGGCACAGAGGCAGTAAGCAAGTAGGGAGAAAAAAATAAAAATAAATAAATAAACAGAGGAAAGAGTAAGTATTCCAAATAACAGTTAAGGGGCCAGAAATAAGACATGATGGGAGTGGTGCAGTGCCGTGGCTGTGGAGCAGCAGTCTTCCAGAAGACATTCTGGAGGATGCAGTGTTGCCCCATCTGCAGGCACCTCTTTGGGTTCAGGGAGGAGGTTGCTCATCTCCAGGCTGAGTTGGCCAGGATTTGAGGGACCTCCTCTCTCACCCAGGGACTACCAGAGCCACTGCCATTGCCTCAGAGGTTGCCAAGAAAGAGGAGTGATTGGACCACAGTGGGCTCAGGGAGGGTGAGGGTGGTGGCAGAGAGGCACATCCCTCCAGTTGTACCTCTCCACAATTCATATGCCATTCTGGCAAAGTGTGGTTCCTCTACAGAGACACCCACAGTGGAGACCAAGGAGGATGCTGGGAACCACCACAAAGGAGGCCCACAGGAAGGTGGCATGGGACCCCAGAGGGGAAGGAAACAACTTCTGGTGGGGGACTCCATTGTTAGGTAGGTAGAACTGGGGGAGGAAGGGGAGAGGGAGGTAAGGTGCCTGCCTGGCACCAAGGCTTGGAGGAACAGGGAGCAAATCCTCAGGATCACTGGAGCAGCTGCATGGGGGAGGGAGCAGCATGTCATTGTCTACCTATGGAAAAATGACCTGGCTGAGAAAGGGATCAGAGCAGTGCAGAAAGAGTTTGTGGAGTTGGGGAGGAGCCTTAGACAAGTAGCACACATGGTAACTTACTCGGAGATGCTACCTGTCTATGGCATGGATGAGGCTAAGGTGCTCCACAACATGGGACTCAATCAATGGTTGAAAAACTGGTGCAGAGCACAGATATTTGGCTTCACTGGGGACTGGGGGTCCACCTGGAGTGATGCAGGCCTATACTGGCATGATGGTCTGCATCTGTCCAGGAGGGGAACCAGGATCCTAGGTTATAGGTTTAAATGCTTCATTGGCAAGCATTTAAATTAGCCAAGGGAGGAGGCACTGGAAATGAGCAGGGACATCCTAGCCCCCCCAAAAAAAATTAGGGTAGTAAGTAAGGTAACCATCAAGATAGAGATGTCACTAGGGAGAAAGACAGGGGTAAATGGAGAAAATGACAAAGGTAATAAGGACATAGATAAGGCAAAAAAGAGTAAGGCCATCAAGAAATGGAGGGTAATCAGTACCAATGCCCATAGTCTGGGCAACAAACTCCCTGAACTGGTGGCCTTGATGGAAAAGGGATGCCTGGATAATGTAGCAGTCACAGAAAAATGGTACACAGAGAACCATGACTGGGATGTTAACATACCAGGGTACACAACCTACAGGAGAGACAGGGAGGGTAGAAGAGAGGGGAGTAGCTCTCTATGTAAGGGAAGAGAAAAAAGCAATGGAACAAAAGAGTAAACAGGGAGGAGAGGAGGCCCTGTGGGTCACCTTAGAGACTGGAAACGGCACCACAATCTGCACAGGGGTTGTATACAGGCCCCCATGTCAGGTGGAGGGAATGGACAAGGATATGATAGAAGGCATCCTTAGGATGACAGAGAAAGGGGAGATACTGTTGATGGGGGACCTGAATATGTCAGATGTTAACTGGAGCACCTTTGCTGCAGCCACATCCAAGAGCAGGGCCATTCTCGATGCCCTACAGGTGGCATGCCTCAGACAGCTAGTTTTGGAATCCACTCATGAGGGAGCAATCTTAGACCTCATACTCTCAAATGGGGACAGTGAGAGGATCTCAGATCTAGAAGTGGATAGCCATCTGGAAACAAGTGATCACCAAACAGTGTGGTTCACGATAAACTCAGCTGCAGAGTCAAGCCATACAAAAATGAGGGTACTGGACTTTAGGAGGGCTGACTTTGGCAAAATGGGAGAGTGCCTTAGAAAAGCACTAGCAAACAGGCTAGAAGGAGGGGTGGAGCAACAATGGGAAGCATCAAAACTGTCATCACAGAGGCAACAAGCCTTTGTGTGAAGCAAGTAAACAAATCAAAATGAACAAAAAAGCCACTATGGTTCTCAAAAGAGGTAGAAAGTACAGTATAAGGAAACACAGAAGGGGCAGGACAGAGAACTGTACCAGTTAAGGCAGAAGGAAGCAGGGAGGGAATTCAGAATAGCAAAGGGCCAAACTGAGGAAAAGATAGCCAACTTGTTTAAGAAGGGCGATAAAAACCTTTATAAGTACATCAGGGAGTGTAGAAAGACAAAGGGAAGGATAGTGAGGCTGAATAGAAAGGACGGTGGGTGGGCAGAAAGGGACAGTGAAAAATCAGGGATACTGAACAAATACTTCTGCTCTGTATTCACAAAAGTGGAGGAGGGGGAGATACCTAATCCAATTAACAGATGCACTCTGGATAGGGGGGGTCAATCCTAGTCCTTTCACAAAAGAAAGGGTTCTGAAAGAACTCCTAAAACTGAAGGTGGACAAAGCAATGGGGCCTGATGGAATTCACCTCAGAATTCTAAAGGAATTAAGGGGAGAACTAGTGACACCACTGACTACTCTTTTTAACAAATCATGGGAGGATGGTGTGGTACTTGAGGACTGGAGGTAAGTGCATGTGATTCCCCTTCACAAAAGTGGAAGCAAGACAGAGGCAGGAAACTACAGACCTGTCAGTTTGACCTCTGTGGTAGGGAAAGTGATGGAATCACTTCTGAAGAAAAGAACTGTTGAGTACCTAGAGGCCAGTGGTGCACAGGACCCAAGGCAGCATGGGTTCACAGTGGGAAGGTCATGTCAGATGAATCTAATTGATTTCTTTGACTGGGTGACCAAAGTAGTAGAACAGGGAGGGGCTGTGGACATGGCCTACCTAGACTTTAGCAAGGCATTTGACACAGTCCCACACAAAAGACTAATAATCAAATTAACCAACCTTGGAGTTCGTCCCACGGTGGTAGTCTGGGTAAAACATTTGCTGGACAACAGGACACAGAAGGTAATTGTAAATGGAGTCCACTCTGAAGAAAATGGGGTTACTAGTGGGGTACCGCAGGGTTCAGTTCTGGGTCCAGTCCTTTTTAATGTCTTTATAAGTGACATTGCAGAGGGACTGGAAGGAAAAGTATGCCTCTTTGCTGATGACACAAAGATCTGCACCAGGGTTGATACACAAGGAGGCGTGGAAAGGATGAGAAGGGACTTGGCAAGGTTGGAGGAATGGTCAGAAGTATGACAGCTTGGATTCAATGCAAAGAAGTGCAAAATAATGCACCTGGGAAACAAAAACCCAGGGGAAAATTACACAATGGGGGGGAGGTAGTAATCACAATAAAAATGGAAAGGGACCTGGGATAATCATATCAGATGACCTTAAGGTTAGCAAACAATGTGAAAAGGCAGTAGGGAGGGCTGGGGGGACACTGGGATGTATAGGGACAGGCATCATCAGTAGAGAACAGGAAGTTTTTATCCCTCTGTACCGACAGTTGGTGAGATCCCATCTGGAGTACTGCATCCAGTTCTGGAGACCAAATCTCTGCAAGGATATAGACAGGATGGAGGCAGTCCAGAGGAGGGCAACTAAAATGGTGCAGGGTCTGCAAAAGACATGTGAGGAGAGACTAAAGGAGCTTAATATGTATACCCTGGAGGAAAGAAGGGGGGGGGCATGATAGAAACTTTTAAGTACCTCAGTAGAATCAACAAGTCCAAGAGGGTAGCATATTTCAGAAAAAGTGATGTGCAAGAACAAGGGGACACAACTTTAAGATAGAGGGGGGACAGCTCAGGGGCAATGTGAGGAAGTCTTTTTTCAGAGAGAGGGTGGTGGACACATGGAACAGCCTTCCTGAGGAGGTTGTTTGGTCTAAAATTGTGGGAGAATTCAAGAATGCATAGGATAGACATAAGGCAATTCTTGTGGGGGTGGGAAGAAATAGGCTGTTGGTTAACTAGGATCTGCAGCTTATCCTGTAGGTAGAGAAATGGGCAGACTAGGTGGGCCAAGCAATCCTTATCTGCCAAAAATGTCTATGTTTCTATGTTTCTAATTCTGAGTAAAGTAATGTAAGCTAGTTACAGTGGTACTCAATTCATGGAATAATATTTGCAGTGAAGGTGGGACTGAAGTACAGCAAAACATCAAAATATGCCCTTCTTAAGAGAAAGAAAAAGACATCATGTAACATTAATGAAAAGTGAAGGGAGAAATAGCAGCACAATAACAATTTAAAATTGCATGGGCAAGTATTTAGATGAACTTAAATAATTGCAATGTGCAGCTGTATGTGGCTGAGAAGTTTTTTTTTAAATGTATTAATTAAGCAGCTCAACATGAGAAATCAGATATCTTTATTATAGACACAGGCCCAGATATTCAAAAGGGTTGCGCATGGCGCAACACTGTTGTGCCATGCGCAACCCACTGATGCACCCCGGGTGCGATATTCAAAAGGGAAAAGTGCGCGGCACAAATCCCAATGCGCATGAGCGCATCAGTAATGTATGCAGGTGCAGGTGGAGGGGCATGCCCATGCATACCCTGCACAGCCCGATATTCAGCCCAGGATGTGCAGAGCCATGCATGCGCAATCCCTACTTGCGCCAGCACAAAGTTGATCCAAAAAAAAAAGGAACAACTGATGGCCACCCACAGGTGAGCTGCCGCATTGCAGGGCACCACATGGCAGCTGCCACCTGTGGGTGGCCACCCGAGCTCTGGCTGCACCTGGTGGCATCCCCCCATTCCTGATCGCGGGCATTTAAAAAAAAAAAAATCTGTCCAATATCCCTGGTGGTCCAGTGGACCTGCCCGCCTGATCGCGGGCTAAGTACATAAATAGGAATTATCACTATCCCTGGTGGTCCAGTGGACCACTACCTGCCCCCGATCATAGGCATTTGTAAAAGACAGAATAAGTGCTTCCAGTATCCCTGGTGGTCCAGTGGACCGCTGCCTGCCCGATCACGGGCATTTGTATTAAAACAAATAACTATTTCCAATATCCCTGGTGGTCCAGTGGACCGCTGACTGCCCGATCGTGGGCATTTGTATTAAAACAAATAACTATTTCCAATATCTCTGGTGGTCCAGCGGACTGCAGCCTGCCTGATTGCGGGCATTTTTAAAAGATAGAATAAGTGCTTCCAATATCCCTGGTGGTCCAGTGGACCATTGCCTACCTGATCGCGGGCATTTGTATTAAAACAAATAACTATTTCCAATATCCCTGGTGGTCCAGTGGACCGCTGACTGCCCAATCGTGGGCATCTGTATAAAGAAAGAAATAAGTTCTATATCCCTGGTGGTCCAGTGGACCACTATCTGCTCAATTGTGGGCATCTGTATAAAGAAAGAAATAAGTCCTATATCCCTGGTGGTCCAGTTGACCGCTATCTGCCCGATCGCGGGCATTTGTAATTAAAAATAGAAATATTTCCAATATCCCTGGTGGTCTAGGGTACCCCCCTCCCCACCTGCCCACTGAGCCCCACCACCCCGCTCCCCTCCAGGTCAGCCGGTGGGCGGCAGCACCCCACCCGCCTGCCACCCCGCCGCATGTCAGCTGACACCATCAGTGAGGGCTGTATGCCCATTGGTTCACAGCATGAGCCAATGGGAGTGCAGCCGTGCCGTACTATATTTCAGATATGTGAATGAATCATTCACATATCTGGAATGTGTAGTACGGTATGTGCTGCATGCCCATTGGCTCATGCTGTGAACCAATGGGCATACAGCCCTACCGACGGTGTCAGTCAGTGGGCGGCAGGATGGCAGGCGGGTGGGGTGCTGCCGCCCACCAGCTGACCTGGGGAGGGAGCGAGGCGGTGGGGCTCAGTGGGCCGGTGGGGTACCCTAGACCACCAGGGATATAGGAAATATTTCTATTTTAAATTACAAATGCTCGTGATCGGGCAGATAGGTCCACTAGACCACCAGGGATATTGGACATAGTTCTGTAGTTATACAGATGCCCACAATCGGGTAGATAGTAGTCCACTGGACCACCAGGGATATAGGACTTATTTCTTTCTTTATACAGATGCCTGCGATTGGAAAGATAGTGGTCAACTGGACCACCAGGGATATAGGACTTATTTCTTTCTTTCTTTATACAGATGCCCGCGATTGGGAAGTCAGTGGTCCACTGGACCACCGGGGATATTGGAAATAGTTATTTGTTTTAATACAAATGCCTGCGATTGGGCAGTCAGCGATCCACTGGACCACCAGGGATATTGCACATAGTTATTTTTTGTACTACAAATGCCCACGATTGGGCTGTGGAGCACATTTATGGCTGCAGGGGGCATCGGTCCCCGACGGCTGCTGCCTGGCAGGGCGCCAGGTACAAGTCGTCAGGGATCGGCGCACCTGCATGCAAATGGGGCCATAATGACATGCAAATGGCCCCATTTGCACCTTGCATACATTATGGCCCCATTTGCATGTCAAGTTTTGAATATCGCAGTTGCTGTGCATAGCGCAATGGAACTTGCACTAGCGCATCCCCATGCTCCACTCTGGCCACTTGCGTTGGTGCAGTGGCATTGCACCATGCACACTGGGGGTGGCTAGGGTGTGATATTCAATGCTGCTGAGCCATGGCACAGCTCCATTGAATATCGCCCAGTCCACACCCCTCCGCAGCCAATTTGAGCTGTGCCCAAGCTTGCGCCACAGCCTGGTGCAGTTTGAATATCTGGGCCACAGTATCTGTGATAAGCTGCGGGCAAATGATACAGTATTTAGGTGTATTAATATGTTTGTGAGTGTAACAGATCAGCAACACACATACCAGAAAGTATGTGTCGGGAGCAATTTAGATACACTAGTGTGTAACAGCACTTCAGGGACAGAAGTTTCAAAACTTTGAAAGCATTGGTGTTAGTAACACATTTAGAAATACATTTTTAAATATCTTTACAGTTAAAAAAGCAGTTTCATGTGATGGCACTTTTTTGGGGGGGCTCAAATTATTTTAATCATGGGCACAGTACTTTGTAAGCACAGACTTTGTTGACAAAGTTAATTTTTTCTTCTAAGTTTGAGAAGTATGTAATATATGTACAGTAGGTGTAGCAGTGTTGTAAATGGGACTGGGGAGTGAATAATGCTTAAATTCCTAGAATTCTTTTTTAATATAATCAAGTTTTCAAGTGGCACATAGGTAGGGGATAGTGTTTTGAATGTGGCAGTAAGACATATTTGTTAGGATAAATATATGCTGTTTTGCAAATAAAAATTTGCAAGGGATATATTTTGCAAAACAGTGATATTTACTGTATATATTGTTAAAATCAAGTCTGCTTTAAGGGCAGTTCAGCAGACAAAGGGTAGTTGAAATTTAATTGACTTGCTAAATACAGCTCTCAGACTATTAGTCTCTTCCAGGAAGAAACCTGTGATCTCAGAAGTATGAAATGCAAATGACAAGTGGAAGATACCAAGTAATGACAAAACATAGGATTTTCTTTCATGTATGATTGGAAGAAATAGCTATGGCTCATTTTGTACTATCAATAAAAGGAGAGAAGAAAACAAAACACCCTTAATGTCTGTCCTTCAGTGATTTTAAAAGCTATTCTGATCAGAGCTGACATTAAAAAGAAATCTCAACTGTATTTTTTGTTTTTATTGTATCAGGGACACTAGAAAGCAGGATGTTTGAACACATCAGTGAGCACTGATACCATTTGTCTGTGTTGGAGAAGTGTAGATGGAGTTGACTTGCACATGTTAAAGGATACCAGCTGCAATTAACAACTAGAAGCAAATTAGCAAATGGCTGGGTGTTTTTGTTTCCTTCTTTCTTTTCACTGATATTAGAAACTAAGCCAGGAAAAAAGTAAGACTGAACAGATCAGAGCTGACATTAAAAAAATGTGACGTTCCTCGGGTCTGTTGCATGCCCTCTATGCTTTCATTTTCAGATGTTCATTAAGTCTAAAAAACATATTTTTGGTATAAAATTGTCTCTTTTTCTGCTTTCTTAAGTAGTTCTGAGCGTTTGGACAAGTTTCAGCTGGTTCTAAAAATGTGAAAATGAAGTGCATTCCTCTTGCCTGCCACATAATAGGAACACTGATAAAAAGCGTGATTTGTTTTGCCTTTTATTAAACTCGGATTCAGAAAATCATGCACATATTCTTGCAGTAAAGATAGATTGTAGCTGAATAGGTCCTTGGAAATCTTGAGGCTGGATAGTTTAATATATTCTATTGGACAAACATAAGTCTCACAAATAGGTGGTATAGCACATATGTTTTGGGGGTCCACACCAGCCCCTTACTTAGGTGCAATACCACTCTGAACAGAAGAAGCTGAATTCTTTTTCAGAATCTTCCTTTCTCTTCCTGTCACAGACCTGGTCTTTCAGTCACTGAAGTTATTAATCTATCCAGTGACTTCTGCTTTCCAAGTAACAATACAGCTACAATTTCTCTTTGTTGCAAAGTGGATGCTATCACAATTCACCATCTTAACTGGTAGCAACATAATGACAAAGGAAGGTTTGAAACATTGTAACTTTAAAGGAGATAGGAAATGAATGAGATAATCTGTGGACATCTCTGTCCTTTTTACGTTGTCTTGTGAATGTGCAAGCAACATTCTGTGGCAGTAGGAAATAGTAGTAGGAGAAATACAGAGGTGTGTCAGTTTTGGCGAATGCAGAGCATGCTTTAGAAAGTGCGCCCCTCATTCCCCAACTAGTGAGCATGCTAGCCATGGCACAAGTTTAATGCAGTGCCACCAACTTGAAACAAACTTGCCCCTGCAGAGACAAGCTCAGTATGGAGCAGCATAGATGACACACGTCCCCTACGTGCCTTTCTTGGAGAAACATTTGAATCAACATGGTGGTGGCAGAAGGACAGCAAAGCTTGTAACCTCTCTGCCTCATCACCCCACCAGTCCCTGCCTGAATGGTGGGAAGAGACACTTTCCTTGCCTGCCTCCTCCACATCCCATTGTGTCCTGGCTGTAAAGTTTCTCCCAGCTGTGCAGAGTAGGCCACAGCCTAAGCACCATATGAGCTGAGAGTATTAAGTGCCTGAAGGCACTTGTAATATAAGCACAATCCTGATCATGCTGGTGGATCCCCCCAGCCTGGTGACATCAGGGTGCTTAATGACCTCCCAAACATCCTTTAATGTGGCACACTGGGAGCCCACCCCAGTGTGCCAAACCCCACTTTTGTATTTCTGACACCGGGATGCTCAATCCCAGTGTCAGATGCACCCCCCCATATATATCTTCCAACCTCTGGATGTCCATTCCCGGGTCGGAATTGATACCCCCAGTAGTGTGGCACAGTGGGAGCCCACCCCAGTGTGTCAATATCCAGGTTTTCCTGTCAAAGAAAAAAAGGACCCACAATGTCTTTTTTAAACTAACCAGAAAAACAAAGAAACAGCCCCTCGTTGTTGCTGCTGGCGCCCCTCACCCAACCCACATGCTCCCTCTGCTCACCCCACTACGCTGCACCCCCCTCATTCATACTTACCTGCAGAAGTTGGGAGAAGTGATCTTCAGTGGACCAGGGACATGTCTGCACTTATCAAACACTGACCACAAACTGAAGAAATGATGATAAGTCCTATAATGGAAAACAATGGGGGGGTTCAATTTAGGTGGATATCTCAGCCATTTGGGGAGTTTTAGTCCCGCATTTTCAACATGGGGGACTTGGGACACCACCTCATGAACACAGTCACTGTCATTTCATTATTCAGTTTTGAAAGGTCATTTCAAGGTCACTGCATGGAATCACCTTTCAGGACTGGTTAACAAAACAACAGTGCCAGTGTTCATAAGATGAGCTCCCAAAAAACCTATGTTGCAAATTTGGTGAAAAAAGTCCAACAAATGACTGTTGCAAGAATGCATTGCACAGTTCCATGCAAGCTTGTAACTTTGGCAATTTTTGATATTTTCACTCCAGACTTTCAACATTGCCATTTTTTCACATCACCTTATGAACAGTACAGCTGTCATTTTTCACATCCTGCCAAAATGTTTTTTCGCACGTGGCACACAATGGCGCAGTCGCTGTGGGAAATCAATGTTTGGGACAGAGTAACAAAATGACAGTGACACTGTTCAGGAGTGGAGGTCCCAAAATGCTTATGTTGAAAAGTTAGTTTAAAAAAAAAATTCCCCAAATGATTGCGTTACAGACATGCATTGCGCAGTTTCTATGCATGCTTGTGACTTCACCAATTTTTCATATTTTCACTCCAGATTTGTTAACATTGCCATTTTTTACACCTCCTCATGAACAGTACAGTTGTCATTTTTTGCATCCTGCCCAGAATGTTTTTCTGCACCTGTGGTGCCAAATGGTGCAGTAGCTGTGAAAAATCACCTTTCTGTTAATTAACTGATAGTGACACTGTTCATGAGGAGGGGTCACAAAAAGGCCAAGTTAAAAATTTGGAGTGCAAATACCCACAAACACCTGGGGTGTTAGGGTTTCCAACCACAACGCCCCACCCTGTAGAGACTGACAGGCATCAGGGGTGTAATTTGGGATTGTTGGCACCAGTCCACCCCCCCCCACCTTGCAGCCAACGACAGGCATTGAGGTGTGCCTTGGGATCTTTAGCTCCAAAGTTTACCCCATTCTCCTATACTGCACCCATTTCAGCATATTTCCTTATGGAATGGGGTGAGCATAAGGCCCAAAGAGCCCAAGGCACACTGCAACACTTGTCAGTGTCTGCAGGGTAGTATAGTGAGATGAAATGGCATAAGCATTATGGCCAATGACTCAATACCTGTCAGTCTCTGCAGTGTGGGGTGGGGGTTGGTCTCAGTTCCATACTACACTGTCATTCCTATTATGCATCTCTCTAACTCCTGCACTACCAATGCTAATGCTAGCAAGACAGCATTGACAAATTCTTGTTTTTATTTGAAGATGTGGCTTTAAATCCATGAAAACCATTAGTACAGCCCTGGACTACTGAAGTCAAATGAACCAAAACAGCAGCAATTTAGGAGCAACTTTTGTTAGAAAAAAAGATTCTTTCAGGATACCAAACAGCTAAAAAATGACAGCCCTACCCTATGAATTCTGAGAATATCTTATCTGAGTTGGCTGCACTAGCTTCCATGTCTGATTAAGGAAAGAGGCTGTAAGATGGAGTTCAGCCACAGAAGTTTGATTTGAACATAGGGACAAATTAATGTATGCCATAACCAAAGAGGTTCTGTTAACAGAGCGAGTAAAATTCATATAAATACAATATCTTTCAGCTTATAAATCCAAGGACATGAGCACACACATGCATGACACACACACACACACACGCACACACACACACAGGTTCCTGCAGTGTTATTAATTTTACACACATTTCAGCAGACCAAAAAAAAAAGTTCTCAGTAGAGCTACCAACCTCTGGAAGTTACAGGACTGCAGAGGCTGATCATGCCATGTTGTATTTTAGGCATGCTCTTTATGTTTGCTTGTGCACGTGCATAAGAAACATGTGACAGCTTGCCAGAGTAGCAGTTGTGGAGGTGCAGTTGTGTTGTGGCCAGTGCCCCCCACTACTTTGTGGGGCTTGTCTCTGGCACCAATAAATGAGCATGCTGTCTATGGCAGCTGTGCAAAAGCGTGCCACCAACTTTAAAGAATGTTGCCGCTGCAATGAGGGAGCACCCCCTCATTGCAGGGTGTGACTTACCTGGTGTAACATTTCAATAAACATGGTGGTGGCTGTCACTGTCACCATCTGCCTCTAGTCCCCAGAAAGCTGATGCTGGGGGTGCTCAATTCCCCTGTTGGCATGCCCCCTCCCCAGTTCATTTATGATGGGGGAACCCAATCCCCATCATCATAATGGTCACCCTGTCCAATAATTTGCCTGCTGAGGGGGAGCCCAATCCCCCTCGGCATCATGCCCTCAAACAAAGAACCTTTTTTCTTTGCCAATGGGGTGCCCAATCCCCATTGGTGCCAGTCTCCTCCCCCACAAAACACCTAGGTGGCATGCTGGGAGACTACCCCAGCATGTCAGATGTCGCTTTAAAAAAGAAAACCTTTCCACAACAGTTTTGTCATTTTGTTTAACCTGTAAACCAGAAGATGGTCCCTCATTGTCTGCGGTGCCTCCTCCCCCAACCCACACCTACCCTCTGCACATCCCACGTACCCACTCCTCTCACCCCATACTTACCTCCAGAGCATGGAACAATGATCTTCGGTAGAGCGAGAACACGTCTGCACTCTTCAAAGCCAACCACGAACTGAAGAAATGCTGGTAAGCTATATCATGGCATACAGTAAATGTTTTTTTTCAACTTAAGTGGATATCTTGGCCAGTTTTGTGACTTTTGGCACTAAATTTTCAATATGGGTTTCTTGGGACCCCACCTCATGAATTCCATCACTATCATGTCATTATTCGATCCCAGAAGGTTATTTTGCAGTCACTGCATGGAATCACCTTTTCAGACAGATTAACAAAATGACAGTCTCACTGTTCGTGAGGAGGGCTCACAAAAAACCTATGTTGCAAATTTGGTGAAAAAATTCCAAAAAATTACTGTGTTACAAACGTGCATTGTGCAGTTTCCACACACACTCATAACTTTGAAAATTTTAATATTTTCAACATTGCCATTTTTACACACCTCCTTATGAACAGCACAGCTGTCATTTTTATGCTTGCTTGCGCGCATGCACAAGAAACATTATGCAGCAGCTTAGGAGAAAAGCAGGTTGTGGAGGTGTGGCAGTGTGGCAGCCAATGCCAGCACTGCCTTTGTGGGCTTGGCTGTGTGCACTCAATACAGGCCCAGTGTCCTGATGACACTGGTTCTGCAGAAGTGCACCAAGTTGAAACGTTTTGGCCACTGCAATGAGGGGCTGTCTCGTCATTGCAGCATCACCAATTCTGCTGCAATGAGGGAGCGCCCCATCATTGCAGGGCGTGCCTTGCATACCGATATATTTCTGTTCACCCCACTCTCTCCATTGTGACACCAGGAGTGCCATTAAACCCTCCAACTACATGCTATCCACCCCCGCTCCCCGTCCCAGCAGCCAAAGTGAAAAAGATTACCTCCATCTCCTTCCCACTGCATGCTGTCCACCCACTTCCTCTGTTTCAGTACCTCAGAGTGCAGGTACACCCTCCCGCTCCCTCCCACTGCCTGCTGTCCACCCCGCTTCCTGTTACGGCAGCTGAAGTTAAAAAAAAAACCTCCCACTCCCTCCCATTGCGTGCTGTCCACCCCGCTCCCTCTGGTCCCATACCCCGGAGTGAAAAAAGCCCTCCTGCTCCCTCCCACTGTGTGCCTCTGTTCCCATATCCTGGAGTGAAACAAACCCTCCTGCTCCCTCCCACTGTGTGCTCTTTGCCCGATTCCTCTGTTTCAGTACCCCCGAGTGCAGGTACATCCTCCCGTTCCCTCCCACTGCCTGCTGTCCACCCCGCTTCCCGTTACGGCAGCCGACGTTAAAAAAAAAACAACCTCTCCCGCTCCCTCCTAGTGCATGCTGTCCACCCCGCTCCCTCTGGTCCCATACCCCGGAGCGAAGAAAACCCTCTCACTTCCTCCCACTGTGTGCTGTCTGCCCTGCTCCCTCTGTTCCCGTACCCCACGGTGAACAACAACCTCCTGCTCCCTCCCACTGTGTGCTGTCTGCCCCACTCCCTCTGTTCCCATACCCCGCAGTGAACAACAACCTCCCACTCCCTCCCACTGTGTGCTGTCTGCCCGCTCCCTCTGTTTCCAGACCCCGCGGTGAACAACAACCTCCCACTCCCTCCCACTGTGTGCTGTCTGCCTGATCCCTCTGTTTCCAGACCCCACAGTGAACAACAACCTCCCACTCCCTCCCACTGTGTGCTGTCCGCCCTACTTCCTCTGTTCCCATACCCCGGAGGGAAACAAACCCTCCTGCTCCCTCTCACCATGTACTGTCCACCCGCTGCCTCTGTTTCTGTATCCCAGAGTGCAAGTACACCCTCCTGCTCCCTCCCACTGCCTGCTGTCTGCCCCGCTTCCCGTTACAGCAGCCAAAGTTAAACAAAAACCCTCCCACTCCCTCTCATTGCATGCTGTCTGCCCTGCTCCCTCTGGTCCTGTACCTCGGAGTGACAAAAACCCTCCTGCTCCCTCCCATTGTGTGCTGTCTGCCCCGCTCCCTCTGTTCTCATACCCCACAGTGAACAACAACCTCCTGCTCCCTCCCACTGTGTGCTGTCCGCCCCGATCCCTCTGGTCCCGTACCCCAGAGTGACAACAACCCTCCCACTCCCTCCCACTGTGTGCTGTCTGCCCCGATCCCTCTGGTCCCGTACCCCAGAGTGACAACAACCCTCCCGCTCCCTCCCAAAGTGTGCTGTCCACCCCATTCCCTTTGTTCCCATACCCTGCAGTGAACAACAACCTCCTGTTCCCTTCCACTGTGTGCTGTCCTCCCCGCTCCCTCTGGTCCCATACCCCGGAGTGACAACAAAACCTCCTGCTACCTCCCACTGTGTGCTGTTCACCCCACTCCCTCTGTTCCCGTACCCCAGAGTGGGAAAAAACCTCCCGCTCCATCCCACTGTGTGCTGTCTACCCCGCTCCCTCTGTTCCCGGGCCACGATGCTGCTCTGCTGCTGAGTCCCCATCTGAAGGTCATTGATTTGTTATCTGTCTTGGACCTGAGAGGAGAAGAATGTTGGAATGTCTGGACCGATGTCCCCCCCCCCCGCTGTCTCCTCTCCTCCAGTAAGTACACTGCCATTCCTATTCTGCATCTGTGTAAGTCCTGCATTCTCAATGCTAATAGCAGCAAGCAAACAGTCTGCATTGACAAATGCTTTTTTTACCAATGAAATTGCCATTCCTGTGAACTGACAAGACATCAGCATTAGTTAGAATAGATAGCTAGAGTGTCAACTGACTGTGTGTAAGTTGATTTAATTGAATGGTGGACCAGCTACCCAGGTGGGTTTACTAGAAAGAAAAATAAAATCAACCTGGCTGGGGTCCTAACTCTTGACTTGGGCTTGCTTTGTTTATGTAAGGGGGGACAGTGCCCTGGAGAGGGGCAGTTGTCACTTGAGTGCAAATTTAAAATCCCTGACTACACCCCGGTTACTGGATGGATGGATCTTTTTCCCCCCAATTGTTTAACCAGGAGTAGCACAGTAAGCTTAAAGCTTGTGTATAGGTGAGACCTGGGAGCACAGGGAAGTTAAGTGAGGTGCTCAGGGTCACACAGCATGCGATTGGGAACTGTGGGATTCAAACCCAGGTCTCCAGATTTGCAGCTCAGAGCCTGTTAGCCTTTGCTAAAATGATACCTACCAAGTCGGGTATTTTGGTTCTTTGTAAATTTTACATTTGCATTATTTGCTTTGTCTGCCTGACATCTCTGAATCCTATTTTATTTTGATTCTGTTATGATCAGGCAGTGTGCATATTATCATATGTTATATTCAGATCAGCAAGAAATACACACTTGGACTCCTAGAGATTTTAACTTGCTTTTTAAGTATTTTACCCAAGGTAAGGTCACATTCACAAATTGACATAGGGTAGGAATATGTAGTAGCTCTCTCAGTTCAGAGAGCTGCTACATATTCCATGTCCTACTGCATGTCAAATTGTTGTGAATGTGACCTTATCTTGGGCAAAACACTTAAGGATCAAGTTCAAATATCTAGGCATCCAAGTGTGTATTTCTTGCTGATCTGAATATAACATTGAACAAGTTTCAGCACTGACTTTCCAACAGTGAAATCAGAGACAGTTCTCAGGTACAGACCCTACAGTTCAGAGTCTGAACCAAAGGGTCTCAACCTGAGAACTGTCTCACCTCTTTGTTGTTGCCAAGTCTTGAATTCAGTGCTCAAACTTGTGGCTCTATGACTGGTTATTTTTTTAATATGAAACCAAAATTAGATTTATTGTAAGTGTATGCGGGTTCACAAAGCTATGTTCTGCTCATGCTGCCAGCCTGCCACAGGCTTCAAAGTTCTCATTTGGAGTCCAAAATGTTATGTTTCCTGCTGTTCTCCAGTCCTGCATATGGACAAAAGGGAGTAGAGGCATTGTGGGGGTGCTGGCAACAAAAGCAGAGAGAAAATGGAGAAAGGAAAATAGGAATAGTATAATGGTTTATCTCTGCCTATCCTGCCTGCTGAGAAGTACTGTAGAACGGCTGAATATTAATTAGTCCAGTCACTGTACAGTACATATGACAAAACTGATACCACCCTATCCTATAAACATGGACTGAAGCCCATCTGATGGGTGGAAAGTGCATACCAATACAGCAAATGCAATGCACAGTAAGAGACAGGCATGATCTGTTTCTGTCCTGAATCAGCAGCCTTACTACTGTACCTCTGGCACAGCTGTCAGTGAGTGAGATGTGTTCAAAATGCAACTTTGCAAGTGATAAAAGTATTATAAAGGAATGGGATAGATCTGTAGATGTAATTCTCGCATTGCCTCAAGTCCTCTTTTGTCTGGTTGCAGGGAGTGCCTACTATTGTATAGTACATATGAAATGGGAATCTCAATCAGTACTGGCTTGTGTATTTTTGCTTGCTGGCTATTGCGAGCAGTATAATTCAACAGCAAATGCAGATGGTACTTTTTGCTGGCTAGTGGGAACATAGTTTTATTACAGTACTACAAATGCAGACTGCATTTTTGTAGTCGAGTGGTAACAGTTTTATGAAACTGCATTTTTTTGCTGTATAGTGGGAACAGTTTTATTAAACTACAAATGCAGACTGCTAATCGGCCAACCTGCCCAACTCTAGTTTCCCCATATTTTCAAGTCCATCTATGATTTTTTCACGTTTCACTTACTCCTAAAATGTGTGTTTCCATGACTGAAACGTGTGGAACTGTAAATTGGGGGTGGGGGGGGGCATGACTTGAAGCTACTGTTTTATGAATTTTATGGTTGCTGTTATGCCATAGCCCATTCTGTTAGTCTGAAAAGTGTTTGTGGTGTAGTGGCATGGCTAGTGGTGTGGGAATGAACCTCTGTGGGACTAGCTGCCTTGATGTGGTACAGAGGCTTATCACAATGCAATATTGTGTGGCTAGTGATTTGATGGCATGGCTAGTGGTGTGTGAATGGATCCCTGTGGGACTGGCTACATTGATGTAGTGCAGAGGCTCGTCACAATCTAATATTGTAACCAAAAGCCAGTCTGTTAATTTGACAATTGTTTGTGGTGTGGTGGCATGGCTAGTGGTGTATGAATGGACCTCTGTGGGACTGGCTACCTTGATGTGGTACAGAGGCTTGTCACAATGCAATATTGTAACCACAAGTCAGTCTGTTAGTCTGAAAACTGCTGGTGGTGTGGCTAGTGGTGTGGTGGCATTGCTAGTGGTTTGTGAATGGACCTCTGTGGGACTGGCTACCTTGATGTGGTATACAGATTTGTCACAATGTAATATTGTAACCAAGAGCCAGTATGTTAGACTGATAACTGTTGGTTATAGTATGGCTAGTGGTGTGCTAAGATGTGCAACAGAGAATGATGCTTGTGTCAGGTGAAGAGGGCATGAACAGGGCATGGACAGTGGGGGGAAAGTGGTAGCTAGGCCGAACAATGGGGGGGGTAGCAGTGAATCCACTTGGTGTGCAGATCAGAAATTCCTGGCTACACCCCACCCTTGTTTTCTTAGATGCTGTGGTTGCCATAACAACTTGCCCATCACAAACACAGCCACTGCCACCCTACATCTTTCATTGACCTCAATTCTGCCCCACAGAATTGAGCAATGATATTGGAGTAGCAGGGCTAGTTGTAATCGACTAACTGTTCCCAGCAGCTAGGACCATGGAGCATGCGATGTAAGGAAAGAATAAGTGAGACGTAGCCATGGCTTGTGGGAACCCATTCTGGACTAGCAGTGAGTCACAACATCTTCCTTCTCATTGTCACATCTGTGACCCCGATCTGCACCCGCTGCCCAACCTCCTGCTGCTGCTGCAACCATGAAGACCTGAAGGGACCACAAAGCATCTTGGCACAGAAGGTAAGGCAGTGGGAGGGGGCTGTATTTGTAATGGTAGACAGTGCTGCTGATGGAGCTCTCTACCTTTGGTGATGTGTCTTGCACAGCCCTCAGTTCAATGCTTAAACCCTTTCTGATGGAGAAATTTGGGGTTTTGCATTGAGCAGGCCCCCTTCCACACTCAAGTGCAAGAAGGAGAAAATCAGATTGAGTCAATAAATTTATCCTTAGGAATTTTTTTTTAATCTAGCTCTTCTGCGTGGAGCTGCACTTGAGACACCCATGAAGTCTGATGGTATTTATATACTATACAACAGCCTGAGGCTATGATTTGGTGGAGTGAGTGAGGTGTGTGCTTTTATTTCCTCTACCTTTTTTTTAAACATTAGTTTAAATTGCACTGTGTGGAAAGAAAATGGATGCACATGTATATTTTGGTGAAGTGAAAGCCAAAAAGTCTTGGAGTTAAAACGGATCGGGTTGCTTTATACCGTTACGTACTATGTTGTTGTTTGGTTTTTTTTAAATGAGGGTTTTAGATGGGGCTTTCTCATGTTGGTGAAAGTAAAATGTCTTGGAATGTTCTGTTTAATTAAAATCCAGACAGTTCTTTTTCAAAATGTGTGGTGATTTGTAACATTTATGAACCCACACATTGACAGTCCCCTAAATCATGGCAATTCGAGAAGGGAAAACAGGATGAACTCAAAATCCTTATTCTATCTCAAGTTCAAATTTTTCTTTTTTTTTTGACTAAAACCATATGATTACAATTTGACGATTGCTGTACATATTTACTAGGGATAGCACAGCTGTGATGCAGGTATATCGTTAATAGTGGAGATCTGCTTTTGTTCATTTTTACAGCCAGGTGGAATGAGAGGTTAAAGCAGCAGTACTAGGTAAAAAAAAATCTGTGTTTTTTTGACCGTTTATTCCCTGTGCTCTGTTGAGCATGTCCCTGGTACTCTTTCTTGCTGCCATTATACTATTTCCCCGTGATCTGCTTAGTTGTCCTCTGCTTTTGTTTACATTTCTGCAGCCCACCATGTTGACAGCAGCAGTAAAAGATGGGGAGACAGGCAAGCACTGTATTTTCTGTGCATCTACAGAACATTGAAATTGATCACTTCCTGGATAGGTTGTACTGCTGCTTTAAATGACTTGCTCAGGATCACACCGCATGCAAATGGTTGTGTGCGATTTGAACCTGAGAATCCTGCTTCCCATGCCTTTGCAGTAACCACTATTGGAGTACGCTGCCTCTTTAAGTAGTTTATTTTTTTAATTAGTGCAGAACGAAGGAAAATGTGAAGTGCATTTGGTTTGTTTGAATACACAGGATTTTACTTTTCTTACATACACTTTGTGCTCTGCTTGGGTTGTGTGTGTTAGTGTGTGGTTGGGAAATCCAGTTGCTTTCTGTAAGTGGAAATATTGTGAGGCTGAAACCTGAAGGACCCTTGTTGTGTGTGTGCGTGTGTGTGTGTGTGGTGTTTTTCAGCACATCATTTTCCTATCTTTGAACACAGTATCATGACACTGTGGTGCCAGAAAGACTGACAGGTGTTGGGGGTGTGGCTTGGGGTAATTGGCCGTAATGCTCAAGCTATTTCACCTCCACCCCCACCATGCAGCCAGTGACAGGCATCGAGGTGTGCCTTGGGATGTTCGGTCCTAAAGTTCACCCCGTTCACCTATACTGCACCTATCTCAGCTTATTTCCTTATGTAATGGGATGAGTGTAAGGGCTGAAGATCCCAAGGCACACTGTGATACCAGTCACTGTCTGCAGGGTGAGGTGAGGTGGAAAGGTGTGAACATTATGGCCGATGACCCAAAGACACACCCCAACGCCTGTCAGTCTCTGCTGGGTTGGGGTGGGGGTTGGCGTTAGTTCAATATTTCACTGCCATTCCTATTATGCATCTCTCTAACTCATGCAGTACCAATGCCAGTACCAGCAAGCAAGCATTCGGCATTGACAAATGCTTGTTCACATTCTGCCCAAAATATGTTTTCGCACATATGGCACACAATGTTGTGGTCACTGTGGGAAATCATGCTTGGGACAGATTAAGAAAATCATAGTGACACTGTTCATGAGCGGAGGTCCCAAAATGCCCATGTTGAAAATATGGTGACAAAATTCCACAAAATGACTATACTATGAGCGTGTGTTGTGCAGTTTCCATGTACACTTGTAACTTCTAGAATTGTTTATATTTTCACTCCAGATTTTCAACATTGCCAGTTTTGAACACCTTCTTATGAGCAGTACAGCTGTCATTTTTCACATCCTGTCCAAAATGTGGTTTTGCACATCTAGCACACAATGGGTGCAGTCACTGTGTAAAATCAACATTTGGGTCAGATTAAGAAAATCGCAGTGCCACTGTTCAGGAGCGGAGGTCCCAAAATGCCTATGTTGAAAAGATGGTGTAATAAATCCCCCAAATATTTTCATTACAGGTGTGTGTGTTGCGCAGTTTCTACACAAGCTCATGACTTCACCAATTTTTCTATATTTTCAGTCCAGATTTTAAACATTACCATTTTTTTTCACCTCCTCATGAACAGTACAGCTGTCATTTTTTACATCCTGTTCAAAATGTGTTTTCGCACTTGTGATTCCAAATCTCATAGTCACTGTGCAGAATCACCTGTTGGCTAATGAACTGATAGTGTCACTGTTCATGTGGTGGGGTCACAAAAAGCCCATGTTGAAAACTTGGAGTAAAAATACCAAGAAATGCAAAGAGCATTAGTGTTTCTGACCATAACACCCTGCCCTGTAAGGACTGACAGGCATTGGGGTGTGGCTTGGGATTGTCAATAGTAATGCTCACATCATTCCACCCCCATTCCCACCCTGCAGCCAGTGACAGGTATCGAGGTGTACCTTTGCCTCTTCAGCCCCAAAGTTCACTCCATTCTCCTATACTGCATCCATTTCAGTGTATTTCCTTATGGAATGGGGTGAGTGTAAAGCTTGAACACCCCAAGACACACCTCGACACTTGTCGGTGTCTGCAGGGTAGGGTGAGGTGACATGGCATGAGCATTATGGGTGATGACCCAAAGGTACACCCAATGCCTGTCCATCTCTTCCGGGTGGGGGTTGGGGCTGGTATCACTTCAATACTTCACTGCCATTTCTATTCTGCCTGCCTGCCTGCCTGTCTGTCTGTCTGTCTGTCTGTCTGTCTGCCTGCCTGCCTGCCTGCCTATCTATCTATCTATCTATCTATCTATCTATCTCTCTATGTGATTATTTATCTTTCTATTGATTGCATGTATTACTATTTTTACCTGTTTGTAAAACAAACCTGCATATCACATTTTCCTGCACTCTGAACACATACTTATGAAACTCTGCATATTTGTACTCCACTCCTGCATAGACCTCATACTTTCCTAATATTCCCATTACCATATGCATAACTACCTTAACCTTATCAACAGCGACTCCTTCTGAAAGTTACTATCACATTTTCTCTTCTAACAGAGTCCATCATTACACCTGACTGCCTGACATCAACACGTTGATTTAATATAACTTACAACATCTCATGGACAAAAACCCTGTTTCTCTAAAAAATACCGTGTAAATAATCCCAAGGCTGAACATATGCCAGCCATTACTTTTTCATGTACTGCCACCTTCTGTACCATCATGGGGATTTGCATATGTTCCCATGATGCTTTGCATTATTGGGGAATGTACAACTGTTTTTTTTTTTAATTTGGCTGTATGTTCAATATCCTCCTGGATAACACATACCTCAGTGGATTTTGCTCTGGGGTTCTTTTGTAAACCTATATTGCTTCCTATTCCTTCCATTAAAATGTACACCTCCATATATTTTCCTAATAATGTGTATGCCTTCCTTAAAACAGAAACTAAAACAAATATTACTACTTACAAATCATTGTGCTGTTTCTCCACACCTTCTTAACAATTCCACACAACTTCACTAACTTCATTATGCAGCCAGGGTGGATCTGACCAGAATTTATTTATGCCTACTGTAGCCCATACAAAAATCTGACAGTGCAGCAGTAATGGTTCTATAAAAAAAATTATGACTAGGAAAAGAGTGCGGATGAATTGCTGTCCAAGCTGTGCCTGTTACAGTGGTTCTCAATTGCAAGTTCCACTATAGCTGAAGTGAAGTTGAAAGGATTAGTAATTGTTGACTGGAGTTGCTAACAGTCACTGACTGACATGCTGTGAAAGGACAAAATGAGTTACTGAGTATCAATAGAATGAAGGGCTGAGTTTCTGCGGGCAGGAATAGTATGACTAAGGATTGCATCCTGGACTTGACACAGAGAGATGCAGGAGAAGCTACTTCTAGAGGATGACCTGAACCTAGAGGTTGTGCTCAAGGTAACCCAACCATATTAGGCTTCCTGCCAACATGCTACAGCTGGGTGGCTTACAACTAGTGGCACAGTCCATTTCTAGAAAACCACTGAGATAAGTTACAGTACCTGTAGGCCAAACACATTGCAGATGGGAGTGGATGAACTGTCACAGGTGTGACCACTGGTAGTTCTCAAACCCTGTCAACAGTGTGGGCAGAATCACATTAAGCATGCAGGGTGCCCCAAACCTGCTTAAATGTGTAAAACAGGAGTATGTTGCAATTGTGTGTGTTGAGGATCCTGCCAGAAAAGTCAGCATAATGTGCTGACTATGGAGGGTACAGAGAAGATTAAGGCAAGGCAAAGGCAAATTTTAGTTTTTAGGTGCCCAGTCCTGGAGGCTCAACCCTTATTCCTAGCCTCCATTAACTGGAAAAGACATGTCCCTGAGAAGAATCATGAAACACTACATGTGGGAACAAGGAGAACATCCATTACATTCAGGTTGTACATATGGCATGCAGGTTGCCTGCTTAACAGTACCAGTATACTGTATCAAGAAAGTCTAGTGTGTGTGCACCCAGTGCAAACCAAGAATATGTAAGTAATAAGCCATGACAGAGTGTACATGTTGAGATTTAATGCATGCCCTGGGATGTAGTAAGGTATCATGGTGGATCACCTTTAAGGTAGGTTTTTTAACCTACAAAGCCCTACACAGACTTGGTCCTGACTACTTGAGAGAGTTTCTGACTCCTTACACCACTGTGTGTCAGCTCCGTTTGGCTGACAAGGGGTTGCTGGAGATTCCGAGGGTTAGTTTTAATTCATCCGGGGCTCGCGCTTTTATGTTTGCTGCCCCAACCCTCTGGAATTCTCTGCCAAATCAGCTACGGGAGTGCAGGACTGTAGGGAGCTTTAAGCAGGCACTGAAGACCTTTCTATGGAGCAAAGCTTTTCCTGAGTTTCTATGATTTATCTTATTGATTGGATTCACTGAGTTTGTATTTATTTGTGAAGCGCCTTGACATTTTGAAAGGCGCTATATAAAATAAAGTTATTATTATTATTATTATAAGACAAAAGCTGTGTGTCCTTACACCCCTGGGACATGCATTGAAATCATATGATGCATACTGTGGATGGGCTTATTATGCTTATAAATGGCTCTAAGCAGGTTTTGTAGTGGAGGATAATGAGATTTGGCACCTGACCACGCATTTAAAGTGATTTAATGCACAGTCAGTTAATGTCTCATGACCAATAAAATGTAAAAAATTTTTTTTCCAGTTTGAAAGTCCTGTTTAACTAGTTAGGGAAGGTGACAGCTGAAAGTAGAGGTGTGTTGCAACTCACAGTGCAGGAACATGGCAAAATACACATCAAGTAGTTTTACATTGTCGAAATGCTGGCTGCACAATTCCTGGGGCTGATAGCATGCAAAGGCATGGACTGATCCCAAAAGTTATATGGTTAAGTCTCTGAAAGAAACCCTGACAGAGGATGCTGTATGATCCTGCTACTCAGATGTGTTTATCGGACTATGATACTTTCCAGGAGTTTGTTCAATATGCCTGTAATCGGGAGCCTAACTATTAATTGGTGCATTGAGGGGAGTGCAGTTGCTGCCAACAGTTAACACTGAAGCAAATGTATTCAGAATTGAAAAGCTAGAGGCAGTGATCAAGGTGATAGAGCCAGCAGAATGGATTAGCTCAAGTGAAGCAGTTGAGAAGAACTTGGGAAATGTATGGCTCTACATAGACTTCTGCAACCTCAACAAAGTGATAATGCATGAGCTTTATTGCTTGTTTTTACTTGTTAGGCAATAGGCTTGAGAAATAAAGCATTCTGATTGGATGAAAGCCATGGTAAGGCATGCATTTATTTTTAAATAAAGCTCACCCACTGAAAAACAAGTGCCAATTCATGGTGCCCCATTACTTAGGTTATCCTTGGGCCACCCCAAATTTTCTAAGTCGCCAGACGCCATTTTTCTTTTTCTCACTCAGCAAGATACACCACGGAAACATGACCCAAACTCACACAGTAAACAAAAACAGCAAACAGCCATTTAAGTTGTAAAAATAAAGACAATGAACAAAGAAATCTTTGTTTTCCATTTGTAAGCCAAATTGCCAGCATACTCATGGTCATTCCTCATAGTGCTTATGTAGCATTATTCCCACCTCTATCTCACTGTCTTCCCTGCTTGCAAAGAAAAATAAATGAAATACATAGTGGTTTCATCTTTAAAAAAAAAAAAAATGAAAACTTACCTCTTTTCTCCTATGTTTCCTCACTACACACAATGCCATTCCCAATCTGTACAATCCATTTAAGGTATCAGGATTCCACAGAAACACAGAGTGAGATGGGGGAAAGGACCCATGTCAGTCAACAGGAGAAAAATAAATGGATTACAGAGTGTGTGTGTGTGTGTGTGTGTGTGTGTGTGTGTGTGTGTGTGTGTGTGGTGGGAGGAACAGTAAACTTTTTCAAACTAAGCAAGTCTGACTGATGATCTGTGCATGTATGGAGGGGGGTAACCATGACAACCTGCTCCAAGCCACAACTACAGAGACTCTTCTAGGACAAACGTCCCTAGCTCAAAAAAGGAAAAAATCTTTAGTGCAAGTGGAGGAACTATTTTATTACAAAATAAATGAGTTTTAACATGTAAACTTAAAAAAATATTTGTTATTCAAACACATATAATACAGTGCCCATTATCTAAGCAAAATAATACCCTCCAGGGTGGGTGGTATTGGGGAATACTGGACATTCCAGGGGTTATAATGCCCTCCACCTCTGGTATTGGGCCTCATTATGCCAATGGACAGTTCGGTATTCCCCAATACCGCCCACCCCCTCGGGTATTATTGCTTACATATTTCATATAAACTAGTGGGAGCAATTTATTTCAGTGTACGCAGTGCCCAGGTGGTCAGCTGGTGGCTCCAGCTTGGTAATGCAAGTAGTCAATTGACAACTGTCAACACACCATTCTGGAAATGATAGTTTACTTGCGTGTCCTTTGGATCAGTGTCTGCACATGAGTCATTCCAGAAAAAAATCTAATAAATCAGCAAAAAACAGAATGAGACTCAATCTCAATATGACAAATGTTATTCTATATTTTACTGGCCATTTCAATGTTTCACTGTATCACAGCTTATTCAAGATTTGGTCCTGTTTTATTTATTCTGTAAGTGCAAAACCATTATTGGACCACTTGTTAACTAAAGGATGTATGTTCCAAAGATATTCTTGTGCTGTCTTTTTTTTTTAATTTAGTCAGCTTTATTCAGTTTTCTGAACACATAACAGAAAAATAAAATAAACAAGTTAATACAATACAATACATTTACACATACCCTCCCCCCAACTCCCCCCTTGACATCGCTAAAAGTTACAATCTGCTGAATACTTAAGCAGTGTGACCAGTTATCAGAACATGCTATATGCTATACAAAGTGTGCAACATTTCCCAATTTTTTTTATACCTGGGTAGCCTGTTGTGTATGCTAGCTATCATTCATTTCCACCCTCAAATTGACCAGAAGCTCCTGCACCCATTCTGCATATGTTACAGCAGTGGTGTCTTTCCAGTAGCATAACACTAGAGCTTTAAGAGAGAGTGCAATCATGGCCATGTGGTATCTGCACTGAGAAACATTCACCCCAGAGTAATCCCCAACCAGGCATATTTCTGGGGTGAACAGATCACTAATACCCAGCAGTGGATCTGCCTACTGTTTAACAGTTTCTCACAATGTGGCAATGCTTGGGCACTCCCAAAAAATGTGCAGCAGGTTGCCTTCAGCCTGATTGCATCTCACACAGACTAGAGTTGGAAGTCTTCCTATTTTATGTAGTTTGACCGGAGTCAAATACATATCATGAAGAACTGAGAATTGCATTACCATCAATCTATCCTGGGTAATGTAGGTGTGGTAAGACTTCCATATCCTTCCCCAGTCTAATACTCGGTGAGTAAATCGATCCATCCAATAGGTCAGGACCCCATCTACAGAGGGGAAAGCCAAGGTATACAGGCCTGGATAGATTTTGGAGATGGCATGAAGTTATAAAGTTAAAACGGTGAGGGATTTAATTACACTACCTTTCCCACTGTTATCCTTCAACAACATCTTTTTGGTTATCAAAAGATGATGTACTTGAAAGAGTTTAAAAATTGCTATGGAACCTACCTTATATTTTCTTATGATTTCCTCTGAGGTGAGGTATGAACCTCCATTAACGAAGTCACTAGGACAGGTATCCCCCAGTTGCAGAAGCCAGCTTGTTGGTAAAATTTTACCCGCAATCCTGAAATTTGGATTCTTCAGAATTGGCTGTTCAGGTTCCACTGTATGAGTGTATTTTAGAAATTAGCATAGCTGTGAGTGAATTCTCACCAATGTAGAAACTGGGGAGTATTGCCACTCTCTAGGAAGGTCTTTCAGCCTTACAGGTAAAAGAGCAGTTTGGGAGATACCCATGGAATCAATCAGGCCCCGATCTACTGTAAGCTGTGTAGGTACATATGGAAATGTGTGGGAGTCCTCAACTGGTTGCAACCAATGTAGGTACTTGCTTGCTTGACTAGCCCAGTAATATAACCTAAAGTGTGGCAACCTCAGGCCCCCCTATCCTTTGGAGCAGCCAGCTTATGATAAGCTTGTTTTGGAGGCTTATTTCTCCAGATAAAATCTGAAATGATCCTGTGCAGCTTCCTAAACCATTTGAGGGGATTCTTGTGCTGTCTTGAAACTATCCTTTTTTGCAGCTGATTTTTTCTCACGGATAGCACACTCATTCCTTATTATTCTTTCTTGTGAGACTGGCTCACTGACATCTGACATAATACTGCTGTCAGCAAACTTTGATGGACATGAAAGCATAAAGAATGAAGAACAATTCCAAAATAGCACACAAATATCAGTTTATAAGTGGTCCAATAATAGTTATGTCAATTACTGAATTACTTAACTCCACGCCCTTTCCTCTCTATCTTCCCTGCGACTATCCCACTGCTCCTCTCTTCTCTCAAAGCACTGGTTTGCATCCCTTTCATTCTATGTTTCTGACCTTATTTCCCCCTCTTCTTCCTTCTCTTACTCCCTCTGCTCTTCTAACACTCATTTCTTTAATGTTCATCTTTGCTCTACCACAACTGGTCAGTCTGCTTTCTCAGTACAGCTGTTTTCTCCCTGGAATTCTGCCACCTCCTCCATTAGGCTTGCTCACTCTTACCTTGCCATTAAGTCCCCAGTGAGATTCCATTTCTCTTCTGCATGCTCCTGTCCTCACCCCTCAGGCATCTAATCCAGCCTCTCCTCTGCTTTTGTCACCACCAAAGCTTCTCCAGTGTTGCTTGGTGCACTTTGTAAGTTTCGTATTTATTGCTCTCACCTAATTTGGACTTTGCTTTATTTTTATTTTTCTGCCCAATCTTTCAAGAGGTTCTATTTCATTGTAGTTTATTGTGCTGTTTGGGTTGTTACCTCAGTACTATCAGTAGTTAACTTCTGTTATTATATTTGACTGTAGTAGCATATTGCTCCCATGTCAACTACTGTATTACTGTTCTCCCCTGTTCCCCTTCCCCTGTGTAATGCCTGGAAATGAGCCTGGGCTCAGTGTGCCTTTCCTGGGCACCACATTTCAACTAAATAAAATTAAAGCAGGACCAGAAAAATAAACAAACCTGGTGGCACAGGGTGGTGTGCAACCAGCGAGCCTAGACTGTTCAAGTATATTCATAAATGATAGCCTGAATTTCAAAATTAAATAAATACATTCTTTCTTTTACACTGTTTTTAAAGGCATCTTCCAATAAGCCATCAAATAATGCATTTTTCTACTTTAGCTTAACCCTTGCTGTGCCTTGGACTGATATATCAGTCCACAATTCCTATACATTTTAATTCTGTCGGTAGCCTATGGGTTAAAACCCTACCAATGTAAACATTTTTTTCAACTCCTGGGCTTTCAGAAAACCCTTTGCTTCTGACTCTCAAACAATGCTCTGTTTCTGGCTCTAGAAAACCCTCCACTTCTGGCTCTCAGAAAGAAGGTTAGTTCTCTACTCCAGAACTAAATTTCAGCTCTGACTCTACTTCCCTGCCATGTTCCTGATTGTCCTCTTAAAGACAAACAAACTGTTTAATGCCGTATTGGTCTAGTAAGAACAAATCCAGAAGAAATGGTTTGATACCTTTTATTGGACTCCTTGTTGGTCCAATAAAAGGTATTAAACCATTTCTTCTGGATTTGTCCTCTTAAAAGGAACTTTTCTCAGCTTTAAGCAGCAGTTCTGCTTAACTCCGCCCTTTCACTGTACTGTTTTTTTATTTTATTCTTTTCGTAATGTTTTGAAGGGAATTTTACCAGTTCCACACAGCAGCTTCCTCTTACTGCACCTTTCTCTATACTGGCCTGCAGCATTCCACTCACAGTGTTAGTCCACATCCCAACCCCCTAGAAGTTTACTTTTTAGATTATTCCAGTCTTCCTACTATATGGACTTATTCTTTCAATCCCTGACCCTGAGTTGTTATATAACCTAAGGCAGGTTATTGAATCAGTCCTGTCTTCCTGGTCTGAGCATCATTGTAGAGCCTCTTCTTCTGAAAATCTAGCAATCTCTCACATCTTCATGTCAGCTCTGCAGGATTTACTGCTCTTTCCAGATTCTGGTCAAATTTTTTTCTTGTGCTGAGGCATGCTCTTTGCAATCATCTGCCTGTACCTGCTTCCAATCATTTAGTTAATTCTGGCTGCTCCTGGCCAGCACTCTCCCTGCTACCCACTAGGTCTACAGGTCTCCCTGCATGGTTACTTTAAAGAATCTTAACCAAACGAGCATTTGTCAATGCCAAATGTTGTCTCACTGGCATTGGCATTGGTAGTACAGGAGTTAGAGATGCATAATAGGAATGGCAGTGAAGCATGGAACTGATGCCAACCCCATACCCACCCTGCAGAGACTGACAGGCATTGGGGTGTGCCTTTGGGTCATCAGCTATAACGCTCATGCATTTTACCTCACCCTACCCTGTAGACACTGACAAGGGTCGTGGTGTACTTTAGTGTCTTTGGACCTTATACTTACCCCGTTCCATAAGGAAATATGCTGAGGTGGGTGCAGTATAGGAGAATGGGGAGATCATTGGGGCTGAACACTCCAAGGCACACCTCGATGCCTGTTACTGGCTGCAGGGTGGAGTGGGGGTGGAATGGTGGGAGCACTACAGCTGATGATCCCAAGTCACACCCCTGACACCTGTCAGTCTCTACAGAGTGGGGTATTACAGTTGGAAACCGTAACGCCATAGGCGTGTGTTGGTATTTTCACTCCAAATTATCAACATGGGCGTTTTGTGCCCCCACCTCATGAAGAACGACACTATCAGTTTGTTAGACGAAAGGTGATTTTGCACAGTGACTGCGTCATTGGCACCACAGGTACGGAAACACGTTCTGGGCAGGATGTGAAAAATGACAACTATATTGTTCATGGGAGGTGTAAAAAAAATGGCAATGTTGAAAATCTGAAGTGAAAATATGAAAAATTGGTGAAGTCATGAGCATGCATAGAAACTGCACAACACATGTCCATAACCCAATTATTTTGGGGAATTTTTAACCACATTTTCAACATAGGCATGTTGGGACCTCCCCTCATGAACAGTGGCACTGTGATTTTGTTAATCTGTTCCTAAAAGTTGATTTCCCACAGTGACCACGCCATTGTATGCCACAGGTGCAAAAACACATTTTGGGCAGGATGTGGAAAATGACACTGTATTGTTAATAAGGAGGTGTGAAAAAATGCCAGAGTTGAAAATCTGACATGAAAGTATTGCAGATTTGCGAAGTTACAAGAGTGCATGGAAACTGCACAATGCATGCTTGTAACACAGTCATTTCATGGACTTTAGTCACCAAATTTTCAACATAGGCATTTTAGGACCTCTGCTCATGAACAGTGTCACTGTCATTTTGTTAATCTCTCCCTAAAATGGATTTCCCACAGCGACCGTGCTATTCTGCACCCGGAGTGCGGCTCTTTTTGTGGGGTATGTAAAATGACAGCTGTACTGTTCATGAAGAGGTGTGGGAAAATGGCAATGTTGAAAATCTGGAGTGAAAATATTACAAACTCACAAAGTTACTAGTGTGCATGGAAACTGCACAATGCATGCTCGTAAAACAGCCATTTTTTTGATTTTTTCACCAAATTTGCAACATGGGCTTTTTGAGAGCCCCTGTCATGAACAGTGGCACTGTCATTTCATTAATCAGTCCTGAAAGGTGATTCCATACTGTGACCATGAAATCACCTTTTGGGGACTGAATAATGTAATGAAAGTGACTGAATTCATGAGGAGGGGTCCCAATAACCCCATGTTGAAAATTTGGTGCCAAAATTCCCCAAAATGGCTGAGATATGCGCTAAAGTTGAAAAAAACCCTATTTATGCCATTATACAGCTTACCGGCATGTCTTTAGTTCTTGGTCGGCTTTGAAGAGTGCAGACGTGTTCCCGGACCACCGAAGATCATCTCGCCATGCTCCACAGGTAAGTATAGGGGTGAGTAGGGGGTGTGGGGAAGTGGGGTACACAGAGAGTGGGTGCGGGTTGGGGGAAGGAGCAGGACAGACCGTGAGGGACCATTTTCTGTTTCACAGGTTTAAAACAAACAAAAAAAAAAAACATTGAGACTTTTTTTTACAGAAATTATTGCTTGTGGGGTGGGCTCCCAGTGTGCCACCTGAGATTTTTGGGAGGGTGCTGTAGCTGACAGGGAATTGGGCACCCCACTGGCACATACCAAGGGAGGGCAAGAACTGAGGGGATTGGGCACCCCCCTCGGCACACAACAAATGGGGGGGACATTATGTTGATGGGGAGTGGACTCCCCCTCGGCAAATTAAACTGGGAAGGAGGACTAAAGCCAATGGGGATTGGGCCCCCCGTTGGCAAAGAAAGACTGTTGAGAGACACATGATACCAAGGGATTGGGCACCCCCTTGGCACACACTTGAAATGAGAGGGAGGGGGGCATTATGCCAATGGGGAGTGGGCTCCCCCATCAGCAAATGAAGTGTGTCAGGGCATGCCGACAGGGGGATTGGGCACCCCTGAAGTCATCACTCTGCATGGCGGCAGTCAGTGCCACCATGTTTATTGAAGTGCTTCACCAGGAAAGGCACATCAGGAGGCGTGTTATTGTACCACTGCATGCCGAGCTTGCCTCTCATTGCAATGGCACTTTTCTTAGATCTGATGGCCACTTTATGTACAGCTGGTGTCAACGCCTGCTTGCTGGCTTATTGGGGAATAAGGGATGCACCTACTGATGCTTGCCCTGTATTCGCCTACAGTGACCGCACCTTCAAATCTGCTACTACTGCAATATGTTGGCTGGCGCCCAAGCGTGAGCCAACATAAAAAGGAATATCTGACCAGACTCAAGTTTGGTTGCCCCCACCAGGCCAATGACAAACCACTGTTGGTCCCACAAAGAAACAAGGAGCACAAATGACACACCTGCCCTGTCATATCTGGATAAGATAGGTATAGGACTAACAGAGGTGACCTATTTTGGAAAGTGACTCAGTAATGTGGGGCTTAAGCCAGATCCACAGAAGATTGGTGATGTCAAAAAGATGAGACTTCTTAGTGGCACAAAGGGCTGAGGTGCTGGATGCTTTACCTGCTAAAAATACTTCTTTCACTTACCCTTTACTTACTCTGTATCTGCACTCTAATTTTATTTGTACATGCATGAGCAAATTTCAGGGTCTTGAGGTTAGCATGACCTGTGGAACTGCTGAGATAAGTTCTGATACAGACTCCTGATTAAGACAGGATTTTTTAAACATCACTCACTACTGTTGATCATACCATAAGTGAATAATGACTGATAACTGCAGCCAAAACCACTTTTTGTGCATTTTTTATAATGTTGGGCACTTTAGTGGAGTAGCATGAAACTCGAAGTTGCACTGTGAGGCACTTCTGGTATCAGCACTTAGGGCAATATTTAAAAGTCATTCATAAGTAGTTAAAATTGGTTACTATCCCTGCCATGCAGCAGAGTTGTTGGCATATAGACATTAACTTCCTTCTGTCATGACAGAACTATATTGCTATGTATGTACCATGAGCACTGATGGAGTACAGATGGGATTTGTGTGATTTTAGTCATTTGATATTGAGAGCATTGACATCATTAGGGCAACAGAGCCCTGTGTAAGAGGTGTTCCTGTTTCAAGTTACAGTTTAAATGTTCACAAACAATATTCACTAATGAACACTAGCTGCAGACTGCACATGCTTGAACAGTGAGAGTTTAAAAATTCACAAATAATATTGATAAATGAACACATAGTGACAAACAGAAACATGTTTACATAGTGCCTGCATTGAAAATATATGTAAAAAAATCATGTGTAGGCTCATTTTCTGCTAGTGCAGCATGTCTGCAATTTCATTAAGCGCTCAGCACCAGACACGTAGTTTCTCATTATGCTTCCTGGTTTATAACGTTGAGATGTTGAGTTTAACCAAAACAAGGAAGGGAGGGTAATCTCTTAGTTTTACACTCTAAATGCTTAACACACACACACACACACACACACACACACACACACACACACACACTTATGTGTTTTACATATTTCTAATGCTTTTGTATGCGTGCGCGTGCGCGCACATACACACACACACACATTTTCTTTAGCTTGGCTTCAATGGGATTTGTAACATCAGAGGATTCACTACGTAACATTCCAGTCTGTGACCTTTGACTTACTAGCCTCAGGGATGTTTGTTTATCTCTAACTTTATTTATGAACTAATAGCTAGTCTGTCACATTCATGTTTACAATGTTTTTTTCTCTGGGTTTTAAAATATGAGTTTTCTTAAATTTCTGCCATTTCTTCTTCTGAAGACCTCTGTTGGAGGTTGAAAGCTTAAAGTCTTTCTGTAATCTCTATTGCTCCAATAAAAGGTTTCAAAACACCTAATTTGTACATCTTGTTGTGCAAGGACCAATATGGCAACAAACATTTTTTTAGTCATTTCAGTCACTTACAACTACACACAACCACTTAATTTTACAGCAGTTAAATACTGCTGTATATTACATAATCTGATCATCAGCAGGCATCCAGTTCAGTAACAAATAACTGTGTGTAATACCTGAATTTTGTGACTGCTGTGGTGGTGAAATTAATTAATTGTACAATATTAAACCTTAATGTATCTTAATTTCATTTTGATATTTTTTTGATTTTCATACTTACAATTTGCTGAGACAGTTGCACTCTCAACAGCTGTGCCGAAACTGAGAAGACAAAAGAATCCAGTAATAAACCTTTTAGAATAAATTAGAAAATACACTATACTGCATGCAAATTCATTTGAAATTTTAAAACAAACAGCATAATACAACATCCAGCTCTAAAGAACATCACTGGCATAGCACATAAGTAATATGTCCAGATTCATTTTGTAGTCATTTTAGAGATAAATATTTTCTTTCATCACGGTAAATCATTTGAAAAACATGTTTTTGTCCATTCCAGAAAATTATAGATTCCAAGAGTGTATGGTGACTTATGTACACAAAACATCTCAGTGTTTTACTATCAGATGTGTCAGACACAAAATACCAAATCTGATTGCTGCTAAGAGGAGCTGCTTTATTCACGTAATGATTGCCCACGTGCAATACTTACCTAGGCCATAACATTAACAGAGTTCACACTAGCAGTGGGATGATGACCAAGACATAGGCAAAGCCCTCTGCCCTTTTCCAATGAAATGGGATCTACTTGGACAGCCAACAAAAATGTACAGAACAAATATAGAAACATGGACTGTGTCAGCAGGGAAAGACCCAGATGGCCATCCTATCTGCCCATTTTCCTGCCTAACTCCATGCTCTGCTTAAGACTGTGCTGGGTTTAGTGATCCAGTAACTGTAGTTGCTGGTCTTCACCCCTTCCCCATGTAGCCCTTCCCATCTTCTGCCTATGGATCCCACTGTTCCTATTTATCTGTCCAAACCAAGTTGAAATCCTGCTGCAGTCTTGGCTTCAAACACCTCTCTGGGCATTCTGTTCCCTTCAACTACCACTGACTTCATGAAGAACTTCCTCATGTCTCTCCTGAATCTCTCCTCATCAGTCTCCACTTGTGTCTCTTACTTATGGTGTCTCTGTTCCTTGTGAACATGTCCTTTGAATGCACCCTGCTGATTCCTGGGCAGAACTTGTTTGTCTCAATCATATCCCCCTTTTCTCCTTATCTCCAGTCTATACTTGTTAAAATCTATCATCCTTTCCTCATATAACCTCCATTGTTAACCATGGATCATAATCATGGCCCTCCTTTGTATGGTATCTATGTGGTTCCTGTCATTCTTAAGGTGAACTCCACACTACAGCCTGCAGTACTCCAGGTGGGATCCTACAAAGGACCTGTGCTGAAGCAGTATCATCTCTTTCCTGCTACTATTAACCCACTTCTTATACATCCCAGCATCCAGTCTGCCTTTCCAAATGCTTTGTTTCACTGTGTGGTGTGCTTGAGTCTGTCACTAATGATGACATCCCCCAGGTCTCTCTCTCTCCTCAGTTGTCTGCAACACACTTACTCCCACATCCAATTGCCTGTTTGATTGTTATTTATACAAATATGTGTCAATTTGCACATTGGAGATACAGGAGAGATGAAATACACCCTAGACCACTGAGGGAAAAGGTGTGGGTACTAACTACATGCCACAGTCTTTTTTGACCTGCTACCTAGAGTTCAGAGTAGTGCCTATGGATGGAGAACAGTGGACATTGTACCTCTATACACTAGTGGTGTGAAGAGGATACAGGAACACTCAGTGTCTTTAGAAGGAGAAAGGTTGCAGAGAAGCATCACACAGAAATACTCCATAAGTGGTGGACAAATGGAATGGACTTCCAGAACAGGAGGCGTCTGTCAACACTGTTTCTACTTTCAAGCATAAAATAGATAATTACCTTACTGGAAACAAGGTTTCAGTATATTCCCTCTAAGCTGATGGAGGACAGAACTTGATGGGTCAGTAATCTTTCTATATGAAATTTATATGTTTGAATGCAGAGATGTGAAGAATATTCTTTACATAGAAAAGCTTTTCAGAATTCTCCGGAAATAAAAATGAAATTCTGAAAAGCAATTTAGAAATGGCACTGCCATTCTAGATAAATTCTTCTGGCAAAATTCAGCATTCTGCACAGCTGTTTGAATATTTGCTTGTACCACAGCTCACGATCAACACAATTCCCATCTTCTATAGATTTGTGTAGAAATTAAACTCTTTCATAGTTTAGTATTGTGCAGTTAATGTCTGCCATTTTTTAAAAGTTGTTTACAATCAGGTGCATGATAATGATATTGACTAAGCCAGAATATGGAAAGATATAGGCTTCCGGTGGGAACCAGTGAAGATGGCATCTTAAAACTGCTCGCTCTGCCCCAGCCCGATGGAAATCTTGCATCTGCCGGTGGTGTGATGGCTTAAGCGTGCTTCTTGCCCCTGGCCCCCCCCCACCCCATCTCCGCTAATGTAGCAATTTTTGGGGATACAGCATGTAGAAGAGTTACCGAACCGTGCAATTGCCGGCTGAGTTGCTGTTAAGTAGGCCGCAGAGGCCCGACTGCGGTTCTCCTAACTAAAGCGCCTCGGGGCTTATTCTCTGTGGAGCGACTGCGCTTACAGTGTGCGTTGGGCTGCCTGATTAGTAATTGACGGTGTCGGCAGGCAGCTGCTACACGGATCTCCTGTCGCCGATCTAACTACAACCCTAAGGAGCTTTCTAAATACCCGGTTGCTCTTACGTGGGGCAGTTCACTGGCAGGATGGACCAAGATGGGGGCAGCAGTGATGGGGAGGTGATACAAAGTGCCCTGGCTCAAACCAATGTGGGGGAAGCTTTAGGCAACATAAGCAAAATGCTGGAGGCACCTCTCTCCAGGGTGGACAGCATCGGCGCTTCACTGGCGGGCAATGTCGCTGATGTCTGGAGGCTGGAGGATCAACACAACATATTGGAGCAGCGTGTGGGGGAACTGGAAGGCCAGCATTTGAATGTTCTGCACAAATTAAGAGACCATGAAGCTAAGTTGGCACACCTGTGGCAGAGGGCTGAAATACAAGAGAATCGTATAAGAAGGAACAACATACATATTCTTGGAGTTCCAGAGGGGACAGAGGGCCCTAATCTTGAGAAATTCCTAAATGAATGGCTTCCTCAAATAATTGGAGAGCGCTGGAAAAATTCTGTTAATGTGGAGCATGCTTACAGGGTCTCTAGCAACTCAAACCACAACAAAAGCCCTCGGACCATTGTAGCCTGTTTGCTACACTTATCAGTTAAGGAGCGCCTGTTGAAAGCTATAAGGGATGCTGGTGAGCTGTCTTGGATGGGGCACCCCATTTCTGTTTACAGGGACTTCTCACAGGAGGTTGCAGCAAGACGGGGCACTTACAAGATGATCAAAAAACTGCTGAATATGAACTCAGTACAATACAGATTTAAGGGACTCACTTCACTTTTTATGTGCAAAGATGGTCAGTCATTTGTGGCAGAGTCACAGAGGGACGTGGAGGCCTGGATCAGAGGGCATTGGCCAGGTATGCTGGCTGGTACTACATCTCCCAGATGCCTCTGGGAGCCCAGGGGTAAAATATCACTGGGAACCACTAAGAAAGGTAACGCTGCTCCAGAGGACAATTATCGCAAGTGGACAAGTCTGACCAATACAGCGCCCCCCCCCACGCAGAGGCAGTTATGGGCCTCTACACCCGATGAAAACAAAGCAAAATTGCCACAATCTTTATCGAGTCAAGCTTTGGAAGCACATAATGATACCCCAGCTCAACAAATGCCTGAAGGTGCTGACCCTCCACTGCCAGCGAGACAACGTGCACGTCCCAGAAGTCCCCGTCCACCAGCTCAGGAGAACGTAGCTGCATCTCCTCCTGCTAAGTTCTTAAAAGCAGATCCCATCACGCTGGAGAGAAATAGAGCTCCAGACAGGGCGAAGGAACCAAAGGGGGTCTTAGAGGACGATCCGACACCGACTGACTGGGCGACTGCGATAGAAGAGGAGGAGGTCGACGTGGAGAAGGCAACCTGTGCTGCTGTGAAGCCGGGGTTGAAGTCCTGTGCTGAAGCACTGTCCATACCAGGGACTTGAGAATCAGTGGACTGCCTTTGTTATCATTCCCAACAGTTGAAGGATGAGTTACATATGCTGTGCGATAAGATGCTGTGTGATAGTCGGGGAGTTGGGGGGTACCTCCCTCCCTTGCTGCACTCCTGCTCTTAATAGTGTTTTTAATGTAGCATGAGGGCATGATTGGGAGTTAAGGGCTAGGGACCTGTTCTCTCCCCCCCCCTCCCATATCTACCTTGATTTGTTTGCCTGGGCAAGGCTTCTACTTGGCTCTGCTGATGAGACCAACAAGCTGTCTCCCCACCTGCTATGACAGGGGCACCGCCATTTACACCCCATTCATTTTATTAGCAGAGCTGTAAGCCTGGGCACAATTCTAGTTGTCGGCACTCCTGACTCATTTGGTACTGCATGAGCAACCCAGCAGTCAAACTCTTTTTTGTTACAAATGGTACACATAGGCACACATATTAGTTGCCGCTGTATCCTGGTGAGAGAGGCCTAGCTTATGGACACCTAGGAATCACTCCCGCTCCCCTTATGTCAAACGATTGTAAAAAGTTCTGGGTGGATTGACAGACCCTCTTCCCCACTCCCCCTCCATCCATTTCCCCCTCTTTCTACCCTGGGGTTGGGTGCTCTCGACTGAGACCCCTTCTCCCCCCCCCGTTGGGAGGATATGGGGTGATACTGGATTGTGGGCCACTCCTGGA
The DNA here is from genome assembly GCA_016271365.2 of Neoceratodus forsteri. Taxonomy (NCBI): domain Eukaryota; kingdom Metazoa; phylum Chordata; order Ceratodontiformes; family Ceratodontidae; genus Neoceratodus; species Neoceratodus forsteri. The sequence continues at coordinate 150,862,760 of CM028133.1, read as the reverse complement.
GGCTTGATGCAGCTCATCTAGCCAGAGCCACAGACTCGGGCTGTGACAGAACACTGGATTTAGTGGGTCTCCCGCCTGATCAACATTTGGTGTCCGAAGCAGCGTGGTTTAGGGGCATTTTCCCCCTATGCATGCATCCAACTCGGTGACAGCAACTGAGTGTTAACTGACAGAGTTATTGTGTGTTACTGGTTATCAATAATTTACTGGCTAACCTAGTTTTCTGACAGCTGTCTGTTGGACACTTATCTGCCCTGTCTTCTTTTCTCTTCTCTCCTTTCTTGAATTGTGACAGTGTATAATTCTGTTTTTTTCTCTGTCCTTTTTTATTATTTTACTTTGCGCAGACCTTTGAACTGCTATAGGTAGTTTGATCAATATGGTTGCTTCTACATACCTGGAGTTTTAGAGGCTCATTGGCAGCATCGGACCATCTATAGGACACTAGCCGGGTAATCTCAATCTCACTCTGCTACTAGTACATACCTCTCCCCCCCTCCTGGTTGGGTGAGCACTCATATTCTCTTTGCTACGTAATAGGGGAGTCTACTATGGCCCAAGCTACAATGATGCCGCAAGGATGGGGTTGCATCTCCTGAAACATGCAGGGTCTCAATCATCCAGAAAAGTGGACTAAGGTACTACAGCACTTACATTCGTTGGGAATGGACATTGCACTATTACAGGAGACACACCTTACCAACCGAACAGTGCATTGGCTAAAAAAGTTGTGGGTGGGTACGGTGTTGGCCAGTTGTGCATCCACGAAATCCAAAGGGTGGCTATCCTCCTATGGAAGTCGGGCCTGTGAATGGTGGAAGGTCAACGCCAGGATTCACTGGGCAGGTGGTTAGTGGTCAAGTTGGCATATCCTGGGGATAAGGCATTGATAGCCAATGTATATGGTTCCAACCTGGATACGGGAGATATCTACTCTGAGGTGAGCCAGGCTCTTACAGAACTCATTGGGGATGATCAGGATGTTCCGATTCTCTTAGGGGGAAGATCACAACTTGGTATGTGACATTTTCTTAGATAAATCCGTTCCTACACCACAGTCCCACACGAGAGTTTTGGAAACCCTAAATTCTCTGATGTCAGAATGGGGCCTAGGTGACCCATGGAGGATAAACTATCCGAGCGGGCGTGATTACATATACTATTCTACAGTGCATGGGACACACAGTAGGCTGGACTTCTGGCTGGCCAATCATGTTGCAATGCTGGGGATCATGGCTCCTACTATTAGTAGTATTATTATTTTGGACCACGCCCCTGTGAAGATTACCTTTTCTGTCCAAGGGCAGAGTCTGAGCTCGACTAGATGGAGATGTAATCTCCTACTAATTGAGGACGCAGCTTTCCGGGAGTATATAAAAAAGGAAGCCCTCCCCTATTTTTCAGTTAATATCCCCGTGGAAACCAGTGCAGCCACAGTCTGGGAGGCCTTTAAGGCAGTCATACGGGGGGAGAATTATTGCCTACTCTGCGGCCAAAAATAAAGAAAGGGCAAAAAGAATATTGGAGCTCCAAAATAATTTGGCGTCTCTAGAGAGACAATTTAAATTGTCACCCACCAACCCACTTAATTCCCCTCTACTAGCCGACATCACCAGGCCAAAAATACAAACTTAACGTGCTGCTGAACAGAAAGGTGGAATGGCAACTCACCCGTGCTAAACACAGGTTTTGGGAAGGGGGACAAAAAGGGGGGAAATTGCTAGCATTCTGCCTACGGAAGCAACAGACCCCATCCAGAATCCTAGCTTTAAGGAACAAGGAGGGGAAGGCGGCCACAACACCAAACGGTATCAATGAAGCTATGAAAATGTTTTACCAAGACTTGTATCAATCTAAGAGCTCTCTGTCGGCTACAGAGCTATCTCAGTGGCTGCAAAGCTTCCACGAAGGGGCACAATCTCCTAGGCTCTGAGGAGCAAGCTCATGTGTTGGACGCTCCATTACTCGGGAGGAGCTATGGTCCACGCTCTCTCATATGGCCAAAGGAAAAGCTCCTGGTGTGTGCTACCTGCGGAGCTGTACCAAGTCCTGCGGGACTAGATCACTTCCCCCTTACTTCAGATGCTCCAAGAAGCCCAGTTAAATGGTACTCCCCCCCCCCACAATGCGAGAGGCCCTCATGTCACTAATTCCCAAGAAATCCACGGATAGTTTGTCGCGTGCAAACTACAGACCTATTTCGCTCCTATCAGTTGATACTAAGATACTAGCTAAAATTCTAGCAACCGGACTGTCCCCAGTGTTTTTAAACCTGGTCCATCCCTCTCAGATGGGGTTCCTGAAAGGAAAGTCAAGTGCGGACAATCTGTGCCTTATGTTGAATCTAAAATGGCTAGCTCTTCACTCCAAAGTTCCCATGGCAGCCCTGTCGGTCAACTTTGCTAAGGCTTTCAACTCGCTGGAGTGGAAGTATTTGCACCAGACTCTTCAGCGTTATGGTTTTGGACCCCAATTTTATTCATGGGTGTGCACACTGTACAGTCTGCCTTCAGCCAGGATCCTTACTAACAAGGATATCTCCCCCTCCTTTACCCTCCAAAGAGGTACAAGGCAGGGATGTCCACTCTCGCCACTCCTATTCCTGATAGCTCTGGACCCTCTAATTAGAACACTGACTAACACTCCAACTGTAACCGGTATTCCCGTGGGGAATACCTCGTATTTAGTTAATGCATATGCAGACGATATGCTTCTCACCCTAGCTGACCCACAATCCTCTCTCTGACCTGTCCTGTCTATATTGCAAGAGTTCTCTAAGATATCTGGCCTCACGGTCAATCAAAAGAAAACTCTCCTGTCTCCCTTAAATAAGAAATGTAGTAGACAATGTCTAGCGGGTACAGATATTTCCTGGGCGCCGCAAGGCTTCCTATACTTGGGCATTAATATTACGGCAGCCTGGAAGGATCTTGAAATGGCTAACTTTTCTCCACTCTTAACAACACTTACAGCAGAGGTTCAGCGCTGGAGGAAATTGAGGCTAACTTTAAAGGGTAAAGTGGAGGTGGTTAGAATGTTTATCTTCTCAAGGGTTTCCTGTGTATTGAATAATCTCCCAATCCCATTTTCCCAGAAACCATTCCAAGCCCTAGATAGGCTGGTGGCATTGCTTTTATAGGAAGGGGGCCTTCCTCGGTGGGGCAGAGGGAAACTACAGGCACATTGGGTGAAGGGAGGGCTTGGGCTTCCCTGGTTTGTGGGATATCACCTGGCTTTTAACATGGCCCAGACCTTAACGTGGTTTGTTCCGCGTCATGCTCCCTCCTCAGTGGGCGGTGTTGGAAGCTGAGTTGGCAAAAGGAACCCCCTTTACTCTCTGCTATCTAACAGGAAGCCGACTAACCCCCAACTTACGCCAATTATGGCAAATTCATGTACTCTGTGGAGGCGTGCAATGGGCCTAACCAGTGTTCCCAAATCTGATTACCTCCCCCCTTTAGGTTATGCTCCGATATGGGATAACCCACTTGAAAGGTTGGATCACAAACCGCTTCATTGGGCTTCTTGGGCATCCAAAGGTATACAGACAATAGCTGACCTGCTAGTACCAAATTTGCACACTGTGATGTCCTTTGAGCAGCTTAAAACCAAGTATAAACTACCAAACCAAGACTTCTGGAAGTTTATCCAACTGCTTAGCGCTGTGACTCCTCTACTTAAACACTGGTCCCCTCAGTCCCCTTGGAGCAGTTTGAATAACATCTCCCTGCCCAACAGAGGCAAGGGCCTCGTCAGTGTTATCTATAGAACCCTCAGAGATTCCCAACCGGATGCCACTCTTCCCAGCAGAGCCACATGGGAGCAGGATATCTCACACAACTTATCTTTACAACAGTGGTCGGACTGTCTCAGACTGGCCCACATGGCTTATGTAGACTCCAGGAGTCAGTTGGTCCAATTAAAAATTCTTCTTCGATGGTACCAAACTCCTGCAGTCTTACACAGGTGTAGGATAATCCCTCAAGACAATTGCTGGAGATGTCACTCTTCCCCGGCCCACCTTTACCACATACTCTGGCAGTGTCCAACTATTTGCACCTTCTGGACTGCTCCACAATAGTGGGTACCTCGTTGTCCCTGCATCATTACTCCCTGCTGTTAGGAGACACGTTTTCAATTAATGCACTTACCCCTGCTAAGAAGGTCTGGCTCCTCGTCACTGTCATGGAAGCAAAAAGAGCTCTACTTGTGAAATGGAGGCAGCCTTTGCCCCCCACACTTTCTCAGTGGCGGGCAGCCTTGGTTAGGCTGGCCACATTTGAAAGGCTGATGGCTACAGCCAAAGGTAAAATGGCCGAGTATCATACAAAGTGGGACGCCTATCTTCACTCACTAATTTGCAAAGTGCCCCCCCCACCACAGAACCCTCCTATTACTCCTATTACTTAAGGGTAAAAGTGAATCGAGGTGGGCATACTTCATGCCACGCACTCTCCTCTATGGTGTGTAGACTCCGTAACACTCTTCTCTTTCTCTTTTCCTGCCTGAATTGATATACTGGCTGAACTGTTGTCTTATTGTTTTCTACTTTACCCTAACTATATCTATATTTCAAATATAATCCGGTGGGCCTGTTGGGCACAAGCCGATTAGAAGTATATAGTTAGTAATCACCTAATGTTTAAACAGAAAGGTCTGCGCTGCTATGTAAGATTCTACTGTATTGTATGTTTCGTAGTTATCTGTGTCCATTTTCAGGGTACAGTAATTTGTATACTACATATATAGGACAGGTCTCCTACTAAGGTTAATAGGGACATGGACATTGTATAATTGATACTTTGTACAGAGATAACCTGGTAACTAGGAAAGTTTTGTAAAATGGCAATGTCTTAAATATCCTGTGCTTGGAATCAGCATCTGAATCCTATGGTGAATATGCTGCTATGTATTAAGTGAACTAAATGAAAACTGAAAATCTCAATAAAACATTATATGTTAAAAAAAAAAAAGAATATGGAAAGCTATGTTAATACTTTTTGCTTTGCACCACTTGGTGTTCACTAATAGTGATGTGCGAAGTCAGCAAAATCTGCTCAGAGAAATATTTAGTGAATTGGGCTCAATTCGTGAAGTGCAATTTGCAAAATTCATGGAGCGGGGATCATCCCCGAAGTATGGAATTTCACAGGCAAAATTCTACACTTCGCACAACAACTACTTGGTTTTAAATTCCTGGCGTATAGTGGTCCCCCACCTCCGTTGATCATTGTCCACAATATAAAAAAAAATATTTTTTTTTCATTAAATTCATGGTGTCTAGTGCCCCCCCCCAATTGCCGTCCACAATGTAAATATTTTTTTTCCCATTAAATCCTTTGTGTATAGTGGTCCCCCTCCTGCCAATTGCCCTCAATGTAAATAACATTAAATACTGTATTGGATAGTGGTCCCCCCAGTCACTGATCACTGGCCACATTGTAAAATATATATATAATTTTTCATTTCAATCCTAATTGTCTGGTGGACCCCCACCCTGTCAGGGAGTGCCTCACCCCCCGCTCCCTCCTGACCCTGAAAGGGGTCACTGGCACAGCCCTCCACTCACCTCCACAGCTGGGAGCCCAACAGAACTCTCATTGAATTGGGGTGCATGTGCTTATTCATTGAGAGTTCAATTGGGCTGCCAGCTGTGAGATGAGTGGACGACTGTGCTGGTGGCCTGCTTGGGGTCAAGGTGGAAGGGAAGAGGGTGGTGAGGCACTCCCTGATGGGCTGGGAGGATGAATCCACTAGACAAAAGGTACTGAATGAAAAAAATATATATATATATATATATATATATATATTCATTGCAAAAAACTTTGTTAATGCATCAGTTAGGGTTGCTTACACAACAACAAAAGTGAGGAAATTAGACGTGAGGGTTTTCAACCCTAACTCCGAATCCCTCCCCACACACAGACACAACACACATACAAGAAAGGGACAGTACAAGGCATCACAGCCAATCAGAAGCAGGCACCATAAGGTAACAGAAAGAACATACAGCTCTGTAAACATACCACAAGTGGCATCCAACATCATGTTTCAGCAACTGTATCACTTCTGCTAGCATCCCAGTGTCTTGGGGGGATACACCCATATGCTATGCAACCACATAAGATGGCCACTGCATGAACTGTATATCTCAATGCAGATAGTACAACAGTACCCATAAGTCATGGTAGGACCTCATGGTGAGTTTAGCCCTGTTCTTCCATCCTTCCATTGAGACAGAACAGCACTCTACATATGTCACAGAGGGACCACAGGGTGCTATATATCCTGCCCTACCATCCCTACATTAGCATAGTACAACACCATGTGTCACTGTGTCCATATGTCACAGTGTCACCCTATGGTTGTTCAGATAATGCACTCCCATCCCTCAATTAAGATATAAGTACAAAACAATCTATATTTCACTCTATCCATATGTAACAGTGAAAATACAGGGTGCTTTGTATTCTGCTGCCCCATTCCTCCATTGTCATACTACAACACAGTACATATGTCACACTGCCTATGTCACAAGGAGGAAAATGCAACATATGAATAGCATAACACATGGATTGTGTTGTACTATTTCAATAGAGGTATGGTAGTGCACGGTCCAAACTACCCTGTGTTCTCACTGTGACATATGTACAATGTGACATATGAATAGTGTTGCACTATCTTGATGTAGGACTAGGAAGGCAGGGTGCCACATTGACATATGAACACTGTGTTCTATGGATTCTGACATACTATGTCAATGTATGGATGACAGTGCATGGTCCAAAAGACAGTGCACTCCCAGCCACACACTGACATAATAGAACAGTGTCTTTATGAAATGTTGGGAACACTATTGGTCCATGTAGGTACTACAACAGTCTGCATAGATCAGGTTTGGAGTGTGGAGTTATTCACTATACAGTCACATCCCTAAATGCAGATAGTAGAAGAGTGCACATAGCTAACAGCAGAACCACATAATACTTCACATCCTGTGCTTCCATACCTCCATCCACACAAAAGAACAGTATGAATAACTCAGAGTCATGCAGTAGGTTGATTTACACCCTGCGTTCCTATCCTCCACAGGTGGACATACAGTATGTATCTGTCTGTGGAAATATGAAAGAGTGTGGCCCATATACTTCAACTCATTAAGTTATGATGCAGGTGTAGCAAAATAGTATGAAAGAGTCATAATCATCTCATATTAAAGAACTTTCATTTAAAAGGTTCTAAATAGCCTTCTTAACACATACATGCATGTTTGCACTGCATGTGGGTGTACCCCCAAGACAAAGGTATGGCAGCAGAAGTGATACAGTTGCTGAAACATGATGATGGATGCCTCTTGTGGTATGTTTACAGAGTTGTGTGTTCTTTCTGTTACCTTATGGTGTCTGTTTCTAATTGGTTGTGTTGCCTTGTACCATCCCCTGGTTGTATGTGTGTTGTGCCTGTGTGTGTGTGGAGGGATTCGGAGATAGGGTTGAAAACCATAACATTGAATTTCCTCACTTTTGTCGCTGTGTAAGCAACCCTAACTGATGCATTAATGACGTTTTTTGCAATGAATTTTGTTACTTTTTGAAGAAGTGTAATATATCTAGTAAATAGTATGTGTTAGTGGAAGCGCTGGGCCCAAAAAAGCTACCCATTTCTGCATAAAGATATGCATCTTTGGGAGCATGGGCCCTCTGGGCCCTGTGATCCCACTTACACATAGCTACAGAGCCTTACAGAAGCCCTATAGGACAAGGAACCCTTGTAACACTAATTTGCCGATATCTTGGGAACAGTAGCAGCTAGAAAAAAAATTCAAGTGCTGTTCTAAACATGACAGCGAGTCATCCACGAAACATATTTGACCAAATCTGTATCTCACATAGTTTATGAGAGATGGACACCAAAAACCTCTGGAAACACACCCTTGGAACTCTTCTGACACTAATTTACCAATATTTCATGAACCATACAAGCAACGGAAAAAATTCCACTGCAGGTGTAGTCTATATTCTCCAATCTTGTTCCAGCAGATTGGCTCACATAAAGGTGATCCAAGCTTCCAGTGGCGAAAAGTCTGTATCTTGCTTTGTTTCTGAGATATGGGCGCCGAAAAGTGCAATGGGAGCTCATTTTTGTGATGGCATATCTATGCAGCTGCTTAATTCCCCAACACCTAAACAGCATAATTCACACCTCAATCCCTTGTAAATTGCATGTAAAAAGACCAAACCGTTCATTAGCAATGCAATCGCAAACATTTTGCATCTTTAAAAATTCCTAGTCCGTGAGGTAGCAAAATCCTTGGCTGTCAGATCAATCCCCATCTGCAAGACAACAAAATCATGGGCCATGAGATTTTCACAAGATTTTGTCCATCTGACCCTAAGTGATGGCCAAGGGTTTTTCTGCCTTGCGAAAGTAGATTGGCTGGCGGACTAGGATTCTGACAGCTTGCAGACTGCGATTTGGGCAAATGACAAAAGAGGATTTAAAAAAATGATCCTGGTCTACGAGCTGACAAAAGCCTAGTTTGCCAGCCGATCCTCTTTCACAAGGTAGCAAAATCCTAGTCTGTCAGCTTAATCCTGGCTCAGGAGAAGGGCCATCTGGTCACGAAGTGACAGACAAGGATTTTGCAGCCTCGCAAAAGAGGATTGGCATGCAGACTAGGATTTTGACAGCTCACTGACCACAATTTTGTCACCTCATGAAAGAGGATTCAAAAACCAATCCTGGTTCATGAGCTGACAAAATCCTATTAAACCAGCCGATCCTCTTTCACGAAGTAGCAAAATCCTTGACCGTCAGCTTGATCCTGGTCTGCAAGAAGGTCCATCTGGTCACAAATTGACAAGCAAGGATTTTGTAGGCTCACGAACGAGGATTATCTCCCGGACTAGGATTCTGACAGCTCACGGACTAGGATCATTAGCGAGTCGATAGTCCAAGAAGTTTTACATTTTAAAAAGCTATTTTTTTACCTAAACAAGCCAAACCAAAGACATGAGTTTGTAAAGGGTGTCACCCTGAACAAAACCCATGCCTCATTTGGCCCAAAAGTCACCCATGGACAAAGTTACAGCATTTTGTTTTGGGGAAAAACTGAAAACAAAATGGCATCTTGTGGACAAGGAATTTTCCAGACAGACTAGGATTTTTTAAAAACCTAGTCTGCATGCTGTCAAAATCCTTGACCATGAGACCAATCCTAGTTCATCAAATATACATATAAATATTGGAATGAACTGAGCATGCTCAGAACCTGAAACTCGAAAATGTAATACCTTAGGAATGGATTAATATTTTTTTACCAAACCAATGCTGGATTGTTCCTTGACCTAAACTCTTTCAATGTTCTTAATTTCAGACCAAAAGACCACATGGTGTGTGAGTAGAACCATGGGCAAAAAACGTGTCAAAAGTGGTGAAAAACAAATTTTTAGCATTTTGCTGTGCAGAAAGTGTATATCCGACCAAGATGCAACTAGGTAAATCAAGAGATCTACCATACCAGACCACATATTCCAAATTCCATACAAATCTGTTGAACGGTTGCAAGGTTATTAATGTGCAAAAACTGAGGTTTAACATTAAAGTGCCTACTCGACCCTAACTATAGGGGTGTGGCTGTGTCCCTATAATGTATATATATCTATATCTATCTATATAAATATATATATATATATATATATATATATATATATATATATATATATATATTATGGTAGCACGGTAATGCTACCATAGTTAGGGCTGAGTAGCACTTTTAAGGTTAAAGGGTGAAATTTGGCCCCTCAATAACTTTGCCACCATTCAATGGATTTGTCTGAAATTTGGCAGGCACAATTGGGCATGGTAGATCTTGGGATTTCCCAACTTTTGTACTGGTTGGATATACAGCTGCAGAGTTATTAAGCAACAACTAAATGTGCAATTACGCTTTTTGGGGAATTCTTTGCTCTCGCCTACAGGTCGCACGGTTTATGCGACTGGTCTGGAAACAACAGGGAACATGTGGCTGGGGTCTCTGATGTGCCTTTTGAAGATTTCATGAAAAAATATTGAATGGTTCAAAAGTTATTCAAAAAACAAGTTTCCATTATAACCCAATGGGAAAAGTTAACAAAAAGTTCGACACTTTCGCAAATGCACTTTTTTTTCTTTTTTTTTTTACCCTTTCAATTTATCTCCGCCTATCAACCCCACTGAAGCCACACCATCGGGAGTCGCTAATCAAACCTGTCTCTGCCAGTCCCTTACCTGTCAGCCTCCGGTCCCTCCATCCTGCCTCGGATACCCCCCGGGCGTGGTCAGGGTAGGGGCGGACACCCGAATCTTGCTAGTGTCAGGGTCCTGAGGTTGCAGGCAGGCACTGGCACATCGAGACCCGGCTCAGAGCTCCATCTTCCCGGCTCCAGTAGGGGTGTTTTCCGTGTTTCTGTGGGATGTTGTGGGCTCGTACGTCAAGGTGTGAGTGCCAATGTCGGCAACGTCCCTCCCCCTCCATCCTCGAAGGAGTAGTCTCTTAGGCTGATTAGTCGCTGACCTACGCCCTTGACCAATCAAGCCCTTGAGACCCCAGCTTGCCATCACTCCACCAGCCTCCACCAGGGGTCTCCACTTGCTGGGTTAAAGAACCCTCCCTCCCCTGGAGCAGGCGAGTTGTCGGCAGATGCTCCAGCCTGTCTCCCCCCCCGGCTGACCCCCAGCGGCCCGAGCTTGCTCCCGAACCTGGGTCGCCAGCATGGTGCGAAGTGTGGCATCCAGCACCTCAACCCTCAGTGCCACCGGGCCGCAAATGCACTTTTTAGTGTCGCAAATGACCCTAGTAGTGTCACAAATCCGCCATTTTGTTTTCAGTTGGTGATCAGAAAAATGCTTGGCATTTAAACTTGGGACCCCATCGGGACACAATTATTTCTGTGTTCACCTAGTCGGACCCTGAGGATGCTAGCCATGTCTTTATTTTGGGGTTAAACACCCCAAAAATATGTTTTTCAAGTTTCTGGAAAAAGTAGTGTCGCAAAAATTGCGACACTACTTTTCCAGACTATGGCTAAAATGATAGGAAATCTTTGCCACCCTTCTGCAAAAGAATGGTTTGGTCTTTTGGGCTGAAATTTGGAGGGAACACAGCCAACATCTCACAGATGTGCATTCTCTTGGCTTGGAGAAAAATATTGCATGGATGCCCAGTTACGGTACTCCGAAGTTGACGTTTTTTCCCCATAGACTAACATGGTGGCATCCGCCGCGCCTTTCAGGGCTCGTATCCAGTCATCTTTTATGTGGTGGTATGATTTTCGAGTTCCACCTAAATTTGTGTATTTTATAAATGTTTAAACTTAGTTTTTTCAAGAAAAAAAGAGGGCCACCACATTTGGCCCAGAAACAGCATTGTTGACCTGGTTAGGCTTACAAACACACACACACACACACACACACACATGCACTCAAAAAACAGCTCTTGGTGCACAGCATAGGAGGTACCTAGAAAAGTAGATTAGACAAGTATTTATTTATTTGTTTAGTTCTAGCATACACTTTGTGCCAAAGTGGCTCGTTTACAAAAGGTTCCACATCATGAAATCAGATTACAGCAAACTACACAAAATACAGGATACCAACAGTTTTACATGGTAATCACATGATGCATACAAGATATTACAGTAGAACCTTGCACACAATGTGGCATTGTCATGGTAAATATAAGCAATTGGATGATCGTTAAGAGCAAGAAAATTGCAACTCCAAGAGCATGGGAGGATGCACATGCTAGATGAGGATGTATCACTGTGCAGGGGAGGCTGCACATGCTAAGTCAGGGTGTAACACTGTGCAGGGGAGGCTGCACATGCTAGATGAGAATGTATCACTGTACAGGGGAGGCTGCACATGTTAAGTGAGGATGTATCACTGTACAGGGGAGGATGCACATGCTAGGTGAGGGTGTAACACTGTGCAGAGCAGGTTGCACATGCTAGATGAGGATGTATCACTGTACAGGGGAGGCTGCAGATGCTAGATGAAGATGTATTATTGTGCAGGGGAGGCTGCACATGCTAAGTGAGGGTGTATCATTGTGCAGGGGAGGATGCACATGCTAGGTGAGGGTGTATCACTGTGCAGGGCAGGTTGCACATGCTAGATGAGGATGTATCACTGTGCACGGGAGGCTGCACATGCTAGATGAGAATGTATCACTGTGCAGAGGAGGGGGCACATGCTAGGTGAGGGTGTATCACTGTGCAGGGGAGGGTGCACATGCTAGATGAGGATGTATCCCTATGCAGGGGAGGGTGCACATGCTAGATGAGGATGTATCACTGTGCAGGGGAGGATGCACATGTTAGATGAGGATGTATCACTGTGCAGGGGATGATGCACATGCTAGGTGAGGGTGTATCACTGTACAGGGGAAGGTGCACATGCTAGATGAGGTTATATCACTGTTCAGGGGTGGGTGCACATCCTAGATGAGGGTGTATCACTATGTAGGGGAGGCTGCACATGCTAGATGAGGATGTATCACTGTGCAGGGGAGGATGCATGTGCTAGATGAGGGTGTATCACTCTGCAAGGGTGGGAGCACATGCTAGATGAGGGTACATCACTGTGCAGGGGATGGTGCACAAGCTAGATGAGGGTGTATCACTGTGAAGGGCAGGGTGCACATGCTAAATGAGGTTGTATCACTGTGCAGGGGAGGCGGCAAATGCTAGGTGAGGGTATATTACTGTCCAGGGAGCATGCACATGCTAGATGATGGTGTGTCACTGTGCAGGGGAGGGTGCACATGCTGGATGAGGATGTATCACTGTGCCCCTCTGTCCGCGGATGCTGCCTCCTGTCCCTCATGAACAGGAATGCGTGTCCCCGGATCCCCTGCAGTCTGTCCTGTTGTCCTGTCAACGGGAAAACCCAACTTCGTTGGTTAATGGGCCTCCCCCTTCAGGACCTTCTTGAGCCTCAGCGCCCACAGCACCGCCCCCTGCTTTGCATGACCCAGCCTGGACTCCCCTATTTGCTGTCCCTGCGTGGGCCCCTTCACAGTGCAGCTGCACCACTGCCTTAATCCCCTCATACCCTTGCCACCTGACTTCTCCATCCATTAGGCCGGGGTGGGCTGCCACCCACTATGTGGCACCCACCCTGCCCCTTTAGGCAATTCCTGTGGTCCCCCCCATCCTTGTGTTGGCCATTTCCCTGTGATGTGATACGTACCATCACAAGTCTCCCCCGACCTCTGCCCCTTGCAACCATCCGCTATACCTTTTCACTCAGTGATGACTTGCAACCATCCCGTGGTTTAGCCAGAACCCTTGAAGGCCTGCCGCTGGACCTAAGATCATTTGACCTATTTTGCCCTGCCCTGATTTCCTTACTTGTTCATGGACCCCTGCTCAGCAAACCTCCTATTAGCAGGCCTGCCTTCCATGGTGCACGTCCTGTTTGTTCCCTGCAGTTCAAACAGTTGGGCTTAGGGAGAGGCACCCCCCTGCTAGGCCTGGCTGACTGTTACCTCCCCCGTCTGCTTTGAGAGATAAACCTGACATACGAGAGGGGCTGGACTTCCCTGTACTGCCATGGCCAGCTGGGTTTCTCAGGACAATGCCCTCCAGCACCCCGCTAATTGGCGCCTTATTAATCTGCTTCTCATAGTTCACCAGTTCCGTCAGCTGCTTCTTTGCTGGCATTCCCCCACCACATTTCTGTTTTTGGCCCATCAGGGCTCTCTTCCTCTCCTCGTGTCCAACTGGTCTCCCCCCCTCCCTCTCCCTCCCAAGCCTTGTCCCCCACTGGTAATCAGCCTTCCTTTTCCCGAGGTTCCTCCCACTCTGAACCTCAGTAGTATTGCCCAGTTCTAGGGTTCAAATATCCCCAGCCTTAGCTAGTACACCAGCCCCAACTCCTCTCCTGACCGAAAGGCCTGAGATGAGGTCCCCTTCCCCTGGGAAGTGGAGGCCACTTGCCCCTGCATGCACTCACCTGCCCCTGGCCCCACTTTCCCCAACCCCACTGCCCCCTGGTCTGAGGGCCAGCCAAGCCACTGGTCTGTGCAGGCCAACCACGGCTTTGGGGGTCCCCGAATTGCTAGTACCATTACCATCAGCCTGCTGCCCCCCCACAGCCTGCTGGCCAGTGTCCTGTCTCTTAATGCCATGTTCCTCACTAGACCTGCCCTTGCTCCCCTCAGTGCCCAGGCACTCCTTCCTCTGTAGTGAAGGTTCCCTGGCAAATGCTGTGAGAAATGGTTCCTCTCTCTCTCTGTACTTGCTGAGCCCCCCAACCCAGGAGCCTTGCCCCTCTCTTTTCCTCCTCCTTGGTTGCGTGCGAGAACTATGGAAGTTCTCCCCGAGCCCCCGAGCCTACTCCCTTAACCCCTCTCTGCATCCTCCCTTTTCCCCTAGTTCTGCCTGCCCAGGACCCTAGGTCCAACTCCACCTCCCACTACCCCTTCCTTTGCAGCTGGAAACCAGCAGAAGATGGACCAGGGTGAGATCTCTAATAAACTAAAGGACTTGTCTGGGGGCACACCAATGTGAGTGGGGACTGTGGAATTCCAGAACCCAGATCTCCAGGTCTTGCAGCTTAGATCCACCAGCATCTGTACCCTATTGCCTCCTGCAAGTATTCTTAGGACTGTTTTGCCTCCTGAAAATCCTTCCTTGGACTAGGTTAGGCCTTCCCTTATCTGCCTGTGTCCCATTCCAACTTACCTCCCCGGGTCCATCCAGATATTGCTGGTATGACCAAGGCTTTCAGATAATCCTGTGGCAAAACTAACCATGCCCTATACCAGCCCCCCTCTCCTACCCTCAAGTTGACCCTCATTAACCCCCCCCCCAGTTCCGGCAATCATTGTAGCCAAGACAGTACTCACCCAAAGACAGCCCTGCATCCCTTAAGCTTTTCTTATGTGTAACTGTCTGTATAGCAACTGCCTAGAGGAAAATTGTACCTACTTCGTATCCTCCATTTGTACAGCCTGCCTTCCCACTTTGGTATGACGCTATTGCCTCTCTTATCCATACAGTGCCTGCCCCTCTCCCGTGGAGCTATGGCAGCCCTACCCCACCTGGCTTGTCTGTAAACTATCTGGCCTGCTCCCACCCATGCACAGCATGCCTATGGTATCCATGCTGTCAAGGTCCTGCCGTTGCCTACTAGCTCTGTTTTAGCCTCTCCAGGCCACCCCCAAACTAGGCGATGCTATCAGCATTGAACTGCCATGCCCCAGGGTTCCCGCTCCATTTTTCACTAGGGCTACCCCATTCATTCCTGTAGCCCATAGGTTATGTATGCTGCCTATCACCTGGACCAACGTCCTACTGGGTCCCCCAATTATTATGCACTTGGGATACCCACCCCCAAGGCAGTATGATTGTATGGCCAAAACCAAAGCACCTACCTGGTGATGCTCTCTTATCCCAGTGGCACAAGCTGGCGGAGGGAGGGGGCCGGGCCCTGCCACTTCCTGGCCCCCCCTCCATAGAGACCATGCTTGGAATCATCTCCGGACTAGGTTAGGTATTCTCTCCTCCTACTGTGCCCTTCTTACACACCACACTCCGCAGTGTCGCATTAAAATTGCTTCCTGTGTGGCACTTGGGTGTTCCAAAGGAACCCTGTAGCCAGAGCTATCTGGCCTCACATGCTCGTTCCTAGGCTATCTGCAGCTCCAACCGATTTTACTACTTTTCTTTTTTTTAATGCTCCTCCCCATCCCCCATGGTCTGTTCCCCTGGTGGAATCCCCATGCTTAACCTGCCAGTCAGCCACAAACACACAGCAGTACCCCCCCCAGGCAAGAAGGGGTTCTTGACTTGCTGCCCCAGAATGAGCCCATCAAGCACCCTCCCCTCATGCTGCGCTCCTCCCTGTCACTTCCCTCCTTTAAACATCAGCTTGAAAGTACCTGGGGTCCAGGGGGACAGCATGCCATTTGTCCACAACCTCATATGTCTATTATTAAGATGAGCCTTGCCTCTTTACTCGGTCTTGAACTGTTCTACGACAAGAATTTCGCTGTTACAGTAACTGCCTGCCTGGTGCTTGTCCTCTATCTAGTTTTTCAACAGCACTTGATATGCCCCAGGACTGTTTCCACTGGGCTTAGGGAATGAGGTGCTGGCTGCTGCTGGCTGCACAATCTCCATAGTTTCCCAACCATCTGGCTCCCCACATTATCCATACCTTCTTGCCCATCGCTAGGACAGGCAATATACCACAACCCCGGCTCCACAACTTTCCCCCACTGCCCACCAATGAAGCACCTCCCCGTCTCTCAACTAGATGGGGGGGCATAATTCCCGCACTACTTATAGGGCCAGCAGTTGGCACAACAAACTCCCGCCCTGCTCTTTTCCCCAAAAAACACTCCAGGCCCCACTGGATCCCAATTACTCATCCCCCCACCCAACTCGGGCCTGGGTGGCTGCTCCCCACCTCACCACTCCAGTGGTGTACTCATACAGCAGCCTATACCTTGTCTATTCAAGCCACCCTCCAGCCCATCGCCCAGCTCTCGCCTTGCCGGTTGAGCATGCGGCTCCCCAACACACCCTACCTTGCTCCGACCAGCATTTCCTCTCCGGGTAGCCCTTAACCTATTGATGCCAAGCTCCCCGCTTAGGGCTACGCCGCTCACTGGCATGCTCCATGGTGCCACTGCCACGTGGCCAAAGGCCCAAACCAGGGCTGGACCAAGCCGGCTGCTGTACTGCCCTCTGGGTCTCCCCCCAGCAGTGGCAGACACCCTTCCAACCCTCCAGCATGCCTAGTTGCTCTGTGCCCTGCATGACCACAGTCTAACCTAATCCTTTTAAAACCCCACTACATTTTTTTTTTTCAAAGAAGCTCCTGGTTCCTACCTTGCCGTCCCACCCAAGCTCGGTGCCCGGCCTACCACTTCCCCCTGCCAGGTCCTGGGCCTCCAGTGACCCTTCCTGAGAGTACACAGCCTACCAGTGCCACACAGTCCCTCTCTGCAGGCACCCACCAATGCTAGCAAAATATTGGGACAATTACTAGCCCACTGGACCCCTGCCTTGACTGCCTGTCCGAAGAAAATGGCCTGCCGCTCACGTGGCTCACACTCCCCAGATTGCCTGCCCCAGCCCCACACAAACACCACCGGACCAACCCAAATGACGGTGCTTTCTGTTGCAGAGACCAGAATGCCAGTTCCTTCCCCAAATTGCACCACAAAGTCCTTCTCTTCCCCTCTGAAAACCATGGCCCCTGTGGTCTGAGACATGCCTGGGACGTATTGGGAAAACCCGGCCACCCCTCTTTAAACTTGATTCTTACAGGAGCTGAGCATCCCAACCCCCACACTTATGATAGCCGTTCTACCTCACTCCTGCAAAGTGGCTGCAGCAAACCATCTGCATTCTCTACTGACCAAACAGTCCTCATCCAAGTCATGCCGCCCCCACCTATTGTGGCTGCAATGTTGGAGCTGGAGCCATCAGGCTGCACCACCACCAGCCAAGATTTCAAACCCCAAAACACCTTCAGCCTCGCATGCTAAATTTGCTGCTTTTTTTTATTATTATAACCTCCCTTTCCGTTCTCTTAAGACCAGTAAAACCAGGAGGGCCCAGCTAAGACCCACTCACCGAGATGCTGCCAGACAAAATCCTGCAACCCACCAATGCGCCTTCCCATAGAGGGCACCTCTCTCGCCACATGGTGAATGTCTCCCAGGATCACGCCAGTGGCCATGGCACAAAAGGCGCCATCCCATCCAAGACCCACTCACTGCACAACACCAAAAATCAACATGCCCTCCTGTAGGAGGCACCCCTAAAGCCAGACAGCCCTGCTCGCTCCTCTGATTACCGACCCAAACGTTCCATTCATCTGAACCTACCAATCAATCATGGGTTCCATGCTAGAACTTCAGCTCCTTCCCTGAAATTAAACAAAATGGGGGGCGATCCCAAAACCAACCCAGACTTTGTTCTACATGCGTGAAATGCTTTTGCTGTAAAGTGTAAAAACGCCTAACATTGCAGTTGAAACATTTTGTAGTATGAAAAACTAATGTTGAGTGCTTTTATTCCATCTTACCCCTACAATGTGTAACGCCCATAAATCAACACATAATAAGTCTCTTTCTCAAAATAATTCTGCTTCCAATACTGAGCTAGAAAACTCCAATCATGAGATAATCACACAACAACCAAAAATAAGTGTTCCATTGTTCAATTTTATAAATGAGAGTGCCCTCATTCTAAAAACATTATTATTACTATTTTGTATTTCTCTACCAACACCAATAAACACCAGGGAGGCCCTACCTGGCCCAAGGCCTAGGGTCCCTGGGTAGTGCCTTACCCATGGAAACTGCCAACGAAGTGCTGAGAGAATCTTTTCCCAGCAAAAGAAGATGACCAGAGGGTTGCAAGCCTTTAAATAGCCTCTTCTGGTCCCTCCCCAGACCCCCATCAGCCCCTTCCCCTAGCCAATTGGAACACTCTCCTACCCCTGGTCATTTGACCCTCTCTGGTGTCACCGGTCTCCTCACCCTTTCCTATCCCCCACATTCCCCCCCTTCCCCCTCCCCTTTACCTTTTCTGGCAGGGGACATTAGACAACCTGGGTTGCCTTTTAATGGCAAGCCCTATTGTGGGGGAGAGACACTTTCCCACAATGTAATTTAGGTGCAGGCAGTAGTTAAGAGGTTGGTCCAGGATCTCACCAAGGTATCTATAAGAAGTGATGGAATCAATAGTGGAACCTAATAAGGAATGTGATTTTAGAGTGGAGAGGGCTGATCATAGCCAGTGGGCTGTACCAAAAAGCATAGAAACTGTTTTATTTTGATTCATGGCATGCAGTTTAGTAGGGAACCATTTCTGTATGTTGTCAAATCAGTCAGGAGTGATAACTTAAAAAATGGGACAGAGGGAGCTGAGGAGAAAAGGATGGTATCGTAAGCCTACATGTGGAATTTGCAAACAAGTAAGGAGCTAGGAAGATCATTAATGAAAACTGATAAGAAGAGGGAGGCCAAGGACTGACCCCTGGCCTACAGAGACAGCTGAGAGGAGATAGCTGTTCCTAGTCTAACGGACTGAGATCTATCGGATAGGTTAGATTTGAATCAGTATAGCAAAGTGACAGATACTGATGCTGCTGGTTTGACTAGGAACAGGGAGTAATTTACTGCATCAAACACTTTGGCTAAGTCAGTGAAAATGACACCAGTTCTTTGCCAGGCATCCATATGTGAGAAAATAAGGTCAGTTATTCTGAGCAAGCAGGCAGACATAGTGTGCACAGGATGTAAGCCCCAACAGGAAGAGAGTAAGAAAACCTAATTTGTCAAAGAAGTTGGTGAGCTGACTACTGACCAATCTCTCAAGTAATTTGGAGAGAGAGAGAGGGAAGCAGAGAAATGGGACACAAATTAGTCAGGACATCTGTAGAGCCGCCTTTATGGAGTGGAATAACTAAGGCATGTTTCCAGTTTGATGGGAAGGAGCCAGTGGTCATGAAATGATTAAAGATGTGAGTAATGGGGGTTACCAGGGCAGGAGCTCTTACAACTAGGAGTCTTGGTGATAGGCCATCTGAACCACCACTAGAGAATACAATTACTAGTTCTTGGAGGACACCCAAGTCCAGGATAGTGAAGAGTTTGAATCTCCCAGGAGCCAAAGGTGATAATGGCGGGCTGGGGACAGATGAAGGAGAGATGAGCACCCTTGGGCCATCAATAGGGGAAGCATTTCAATGACTAAGCAAATATAGTGACAGGTGTCTGTCAGCGAGTTTGAAGAGGCGGCATTGAGGAGACATTTACCCTCTTTCCAGAATTCTGAGGGATCTAAACCACTAAATAGGAGCTGACTTCAAAAGTAAGCAGCTTTGGCCTGTCAAGTGGCTTTTGTGCAGTAGTTATAGTCTAGTGAAAGCTAGTCTGTGAGATGGCACTTCTATAGCTTTTTGTCTAGCCTGAGCAGCATTCTTTAAGTGGAAAAGTTCAATAAGATCTGATGTTCTCAAGGTGGGTGCCACAAACTCAGAATGCTTGAAATGCACATGACTAGTGCAGACTAACTTGAATGTGTCAGTAAAATGGATTAAAGCAGACTTCCGGTGACGTCACCATGGAACACGTCAGGTTAGATAATCTGTCTTTAAATATTCTTCTTGGCAGCTACATCTCAGCTCATTGGTGCTTCTTATGCCAAGAAGTGTTTTGACTGGAAGGGCAAAAACAAGAACATCAAATCTAGTCCTTCCACCTCCCCCACCCTCCTGGTCACTACCGGTGTACCCCAGGGCTCCATCCTGGGCCCTCTCTTATTCTCCCTGTTTATAAACTCTCTCCCCTCTGACTGTTTCACTTGTGTTGCCCTGTTTTATGCAGATGACCTTGTCCTCTTCACTAGTGACAAGGCTCTTGAGAATATATCCAGGGCTTTTTCTGATTACTCTGTGGCGCACACCTGGTTCTACTCACATTGCCTAATTGTTAATGCTAAAAAAACTAAATCCATGCTATTTGGATATAAACCCTTCCTATCTAAGGTCACCAAGGCTGGGTCCACCCTTTCAGTAGTCTCACTGAATGACACTGTACTTGAAAACATACTAATTTTCAAATATCTGGGAGTTTTCCTGGACCCATCCCTCTTCTTTTCGGATCATATCTCCTCAGTTATCCACTATATTAACCAGAAATGTGGTGTAGCTTATTGAATAAAGTTACTCCTGACCAGGGAAGCCCATTTAGCTATTGCCCAAGGCAACCTGCTACTCTTGATTGGCTACTGTTTCCCTATTTACTTACACACATCCTCTGCCTTGTGTGCACACCTCTGCTCCACGTTCAACAACATATGTCATTTCACTCTCCTGGCACCGTATTCCACTCACCACTGCCACTTCTACCAGACTCTTGGCTGGCTCCCACTACACTGCAGATTTATTCACAGGCTTGGCTGCCTCCTGGACAGCACCATCAGGCATGGAAAAGCCTCCCTTTGTACATCTCTCTTCAAGATCAGAACTCCCTCAAGATGTCTCCATGCATCCTCAGTCCCCCACGATATCCCACAAGTTCCTTGGCTATGGGTAACAGAGCATTATCTGCAGCTGCTCCCACTCTGTGGAACAGAATCCCCATGCCTGTCTGCTCTCTGGACTCCCATGCCACTTTCAAGACACATCTCAAATCCTGGCTGCTTGATGAGGCCACATGCCATTGCTAGCTTGGATACCCCCCCGTCCCCCACCTTTCTGACTTTTCCCTCTTGGGCTGCTTTGGCCTCACCTGCCCTTTCTCATTTCTTTGGACTCCTGTCTTACATCCCTCACTACTTGCTTCTTGGGTTCTCCCACTTGGCTAATGTCTTCTGTTTTTTTTTTTTTTTTTACATCATGCATTAATTTGCACTGGCCACTTATCCTTAGTAAATAATTGTATAATAATTGTTGCTTATCATGATGTACTAATTGTTTTTTTCAGCCTCTCATTAATTTTACTTTCCGATGTCACTTTCTTTGTTCGCCAATGATGTCTGTATATCCACTTTGTTCACCAATGATGTTGTTATATCCACATGGCTTGTACTCATTATATAACTTGTCACTACCTTTGTGACTGCCACCTGTGTGGTCCGGGTCATGCCTGAAATCTGTCCCCTGGATCAGTGCACTTACCCAGTTACCAAAGACTTAAATTAAATTAGTGATTTTCTGTTCATCTTCAGAACCCATCAGAAGTTGGCTGAGCCAGTGGGATGGCCTCAGATTCTTCTATGCCCCCCCCCAACCCTCCAATGCTGCCTTCTGGAAGAACTCAAGGCATTCCTTGCCAAAAGCTGGGTTATGCATGAGGCATTAAAGGTTACAATAGTGGCTATGGACTCAAGAATTCCAGATTTGGAAAAACAGGTTTTGGAGCTAGACAACCATACAGACTGGAGAGAGTCTTGTTGAAAATGGTACAGGAAAACCAACATTTGCCTGAGCACTGTGAAGACTCTGAGAACCATTCTTGAAGGAAC
This sequence comes from Neoceratodus forsteri, assembly GCA_016271365.2. Lineage (NCBI taxonomy): Eukaryota > Metazoa > Chordata > Ceratodontiformes > Ceratodontidae > Neoceratodus > Neoceratodus forsteri. The sequence continues at coordinate 150,840,723 of CM028133.1, read as the reverse complement.
AATATTCACTTATATGGCTTGCCAGAAGGAGAAGAGGGGAAGGGTGACCTTCTTACCTTTTTACAAGGCTTTCTCCCTACAATATTAAAAATTAAAGGCTTACTCTATACCCACTTCCCATTGAACGGGTACACAGTGCTCTCACCACTGAACCTACCAACCCTTTTCAGTGTCCTCGATCTGTTAAATTCTGATTGTACAATTTTGTTGTTAAACAAACTTTGCTGAGAAGGGCTTGGTAGAAGGGGGCTATTCTTTTAAAGGCCAATGGTTATATTTTGACAATGATTATTCTGCAGAAGTGTCTACTAAAAGAAAAGCCTTTCTTCCACTTATCTGCTACCTGAAATGACAGAAACTGAAATATACCACTCCCTATCCTGCTCGACTGTACTTAAAGTTTCCAGAAGGTTCAAAAACCTTTGATAACCTCTGCATTGCACAAATTACAGCTGAGGAAATATGTTATCCCAGAGCATCAAATGGAGTTTGAGGACAGCAGGGAGAAATTAGAGTTTCAGCAAGATGCTTGGTCTGAAGTATCCTCTCTCAGCAAAAAGCATCAGTCAGAACAAGCTCTTGTAGATGGCAGGGCAATGCTGCAGTCATATCAGAAAGAAGACCCTGCTTAAACCTCTTTATTTACTCTTGACATCGCAGCTTATATAGTGGAAGGAACTGCTGCTTGTATAGAGAGAGACTGCTTTTGATAATCATCGAGGGGATCTTCAGCTCTTGCTGCATTGTTGGGATTTTGTCTCTGTATTCACAATGTTTCTTAATCTGACCCTCTCCCTTGTTTCAGCTTCGATACAGCTCTACATGGGTTATACTTTTTTTTTCAGGCAGTTTAACCTTGCTATTAGGTGACTTTGTGATCTTTGGTTTTTATCTCCCATTCTTCAGATTTCCATTGTAGCCGTATTTTAATGGCCATCCAGTTGTATTTCTTCTCAGCTATTATGGATCAGTTGTATGTTAGAGACTTTCTTATTGGGTGGCACTCTAGGCCTTTTTGTATTACCTTGATCTGTTTCTGCTGTATTATTATCTCAAGACTTGGATAATGATCTCTGGGTTGCTCCTTCCTCTTTTAGAGCCTGCTTATGTTACTGATAACATTTGATATTTTTTTCTTCTATTTAGGACATTCCTCCCATCCCTCTCTAACAGTTTACTGATTATTACTATAGTTTTTATCCTCATTGTCAGCTTCATGGTTTTGTTGTAGGACATGTAGTAAATCAGACTCGGTAATATTGTTCATGGATAAGCAGTACCAGGCATGCTTGTATTATAAAATTTCTTATTTAGATTTGAGATTCCAATGTTTGAGAAATGGGGACTGCAGCCTTTCTGCTGGTGATTACCCATGCAGGGAAGAAGAAAATGGGGGAAATAAGATATTTTTAAACTGGGGACATTTCTTTATAAGGAACCATTGTTGCTGATGCATGTTTTGAGTATTGGGTCATTAAGCCATGGCCTGATCTGAATGGGTCACCAGTCAGCATGTTGATTTTTCTTCCTTGTATTGTTTTTTTATTTTTTTTCAGGGTGTCCATACATAGTTCATCTCTTAGGTTGGGGTGGGGGGGTGATAGTCACCCTCCATCCCTGGCCTCACCATCATTTCTTGTCTACATTGTTTTAGGATTCTTTCATGTACCCAGTTTAATCGGTGGGTATACGCTGAGGTGACTCAGAAGCCCTCCTTTTTGGAGGAGGGTGTAACAGGTACGGGTTATCTAGTAGTCTAGATTTCCCACCCTCACTGTTTCTTTCCTAGGTTGGAGGGTTTTTCTCCTCTGACAGGAACTTTGGTGGTTCCTGTAGGCTTTTTTATATCAGTAACTTACTTTTGTACCCTTGGGGTACTGGCCTCTATGAGGCCTTTAGGACTTAATGCTTTGTCTTTTCTTACTGTTTACTGTTTGTTTATGGGTTATGGTGATGGGGGGGCTGGGATTATATTGGTTCTCTTAGGGACTTGCACGGGTTATGATCCACAGGGTTCTGTGGATGAGCTTGGGGGGTATATTGCTATCATTAGCCCTTCTTTTTTCACAGTTCATTATGGAATATTTAAAATTATGTTCTTTAAATGTAAAGGGCATACATAATGTAGTGAAGTCAGCCAGGAGTTTGCAGGAATTCAGCCACCAGAGTTGTGATGTGGGTTTCTTAAAAGAAACCAGGTTGTCAGAATTGGAGCATGGTAAACTCCACTATTCTTGGGTAGGAACAAGTTTTGCTGCCGCATATTCATCTTCTAAGAAGGCGAGGTGGCAGCTTTGTTTCATAGAGGGTTACCTTTTCATTATTCAAACCTGCATATGGGCCTAGCTGGGAGATTTGTGGCAGTCACTGGGGTTCTTTAGGGTAAACTGGTGCATTTTATTTTGGGTTATGTCCTGACTCCTTCTGGTGAATTTTTTTGACAATTTTTTTGCCTTCCTGGCACAGTTGCTGGAAAGTCAGATAATCTGTGCCTGTGTCTGGAATTGTAAAGTGAATTCAGTTTTTGATAGATCCAAAGTTCACTGGAAGAGGGACAGGGCATGCTCCTGGCTTTTAAAAACATTAATAACGGAAGGAGGTCTAGTGGACCCTTGGTGTCTACAAAACCCAGCTATTGAAGATTTCACCTTTTTTTCTTCTTTCTCTAATTCTTACACCTGATTGGATCAGTTGTACACTCAAAAGAAATGGGTGGATGCTTTTTGGGATATTTGCACAGATGCAGTGTCTCTTTCAGACCATGGTTTACTCTCTGGCAAGTAGGATTTGGGGTAATCAGGTCAGGGTGATTTCTGGCAGTTGAATGCTGGCCTGCTCCATGATGAAACATTTTTGACTTTTGTTAGGTAATGTATTTATTTATTTAACTTTTGTTTACTGAGTAATCACACTAGACAAATAATGCCTATATGCAGGTGCGACCCGGGAAATTGCAAGGTAAGTTTACAAACATACAACAACAACAACAACAATAACAAGGTAGTGATGTACAGGCAGTGAAGAGTGTAAACAAGAAATAACAATGTGCACAGTGGTAAGGACAATCAAACAGTAAAAGGCAATATACATTTAATGGAGCAATACAAAAGCACTAAAGGTAGGACAGGGTGCAGTGACTCATATACTAGGAGCGATAAGTGCTAAGGTGCAAGGGAGGATAAGTGCTAGTGGTTTGGATGTACTTGACTGAAAATTCAGAAGTGGATACTGCTTTAAAGTATATTTGGGGTGGACTAAAAGCGGTTCTGTGGGGTTACAGAATTTCCTATGCTTCTTTTAAGCTTCAAGAGCATTGGGAGCAGTACCGTTAATTAGAAAGTAAATTAGTACACTTAGAAACTTCTCACAAACATTCTTTGGACCCCTCCCTCCACAGATACAGCAGGTTAAGGATAAACTCAACAGGATCACCCTGAGAAAGGTGAAAAACTCTCTTTGTTTTATTAACCAGAAATATTATGAACGGGTAGACTTTTAGCCTAGCCATGAAACCGTGGAAGCAGGAGGCAGGTAGGTATGTTCCCCAGACTTTTTCAGATAACCCACCTCATGAATCTCACACTAAGTGTAAGCAAATTGTATAAAATTTCCATGAATACTGTGCTCACCTTTATTCTAGGGAGTGGGATGTGGACCATGAGGCTACGATAGAAGCTCTTTTACAAGAAGATTCCTTACCCATATTACATAGAAACATAGAATTTGATGACAGATAAGGACCGCTTGGCCCACCTAGTCTGCCCATTTCCCTACCTAATGGATATGCTGCAGATCCTAGTTAACCAACAGCCTGCTTCCTCCTACCCCCCAGTAGAATTGTCTTATGTCTGTCCTATGTATTCTTGAATTCCCCCACTGTTTTTGACTCCACAACCTCCTCAGAAAGGCTGTTCCATGAATCCACACTCTCTCCATGAAAAAATATTTCCTCACATTACTTCTGAGCTGTCCTCCATCCCCCCATATTAACGCATGCTCAATGCAATGTGTTTGTTATGAAATCCTTGAAAACAGTAAATGCCCTGATGGCTTTATAGTCGAGTTTTATAAACATTTTGTCCTGGGGTTGATCTCTTTGTTAACAAAGATTTGTAATTGAGCCCATGAACCTAGTACTTTTCCAGGTTCCTGGAATGAGGCTGTAATCACTGTTTTGCTGAAACCTGGGAAGGACCCAATGAAGTGTATTAATTTTGGTCCCATCTCTCTTTTAAATAAAGATCTGAAAATTGGTAGTAAAGTTATAGGGCTCCTGTTACAGAAAGTGATACCTTCCCTTATTCATCCAGATCAGACTGGATTTATTCCTGGAAGACGTCTCCAGGACAATATTCAGAGGCTGTTGAATGTCCTTTCCACTTCCGAGATGTCCTTTAAGAATATTTCCAGAACTGTTTTATTGAGTGATGTAAAGAAGGCATTCGATTTCCTCGACTGGCTTTTTTGGAAACTACTTTTTCCAAGTTTCAATTTGGAAGTAGATTTTGTAGTTGACTTTTAAATTTGTATGATAAATCCTATTCCCAGGTACAGGTTAATGGCATTCTTTCTTCCCAGTTTTGGATAGAGCATGGTACTAGGCAGGGGTGCCCCCTTTCTCCCCTTCTTTTTGCTTTGAGCTTAGAGCCACTGGCTGCCTTAATTCAGCAGTCCATGGACTATCGAGGCACACAGATTAAAGGGGAGGATTTGAGGGTATCTTTGTACACCAATGAAACTTTATTATACTTATCCATCCCTTCCCAAACTCTTCCAGTCATATTAAATTTACTACACCATTATGGTCAGGTCTCTGGCTTTAAAATTAATGAATTGAAAATGGAAATTAAATTTTTAGGGTCATCAAAAGACCATTCCCTCTCTGTTAGTGGTTGTTTTAAAAATGTCACGTCAGGCATCAGATACTTTGGTGTCTGTATATCCAAGGACATTAACAACCTATTTCAAACAAATTATGCCAAACGTCTTATGGATGATCAAGCAGGATTTAAGAGCATATTATTATGCTGCCCAAGTCTGACATTTTATTGTCTATAGGTCCAACAGATAGCTCCCAAGTTGAATGATTATGCAATCTGCCTCTCTGTCTTCAGTTCAGATGGCGGACATTCTTTTTATGGATAAAGCTAGTCTATACTCTCTTAGGATACTTAACCTGTGGACAAACCTGATGGTGAAGGTTTCAGCAGAGGTTTGTGGTTATTATAGACTATACAGTGAAATAAGTCAGCTGACACTTGTTTGTTCATGTTTGAACTTCACTCCCCTTTGTTCAGATTTCAATTTTTGATGATGGGAGATTAAGAGTGTCTCCTGATTTGGTCAGTTTTTTGAATGGGAGATTTTTAAAACATTCTCCAAACTCAGAAGGGAATTCAATTTATCACCAAATGATTTTTTCATTATTTACAAATCTGCCATTACTTAGCTGAGAAACCCTGATGGGAAGCTCTTCCAGCAGATGATAATCCCTTGCGGTCTTTACTGTTGACTTTGTGCAAACAAGCTCAGCACACCAAACAAATATAGACTATTTATAGCTGGTTTCATGATCGGGAGCTGGATTATTTAATTCATATATGTATAAATAGGAGCTGGAGGTAGTGATTTCCCTTATGGATTCAAATTGGGTTAAAATTAGGTAAGGAACTCATCTTACCACTGCTTCTCCTTCTTGGAGAGAATTCCATTGGTGTATAGGGCTATGGTATTTTCATACTTCTACTATTTGTGCTGGAGGGGTTGTGGAGGAAAGGGAACTCATATCCATATACTCTGGTACTGCCCTCTTCTTCAGCAGTTTTGGAATGCGGTGGCTATGGCTGCAGACCAAATTTTGGGGATGCCCATTCCCTCTCAATTTCAAATTTGGATTTTGGGACTAACTCCTTTTTGGATGCGTAGTAGAGGAGGCTGGTATTTATGTTATATTTTAGTGGTGGCGGTACTGAAAGTAATTGTGCAGTTGTGGCTGTTTCCGTCCATTCCTACTGAAGAACTGTGACTTTGAAATTGTCATACAATTTTAGTCATGGAACAAGTGGTGGCTCAGTTAAGACTTCAATGGTGCAGTTTCAAACCTGATGACTTCCCTTTTTTCAGTTTTTCTCAGAAAGGGAAGAGAAGGGATGAGTAAAGTGTGCTAGGAAGGGTAGGAGGAACCACATATCATGGTGCATGTTAGTATGAATGGCCTGATGGGATAGACAGTGGAATTAGTGAGGGAGAGGTTAGAGGAATTTGGCAGCCTGTGTGGGGAGCTAGGGCAATCTGTGGCCTTCTCAGAGGTACTCCCAGTACCATGCACTAATACAGTGAGGAAAGTAAGAATTGGGGAGTTCAACACATGACTGAAGGAATGGTGTCGATCCAGGGGATAAAGGTTGGTGGGTAGCTGGGACAGAATCTGGGGCAACAATAACATTTATGCAGGGGATAGGCTACACTTGAGCGAGGAGGGGAATGGGCATTAAAGCAGAGGGTAAGGGAATACATAGCTACAAAGATGGATTTAAACTAGGTAGGGGGGTGGCAAGTGGACAGATGGTAAGCAGGGATCCCAGATTGGGGAGCCAAACAAGCTTACCCCCCAGGCTAGCAGGCAGGAACTTGTAGCAGGGGCATGGGTGGGGGGGATTAGGATGGTATTAATTCAGGAAGGGGAGTGGGCAAGAAATGCTTGGAGGGTGATCTCACACTGAATGTGAGAAGCCTTAGTAACAAAGCAGCAGAATTACAGGCTGTCTTGGCAATATGGAGGGTGGACATTGTCACCACCATGGGGACATGGGTCACCCAGTACCAAGAATGGGTTTTGATGATCCAGGGTATAGAATATTCAGGAAAGATAGGGCTATGGGAAAAAGGGAGGCATGGCAATATATGTATGATAGGGGATAGGGTGCATAACGGAGAAGGGTAAGGAAGGCAGAACAGAGGCCCTATGGATGCAGCTTCAAGACTCAAAAAGTAGGACACTGAGGATGGGGTGGTGTACAGGCCACCAGCCCAAGGGGATGATCTGGATAGAAAGTTAGCTATGCAAATCAGGAGGGTCTGTAGGAAAGGGAACATTGTGGTGGTGGGGACTTCAACCTACCGGGGGTAGAGTGGAGCACCCCAACCACCAAGAGTGCTATGGAGCAGGTCCTGTTAGAGGCATTTCAGGACAGCTTCCTTGTTCAGTTGATCAGTGAGCCAACTAGACTAGATAGGACACTGGACCTGGTTCTATCAAATGAGGAGGCTGTGTGCCACCCCACCGATTTACTGATGTAACACCAGCAACCTGGGATCAGGAACAGACTCAGGCATAGGAGAGTCAGCCAGGGAAAGAAGCCTGGATCATCCATTGACTGCTTGCCTTCTCTGGGGGGAAACATGGGGTAGAGGACTGGTGTCTTCTAACCCCTGGCAGAGACCAGGGATACAGCAGTGCACCTGGTCCCACTAGCTAAAGAGTGTGACTGATGCTGGTGTCAGCCTTGCATCCTGGGCATCACATTCCCATGGGAGAAATGCAGAAAATGGTGCACTGGTCAATCGGGTGATGGCCCCCCTGGATCCTCACTGCAAGAATTCCCGAGCCCTCATTAGCCACCTCAGCAGCACCCAGGACCATAAGGAAGGTCAGTAAGGCTCATTCCCTGTGCAGGTAGGGTATGTGCCCAATGAAGGGATACATCAGAGTATCCTGGGACTGGCTGTGATGTGGGGTGGTGGGAGTCGGGGGACTACCGGGGTGGGAATCAGTCTATGTGGGGGCACGAAGCAGGGACTGACTGGCATGTGGGTGGGAGCAAAAAAAAATGGGGAGGCTGTAAGGGACCTGGAGGTGGAGGACCCTCTGGCTAGGGATGACCAATGCACAGTATGGTTCACACTCAGCATGGGCACGGAAGCAGGGGGTATGGAAACCAGAGTAATTGACTTTAAGGGGAGGTGGACTTTTTTTATTTACTGTTTCTACCCTCTTTTCACCACTATGGTGGTTCCTTTCTGAGTACCCTAGGCTGGAGATCCCCCTAGTCCCTCCCCGGGTACCTCCCTTAGAGCCAGCAGACCTACCTCATCCTGCCTCAGCCTGCCCCCCCTGTGCAGGGAGGGGGGCCCTCTTTCCCCTGCCCAGTCCATTAGAGTGTGTGTCAGGAGGTCCTCGTGGTCCCCAGTGGGAGCTCAGTTATGGAATCTAGAGCAGCCGGGTCCCTTCTATGACCACTGCAATGGGGTATTTCCTGTGCTCTAGTGCCTCCCACCAGAGGTCAGCTCACTAGGGGAGCCTAAGTGAGGGGCACGTAGTGATGTGCTACTGCTCCAACTCCGGCTGATGTCTTTTCTTCCTTCCTCATGCCATCTTACAACACCTCCATCTGCGGTCACCCAGGAGAAGGAGAGCTGCCTCTGGGTACTCAATCCTCCTCCTCCCCCCCCCGGCCTCCAGCAGCCTGAGTCCACTCCCAAACCAAGGTCACTGGTGTCACAAGTGGTAACCCTACCACTGTGCTGGCAGGCCAGCCTCAGGGGGTGGAGTTTAAAAGGATGCAGAAAATTTTGGGCAGGCATCTGGCGGATGCTAGCCAATAATGGGATATCACTAAGAAAGGGCTGGTGGATGCTACTGTGACATATACAAGAACAAGGAGTAAGAGAGGAAGGGCATAAAAACCCTGCTGGCTGATGCAGGAGGTCATGGAAGGGGTGAGGGACAAAATAAAAAGGCAATTCATAGGCTCAAGAAAATGGGACAGAGGATAACAGGGAGATGTTCATGAAGAAGTCCAGGGAGGTTACCAGGCTAGTCAGAGCATCCAAGACTTCCAGAGAACTGAGATGGCACAAGGCATTAAGAACAGAGAAAAAGACTTCTTCAGCTACATCAGTGAAAGATGGAAAAACAAGGATCGGATTGTGAGGATTAGGAAGGATGGGAGCTAGGTGAAGAAGGGGAGGACCAGGCAGAGGCACTGAATGATTACTTCTGCTCTGTGTTCATGAAGGAGAAAGTGGGGTAGACACCAACAGGGAGAGGAGGAGTGGGTGGGGGGAGGTGACTGATATAGGGATTACAGAGGATAGCTTGCTAAAAGGATTAAGGGCTCTGAAGGGGGATAAACCACCTGGTCCAGATGGCATTCACCCTAGAGTACATAAAGAACTAGCGGAGATCCTGGCAGGACCACTGTCTGACCTATTCATCATCTCCTTGGACACTGAATGTGTACCACAGGACTGGAGGATGGCCAATGTGGTACCCATTCACAAAAGTGGACCTAAGTTTGAACCAGGCAACTACAGACCAGTGAGCTTCACATCAATTGTGGGAAAACTCATGGGGATGATACTAAAAGAGAGGCTGGTGATATTTTTGGAGATCTTTATTTTTTATTTCTATTTATTTATTTACATTTATTCAGTCTTGGATTACAATACCTTTGAGCGGGAGACTGCTCTTTTACAAAGGTTCCACGTCATAAAGAGTGGGTATGCATACATTGTGGGTTTAGGAGTATCTAACTAGGTGAGTAAACATAGACAAAAATACATTGTAAATAGGAAACAGAGATGGTTTTAACACTAGGATAATTCAGGTAACAGTAGCAGCTAGGTGGCATTGTCAGGTAAAGACGAGCAGCTATCAGAAGGAGAGTGGGGGCACTGAGTGAGGCATGTGACTATTTAGGGGAGGTGGGAGAGGAGCAGGTGCAGGGTATGAAAATGGGGACAAATCTTGGTAGAAGGACAAAGTAGGAGTAGCAAGGAGATGGTAATAACCTGAAGGGTGAATAAGACCGGGCTCAGAAGTGTGTGTGTGTGTGTGTGTGTGTGTGTGTGTGTGTGCAGTAATTAGAAAGTACAATCACAGGAGCTTTTCTTCAGTAGGTGTTGTCTTAGCTTGGTCTTGAAAAGCCCCAATCTCTGTGTGGCGTTATGTTCAGTGCTGAGGTTATTGAGCCAAAGTGGTGCCCGGTAGGCATATGACCTCTGCCCTTGGGAGGTTCTGCAGTGAGGGATGGTGAGAACCTAATGGTCAGAGTTCCTGGTGTGGTGTGGGCCTGTGAATAAGAATCAGGCTTGTGACTCCAGGAAACTAGAAGTCCGAGTAGTGATTTTTTAGCTAGAGAGGCAGGTTTGGTATTGTATCCTGTTTTCGTTGTAGCCACCCGCTTGGTCTCACAAAGGTCACATGTGTGCGTTAGTCAGGGAATTGGTGAGAAGTCTAGGCTTTGTTTAGGCTACTGCTATCCCACGTAGTGAGATGGGAGTGGCTGAGCTGTATATGACCAATCCATAGTCGATGACGGAGACAACTGTACTATGGATTGCGGTTTGGAGTGCTTCAGGTGCTAGGCATTTCTTGTGCCTGGGCAGGAGCCCAATTCTTATGTTGACTGTTTTGACCACATTCTCAATGTGTTCTGCATAGGAGAGGGAACAGTCAAGCGTAACCCTCAGGTATCCAGATGTTTGAATTGCTCCACTTGTTCAAGTGAAACCCCAGAGCAGTTAGTGATGTTAAGGGATGCTGCTTTGTGTTTGCTTCTAGCACCACTAAAAAGCATTACTTCTGTCTTTTTATAGTTCAGAACCATCTTGTGGGCTCTGAACCAATCTTCAGTTTGTTTAAAAGCATGTTGTAGCAGATAGTTTAGGGTGTGAGGGTCATGTTGAGAAGTAAAAATAACAGCATCATCTGCATAGAGAAGTATCCGTTGGTTACACAATCGAGGTAGGCTATTTAGAAAAATGCTGAAAAGGAGAGGTCCTAGGATTGACCCCTGGGGGAACCCTCAGTGAACTGGCAGGGGCCCAGATGTGATGTTTCCAATCTTTACCTGTTGGTAACGATCAGCTAGATAGCTTTTGAACCAGTTAGTAGTGGGGTTAGAGAGGCCTATCGAGGTGAGTTGTTGAAGTAGTAGGGAGTGATTGACCATGTCAAAGGCCTTTGTTTGATCAATAAAGGCTGCGCCAACAAGGTTACCCATGTCCAGTGAACTGTGTATGCAGCTGGTGAACTCCAGAAGAGCTGTGGAGGTGCTGTGCCTTTTCCGAAATCCATGTTGTTCTGGACACTGAATGTTGTATTTATTAAGGTATTCAACCAGCTGGTCTGAGACTATGCACTCCAGTGCTTTTGACAGTGGTGGAAGGATAGAAATAGGTCTGTAATTGGCATGCAGTGCCCGGTCACTGCTCTTGTGCACCGGAGTTACAAGGGCTGACTTCCAAGCATGGGGGAATTGAGCCAGCTGCAGGGATAAGTTGACCAGTTTAGTAATGGGAGCTAGGATTTCATCAAGTGCAAGGGAAATAAATTTGAGGTCGAGTGTGTCGCCGCTGTTCTTGGATTTTCCAAGCACCTTACGAATGTACTTTCTTGCTTGGTTGTAGTTGACTGATTTGAAATAGAAGGGAGGAGGGGATGTCTGAGTGGGCCCCTAGGCTTTGGCTTGAGCTTGGGTTGGTTTCTTCAAAAAAAATTTTTGGAAGTACAGTGTTAAGGTCAGTAAATGCTTTGTTAAACGTGTTGGCAATAGTCAGGGGGTCAAGGGTAGGGGTACCATCGATGTTGAGCATTTGTGGAGCCTCTTTCTTGACTTTCCCTGTTACATCTTTTAGTTTATTCCAAAAAGACTTGCTGTTTCCCCATGATGTTTGTAATGCTTCCCTAAAATGTTTACTTTTGGCAGAGCGGATGGTCCGGGTGCAGTCATTCCTGGAAGTCTGATTGCTTGCCAGAGTTCTGTGCCCTATGCCACCAGTTGTCCCTGTTTTTTTATGCAGCCTATTAAGTCTGTTGTGATCCAGGGGCTGTATCTTCCATGGATCTTTGTCCTCTGCACAGATCAGTAGTCTCCAGCACAGTCAGCAGCATGGGTTTGTCTCAGGAAGATCCTACCAGACAAACTTGATTGAGTATTATGAATGGGTGACAAGGAAACTGAATAAAAAGGCCATGCAGTGGAAATCCTGTATTTAGAGTTCAGCAAGGCCTTTGATTCCATGCTGCATAGGAGGCTGGGGGGATCTGGAATATATAGCTGAGGGAATTAAGATGGCAATTTGGATTTCCAACTGGCTGAAGGGAAGGCAGCAAAGGGTGATGGTGCATGGGGAACTCTCATCACTGCAGGATGTGATGAGTGGAGAGCCACAGGGATTAGTATTGGGACCAGTATCATTTGGGATATTCATAGCTGATATCTCCCATGGGGTCCAGGGTAGGATCAGTGTCCTTCCAGGCAACACAAAGATGGGAACTGTGGTAGATGACATTGAAGGATGGAGGGGGCTGCAGGACGACCTGACCAAATTACAGGAGTGGTCGGAGGCATGGCAGTTGGGGTTTAATGCTAAAGAGTGCAAGGTCTTGCACTTAGGTGCTAACAACCAGTGAAGGAGCTATCAGCTGGGGGAGTACAGCTGGAATGCATTGAGAAGGAAAAAGACTTATAAGTGCTTATAATGGGGAATATGAACAACTTTGTTCAGTGCAGGAAGGTAGCAGCAAAAGCCAACTGGATGCTAGGGTGCATAGCGAGAGGAATCTCCTCCAGGAATAGGGAGGTGATCCTGCCCCTATGCAGGTTGCTGGTCAGGTCACACCTGGAATATTGTGTGCAGTACTGGCACCCAGTCCTGAAGAAGGACATCAGATTGTTGGAGGGTGTACAGTGGAGGGAGATATAGATGATCCAGGGTTTAGAAGGATACTCCTATGTGGAGGGGCTGAGAGAGCTGAACATGTTTTTCCAAGAGGAGAGGAGGGTTGGGGGGACATGATCAAAACCTTTAAATACTCAAAGAAGAGTAACAAGACTAGTACAGAAGGGATTTTCCAGATTAGATAGGGGAGGGTCATGAGGGGGCACCAGATGAGACTGGAGGGGGGAAGATTCAGGAGGGAAGTCAGGAGACATTATTTCACTGAGAGGGTGGTGGATAAGTGGAATAAGCATCCAGAGGAGGTAGTGTCCTGTAGCATGGTAGATGGTTTTAAGAGGGGATGGGACAGATTGAAAGGGATTAATTATGAGGAGGGAGGGGTGGGTGGGGCAGCTGCAAAAGTTGAGAGGCTATCTGCACAATCGAGCAGATTCAATAGACCATGAGGTCTGTTTCTGCTGGCATTTTTGTATGCTCATATGTTCGTAAGAATATTCTTGTAGTCCTGACTCACTTCCTTTAATTCATACCCTTCTTACTCTCCTCTATTATTTTTGGCTTATTGGTCTTCCTGTTTGGAAGAAACATTTTGGATGTTCTGGAGATTACTTGATTAATCTGTTCATTTTTTCAGCTGTGGGTGGAGCCTACAACCCTATTAGGATCAGAGTGTAGCTCTAAAAATGGATGATTGTGGAACTCCCTTTCTGGACATTTGGAAGTGTTCCTCCACAGCTGCAAAATAGTGCAACCCCCCTCTCTGATTTTTGCTATTTGCTGCTCTGTGTTGAAGGCATCTGAAGCTAGGCAGAATGGTACTGTATTGTACTTCTGAACTTCTCAGGATATTAACAAAAAAACCAAAACTTTTTAAACTGCTGTTTCTAGCCCCTCAATTGAACCTTTGTAGAGCTGTAGATGGAGCATCTCTCCAGCTTAGTCTAATAGATTTATTCTATTTCTTTCAGCAACCTAGGGGTTAACTCATTATCTGTTGTACTGGAATTTATGGAAAATCTGAAACAGTCAGGCAGACTACAGTGTCACATTACAGACAGTCCAGCTGCAGCTTTGTTAGCCCTCTCATTGCTAAGGGCATTTATTGAAATCTGAGACCATTTTCTTCTGTATTTTTTTTTTATATTTTTTTGTTCAACCTTTGTATATTTGCTATCCAGTGCTAGTGAAAGGTAGGGACTTATAACACCTCTGTTTATCCACAGAATCAAGTTCACTGCTGACTTTTCTTCTCAATGTTCATACAATGTACAGTTGAGCTAGCACTAGTAGGTAAACTAAAGCTCTTTGTTTATCCACAGAGACAGGTACTGTGCAGCCCCACCCCCACCCACCCACTGTGATGAATATAGTGCTGGTAAAAAGTAGATAAAGCCCTCAGTTTATCCATAGGTAGAAGACCATGTTTGGCAGGCTCAGTGCAAACGTACCCACACTGTGATGGATTTAGTGTTGGTAAGAGGTAAGGGACTGACAACAGTTGGGCATTAAACCCTTGCATAGTCCACAGAGACAGCGGCAGTGTGGGGGCAGGGTAAGTGCTTGGTTTCCATACTGTCTGCATTTAGTCCTGGTGAATGGTGAGAGACTGCCAGAACTGTAGACTGTAGCATTTTGTTTATCTATAGTGACAGGTTGCATGCATGCACGCACACACACACACACACACACATATACCCATGTATACTCTGACTAAATAAATTCAAGAGGACTGAATTAGCAGCATGCCAGTTTTTGATGCTTTTGACTGAACAGCACTGTATGGAGCCAACAAGAAAATAACAAGTTGAGATAGCACTAGAGGGTAAACTAAAGCTCTTTGTTTATCCACAGGGACAGGTACTGTGCAGATCCCCCACCCACTGTGATTAATTTAGTGCTGGTAAAAAGTAGATAAAGCCCTCAGTTTATCCACAGGTACAGAACCATGTGGGGCAGGCTCAATGCAAACCTACCCACACTGTGATGGATTTAGTGCTGGTAAGAGGTAAGAGACTGACATCATTTGGCTTTTAAACCCTTTGATAATCCACAGAGACAGCTGCAGTGTGGGGGCAGGGTAAATGCTTGGTTTCCACACTGTCTGCATTTAGTCCTGGTGAATGGTGAAAGACTGCCAGAACTGTACACTATAGTATTTTGTTTATCTACAGTGACAGGTTGCATGCACACACACACACACACACATATGCACACACATATGTATACACACACACACACACACACACACACAGCAGCATGTCCTCTGACTAAATAAATTTAAAAGGACTGAATTAGCAGCATTCCAGTTTTTGATGATTGTGACTGAACAGCACTATACAACCAACAAGAAAATAATAAATTGCTATCTGAAATGTTTATCCAAAATAATATTTGAGTGAAAGTATGGAAAAAATATTTTAATAAAATATGTTTTCCATATTTGTACATTGCTTCTTAATAGTCATATAACATTACTTCAATATGTAGTATGCATTTTAAATATTTAACTTGTAAATACTGTTTATACTTGTTGTTATGACCAGGTCATGTACAACAGCAAAACTAATCTCTTTCAAAATAAAAATTCAAGAAGGGAATGTGTTTGTATTAGTGATAGAGATATTGTAAATTTATAGTTTGCCAGTGATATTGGTACAAATCTTGGAAAGTCACGCTTCCCGAAGCTTTGCAAAGTTCCCCAACCTCATATCAGCAGATATGCAGACAGTGCGGAAACCAAGCACTTACCCTGCCCCCACACTGCAGCTGTCTCTGTGGATTATCCAAGGGATTAAAAGCCAAGTGATGTCAGTCCCTTACCTCTTGCCAGCACTAAATCCAATTTCTGAATATTAAAAAAATAGTGTGTTTGCCCTGTGAAATCACCTTTCATGAGAAGTGAACAAAATGACACTGGCACTCTTCATGAGGAGGGGTCCCAAAAACCCATGTTGAAAAGTTGGTGCAATGCCTCCAAAAAATGGTCAAGTTGCACCCAGACATTGCATAATTTTTACACACATGTGTAACTTCGGTCATTTGGTAGCTCTTCACAGCCCTATCGGCTCTAGCTAGAGTTTGTCTGTAGTGGCTTTACATCACAACTTTTGGTTTAGAGCGTATACTTTGATACAGATACCCTTCTATAGTTTCTTTTTATTCTTTCTTGCAGGCTCCCTCATTGTTATTCTTAGTATTATTCTTATTGTTATTATGGAAAATTATTTTCTGTTAATTCCAGCTTGTTTGATTCAATTTCTGACCCTTGACCTGTTTTGCACTGTTAAATATATACCATGGTACTTTTTTTATTTTAGGTTGAAGTTTGGTTTGCAATGGTATATATACAGTATTTAGACTTATTCTGAATGCCTGTTTTTTTTCTGGAATTGTATTGTTACTGTTTGTATTTGGTGTTAATTCAATAAAATTTTATTTAAAAATGGTTTAAAGCTACATCAGGGTCTATCAGAGAAAGGGTAGGCACCTAATTGTCATGATGAAAGTCTTGCAAGAATCTATCTGGCTGTAATATTTTAGTTAACTGATCAATATGAGTTTCAAATGTAAAACATTTATCTAAGAAAACTCCCTAATAAAATAAATTGTCAATATTTTCAAATTACCAGTTAAATAAAAAAAATTTGGAAATCTTGAGGGGGAGATCTAGTGGGACAGGAAAAAAACATTGATTTATTTGTAGTTTAAAAATGCTGATGTACACCAGCCGGATGTCACTGTGAATTGAGGCACTGGATGAGACACCTTGCACCACGCTGGTAACCCAGGGTCGGGAGTGGCCTCAGACTGTTGGGGCTTGGCAGGGCAGGGAGAGGATTGAGCATTTGATGGACTGCTCCCCTCTGCCAGGGAGCTGAGGATTGTCATCCTGCTCCTTAGCTGACCCCTAGTGGAGGCTGGGAGACAGCAATGGAGTCTGGCAGATACAGAATCATGGATACATGGTGTGCGCATGCCTCCACATGTGTGCATTCACACTGTGAGGGGGAAGAGGGGTGTATGGGAAAAACAAAATTGAACTGACAGGCTCCATGATGGCCTGTACACTCCCCATTGCCAGCTCACCAGCTCCTGGATGGTGCTCTGGAGGGTGGCCTCCTCAACCAACCCTGCCAGCATGATAAAATCTGTGGGAGTACTTGTCAGATTGGGGGTGGCTGGGTCCAGAAGACAAGCCCTCCAAGGGGCGGGGGACATAGCTGCTTGCCAGTACCGTGAAGAAGAAAAACAGTTGATGGAAAAAAAAATTGATGTGGAAAAAAAACAATTATCCCTATTAAGTTTTATGCATGATGCCTACATGCCATAAATCTGCAGTGCATAGTCATCCCTAAGTGCCAAAGCTGTTCACTGGGGTTCCACAGACACCTGCATGCATGCATGGAAGGGGTGGAAATCCCTTTTGTACCCCGATCCCCTGGCTGATAATGCAAATCCACAGCCTTGGAGGAGTGTTGGCGGGTGGCATGCCCATGCTCCAAGCCATTCACAAAGTCACAGGGTGCTGGGTGTGATGGGGGTGCAAGGATATGCTGACAGGGACCCACTGTATGTGGGAAATGTGGGACCTCCTACTGTGCAGCCCCAATCCTCTGGTCAGGCAGGGAGGGCTGAGGGGGCAATCATTGGGGCACTCACCCAATATTTAGAAATGTGAGGACACATGCTGTCCCACAATCCCCTGCACCTCACGGAGCAGGGGATCCACTATAGGACCAGGTCAGGCATCCGACCAGATACCTGCCTGTGTCCTCCATCACAAACGCACTCAGCAGGTCAACCCTCTACTCCCAAAGTGCCAACCTCTGAGCGCAGTCTTGTGAACAGTTAACAGAACAAGGTAACCCTCTTGTCTGTTTTTGTGGGTTCAAACCAACCTCTGGTCTCAAGTTCTGGAGGGATTCAAATTGTGAACCCCTTGCTAGTGTACCCAATGCACAGGCTCAGATAATTCTGTCTTCGAGGGGCCAGATATCTTTGCCTATGGGCACCTAACCAGGTGTACAGAAATGAACCCTTGAACTTTAATAAAGACCTCAGATTATTCTTACCTTTTTCCAGTTTGGTATCACTATTCAAGCTTATGCACACAGTGTCTGCTTTAATCATATATACTCTACTTGCACAGGAAAGAAATCAAAGACAGACCAAGTAAGCTCCAAAAATGGAGTTTTACTACAATAGATAAAAAAATATGTAACACATAAAATACAGAACTATTATATCACAAAAACATACAAATCACTTAAACAAAATAGGTTTAAAAGTGCAGATTCCTACCACTAATACTCTTAGACTTGTCTGTTCTAAGGTCATTC
The DNA here is from genome assembly GCA_016271365.2 of Neoceratodus forsteri. NCBI lineage: Eukaryota > Metazoa > Chordata > Ceratodontiformes > Ceratodontidae > Neoceratodus > Neoceratodus forsteri. Next base: position 150,822,697 of record CM028133.1, on the reverse strand, counting down.
TTATCTCACAGTGCTGTAGAAGTTTCTTTGTCAGAGTCCAAACATTTGTGTCACTGAAGGACAAAAGAAGAATCTTTACAAGCTGGTTTTCCCCACCTATTTTGCATGAGGTCACCTAGCTCCTCCCTGTCAGAATATGTAAAAAATATGTCTATTAAAAACAGGCTGTCTTTTCCAAGTATTACATTCTGTAAACTCAGCATAACTCATGTTTCTTCAAATGACATCTCTTTGATCTTAATCAGTATCCTCTCTCACACAGGCATCAAGGAACATTTATGACTTTGCATCAGTTTGCTAACACTGGTTTCCTCCTCTTGAAGCTTCATAAAATGGATATGCTCAACTCAGGCCTCTTGCAGCCTGTAATAAACTCATGGCTTTCATCTTTCAGTTGAGACCTGGGGGGCGAGATCACTCCAAGGGCACCAGGTTTCTCTAAAACCTGTGTGTGTGTGTGTGTGTGATCTCACATGCTGTTTCAGCATTTCTCATGGGAGACAGTCCATACACATTTTCATTATTTTACAAAAAATGATCATACAGCACTCAGAACTGGCTGTCCACATCACAATTCCTCTCCACCTAGACTGAATTTAGGGGCTCTATCCCCTGCATGGGATGAGCTTCCCAAATCAGTTCACTCCTCATAGACCCTAGACAGCCCATCTGAGTTCGGGTTTTTCGCTCCAGCCCTATGTATGATTTTCAGATCATACCCTTGCAAAGTAAGACTCCATCTTAGCAATCTACCGTTGTTCTTTCCCATCTGCATCAGCCAAACCAGGGGGTTGTGGTCAGTCTCCACCACAAAATGCTGCCCATATAAGTATGGTTCTAATTTCTTTAGGGCCCACACTATGGCAAGACTCTCCTTTTCCACCGTGGAGTATGCTTGCTCCCGGGGGAGTAACTTCCTGCTCAGGTACACTACTGGGTGATCTGTCCCTTGGCTGGATGTCTTACTCAGTACTGCCCCAATACCCACATCTGAGGCATCAATCTGAACTATAAAGGTTTTGCTATAGTCAGGACTTGTCAAAACAGGAGCACTGCACATTGCCTCCTTTTGTTTGGTAAAGGCTTTCTCACAGGCTGGGCCCCAGGTAATTTTCTTTGGCATTCTTTTCTTTGTCAGGTCAGACAGGGGTGCTGCCAGGGCACTGTAATTAGGTACAAACTTTCTATAGTACCCTGCTGTCCCTAGGAAACTCCTGACCTACTTCTGTGTTTCTGGTCTGGGCCACACCTGGATTACCTCTATTCTGATTTGGTTAGGATGGACCTGTCCCCGGCCTACCACATGCCCAAAGTTTGCCACTTCTCCCATGCACACCTGGCACTTCTCGGCTTTTACAGTGAGCCCGGCCCTCTGTATCCTGCCCAGCACTTCCCTAAGGTGGGAAAGGTGTTCCTCCCAGCTGGTACTAAAGATGGCAATGTCATCTAGGTACGCCATGGTGTACTCATCAGCACCATTTAACACCTGGTTCACCAACCTTTGGAAAGTGGCTGGGGCATTCTTCATTCTGAAAGGCATTACTTTAAACTCAAATAAGCCTATCGGAGTGATGAAGGGAGACCTCTCCCTAACTCTGTCAACTTTACCTATCAATACCCCTTGGTCAGGTCAATCATCGTAAGGTAAGTTGCCCCCCCAACTTGTCCAGGAGTTCATCTGTCCAGGGCATCGGGTTGGTGTCGGACTTTGTGACTGCATTCAGTCCATGATAGTCCACACAGAAATGAGTAGAGCCATCTGGCTTAGGCACAAGGACTATGGGTGAGGCCCAGGGGCTGTGGGATCTCTGGATTACCCCTAAATCCAACATCTCCTCCACTTACCTCTTAATGTCCTTTTGGACAGCCTCTGACACCCGATATGCTGTCCGCCGTATGGGCGTCTGTGTCTCTGTCTTTACATCATGCGTCGTTAAGGGGGTTAGTCCAGGTCTGGCACTAAACAATAGGGCAAATTCTGCTAAAACCTCCCTTACTTTCTGGATCTGGTACAGGGCCAGCTGGGGAGACAATTTTACTGCCTCCTCAGAGGACTCCCGCTTACTTTCTTCCAGAAAATCCAGAAGGGGTCTCCGTCTGTCCCCTCCCCATGACTACACACTGCAAACACCATGTCAGCCCTATTTGCATATGGCTTCATCATGTTGACATGGTACATCCTTTCTGTCTGTCTGCAGTCAGGTAACTCCACAATGTAGTTCATGTCATTTACCTTCCTAACCACTTTGTACGGTCCTGCCCACCTAGCCTGCAGCTTGTCTTTCTGGACCGGAATAAGGACCATGACTTCCTGACCCACCATGAACAAGCGAGCTCTGGCTCTGGGGTCGTACCACACTTTTTGTTTCTGTTGGGCAGCTGCCAGGTTGCTCTGGGCTGTCCCCATAAGCTCCTTCAGCCTTTCACTAAACCTAAGGATGTAATCCACAATGGGGGTTCCCTGGGTGGTGTGCTTGCCTTCCCAGTCCTCCTGGATCAAGTCTAGGGGCCCATGTACCCAGCATCCATATAAGAGTTAGAAGGGGGGAAAATCCTGTTGACTCTTGGGGCACCTCCCAGTGTGCAAACAACAGGTGGGGAAGGTACAATAGTAGCCACAGACATTGCCAGCTATTTCCAGATATTTCGTGAAATTTCTGAAGAGTTTCTCTCTGCTGCCCCTGCTGTAGAAATGCAGAAAGCAGGAGATATTTCTGGAAATATCACAGAAATTTCGGGAAATAGCTGGCAGTGTCTGTGGCTGCTACTGTATTTCTCCCAGTCCCTCCCATGCTGTTCAGCAAATGCCTGGAGCATTGACTTTAGGGTACCATTGAATCTTTCCAGAAGTCCATTGGCTTGTGGGTGATACAGTGTCGAGCATCTCTGCACCACTCCGCACTTCTCCCATAAACTTTTCATCAGGTCCGACATGAAGGAACCCCCTCAATCGGTGATAACCTCCTGCGGAAACCCAACACGGGAGAAAATCCCAAGTAAGGCATCTGCCACTTTGTCTGTCCTCAGTGAGGATAGGGCAACTGCCTCTGGGTACTGGGTGGCATAATCCACCACAGTTAGGATGAATCTCTTCCCTCAGGAGCTGGGGATATTTAAAGGCCCCAAAATATCCATTCCCACCCTCTGGAATAGCTCCTCCACTATGGGCAATGGAATCAGGGCGGCTAGGGTTTTCTTGCCTGTCTTCCCTATTTCTGGCACTGGTGACAGGACCTGCAATACTCCTTCACCTGCTGGGTGAAGTTAGGCCAATAAAAATTCTGGGCCAACCGCTGCTTAGTGCGTGTGATTCCCAGATGACCAGACAAGGGAATATCATGGGCAACCTTGAGCAACTGCTCACGATACCCCTGGGGAACAACAAGCTGCCTGCCTATCACCCCTCCCTCTGTCTGCAAAGCCTGCATATACATAAGTCCATTTTCCCAATAAACCTTATGTCTGCCGTCACCTTCCTGTGCCCTGTCTGAGTCTGCCCAAGCCCTTAGCTTCTCTAAACTAGGGTCACTCCTCTGAGCAGCTGCAAAACCCTCACACATTGCCAAGGCATGAGACATGTCCCCTTCAGTTGCTAAACTAGGGTCCCTAGCACTAGCGTCAGGGCACTCAGGATCACTGTCAATCCCAACCCTCTGACAAGGGGTCACCCCTCCCTCTTTGGAGTAACCTTCTGCAGCTGTGTGGTTAGTTGCTATTGGGGAATTTTCTACCCCTTTTTTAGTAGTCTCCCCATCTGGAGACACAGGCTGGGGAACCAGCCTCTCAGTGGTTTCCACAATGGCTTCTGTGGAGTTCAGGGAACTACAATTTTCCCTTTGCCGCTTGGCTACTGGTAACTGCACATACCTTCCCCTGTTGGAGATTGTTACCCAGGATCACATCCACTGCTAATATTTTGGCTACAGCCACCTGTTGCACAGTTCTCCCTGTTTCACCCCGGTCCAGAAGAACACTAGCCAGTGGTAATGTTTTCTCTTCACCACTAAAATTCTGTACAGTGATGTATTTATTGAGTATAAGGCTCTACTAGATCCCCTTTCACCAATGTCAGGGATGCCCCTGTGTCCCTTAACCCCTGTGTCTGTACACCATTCACCATGAATAGGTGTATGTGCTCCCTCATGTTCACTGGCATGCTTCCAGGGACACACAACTACCCCACATCTTTTCTAGCACCTGGTTGTGTATTATTGCTCTCCTTTTTGGGGCACTGTCTGGCAAAATGCCCAGTTTCTTTACAAAACCAATATTTATTTCTTCTCTCAGCGAAATCTTTTCTCTGAAACCAGGGGCTAACTGGTTTCAGTGGAGGCAGTGAGGGTTTTAGCTACCCTGATGGTGCACTTTTCCCTTTCTGCACTGCCACACCCGCCCCATTTGCTCTCAGAGCAGGTCTGCTCTTGGCATAGCGGTCCGAGAGTTCAGCAGCCTCTTGCACTGTTTTGGGATCTCAGTCCACTAGCCAGGTTTTTAGCCCTGCTGGGCATGCCCAATAAAACTGTTCTAATAAATCACATTTTCAATTTTATCAACAGCGTTTGCCTCAATTCCTTCTCATCAACATTTTAAAAACTGATGTTGTTTCATGGCTAGCTCCTCGTAGTTCATATCAGGGCTTCTCCTGAGCTTACAGAATTTAGCTCTGTGTGATTCAGCAGTTAATTCAAACTTTTTTAACAGTGCAGCTTTTAGTTTGCTGTAATCATTACTGTCCTAATTGTCCATTTGACCCAATGCATCCCGAGCTTTCCCGGTAAGTAGCGGGGATAGCTGGAAGCTACAGAACTCCCTTGGAATTTTAGCCTGAATACAAACTTTTTCAAAAGAATTTAAAAAGGCATCCATATCCTCCCCCTCTTTAAATTCAGCTATTAATTTGGAGTTCAATTTGTACCCAAGTCCTGCAGTCCCAGATAAACCCAAGCCACTTACCTGCTCTGGTGCCACTGGTTTGAGTCGTAGCTTCGCCAGTTCATGTTGCCTCTGGTGCTCCTGCTCCTCACGGTCATGCTTCTCATGCTCTGCCTCTCGGCATTCTCGCTCTGCGTCACAGTCTGCCTCTCACTTCTCTCGCTCTGCCTCACAATCTGCCTCTCGCTTCTCTCGCTCCCTCTTCTCCTGGAACTCCAGCTCCATCCTGCACAACTCAATTTGCAGCCTGAGTACTTCTGGATCCAGGATACTGGTGACCTTCCCCTGCTGCTGTGGCCCTTCACTGGCCGCTACCCCTGCCACACTCGAGGTCTGGTCCTTTTCAGTCACGGTTTGTGACTTGGTGCTCTGGATATCTGCTACCATCAGGGCATCTATGAGGTTCTGCTTTTTGGCTGTCACCTTGAACGGGACTCCTCTGTCCCCGTACAACTGCTTTAAGTAATCTACAGTGTGTCTGCTGCAGTCAGAAGCCATTTTCTTCTTCCCACACTATGGCTACTCTGACTTGCACTTAGGTAAAAAAAATAAAATGGGTAGGAACTTGACTGTACGCCAAGTGATATAAGTTCTGTTTCCTTTTTAAAAATAAATCACTGCCTTTTTCTTTCTTTGCAAGTGAGCTAACGGTCTCAAGCTGATACACTGAACAACACAAGCTTGTAATATCAAAATGTTGCCACTGCTGCCAACTAATCTGTCACAAACGCACTCAGCAGGTCAATCCTCTACTCCGAAAGTGCCAACCTCTGAGCGCAGTCTTGTGAACAGTTAACAGAACAAGGTAACTCTCTTGTCTGTTTTTGTGGGTTCAAATCAACCTTTGATCTCAAGTTCTGGAGGGATTCAAATTGTGAACCCCTTGCTAGCGTACCCAATGCACAGGCTCAGATAATTCTGTCTTCAGGGGGCCAGATATCTTTGCCTATGGGCACCTAAACAGGTGTACAGAAATGAACCCTTGAACTTTAATAAAGACCTCCGATTATTCTTATCTTTTTCCAGTTTGGTATCACTAGTCAAAGCTTATGCACAGTGCCTGATTTAACCATATATGCTCCACTTATAAAGGAAAGAAATCAAAAACAGACCACAGACAGACCAAGTAAGCTCTAAAAATGGAGTTTTACTAAAGTAGATAAATACTGTATGTAACACATAAAATACAGAACTAATATATCACCAAAACATACAAATCACTTAAACAAAATAGGTTTAAAAGTGCAGATTCCTACCACTAATACTCAGACTTGTCTGTTCCAAGGTCATTCTTATCTCACAGTGCTAGAAGTTTCTTTGTCTGAGTCAAACATTTGTGTCACTGAAGGACAAAAGAATAATCTTTAAAGCTGGTTTCCCCACCTATTTTGCATGAGGTCACCTAGCTCCTCCCTGTCAGAATATTAAAAAATATGTCTATTAAAACAGGCTGTCTTTTCCAAGTATTACATTCTGTAAACTCAGTATAACTCATGTTTCTTCAAATGACATCTCTTGATCTTAATCAGTATCCTCTCTCACAGGCATCAAGGAACATTTATGATTTTGCACCAGTTTGCTAAAACTGGTTTCCTCCTCTTGAAGCTTCATAAAATGGATATGCTCAACTCAAGCCTCTTGCAGCCTGTAACAAACTCATGGCTTTCATCTTTCAGTTGAGACCTTGGGGGGGAGCGAGGTCACTCCAAGGGCACCAGGTCTCTCTAAAACCTGTGTATGTGTGTGTGTGTGTGTGTGTGTGTGTGTGTGTGTATGTGTGATCTCACATGCTGTTTCAGCATTTATCATGGGAGACAGTCCATGCACATTTTCATTATTTTACAAAAAATGATCATACAGCACTCAGAACTGGCTGTCCATGTCACATCCTCCACCACACACTTATCTGCCCTCTGTGATCCTGCACACCTGGTGGGTTAGGGCCATGGACAGTTACTCGGTGATTGTGAATGCTGGCCGGTGCATGACTGTCTGTGGGTAAGGAGCTGCGCAGGCCTGGTACGCACTTCTCATACATACCTGGCACACCATCATGCATAGACCCCGTTATGAAAATCATTTTGTAGTATTCTTTGAAGTTTGTGTACATCCTTATCAGAACTAAAAATAACTGTGTCATCTGCATATAAAATTAACTTTGTGGAGGAACACACAATAGACTGTTTAGAAACAAAGAAAACTATAAGGAGCACAATATGGACCCCTGAGGTACACTCCATTTAATCTCTTTATTCTCAGAGTGGGAACCTTCAATGACTGTACAGTGTGTTCTGCCTTGTATGTACCCTCCAAACCAAGGCACAGCACTCTTTGAGAAACCATGTCTAGCAAGAGTGCACAAAAGAAGTTCATGGTCTACTAGAGTGAAGACCTTGGTGAGGTCCACAAAGACTGATACCACATAGAACCCCTTGTCGAGGCTTCATGCACATAGTCTGCAAACCCCACCAAGACCATCTCTGGAATTTGCATGGATCTGAGGCTGTCTCCTTTACTCCCACTGCATCATGGGAGTACAGGCTGTGGATGTATTTTCAAGTCTAGGACAGATACAGTGGAAGCTTTTTTTTTAATTTTTAACCAGGAGAGAGACACTAGGCTGAAAGCTGGTTTACAGGTGTGACCTGGGAGCATGAGGAAGTGAAGTGACTTGCTCAGGGTCACATCGTATGCAATTGGGAGCTGTCGGACTCAAACCCAGATCTCCAGGTTTGCAGCTCAGAGCCTTAAACCACTGTGCTATACTGGTCAAGGAATACAAATAAACACTTTTTTGTGTGGCAACATCTATATGGTGGGCAGCCAGTTTCTCACTTTTAAAACAAAAAAAAGGAATCAGAATCAAATTACCATCTATATCAGCAGTCTCTACAGAACGTGATCAATCATAAAATTGTTTTTAAAGCTAGAGGCACTATTAAGCCTAAGAGGGTTGACACTGGCCCCACTTCCCGTAAGGACATATCTGAAAACAAGCTTAATGGCTCAGTATATCTTTCCTGGTATATCTCTTTTAAATAAATAAATAAATGAACATTTTGATTATCCAGCTTTGATGCTTCATTCTTAATGACTCATTGTGTTTTTCCTCTGGGACAAGCTGCTATCAAAATGGAGCTGTCATTTTCTCATACCTGGATTATATTCTGGAACAGAAAGTCCAGACTGCACACAATGAGTGCTGAATAAATACTGATCAATTTGTAGTGAATGTTTTTTGCACTGATGCACTTTGTCTTGATTTATTGATGTGAATCCACATTAAATATTTATTCAGTATTCTTTGTGAGCAGTCCAGTCTTTGTGTTCTGGTTTCATCTCATGGGCTGCACCTTCAGACGAGCAGTGCAGGTGGTAACTTCTGCTTCTGGATTACATTCTACCTACTACATGCATTTATTTAACAAACTAGCCATGCAGAGTTAATTTTCCTTGGCAGGTATGCCATACCAAACCTCATAAGCTAGCTTCTATGCACTAGATAAATTGGCATTTCAAATTATTGCAGCCTTTTGCAAATCAGATTTTCCACTTAGGTTAAAAACATTAATGCAAAATAGAACTGAGATCACAAAAAGCTACTTTTCTTACCAAGCAGAAGATACAGTGATGATTAGCAGTGCAAGCTCCATTTCAGCAGAATCACTTGCTGGGATAAAAGTTTCTGTTAGAATGGCCTTTCTAATTTTTATGAGCTGTGTCTATGCTTTATATAGACTGTATCCAGTTGAACTGGTCTAGGCTGGCTTCTGACAGCAGTTTCAGGTTAGACATTGTATGAATATTTTTGATTTTCTGCCAAACCAAATTCCTTCTGAAAAGTGTCTAGAATCCACCTGCCACAGGTGAATGTCTGTTCCTGATGACTTAACTGAAAGAAAATATGTCTGTGGTCTAAGCAGGGCAGTATGGAGCTAAGCAGGTAAGATTTAATGGAGTAAAAAGGCAGTAACATGAAGCTGCTTAGTGAACAGTTTGTATCAATTTTTTTTAGAAAAACTTATAAACAGAACCTGGCCCACCAATATATATATCTTTTTTTGATTTATTAAACTCTAGGATTACTAGTACCTTTGAGCAGGAACTGCTCATTTACAAAGGTTCCACATCAGAGGAAGAGGGGTAACATACACACAAAGATAGACAATGGTTACAAAACTTAACATATAGATTACTTATACATAAATAATTCAGTCAAAAAAGTTGAAACAGACAACACAAACTAGCTTCTATCAGAATTCACTGTGAAACAGTATACATGGTAGGATTAAGTCAGGATGAAGCCAGCAGGTAGGATGCCATTGTCAGTTGAGGGTGAAAAGAGTGTAGGGGACAGTGGCCAGAGGCCACAGTAATGAGGTGTCAGTAGAAGGGGGATGGGTGAGGGGGCAAAGGGGAAGAGGGAGGAGGCTGGTGCCAGAAGTGCAAGGATGAGATGGCAGGTTGTGGTTACAACTAGGGTAGAGAGTGATGAGCAATTGCTTAGGGTAGGCAGTCACAATGCAAGGTAAAGGGGAGGAAAAGGCGTAGTTGCCCTTTAAAGGGGCTTAGCATTACGGCTGCATGTAAAAGTATGGTGCCAATAGTTGGTTTTGTTTTTATTGACAGAAAAAGGAGGCCTAGGCAATTCTGCCTATTCTCAGCCTCTAGGCATACAGATGCTGTGCACATCAGATCAACAATGGCATCGATAGAGTCAGTTGAGTGACTGCAATACTGGTTTATTAACCAAACCACATGAAAGTAAGGAGCTGAGAAACAAAACAGTGTTTCACTGCTAACAATTGAGGCTTTGTCACGGGGTGGAGAACAGTATCAGTTTGTCCTTTTTAAAAGCACTAAGACATAATAGGTTGGTGTCAAAGTGAGGACCGTATGCAAAACAAAGGGGATCCCAAATTCAAATGTATGAGTAACCAAGGGTGCCAGCGTAGGTGATGAGAGCATTTGGTTCCCAAAAAGTAACAGTAAATACTGGATATAAGGGACTGCTGTCCAATCTTGTCTCACAAGATAATACATGAATAATAATATTGGTGTCATTGAAAGAGTCAATAAATTAATGTGTCAAAAAAGTAAATAGCTTAAGCAGGAAAACACCAACACATAAAAATTAATACAAGACAGACTCCTGGCAAAATGGGAAATTTGAAGCCGTAGACTGAGAAAGGAGTTTGAATTTCAGAAGATAGCAAAGATAATTTGTATTTCAGAAATAAAACCAATAATGATAATGTAGTGCACTATACTCAGAACACATTCACAATGATTGAGGCACATTTTTCCAGCGAGTATCTTGAAACCCATTATAAGACATATGTTTGCTTTTTACCTTACATTCAGTTCAAATGAGCATTCACCTGTAAAATGTTTAATAATACACATTATAATCTTTTATCAGTTAATGCTGCACTAACTGTAATTAATAGGGTTGCTAAGGCTGGGGGGGCACCCTGGTTGGGTTTCTATGATTTAACGTATTGTGTTTAAAATCAAAACATTTCAAAAGATTGAGAAAATAATTTTGTGGGTTATAGAAAAAGCACTCATGTTACAACTGGTGTACACTAAAAAAAAGTTTAGCCATTTATTCATATACCTCTGATTAATACTTTAAGATCAAGGAATCAAGGCTGTGATGCATGCCGAGTGAGTCAGTTTCAAACTAATGCATATACACATTAGCATAGGCTGGGGCCATAGTACTGCACACTGCAGTACCCTTCATTTGTCCATAGAATTTTTCTTCAAAATGAAAGTCATTTTTATTCATCACTATGCATGCCATTTCTTGTAACAATCAAGTCAGTTGCTATGCCCCTTCTGGTCTTGAGTCTAGTAAGGCTTCCCTGGCTGTTTCTCCACCCTCATGGGTTATTGACAGATACAGGTCTTTAACATCGAGTGGCACTAGTATACTTTCTTATGGTATTCCTAACTTGTTAATGTCCTTGATAATGTTCAGTAGATGGGTGGTGACTCCTTAAATACCCTCCACAAAAAATGGATTAATACAGGTGATCATAATGACAGTTTTCTGTGAGCATATACTTTTTTTTTATTATAGATCTTCATTTTCTTTGTTTGCAGTTTTGTGGGCTCGCACCATGCTCTGAACCATTTGATATACATATTTTGATAGGCATACATGTCTAATTAGCAGAGATCCAAAAATCATGTTTGAAGGGGGAAGCAATAAGAAAACACCACTCAGACAAGGTTAAGGTAATTGCTTAAAAAGTGCAGCTTCTGACAATTTGGCACACACACTCAGCATTCCCCATAGCGTACCCATGGCAAAGCTACCAGCACTGTTATGGGGATGGTTGCTTGGCAATGACAGATGCAGTGTACTGTGATGTCATCCAACATCCCCCGTACCCCATTTGCTGTAGGGACAAGAGGGTGAGCCTGCTTTCGGCTCAATGCTGCCAGTTTGCACCCATGGACACATTATGCTTAGCATGCTCAAGCTGTTGAGCCAAACAAAATTTGTATGATGGTTCAGAGCTCAGTACTTATGTTACATACTGTAGCCGAATAATGTAGGTTATGCTTGGATGCAGAGGCCAGATCAGTAACAAGGCTCATCAGATATTAGCTGTTTGGATTGATCAGTGCTTAGCTACTTTGAACACAGTTATACAGTCAGCGATTATGGTACAAGTGAGCTGGATGGACTTATGCAAGGTGCTTAGATGCTTGAGCTGATGAGTAACATGTTATGACTTGGTATTGGTTTGGCCTTACTCTGCATCCCACTGTAAAAAGGATGCTTAGTCCAGACCCCCCAAAAAGAATAATGATATCAAACGATTATCTCTTCCAACTCTGGAGAGTGTGACTAGTAGCATGCAGGAGAAAAAAAAAACCTTTGGGGGAACCTCTGAGGACCCATGGCTACTGACCTGCCCATCCTTCTGGGCATACTAAGGGAGCATAATACTAAATAATGATATTAAGCTAATTCAGATTCCAAAGTTTGAGATCCTGATCCAGTGAAGCGAAAGCTGAACAGGTACAGAATATTCCGGTTAGTGAACGTAGCAGCATCCTTCTAGCGATTCCTAGTCTGAGTCCATGTCCAGAGCAGAACGGTGGTAGACTGGAATCCATGGTCGATAATAATAATTTGAAGCATTGAAGTTACATTGGTGAAATGTTCTGGCAGGTGAGGACAGCTTCTGCAAGGAGAACTAGTAACCAAAAGGTTAAGTGTCCATGTTCAGAGTAGGAGGAAGGTAGCTCGTATTCTTCTTGGCAAGATTTGCAAATGAAGGCTTTGGTGATGAAGCACAAGAACTGGGCACATGCTGCATGATCTGGAGAGGGTGGAGCAGTAGGAATTTCTGATCTGGAGTGGAAGCAGTTAAGTGAATTAGGTATGGATCTTAGTGTGAATATGTAGATATAAGTTAAATGTACCTCCAGATCCCGATGGGGAGGTAGGTTGTAGAATAGGGAATCAGTCTTGATGAACCTCTGGACCCTGTAAGGGTGAAGCAGATAATATGAGCAAATAGTGTAAAATAAGTGGACCCGTACATAGGTCAGTTGTAGTAGTAAGTAAAACTGCATGATGCAGACGTAATAGCAGGGGAGTAGTATTGCATAGCTTATGTACGGTATACAGTGAGGGGTATGAAGAAATGGTAATAGTTCAGGAATTGAAGAGCTTTATCTGGTGATCCAAATAGTTGCATAATAAAGATAACCACAGTCTAAAAGCCAGAATAGTACGAAAACTAGAACTGACTTGGTAAGAATAGTCTGACAAGTCCTGAATAGTCAAGCTTACGAGTCATAAATGGTGGTGACTGAAAAGGCTGAAGTCGAATGACGTAGCGTTGTCACAAGGTCCAAGAAGCCGTAGGGCAAATTATGGGATTTAGAGTATTTGGATAGTCCCAACAAAGTCCTGATAGGAGTAGCAGTAGCAGTAATTAATATGATTGAAGAAGCAAGGCAGAGGCATCCAAAGAATAGAAGACAAATGACTAAATAAATCCAGATGGGAGTCCATGCTAAAGGAGCTCCTAAGTTTGGCAGACATGGCTGCAGGTAGATGCAGTAGAATGGACTTCCAGGCCCCGAGCTGGGTGAGGCAAGTGTAGAGTAGAAGTAATTAAACCCCCAGGCCCGATTGCGAAGCAGGTCATAGAGCAGGCGATTATGAAGTGATAATAGAAAATTGAGAACCCCTGAGCCTGTAGGGCACAGGTCTTTGAAGTGTGATGCGGTGAACCTCCGGCCCGACGGGCGAGGCAGGTTCTAAGGCAGTGGTAGATAAGGTAACAGTAATGTTGAGCTGCATGAAATGCAGAATAGCAGTGAAGCAGTAAGGAATACACTATAAAAGGTATTGCAAATGGTAGCATATCTTGAGTCAGTTTGGAGCTGAGTAGTAATGTAGATTAGGAAAGACTTATGAGAGCTGTGAAGAGTGCTGTAGACTGTCGTATCCTGAAGATCAAGGTTGGAAGGATTACAGTGAAGATACTTAGGTGGATAAATTGGCAACTCTACCAGAGGCAATAAGCATCTTGAAACTGTAGATAGATGTCTTAGGCATCAGTTAAACTAAGGAAGGCACTATGGAATACAGCTTAGCAGGGAGTTCTGGCAGAGACGGAAGTAGTAACTCCGAAGGAGGTGAAATAGCTTGTCGAGAAGCATCCACGGGAATTGAGGTGAATAACTTAATGTACTCCAGAAATAGTTCAGTGGAAATAAGCTACAGGAAGCATAATTTGGAGAGGTTAGACTGGGTGAATAAGCAGTTCCATAGGAAGCATGCAAGGGGACGAGAGGGAGCTGAGCCCAAGGATAAGGCAGTGCTGCCAGGCCATGTGCGAGTCAGCCAATGGACTGTAGGAGAATGCGTTAACAGGCATGTCAGCGGGTGAATAAATAGAGTAGTAGCTAAATCCAAGAAGGCTAGCATGCAGCTGAAACTGGTGAGGACATCTGGTAAGGTTAGTGAAGAGCGACAGCTAGCCCCATGTAAGCTAGCATGCACAGCTGGACCACACGTAGGTCAGCTAGTAAGATAGGTAGAGAGTAGCAACTAAGCCCAACGAAGGTTAACATGCACAGCTGGACCACATAGGTCAGCCAGAAGTAAGGTAGTAGGTATAAGCCAAATGAAGCAGCAATGGTAAGCATCCAGAGACAGTGATGTAAAAACTTAGGACATAGGACACTGAAAAGGCAAATCTGACACCTTCAATATGAAAGCACTAAAGATGAGGCATGTCACAGCAGTAATAGGCAATGTAGAATATATAATTAGAGTGCGGTGGTTTGAAGATCCATAAAGAAATTCCATGGTCATGCCAAACGTTGACTTAAATGCTGAAGGAATGAGCAGCTGAATGCAAGTTAGATGTGTCTCAGGCGAAAGAACGGCATACCCCATGTAGTGAGCTACTAGAAGTAAATACCTTGCTTGATCGTAGTAGGTCAGGCAGTTCAGCTAGCTTGTGTAATAACTCTTGAAAAGGATGCAGTGTCTTTAAGACCATATGTGACTGAAGCAACCGCTAATAAAGTGATAAGGATCCAGCATACAAACTTGAAGCGAGGCTTCAGACTTTCTTGTCCTTTTCCATTAGTCAAATAGAAGTAAGGGGTCTCCTCTGAATGACGTTCAGGAGCTTGGTATTTCAGGCAAAGGACGCCCATATTAAAGCATAAGATGCCACAATATTGGAAGTAGCCAGTGTTGAAAAGTTCCGTTAACCTGATATTTGACCCACACCTTGTAGCAAACAGTAAATTAATTCAAAGATGGTTGGTCAGGGGTGATCTCTCCAGATCTCAGAAGGGGGTATGCTCAAGTGTAGTGTAGGGATCAGACAGCTCAGACAATTTCAGGTGTTTGACTACAGAACTAGGTACACCACTGCTGAGTCAGGGTGATGGCAGCAGTACATGATAACAGCAGTATAGTAATCATAAAGCACGTATTGTTAAGGGCCCTGCATATGGAATGCAACGTGGTGCTGCTGATTAGACTGCAAACCCACTCCTGAGGCACTTAAAGTGAAAGAAGCATTTAGCTTGGAACAGATCGGTAGAGAACCCCAGTTGCCAGGAGTTAGTAAAACAACGTAGGCATGGTAGGAGCAGCATAGTCCTAAATGACAGTGTAGAGCAAGCACAGACCTGTTAGAGGCAAGCAGCATAGCATGGCAGCGGCGGAACACTGAGGAGCAGAATGGCTGTTTCAACCAGGAAGAAGAAAGCAAGCAGCATGCAGGAAGTGGTGTTAGGCTGACATGGCAGGGGTTCAGCCCAAGCAAGTGGTCCAGGGAAGCTGGAAGAGGACCGAGCGAGTTGGAGAAGCATAGGGCTAGACAGTGGAGAAATGCTGGCAAGGACAAGAGGAGACCTTAAATGGTGAATTAGAAGCGGCGGCCAAACATGGGGAAGCAGCGTGCTGGAGGCAGGCAGACAGAAGAAAAAAAAAATCAAAAAGAAAGGTGAAAATAAATGGAGGGAGGGTGGACAAAACCAGGAGAGGAGGAAGGGAAGAGAAGCAGGCAGAAGGCAGGGAGCACAGACAAACACGGGGTGGGGGGCAGAACAGAGGAGGCAGCCAGCCCCAGCATGCTGCACGAAGCGAGCGCAGCAAGTGCGACTCACTCTAAGCAGAGCTGTAGTTAGCTTATTGGTTTAATTAGGGTATGGGAGAAGAGCTCTTCCCCCATACAACTACAGGCATGCGCCTTTAAATTGATGTTCTTAGAAAGTTTAACTGAATAGCACTTTAAGAAAACACAAAAAAACTTTAATCTTGGAAAGATTTGCTAAGTAGCGGCTAGAACACTAATGATTCTTGCAAGCATGTAAAACAATATGCTAATACATTGTTTAGTATTAGTTCTGGAATGCACAGCAAAGTACAGTACTTTTTGAGTTAATGCACAGTATGTTGTATTTTAAAGTATTAATCAGTGGTATATGAATAGATGGCTAAACTTATTATTAGCGTACACTAGCTGTAACATAAGATAGCTTATTCTGTAACCCACAAAATTATTTTCTCCATTTTTTATAAGTAGTTTATGAAGATTTTATTCCATTACAAACAGTACCATAAAGTATAGAAAATCACAAATATTTTATAGCTACATAAAAAACTGAGCTTAGTGAATAAGCCTATAATCTTAACAATGGAGGAAATCAGTTCATAAACTCATTCCATACAGCTTGATTTCAACAACATTCTGAAAATCCCAAGGGAGGAGGGGCAGCTTGTGATGTGTGGCACGTACTAAAAAAGGTCAGAGGTTAAGCACTGACAAGTCTAAACTATTAACATTTCCTAAAGGCAGGATTTCTGCCTCAGTAAACCCCACAAGACTAGTTGCTTTATATCTCACTCTCCCTTTTTACTCGCCCCGTTCTTTTCCCACTTACAGTTTTCCTACTCACTGTCCCTCTCACACTCACCCTTGCTTGCTCCACCACCCTCTGGCTTTTCCTGTTTCTGATGTTTGTTTTCCTGCTAACATGCATGCAGGTATCTGTGGAACTCCTTTGTATGAAACTACCACAGCCCAATAAAGATGTGGCAAAATTAAATTTCGTGAGTGAAATTCCTGCAAAATTGGCAATTTCGCCATATGAAACATTTCACAGAATTTGACTGTTCCACAAAGTTTTTTGCGAGTGCAAAATTGTGAAATTTCACTGACAAAATGAAAATTTTATTTGGAACTGGTGGAATTTCACCAATAAGTGGAGAAATTTCATACTCCATGGGCAAAATTCTGCATTTCTCACCCACGAAAAGCTTTGTGAAATGCATGAATTCCACAAACTGTTTCACGGAATGAAATTTTCCAATTTCTCCTATGTCTACAGCCCAATATGCCAACAGAATTCTCTCCAAGAAGGGGAGGCAGTGGTAAGATGAATTGATTTGCAACCTTTTAAGCAATCTAATTCTGTAAGGAAAATCCAGCCTCCAGTTCCCATTTATACTTAATATAAATTAAGTAATCTGATGGCTCCAGATCATGGAGCCAGCTATAAATAGTGGATATTAGTTTGGTGTGCTGAGTTTGTTTGCACAAAGTCTAAAAGTAAAGTACACAAGTGATTATCATCTGCTAGAAGAGCTTCCTGTCAGGGTTGCTTAGCTAAGTAATGGCAGATCTGTAAACAATGAAAAAAATCATGGGGTGATAAATTGAATTCCCTTCTGAATTGGGAGAATGTTTTAAAATCCCCGCTTTAAACAACTGACCAAATCAGGAGAGACCCTAACTCTCCCATCATTGAAGGAGGAAGTGAATATTTATCAATGATGGCACAGTTCCTTCTGCATACCAGTCTATTTCTAGTAAAATGGCTCTAAGGATGTCTCCCTGCATCTCTTTATGGCCTAGTTGAGCCATTAGTAAATAGGGCAATGTCTGATGTCATGATTAGCCTTGAGGCAGACAATGCAACAGTCATACCTGTCCTCATGGTGGTTTTGTTGCCGCAACAACAAGAAACTCTAGCAAGAGCTAACATGGCTGCAAAATGATGATATTGTAGACAGTGAGAAATGTGTAAACTAGCAATGTTTGTACTAGCCATTGAGACACCTAACTGCAATTTTTAATTCTTATGATACACACACACAGTGACTAATACATATACACATATATGCAAATATATTCCAGTGTAACATAGCAGTCCACTGTCTTCACACATTTTTGCAGACTGAAAAGAAAGACATCCAGAGACTGTTTTCTTCTTTTCAGGCTTCAAGGGACATCGGAGGGTGAGGGTTGCCCCTAGACACCTCATTTAAATCAGCAATGACATGGATAAGGCTGAAACTGATCCTGACTAGGTGCTTTCTCCTGGACCTGCAGCATGGTGTGGTTCACATCCTGCAGCCATGGCCCACTTCACTGCCTGACTGCCAGCACTCCTGGAAGCCTAGAGTCCCCTAACCAGGTCCTCTGTACTGGACCTGTGGTGCAGTGTGTCTCACCTCATGCAGCTGCAGCCTGCTTCACTGCCTGAATGCCAGCCCTCCTGGAAGGTACTCTGTCCTGCTAAACTGCGTCTTCTCTTGAATTCTGGTGCTTTTTTTGTATTTCATGCTGATTAGCTTAGAAGAAGTAGGCATGGGGGAAAACTCACTAAATTGGTTCAAATCTTACTTGGGAAATAGAACTCAACAAGTGTATATTGATGGCATACTTTCAAATAAAGTCCTGGTGAAGTGAGGAGTGCCCCAGGGCTCAATTTTAGGGCCAACCCTTTTTTTTATATATATAAATCAGTTAGTTGACAATGTAAAAAATTCTAGCTTTCGTTTATATGCAGATGAAATGATCTTGATCTCTGGGGGTAAAACCCCAGAGCTTATGGAAATGCATCTTCAGGAAGGTTTTACTAGGCTGTGCACATGGCTATCTGACTCGGGGTTAATAGTAAATGGTAAAAAAACAAAATTTATGATATTTCAGAAGGAGGGAAAAGATTTGAATGAAAGAAACAAACAAATCCAAATTAAAACATTACAAAATGAAACACTGACCCAAGTTTTGGAATGTAAATATCTCGGGGTTTGGATTGATAATCAGTTAAAATTTGATTTTCGTATAACTAATACATTATCCAAGATAAATAAAAAATTGGGGGCATTTAGGCGGTCTAGTTTTTGTATAAATAAAGTAATGAGGGAGACTATAGTAAACCAACTTATTCTCCCCGTGTTAGAGTACGGTAGCCATGTGTACGGTCTAGCTACAAAGGGTTTGTTATCTAAAATTGATGTAATGTATAACCGTTTAGCTCGATTTGTATTAAGAAAGGACTATCATGAATATAATTGTAAATTAGAAGAGGAATTGGGTTGGTTGACTCAGGAAAGTAAAAGGAAATTATTTTGGGCAAAACAGACATATAAAGTGGTAAATACAAAACAACCAGTGTATCTTTATGAAAAATTGGAAAAAAATCATATGTTTCAACATGAGAATTTCGAGTATTAGAAGTTTTGAGTTTCCTAAATTGAAAAATAAGTATAGTCATATGCGATTCCCAATAATTATGAATAGACTATGGAGTTCCTTAAAATCAATTATAAGAAAACAGTATGAAAGCATTAAAGTGCTTTCATCTATTTTAAAAATAGAATTAAAGACAAAATGTGAGTGCTATGGATAAATTATTTACTTGACCAGAGTGTTTTTACAATATTGGACCGTAGGATTATATTTAATATTTATTTGTGTGTTGTGGCATAAGATGTTATGTGGTTTTGTAATGATGATATTTATATTGTATCTTTGTCATCTTGTGGAATATTGTTATGTGTATATTTTGTTTATGAAACAATATTTTAAATCACAGGACCATCTTGAAAATAGGACTTTGTCCTAATGATGTGAATATTGACCATCTACTATCCTGTATAAAAATAAAGGTTTTACTATTACTATCTGTGACTGTTCCGCTCTCTGCGATCTTAACCACACTAATTGTATTTTCTTTGATTTTCAAAAGTTTGCCTCATGAATTGTATTTTTACTTAAAGTTTTTCCCTGTATTTTAGCATTGAACTGTGATTTATTTTAAGTAGTTAAATTGTGTTTTTAACTAGTTAGGAAACTGTGCGTACTGCTGTTCTCCCTTTGCACTCTCTTCTTGCTTCCCACTATTTTTACACCACATTTCATCACTAGCAACACAGGGTCTGTATTTTGCCAAAGAACTCTGCTGACCCATACCTCACCCTCCCCCAGCTTCTTTCTCTCTTCCCTCTGACTCTACCTACATACCCTCCCACTGTTTTCTCTAATCCTCTGTCTCCCACCTCTTGCTGACTCTCAGTCTCCAGTCCCTGTTCTTCCCCCAACCCTCCAATTGGTCAACTGTTAAATTAATTGCTCCTCTTCCCTTCCTTCCCTCTAGCCTAGAGGACCCTGACTGGGTGCTTTCTTCTAGACCTGCAGGGTGGTGCGGCTCACCTCCTGCAGCTGCTGCCCACTTCACTGCCTGACCACCGACACTCCTGAAATTCCCACCCCCGCCCTATGTGGGCAATTACTTGTATAGACAAGTTCGGTCACATGACCCAGAGTTCTAAAACACTAAGTACTGACTTTGCCATTGGCTAGTTCTGCTACCCAACCACTAAAGGGCTCAAAACCCTAACATAGCTATTCTCTCCCCCTCTGTCCAAAACCGACTCCTGAGCAATTTACTCAATCATTATACTGCCATAAAATTACACAGTGCTATAAATCATGCCCAACCTCTCAGTTGCAGATGTAGTCACCTTCCCCCACTGCTAATTCAGGAAGATGTACTCAAACACCTACACCGTTATATAACAAGCCCAACCTATGAACTGCAGGCTTAGCCACCTAACTCTGCTGCAAATGAGAACCACATATCTGTTACCATGCCAGCTAGTCCCTGATAACAATACGTACCCTGTCAGGCTCGTTAGGTGAGCAGAAACTCCTACATACTCATTACTGAATTGAAAGGAATGAACACTGTGCCCATGGCACTGTAGCCTCCATACTTGGAGCAGGCATTAATGATTTAACTACTCAAGGGAATCTGCCAGCACCTACCCAGGGTGGTTGTCCACAAGTATGTTAGCATTATAGCCCCTCCTTGTTGCTCTTATCTGGCCTCACTGTCATGCAACAAAAATGCAACCTAAGACCTATACAGAGAGGAAAACACGCTGCTAGATACAAGCAACTAGGGGTGGGCGAAAGTTGCAAATTCACTTCGCCAGAGCTACTTTCAGAACTTTTCCATTAGGCTAACTGGTTTTCCGTGGATTTTCAATGAGTTCTGTGGACTTTTTTTGTGAATTGCATATAAACTGCAGAATTTATTCTATCTACAGTTTAATGAACTGTCAGTGAATGAGCGCTTGCTTGTACAACCATGCGGTTATTCACTGACAATTCAGTGGGCCACTGGTAGTGTAGGAGAGAGGAGGGCTGCACCGGTGACCTGCTCAGGGGCAAAGGGAGTGGGGTGGTGGTGGATGAACTGCCAGGCCGAGGGGGTGAGGGGTCCACTAGATACCAGGGAATTGGGATTACTTTTTTATAAGGGATTGGGGATGAGGGGTCCACTAGACATCAGAGAATACTGGAATTAAAGGGGGATGAGTCAGTGGACTGCTGGCTGTTTTTTTTTTTGTGGATTAAAGAATCCAGGATAGGGAGGGGCTCTGCTAGACACCAGGGAAATAAAATGTTTTTGGGGGCCATGACCAGTGGGTGGGGGGTCACTAGACACCAGGAGGGTCCGACAGAGGGATTGGAGGTATTTCTGTATTTACTGGGACCCCTGATCAGTTGGGGGTGGATTAATGAATTAAACTGCGGTTAAAAAAAGCATCAGAACTGACCACTGGCAGTGATCCATTCTACGGATTTTTTTCTAGCAGTTTAATAAATTAACCCACAGTTTGTATATTTATTTTGCAATTTTAAGGTGGAATTTCAGCAGAAGTTGCGAAAATGATTTCTAAACTTCCACAGACGCGAAATTCACACTTTCGCTGAAATTCTGGCTGAGGAATGTTTTTTTTGCACACCCCTACACGCAACTAAAGGTTCATTTGTGGAGACTCATACTGATGCTGCTACTACTATCTGGCAATATACACCCTAACCACCCCCCTGCAACAAACACCCAGTGGCATCAAGAAGCTAGGTATGCTTATGTTGGCATCCGTTAACATTGGTAGCCTTCTTTCTAAATTTGATGACCTCCAAGTCTGGGTTACCCAGCACAACCCAGATGTTCTCTCTGTCATGGAGTCTTGGCTATTGCCAAAGATACTGGATACTGCAATCACACTACCAGGCTACACTGGGTTTAGGCAGGACAGGCTAACAAAAGGAGGAGGAGGAGGATGTGCATTATATCTAAAGAATATGCTCATGGGACATGCCCTGCCTTTGCCCAACACAGGGAACTCTATACAGGCACTTGCCATCAAAGTGCTGCTTAGTGCACACAATGAAACCCTCACTGTGGCATCGGTGTATATTCCACCTAAAGAGCATGTTTTATCTTTAATACAGTCATGGATTGCATTCTCAGCATGCATCATGACTCTGAAATAACAATGATTGGAGCTTTCAGTGTTAACTGGCTCTCTCCCAAAGCAAGCTCCTACAAGCATGCTATCTCAGCTGTCCACTTTACTCAATTAGTTGACTCTCCAACCAGAAAAAACTATAGGATGGGAACAAGTACTCTACTGGACTGGATACTTTCCAACCACCCCGAACGTATCTCAAATACCACTGTCTTCCCTGACACTGTTAGTGACCATTCTCCTATCATATGTAACTGGTCAAATACATTTGTAAAGCCACCACCCAAAACAATTATAAGTAGGGTTATAACCCATGGGCACCTAGAGCCATTAAAACCACACCTAAGAAAGCAAGATTGATCACCAATTGACTCTGCTGATGATGTTGACACTGTGCTCCAATGCTGCCTGTGACATCCATGCTCCCATAAAAAAAAAAACAGAAAGTCAAGGGCACCTGTAATCCTTGGATCACACCAGGTCTCATTTATTTCATGAAATCTAGAGATCACCTATGGCAGTGGCTGGGCAGGCAAGTGGATATTCAAGGCTATAAAAAAGCAAGGAACGAATGTTCCCGGGCCATCCGCCCTGAAAAAATTATACTATAGGGAAGTGTTCATCAACTCTTGGAGTGATGGCAGGATGTTTTGAAGCAACATTAAGCATGTCACAGGGAAAGGCCACAAATTGGCTCGATATTGATGGCTCCCCAACACTTGATCCAAAGATCATTGCTAACACATTTAATAATGCTTTTATGGACCTCAGTAGTGTCCTCCCCACTGATTTCTTTGAGGTTACAGCCAGTACTAAAAATGTAGGGAATGATGACCAGCCTCAGGCACACCCCCATTCTATTTCAAAGCAGTTACTGAACAGGAGGCCAGAAAGTACATACACAGGGTACTCAGGGAATCCAGATTTAGTGGGAATATGCTAGATCTTAAATTAGTTGCCCTCACCCTGGAAGAAATACTATCACCCCTAACAGAGATAATGAATTTATCATTAAGGTTACCTCAATTCCCCCAAATGTGGAAATCCACCTTAGTAACCCTCGTTCATAAAAACAGTGATAGGGCTCAACATATGAACTATAGACCAAGCTCCATTGTTTCCCCACTTTCCAGAGCTCTTGGGCATATAGTGGCTGACCAATTGGTTGAGTATTTGGAAAAATTCCAGAGCCAGTGCCCCCAACAACATGGGTTTAGAAAAGGCCACAGCACCACCTCAGCACTAGTTGAATTTACAGGCTTCATCCACAACTCTCTTGACCAAGGCTGGTTAGTGGGAGCAGCCTTTATACTGCAGATCTCACCAAAGCCTTTGACATGCTGAATTACACCATACTAACTAAGCAACTTTCCAGCACAGGGCTCTCAAAAGAAACCACTATCTGGTTCAAAAGATATCTACTAAACTGTACACAAGAGGTGAAGATCTCTAATGTCCTTTCTTATAGACAACCAGTCCACTCGGATGTCTCCCAAGGGTCCATATTGGGTCCCCTCCTGTTCAGCCTCTTTCTGTACAGCCTCTTTAGCTCCTGCAATGATCAGATCCTACTTTACATGGACAATGCTGTAATCTTCACAAGTAATACTGATCCCAAGCTATTCGAGAACTGACTACAGCTCAGGTTTGTGAGCGTGGAGGATTGGTTTAGTAGACATAAGCTATTATTAAATTACAAAAAGAACAAATTTATGTTATTTAATAGCTCCCATAACAAGCATAAATTCCCAGTTTTTTCCCCAATTGTTTAACCAGGTGAGACAAACTAAGCTGAATGCTTGTTTACAGGTGCGACCTGGGAGCACAAGGAAGTTAAGTGACTTGCTCAGGGTCACACTGTATGCAAGTGGGGGTTGTGGGATTCTAACCCAGGTCTCCAGATTTGCAGCTCAGAGCCTTAAACCACTGCACTACACTGTCTCCCTTAAATCCCATCCACTGATAATTAGAAACAGCATTGGCAACCCCCTTGAGCAGATCCAACATTTCAAATAACATTGGGGTCACCATTGATAGCACTTTATCTTATGCTCACCACATTGAAAATGTTGCCAAAGCAGTTAACATACGTATCAGGCTGCTGCACAGGCACAAGCACAGCTTGACTACTGAAGTACTAAACTTAGCAATACACAGCTCTGTCATCTCCTTTATAGATTATGGGCTGGTTATTTATGGCTCAGCCACTGATATGTCCCTCTGACATATCTCCACAGTGCTTAGCAAAGCCGGTAGACTCCTCACTAAGGCAGCACATCTCATGCACACTTGTGACCTTTATGCTTAGACACAGCTACAGTTAAAAGGTAGGATCAAATATCAAACTTGCCTGCTGACTAAAAAACAAGCCTTGGACTCATGCCTCCAGGGGTTCAGCAGTTTCTAGGCCCCTTCTGTAACCCTCACCATGCAAGAGGCTCTTGAAAACCAGCTCTTCCTGCTCACTCACTGCCGCACAACTCAAGGGCAAAGAATGTTCACCTATAGAGCATCACTCTGGCTTAACTCACTACACAGAGATGTCCTGTCTAACACCAAGCTGGGTCCATCCAAATATAAGCTTCAACAACATCTCATGGCAAACAACAGCTGTGACTGCTTCCCCTAAGCCATCCAAGCTACCTCTCTGCTGTCTCCATCATGCACTTATAAAGCTGCACTACTCTGGGGATCCTGAAATCCCCTTCCTCTTACCTGATCTCCCCATTCTCTAACCCCACTCCTATCCTCCTTTATTCCCTTCACTCTCCTCTCCCTACCCTTCTCTCCATCATGCTCTTTTCTACACACTCCCCACTCCCTACCTAACTTTCCACTCATTTATTTGCCAGTTGTGGACAAGGCCTCCTTGGCTGATACTCACCGTTTGTCTTTCAATCTGTGTTTTAAAATATCTATTGTTATGTTTGCTACCTGGCATACATTGTACAATGCCATTCAATTTGTTATGTTTGTTCATGTTATTCTTTATTACATTGTTTCATTCCATGTGTTGCTTTTATTACCTATGTTAAATCTGCTAATGTGGAACCTTTGTAAAAGAGCTTTTAGCTCAAAGATATTACAATCGAAGATTCTAATAAAAAAATTAAAATAAATAAAAAATGAAAAGATAGTGGGGGACTGTAGCCTAGCAATTTTTGCACTAACTACTGAAACACATAACTGCACTTACTAATTGGTGTGATGTGCACACACACACACACTAATACTTATACACATATATACATATATATATTCCAGTATAGCTTAGCAGTGCACACTGTCTACACACACAAAGCATTGCCACACATACACACACTAACACATATACACTGACTTATATGGCATTTATTTACTTATATATCTAACCCTAAATTTTACTGCATTTAGGAAAAATGCTGTGTCTTGCACTAACTCATTGTACTAATGTATGGCATGAATGGGTTGCTAAGGTAGAGGGCCAGGGAGGTGCAGTGGATGTGGCCTATTAAGACTTCAGAAAGGCCTTTGACACCATCCTTATAGAAAGCTGATTAACAAACTGTGTGGATCCAAAAATAGTTCAGTGAGTGGGGAACTGGCTGAATGGCAGGAGTTGGGGGGGTTGTGGTAAACAAGGATTACTCTGTAGAGGGAGAGGTGATGAGCAGGGTGCTGCAGGGGTCCATGCTGGGGCTGATCCTCTTCAATGTCTTTACTAGGGACATTGCAGAGAGACTGGAAGGGAAGGTATGCCTCTTCACAGATGATAAAAAAGTTATGCAATATGGTGGACATGCCAGGGGGTGTTGAAAGAATGAGGGAAGACCTTAAAAACTGAGGAAATGGTCTGTAGAATGGCAGCTGGGATTCGATGCAAAGAAGTGCAGGATCATGCACATAGGGCACAAGAACACTGGGGCAAGGTACAGACTAGGTGAGGAGGTACTGACACTCATGAAGTAGGAAAAGGACCTGAGAGTTCTCATCTCAGAGGAACTGAAAGAAACTAGGCAGTGTGATAAGGTAGCTGGAAAGGCTAGCCAGATGTTTGGATGCATACAGAGGGTTCAGAACCATGGAAACTTGGGCACTCACACACCATAGTAAAAACCACCAGAGCTCAAAATAGTAGTGCATAAACATATTTAGTACAATAACTGTATGAGGCATAAGGCAAGGCTGGCATTTTTATCATTTTATGTCATCCAGTTACTGTAATAAATACGTTTATGCACTTCTATTTTGAGCTGTAGTGGTTATTACTACGGTGATTGAGTGCCCAAGTTTCCAAAGTTTTGAAGTTACAGTTTCTACTCCTGAGCACCACAACTCCCAGTGCACACTATCCATGTACCTATGCATACAGAGGGGTGTCAGGAGTATAAAGAGGGAGGTCATCTGGGCCCTGTATAAGACACTCATGAGACTGCACCTGGAATACTGCATCCAGTTCTGGAGGCCCCATCTGAAAAAACATAGAAAGGGTGGAGGCAGTGCAGTGGACGGCAGCTAAAATGGTGCAGGGCCTGTGGGATAAGATCTATAAGAAAAGAGTAGTCAAGCCAACATTTAAAATATTTATTTAATTTGTTAAAGCATTTAACACATTTTAAATATTGCATTTTTATAGGGTATGCCAGTTGAGATTCGATATATCATTTACAGTGTGGTCATGCTTTTACCTAGTTTTCTAATGTATTTGCACAATGCACATCTGCTGAGAGGCAGTTTCAATGTAGTGTTCCTTTTACACATTTTTACAATGTGTTTTCTTAGACTATGTCTGCTGATTGCATTATATATATAGTCTGGATATTTCACAGAAGATGTGACATTTTATTTTCAGTGCGGTTCTACATCTACACATTATTATGCTGCAGTGCGTAAAGTCAGAACATTTTACATCTGGACTAGGCTATCCTGGATAAATACATTGTAAAAATTAGTAAAATCATGACCCCACTGAAAATAAAACATTGCATCTAATCTGGGATATCCTGAGTAAATACAGTGCAAAAATGTGTAAAGTAGAGATCCTCACGAGGATGAGATGTAGCATCTCCCCTGTGCTATCTGGGATACAAAATATAGGATAGGAAATATTTAAAAGAAATCTGTAATTCTTTCTCTACTATCATTATGTAAATCATGTAGTCGAGGAGCGGAAGTGGGGAAAGGTCTAATTTAATGAATTTGTTATTTTAATCATTAAACAGCTGAATGTAAATATAATAATTACATTCACCATGGTAGCAAATTCCACATTGTAAACTGAACTTCACTGTGTTCCATATAACCAAGACTGACATAAACAAACAGTTTCTTTATTGTTTTATAGCACAACAGGCAGCAGTATTTATTTTGAATGTTGTGGTCTTGAGGATGGAATGCATGTGTGTGTGTTTGTGAGTGAAAGGGGTTAAAGAAATAGCTGTCTTCTTATATAGTAAACTATGTCTGAGACAGCACTAATCAGATAGGGTCTTAAGAGATTAAAAAATAGTGTAAATCTTTTTAAGAGATGTGTTGCTGGGAAAAGGTGAGTAAGCTGACATGTTTATGAGCTATCAAACTTTCTTCAATGACAGTTCTACCCACATTGAAGCTTAGCACATAAAACAGTACATTGCAACACTGCTAAGCTCAGCAAATGCAGCAGCATGGAGGAGTAACACAAAACCTTCAATTTTAACTAGTCCGTTAGGAATCGTCGGAGCTCCCTTTTTCGACAGTAATCTCAAAATGTCTGCAGGGCTTCTCCCACTGCAGTCATAAAAATGAAAAAGCAGCACCATGAAACATAGAAACATAGACTTTGATGGCCGATAAGGACCGCTAGGCCCATCTAGTCTGCCCATTTCCCTACCTACAGGATAGGCCGCAGATCCTAGTTAACCAACAGCCTATATCTTCCTGCCCCCCACAAGAATTTCCTTATGTCTGTCCCATGCATTCTTGAATTCTCCCACAGTTTTAGACCCCACAACTTCCTCAGGAAGGCTGTTCCATGCATCCACTACCCTCTCTGTGAAATAATATTTCTCACATTGCCCCTGAACCGCCCCTCCTATCTTTAAATTGTGTCCCCTTGTTCTTGCAAGTCTCTTTTTCTGAAAGATGCTACCTCTTGGACTTTGTTGATTCCCTTGAGTACTTGAAAGTTTCTATCATGTCCCCCCTCCCTTCTTTCCTCAAGGGTATACATATTAAGCTCCTTTAGTCTCTCCTCATCAGGCTTCTCTTGCAGACCCTGCACCATTTTAGTTGCCCTCCTCTGGACTGCCTCTATCCTGTCTATGTCCTTGCGGAGATGGGGTCTCCAGAATTGGACACACTATTCCAGATGGGGTCTCACCAACTGTCTGTACAGAGGATAACAACTTCCTGTTTTCTGCTGCTGATGCCTCTCCCTATACATCCCAGTATACCCCGGCCTCCCTGCCTTCTCACATTGTCTTGCTAACCTTAAGGTCATCTGATATGATTACCCCCAGGTCCCTTTCCGTTTGTTGTTGTTACTACCTCCCCACCCATTGTGTATTCTTCCCTGGGTTCTTGTTTCCCAGGTGCATTATTTTGCATTTGCATTGAATCTCTAGCTGCCATACATCTGACCATTCCTCCAACCTTGCCAAGTCCCTTTTATCCTTTCCATGCCTCCTTGTATATCAACCCTGTTGCAGATCTTTGTGTCATCTGCAAAAGGCATACTTTTCCTTCCAGTCCCTCTGCAATGTCACTGATGAAGACATTAAAAGGACTGGACCCAATATTGAACCCTGCGGTACCCACTGGTAACCGCCCTTTCTTCAGAGTGGATTCCATTTACAATTACCTTCTGTGTCCTGTTGTCCAGCCAATGTTTTACCTAGGCTACCACCTCTGGGACCCAGTCCCAGGCTGGTTAATTTGACTAATAATCTTTTGTGTGGACTGTGTCAAATGCCTTGCTAAAGTCTAGGTAGGCCATGTCCACAGCCCCTCCCTGGTCTACTACTTTGGTCACCCAGTCAAAGAAATCTATTAGATTCGTCTGACATGACCTTCCCGCTGTGAACCCATGCTGCCTTGGATCCTGTGCTCCACTGACCTCTAGGTACTCAACTATTCTTTCCTTCAGAAGTGACTCCATCACTTTCCCTACCACAGAGGTCAGACTGACAGGTCTGTAGTTTCCTGCCTGTGTCTTGGTCCCACTTTTGTGAAGGGGAATCACATCCTCCTTCCTCCAGTCCTCGGGTACCACACCATCCTCCCATGATTTATTAAAAAGAGTAGCCAGTGGTTTCACTAGTTCCTTCCTTAATTCTTTTAGAATTCTGGGGTGAATTCCATCAGGACCCATTGCTTTTTCCACCTTCAGTTTAGGAGTTCTTGCAGAACCCTTTCTTCTGTGAAAGGACTGGGATCGACCCCCCTATCAAGAGTGCTTCTGTTAATTGGATTAGGCACTTCCTCCTCTTTGTGAATACTGAGCAGAAATATTCATTCAGTATTCCTGCTTTTCACTGTCCCCTCTGCCCACCACCGTTCATTCTATTCAGCCTCACTATCCCTCCTTTGTCTTTCTTACTGCTGATGTACCTATAAAAGGTTTTATCCCCTTCTTAACTGAGTTGGCTATCTTTTCCTCAGTTTGGGCCTTTGCTATTCTGACTTCCCTCCCTGCTTCTTTCTGCCTTAACTGGTACAGCTCTCTGCCCTGCTCCTTCTGTGTTTCCTTATACTTCGGAATGCTATCTTTTCTTCCTGACTTTCACAGCCACCTCTCTTGAGAACCATAGTGGCTTTTATTTCATTTTGATTTGTTTATTTGCTTCACACAAAGGCTTGTTGCCTCTGTGATGGCAGTTTTGATAATTCCCCATTGTTGCTACACACCTCCTTCTAGCCTGTTTGTTAGTGCTTTTCTGAGGCACTCTCCCATCTTGCCAAAGTCAGCCCTCCTAAAGTCCAGTACCCTCACTTTTGTATGGCTTGACTCAGTAGCTGAGTTTAACATGAACCACACTGTTTGATGGTCACTTGTCCCCAGATGGCAACCCACTTCTAGATCTGAGATCCTCTCACTGCCCCCAATTGAGAGTATGAGGTCTAA
Source organism: Neoceratodus forsteri (assembly GCA_016271365.2). Classification (NCBI taxonomy): domain Eukaryota; kingdom Metazoa; phylum Chordata; order Ceratodontiformes; family Ceratodontidae; genus Neoceratodus; species Neoceratodus forsteri. The sequence goes on along the minus strand of CM028133.1, from coordinate 150,792,566 downwards.
GATTGCTCCCTCACGAGTGGGTTCTGAAACTAGCTGTCTAATGCCTGCCACCTGTAGGGCATCAAGAATGGCCCTGCTCTTGGATGTGGCTGCAGCAAATGTGCTCCAGTTAACATCTGGCATATTCAGGTCTCCCTCAACAGTATCTCCTTTCTCTGCCATTCTAAGAATGCCTTCCATCATATCCTTGTCCATTCCTTCCCCTGACATAGGGGTCTGTACACAACCCCTGTGCGGATTGTGGTGCCCTTTCCAGTCTCCAAGGTGACCACAGTGCCTCTTCTCCTCCTGTTTACTCTTTTGTTCAGTTGCTTTTATCCCTTCCTTTACATAGAGAGCTACCTCCCCCTCTTCTCCCCTGCCTGTCTCTCCTGTAAGTTATGTACCCTGGTATGTTAACATCCCAATCATGGTTCTCTGTGTACCATGTTTCTGTGACTGCTACGATATCCAGGCATCCCTCTTCCATTAAGGCCACCAGCTCAGGGAGCTTGTTGCCCAGACTACAGGCATTGGTACTGATTACCCTCCATTTCCTGATGGCCTTACCCCATGGATGGTGATGGCAGGTTTGACAGCATAAACTGCATGAGACAAATCAGTCTACAGTGAGTGATCCCAGAAGATGATGCCTCCACTACAATTAGCAAAGTGTGTGAGTACAAAAAGTGCTTTGATGACAAGCAAATGTTGATGAAGACAGTCTTCATTTTCCTATTGTGCACTCAGTGGTGAGTAAAAAAGAACTTGTGTATCAGGGCTGCCCACATTATATGTAGGCAATGCCAAGGAATCCAGCATCTTGCATGAGGATGTTGATATGAACAATCCCAGCTATGGAAACATTATCTGTGAGGTCCTGATACCATAATCTTACAATCCAATATGTTGGGTTCTACAGATAAGACATCCATAGAATTCAACAGATTAGATTCTATGGACGAGACCTCCTCCAAGAAGAGGTGTAAAAAAAGAAGCATGCAGAGAGTTCACCATCATATCCCTACAGAACTAACCACTGCTAATCTCATGTGAATCAATAGTTCCTTAGAGCTGTGTTATGGTGCCTTGCTACTAGGTTTAAAAAACTCATTACAGCCATTGAGAAAGCAGTACTATTCCAGTAGACAGCAATCAGTGAATTGTTGTATGTACTAAAAACATTTATTTAGAATTTTTGCACTCCCAACATCCACATTTAGATGGGATGCCTACTTTTTAAGTGAGTCATGGGGTGACAGTTACAGCAGCAGCTTGAGATAATTAACAACCAATTAAAAGCATGAACAATATATATTTACAAATCAACTTAATTGCAAATATATACAGAATAATAACCCAATATGCACAAATTTACAGCAATCAAATCTAGTTAAGAGCAGTTAAGTTAGGTAAAGTAAGAATAATGCATATTGTATCTGGGTGGATATATAACACAGAAAAGATGGTGTTCCAGACAGTTACATCTTTAACCATTGTTTAAATAGCAGTCGTCACTTTATGTTTCAAAGCACAAATTGATGGTAGATTCTTGGTAGTAATAACAAGAATGTCATGTAACATACATGTAATAAGTAGATAATTTAGTGGTAACTGCTATTACTGTGTAGTTACATGATAACTGTTTCTGTAGTTACTGTACATTGTAATACTGGCTAAGCAAGAATCTTTGTATCATATGGTTACAATTAGACTCAATACACACAAATTACATGGCTAACATGGTTACACCAAAAGGCACCATTTTATTATACAGTTACTTCCAGATAACTGACATCATGCAAGCTAACTTTAAAGTTGTTGGAAGCAATCTAAACAAGGACACACATGTATAATACAACCAACATTTAAATATAGTACATATACAATAACTATTATAAAAAAATCCTTGAAAAATGGAACTCTATATCAAGTATCTATTAAGAAATTAGATTTGAGAAGCTAAAATCACACTAAACAAAGATCAGAGGCTACTGTATATACAGATCAATGACTCTCAGATTCCTATGCCTACATTCAATCATGGTTATCAACAAACACATTAACAGTTAACTGAAAAAAAAAAAAACAATGCAATGCTTTCTGGCTCTGGGCCAAAACTCTGTGAAAGTCTACCTAAACCCTCCTTTCCCTGTGCTGGTGGGTCTTATCTAACACAGAAGCAAGCACTCCAGCAGTCATATGCAACAACAGTTTTATTTTTCTATAAAAGACATAAGCAGTAGTGCAAAAATATACAAACTTGATATGAATGTAGCCTAAAACCCAAACCAAACAATTGTTAAGCCCCAGTGCTTTGAATTTACAGAACCTTCTTCTTCAGAGTGTGTGGCCAGAGCCTACCTTGTCTTTGCTTTCAAGGCACAGCTGAATGAAGTTGCTGCTTATGGTATGAAGTGGTAAGTACTTTTATTTATTTATTTAGCTTTTGTTTACTGGGTAAGTACACTAGACAAGTAGTATGCCTATTTTCAGGAACGACCCGGGAGAGCATTTTTAATGCTGATGGGTCCCTGCTGGGGGACGATAGCAGATTCAGATACCTTGGAGTTGTACTCGATCCCTTCCTTGATTTTTCCCTCCATTTTACTTCAAATGCAAATATGTAAATGTTAAACTTGGCATTGTCTTTAGAGTAAGACATTGCATTTTCTCACTGCATGCCTGGCCATCGCCCATGGGGTGCTGCTGCCAGGTCTCCTCTAGTCTCTGCTGTCATTCCCTGGTACTACAAAAGCCATGCTTTAAAAATGGGATATAACATAACTAAGACTTTCATCTTGTTTGGACACCTCAAGACTCACCCATAATTAACACCTCCATGATGGCCTTGGGTGACTTTCCCCAGCAGGACAACATTATTTCCTTTTGCGCCACTTCATTGACTAGCTCCCCACTTTTCCTAGCTACAGTATCCCACCTCAGCCTCCTGCCTAAAATCTCTTGCCTCTCAATTAGTCCAAGAGTGCAGACATTCCATGGGATTAGGCCATTGCATTTGCTGTTTACGCACTTAAATGCTGGAATGCAGTGTGTCCAACTGTTTGCTGCTCTCCCAGTTACCTGCACTTTTGAAGAGCTCTAATGGACTCCTGACTCCTCACAGGATCCTGTTCCTGTCCCTAATTTTGACTTTTATGGCTGTCATACCTAGTTTATTTAGTTTATTTAATTTATTTATTGAGATGCAGCAAAGTTTTAAGTCACAGGTGAATTTCCTGTGAAGTTGCAAAATCCACCTATATAGCACAAGCTGCCCCCCTCCCCTACCGATCACTGGCCCAATGCAAAAGTAATTTCCCTGGTGTCCACTGTCCTTCCCTGATTGCGAATCGCTGGCCCGATTTCAAATGAATAAATTCCTGAGTGTATACTGGCCCCCCGCCAATCTCCTGCCGAATTTAAAATTAATTTTCCTTGTGTCTAGTGGTACCGCCTCCCACTCTGATCTTCATTTGTCAACTGCTATAAAATTAATCAACTCTCTGGTGTCTAGTGGTTCCCTCACTGATCGCCGACTGCCGGCCCAGTGTAAAATTAGTATTTTCCCTGGTGTCTAGTGGTACCCCCCCCCATGATCACTGGCCTGTGTAAAATTAACAGTTTCCCTTCCCCTCCCTATCCCAATCCCCAAATGTCCATTTTCTGGTGTCTAGTGGTTTCCTCACTCTCCACTCTGGAAAGTAGTGGCCCCCACCCTGCCCCCGCATTCTGACCCCAAGTGGATGACCATCACAACCATCCTCTCACCATCTGACTGAACTATCAGTGAATAAACACATACTTGCACAAGTATTAACTCATTATTTGACAGTCCAGCTTGCAATGTGTGGACTCCTGCATTCTGTAGGTGGCAGACAAGAGCACAAGGTTGTTCCAGTCACCATTGTGGGATCGAGATGGTGGGATGGCATTGTAGACCCCGTTTGGGTGTCCACAATGCTGTTCCCCCCAATCCTCACCCCCTGCTGATAACCAGAACAGTCTTTCACTCTTGTCTGTGTCACTGACAGACTGAATGAGCTCAATGAATGAGCATGTGCTTGTACAAGTATGCGCTCATTCACTGATAGCTCAGTGGGCAGCTGGCTGCGGTGGTGAGAGAAGGGCTGTACCGGTCACACAATCGGGGTCAGAGTGGAGGGGAGCAGGGTGGTGGCGCACTACCTGCCAGGGTGGGGAAGTGGGGGATTCTGAATGGACTGAAGCTATACTAACTCACTAACCAACTAACTGAAATTTATGATTCATCTGAGACACAAATGCCATTCCAAGGCTTTTCTTTTAAGAGGTAAGTTTAAGGACCACAAAATATTAAAAATCCTGTTTAGAGAATTATCAGGCCTTACTGGTGAGATAAATCCCTGTGCTTCACTGTCTGTCCAGTGCATTATCTCACCAATAAGACCCAATAATAGGCCAAAACATCCCCTAAAACATCATGAGTGTGGGTATGGTGTGTACTGGGTTTAAAGCAATTACCGGGATCAGCTTGGTGTTATAACTTGGCACTCTCTTTGAAGGAGGTCAAATTAATTGACATACCAATGCTTCCAGAGATGGTATTAAAATTCTAGTAACACTGCTACTGCTTTGATTAAGTAAAGCCAGGTAATCCCTGGCATCCAATAGCATGCCCTCTCTCACCTTATCCCACTCCAAATAGTGTTGGAATCCAGTGCCCCCTCCCTACACCCCATACCGTATAGGCCCTGGCATCCAGTGGTAACCCTCCCTTTCAGCATCCCATACCAAAAAATCTCATGTATCCAGTAGCACCCTTGCCGGAGGCCAAGCAGTCCCTAGTATCCTGTGGTACTCCTTCCTTTCTCCAAGCCCAATACGAGTAGTTCCTGGTGTCCAGTAGTACCTCATCCTGCCCCAGAAAGTAAGTCCCTGGTGTCTAGTGGTGCAGTCGCCCTCCCTGCAGATGGCAGCTGGCACCAGCTCTCCTCTCACCTTGCCACCAGCTACCATCTGGATTACATTACTGCGATTATGATTCAGATGAAAATACATCAATTTCATGACTGTTTACCATGATCATAAAATAGATGGATGTTCATCTACGTCATGATCACAGTTATGTTATTCAGAATGCATCCAGCCAGGAGGTGAGAGTAGGGGTTGTGCAAGACATCAGATGGAGTGTGGGATAGGTTTTGTGCCTTTAGTAGCACAGGGGTTGGGTACCCAATGCCATCCTTAAAAAGTGTGGGATGGGGAAGCAGATTTTGCTTTTCAAATTATGGAATGTATTGGCACTGGCAATGTGCCCCTTGTGTTGGAATTGGCAGGATGGGGCCCCACTGGATAGTATTACACTACCCAGGATAGACTCTAGGTGGCTACATTTAGTTTTGGGTGGTCATCATTCAGCAGTTTCAAACATGAGCTTGATAGTTACTTGTTGTCAACTGGCAACAAGCACTAATTCACCCACTCGGGGTAGAGGGGAGCAGGTTGGTGGTGCACTACCTGCTACGGTGGGTGGGGGGGATTCACTGGACACCAGGGAATCGACAATTGGGGACTGGGATGGGGAAGTGAGGGAAGTTATTAATTTTACACTGTGCCAGTGATCAAGGGGACCATGAGATGCCAGGAAAATTATTAATTTTTCACTGGCTGACGGTCAGCGATGGGGGGGGCAACTAGATGCCAGGGGAATTATTCATTTTACATCAGCTGGCAATTGATGATTTGAGGGGGGTGATCACTAGACACCAGGGAAATTAATTTTACATTGGGATGGTGATTGGCAGGGGGGACCACTAGACACCAGGGAAGTTATTAAGTTTACTTCATCTGGCAATCGGTGATGTGGGGTGGCACTAGACACCAGGGAAATTAGTTAATTTCACATTAGACCAGTGATCAGTGGGGAACCACTAGACACCAGGGAAATTAATTTTACAGTTGGTGGGTGGGGAGGACCACTAAACACTAGGTAACTTTATTCTATGTGGGGTTGTGATTGGCAGTGGGGGGGGAGCAACTATAGACACACACAAAAAAAAACACAACAAAATGCAGAGTTCCCTAACTCTGTTTGCGAAGTTGTAACTTTGCATCTTGGCTTGGAGTTTTGAAGTTCTGACTTCGCATTGCAAATTAAGTCGCAAAATGACATACCACACAAGATGTGGGTAAACCCCCAATAACCCACACCCTGTTGTGCCTTATTGCTTAATTAATCCACAAAGTGAATTTTCCCAACTTCGCATGTATCTTTTTTTTGTTTTATATTGGTGACTGGGAAAGGCAAGCTGAGCCAAGGTTCATTTCCAGGCGTAACCCGAACTTGTTGCTGCTGATCTGTTTCAGCACTGCACATTTTTCGTGTTCACTTGCAAAGCAAGCAAACATATATGAGCAGTGAGAGGGCTTTGTGGGTGCACCCCTCCTCCATCTGTCACAGCTACAGAATACCCAAACACCTTCCCAATTCCACCCAATCTCCATCATTTTCTATCCACTCTTCACCTGTTTCCTTTAAAGTGCTTGGCCAATCACAGCATTGGAAAATGGAAGGTGGAAGTAGATTTTATTTGTGCAGCTTGTGGATCCCACCAGCAATGTTTCCTGTCCAGTTTGTTGCCTTTTACTGGGGCTGTCCACTCATTTTTTTCTCTGCTGTCCTGGGGAAATTATTTGCAAAACATGTCGAGAGAAAAGAATACAAGTGTCATGTTATCCACCAGGATGATGCACTCGGTAATAAAATCTTACTGTGTCCTGTTTCACAAACTGTAATAATTACTAGTGGGTTACATTAATTCATGCAGTAACCTGCAGGATGCTATGGGCTGAAACTATACTTACTAACTGTAACCCCCCTGCAAATGGGGGTTCCCAAAAGACTTCCAGGAGCTTGCTTGAATGCTCCAAGCCTGAATGGTGTTTGGCATTTAAGCCATTTATCAGTGAGTGTTTTTAGAACCTCTGGTACTGTCTCTTTAAGAGCTGTCTGCTTGCAGACATAATTAGTTTGTATGTGGGACTGTGTGTTTCTTTGATTGAGCACCACTCAAGCTGCTGCCAATTCACTTCATTTTTGCAGTCACTAGGAGTGCAAAGGGAACCTATCTGAAAGATGTAACTGTTTGCCAGAAATTATTTAGAGTAATAATGAAATTACAGTTTGTCTAACCTGCTTTCTTTTGCAGTCAGAACTGTGTCTGCTAGTTCCCATTCTAGTTTTGAACTGCTGAACTGGACCAATCAGTGTGGGTAAGCTAGCTCTAAAATGGTGCCTTGGACGAATCAGACCTTGGACTCATAATCTGAGCCAGCCACAAGAGGATTGTATGGGCAGTGACTCTGGGAGATGTAGTTTAGACTTCAGCACCTTTTTGGATCAACAGCAGCAGTCTATTGTGAGTGACAGCCAATCCAGTCAAGAACTGGGAGGAACTCAAAGGAAGTGCCCGGTTTTGTCGGTTGGAGTTTCAGTTGAGCTTTGGCAGTGAAGAAGGAAGGAGCCCTGTGCTTTTCAGTGTGCAGTTTTAGTCAAAAACGTGTGTAAGGCCCAGAGTTCTGGTCTGCAGCTTGTTAGGACTGAATCCGTCCTGTGAAAAGAATCAAAGGATCTCTGAAGAGTAGAAACCAGGCTCACCCTGTAGAAGACTGGAGGAATTGCTGAAAATTACACTCGGTCTGTCAGGAACTGAATCTGCTGTGTGTTCTCCCGGTATTGTGCAGTAATTGCGATCGGGATACAGATGCAGCCTGCCTGGTAGTGCTTTTTATATGGATGTGTGAAGAGGTTGTGCACTCAAGTGAGCCCTGCTGACATTGAAGGACCCTATCTTATTTGGAGGTCGTGAGTACTAATTCAGGGTCGTTCTGTTGAATTGCCACATTAAATCCAAATGGAATTACTGTACTGCTGACTGTTTAATTCTCTTTTCTCTGTGTGAAAGGGCCCCTACCAGCTGCCACGGTTTGGACTAGCCACTAGGGCTTGGGTACCCAGGGACAGTAACTGATAGGGATAGGCCTGTGCACAGAGCCATATGTAGATTATTAGAGTGATAAGCTAATTAACCTGATTTCCCTGTCCTTGTTATATCCCCTAATAAATCAGAGCTACTTGTTTCAGCAAAGTTATACTGCCTGAGGTATTTGTCTATGTTAAAGTACTGTACTGTGATTGTTGCACTGTATCTCATTTCACAGGAGGTCCCAGTGCCGGAACCAGACCTGGGGGTAAGTGTATACTGTGAAGGTAATTCTGATATATTGTGTGGGCCACTAGTGGGAAGAAAGGGGTTTGCAGTGTCCCAGAGGGCTGTGACCAAGTTAGTTTAACTATTGCAAACCCTGACCTCTGGGTGGAGGCACCGACCATTGGATCCAGGCCCCTCAACCTGTTAGTGGCAAATCAGGCAGGGTAGTAGCCCCTGGGATAGCGCCATCTAGGGGTTACATCTTGAGGCTCACCGCTGGGATTGTGTGTCCTCTAGTGGCCATATTTACAAACCACTGTTAAGAAAAAATGGGTACCCGACAGAAGTGGCTGTGCACCCGGCTGGTGGAGTGGTGTACTGGGAGGAGATCGACCCCAAATGCTATGCTTATCCTGGACATCCCCTGGGTATCAATACGGACACTGTGCAGGAGTACTTTCCAAGGTGGAAGGTTTACAAAACCCTGTGGTGGTGGGTCGGCATGCTAATCTGCTCACCCACACTTTCCTGGCCCTAGTAGAGTTTAAGGATCCCATAGATAGCTCCAAAGTGCCACAGACCATTACCCCAGAGGGAGCCCTCACTGCTTGGAGAGTGATAACTAAGGACAGTAAAGACCCGGGGGGGAATCAGCCCCCACCACTATCTGAAACTTTTGAGGAGAAATTTGCTGAATGGTTGCTGGGAGAGGGGAAAACTGTGGAGGACTTGAAGAAACTATTCTTGCCACCTGGGGGTGTTCCTCCCCCAACACCCTCTCCTGCTCCAGTGCCCGTAATGGTGGCTGAACCAATGCAGACTCCTATTTCTGCACCTGCCATTAGTCACGCACTCTTACCGGTTGAGGATCTTCTGCAACCTCCCACCCCCCAAGGGAAGGATGACTGGGAGACCTGGATAGACTATGTTGCCCCCAAGTGCTAGAATGGCAATGCTCGAAGGCGAAAAGTGAAAGAGGGTTAGTGAGAGCCTCCAGGTCCTGCCCTGCTACCATCCGCTCAAGGGCAAGTAACCCTGAAGCGACTGCACAGGCCTATCTTGAGGCCTTGGAGAATGTGTATGGGAGCCCAGATTCTGATGAGGACCTATGGTGGAGAGTAAGAGATGCACAACAGTACCAAGGGAGTTGTTGTCTGTGTATGTATCTCGGCTGGAAAAATTGTTGCAAGAATGCCTCAGAAAAGGTAGTTTGCCAGCGATTGAACTGGACCGAACCAGGCTGGACAGGATCCTTAAGTCTGCCCCTCTCAGAACTGCTGTTGCTTCAGTTACGCCTGGCAGATCGACTGGAATCCCACCCTCCTATGATGAGTTAATGAGAGAAATTTGAGGAGTTGAGAAAAGACGACCTCGGGAGGGACCTGCACCAATAGCTGCGGCTACGACCCGAGTGACTGAGGGTGACCCATCAAGTGAAGTTCAGGGGCAGAGGTTGGCAGTCAATGAGTGCTCTGACAAGGAAAAAGATATGCCACAATGGGGCAAACTGTTGAGAGAGATCCGGAATTCAAAAACAGTCCCTTTATGAAGGCCACGCCTGCAAGTACGGGCCCTGACCTACATCCGACTGCATCTGCTATGGGGGTGGGGGTACCCACCCATGTATCTCCTGCTGATAACAGCTCCGAACTCGATTCCTTGACCATGGAAGTGGAGAAACTGACGAGATGTCTCAAATGCTTATCACGCCCAGCAGACAGAGATGGCACCAAGGTTTCCAGTTAGTAATCCCCCCTGGCTCCCAGTGTGGCGCCTGGCCAGCTCAAACTCCAGAAAGTATGTTTTGCTATAATTGTGGGAAAGATGGGCACAAGAAAAGGAATGCCAGTCCCAAAAGACACTGACAAAGTTGCATATAGGCTACAAGGAGAGCTTCGGAGAAGAAATCAGTGGTTAAGAGGTGCACGACATGATCCCAGTGAGGGCACCAAAAATGCTAATTCACGTCCTTTTGTGGCAAGGTCAGTTGCCCAGGCCCCCACTACCGCCTCTCCAGACTGGTCCAGAATAGTGGGTCCCTCCATGGAGACCACTGTAAAGGTGAATGGAGTGTCTACAAGAGCTGTATTAGACAGTGGCTCCCAAGTGACAATTATGTTCCAGGATTGGTATCAGAGCATTTGTCAGGCGTACCCTTACAACCATTAGAAGGACTGCATGTATGGGGGGTTAAGTGAGAAGGCCTACCCCTATTCTGGGTATATCCGAATTTGGCTGTCTTTCCCCACCTCCGTGGCTGGAGTGGCCGAACAAGTAGAGACCCTAGCCTTAGTGTGTCCCCCCACTGGACTGTATGATGGTGTCCCTTTGTTGATTGGAACAAATGCTCATATGTTCGGAAGGCTGGCACAGTTGTGTTATGAAAACAAGGGGTCAAAGACTAGTAGAGCTTTAAGAGTTCCGGCTTTAATTAAGAAGGCCTATGAGGCACAGAGAGATGCTGAAAAAACAGAACCAGAGGAACCGGTCGGAATTGTATGGAAGAAGGATCCTGAGTCTCTGATCCTGGCGCCAAATGCCCAGTGTACCTTACAGGAGAGGTCCGTATCAGAAAGGATGTTAAGAATAAAATATTAATGTTGGATGCACCAGGCGATGGAAAATTGCCAGAGGGACTGCTGGTCAAGCCTAGTATTTTGCCCGCTAGAGCCCATGCTTATGCCAGAAGGGTAATGGTCCAAGTTCATAATGTGTCTGAAAGAGACATTCGAGTGAACAGAGGTTTCATCCTGGCTAATGTGCATTGTGCAGACACTGCAGTGCTACCCAGCAGCAAGAGTTCAAGGAAGAATGACAGAGTAACGCCTGACTTGTTTGATTTCGGCGACTCCCCGCTGCCAGCTGAATGGAAAGTGAGGATCAGTGAGAAGCTTTCCCAGAGAGACCAGGTGTTTTCTTTAAAGGAATGGGATGTAGGATGCGGCAAGGAGCTGAGCACAATATCCGCTGCATGACGAAAGACCATTTCGTGAGAGGTCTCGACGCCTGGCACCTGCTGACATAGATGATGTGAGACGGCATCTGCAAGAGATGTTAGCTGCTGGTGTAATACAAGAATCCAGAAGCCCTTATGTTCCCCATTGTGGTAGTGAGGAAAAGAATGGAACAGTAAGGATGTGTGTGGATTATCGCACCTTAAACCGGTGGACTATCCCTGATCAGTACACAATGCCCCGCATTCAGGATGCTTTGGACTGCCTAAGCGAGGAGCAAGTGGTTCTCTGTGTTGGATCTCCGCAGTGGGTACTACCAGATCCCGATGGCCCCAGAGGACCGTGAGAGAAGACGGCCTTTATCTGTCCGCTATTTCTATGAATTCATGAGGATGCCTCAAGGATTTCAGGTGCCCCAGCCACTTTTCAACGATTGATGGAGCGTGCAGTGGGGATATGAACTTACTAGAGTGCCTGGTATACCTAGATGATGTTATTGTGTTTGGCAGCTCACTGGAGGAACATGAGAGCAGATTATTTAAGGTATTGGACCGACTGGAGGACTTTGGCTTAAACTGTCCATTGATAAGTGTCAATTCTTTCAAACATCAGTAAGTATGTGGGACACATAGTATCCACCGAGGGAATAGAGACCGACCCAAGTAAAGTTGAGGCCTTGACCACCTGGCCACAGCCCAAAATCTAAAAGAACTGCAAAGATTCCTGGGATTCTGTGGTTATTATCGGCACTTCATCAAGGACTATTCAAGAGTGATCCGCCTTTACTTAACCTTACTCAAGGGTATCCCCAACCCACAAAATACCAAAAGTCAGCGTCCTCAAGACTGAAAGAGTGTATTTTCATCCGAGTGAAGTATTTGGGGCCCGCTGGACTCCTGATTTGAGACTGCTTTCATGAGATCATATATCAACTTACCCATGCTCCAGTGCTGGCCTATGCCGATCCAAGAAAACCTTCGTCCTGCACACTGATGCTAGCTTGCAAGGGTTGGGGCTGTGTTGTACCAAGAGCATGAGAATGGCCTGAGACCAGTGGCCTTTGCCAGTAGAAGCCTGACCCCATCCGAAAGAACTATCCTGTACATAAGTTAGAGTTCCTAGCTTTGAAGTGGGCTATTGTTGACCAATTCCATGAGTACTTGTATGGGGCTAAAATACTAGTAAAACTGACAATAATCCTTTGACCTATGTGCAGACCTCAGCTAAGTTGGATGCCACTGGCCATAGGTGGCTTTCTGCATTATCTACATATGACTATGCTCTCCGAATACCGAGCAGGTCTGAACCACATAGATGCTGATGCTCTCTCCCGAGGCCTGTTCCCCAGAATGATTGGGTCCGATTGGCAGAACCTGACATTCGGCACTCTGCGGAAGTTTGACAGGAGGAACAAATGTCCACGGACGCAGTGGACTGCATGGTGGATTGCTTGGTGGCTCTGAGAATTGCATACCTGCTGCTTATTGCCACTTTTCTGCAATAGACATTGGTGCACTGCCTCAGCTGGACAATGACAGTATTCGGCGGGCTCAATCCCGCGATCCCATGATCAAAGCAGCTTAGAAGCCCTCTATGCAGGAAAAGATGTGTCCAAATTACGCCCACTGATTTGAGAACTGCACTGTTATACAAAGAAGGTCCTAAGTTGAAACTGATCAATAAACTGTTATACAGAGAAACAGTAGACAGAGGGGACAAGTAGACAAACAACAACTAGTGCTGCCCACTGCCTTTCGAGACTCAGTACTGAGGTCCTTGCACAACCACATGGGGCACCTTGGTATAGACAGAACACTTGACTTGGTGAGATCCAGATTCTATTGGCCTAAGATGGGGGCTGATGTGGAGCAACACATTCGAACTTGTAGTCGCTCACATAGAGGAAAGTTTTGGTTCTGAGGGCTGCCCCTTGTTAACATCACCACCAGTGCACCCATGGAGCTGGTCTGTATTGATTTTCTGAGTTTGGAGTCAGATCAAAGAAATATCAGTAATGTGCTGGTGGTCACTGACCATTTCACGAGATATGCCCAGGCTTTCCCCACCAAAGACCAGAAAGCATCCACTGTGGCCAAAGTACTTGTAGAAAACTTTTTTGTTCACTATGGGGCTCCACAAAGAATCCATTCTGATCAAGGGAGAGACTTTGAGAGTCGCCTGATCAAAGAGATGCTTTCTCTGTGGGAGTGCGAAGTCCAGAACCACTCACCACCCCAGGGGGACCCACAGCCTGAACGTTTCAACCGCACTTTCTAGATATGCTAGGCACCTGCACCCAAAGGACAAGCCTAGATGGAGCCAACAAATTAGCACCCTGGTACATGCTTATAACTGCACAAAGTGATGCCACTGGATTCTCCCCTACCGCCTGATGTTTGGAAGAGAAGCTCGACTACCAGTAGATGTGTGTTTTGGGGTCTCTCTGATGGGGTTCAAGCTGACAACTATTTACAGTATGTGCAAAAGTTAAAGGCCCAGCTAACTCATGCGTACCAACTGGCTCAAACCATGGCTGCCTAAAGAAATCTGGCCAACAAAGAAAGGTATGATAAAAAGGTGAAAGAACAGGAACTCCAGGAGGGAGATCGGGTATTGCTAAGAAATCTGGGACTGCATGGCAAGCACAAGATTGCTGATAGATGGCACCATCTCCCTCACATTGTAGTGGGCAAACTAGATGATCTGCCAGTGTACAAAGTAAGGCCTGAGAATAATTCAAAAGATGTAAAACAATGCATAGAAATCATTTACTGCCCATTGGACAAATCTTAATTGAGTCTGAGCCCCTAGAAGATGCCCCTCTGGACCAGTGACTAGAGCTGCTGCTAAGAAAAGATCAAGAAAGTCTGCACCTACAGAAGCAAAGTTAAAGTGTTCCCTCCACAAGTCCCAGTTGAGCATGACTGTCAGTCCATATCGGAAGAAAGTGAGAGTGACTTTGAATACTATCCTTCTTACGAACTGAGTCAATTGTTTCGGGCAATCCCCTAGTCAATACTGGAGACAAAGCTGGGCCTTCTGGACTGTCTAAGCCTCAGCTTCATCCCTGGAGCCAATGCTCCCAGAAAGTGAAGTACAAAGCATCAGATCAGATGAAATGGAATCATTGTGCATGGTTGAACTGTTTGAGCTTTCAGGGAGGAAAATGATAGATTGGGGCAGACTGGTGATACACCCGAACAAGAAGAGTATTTTGAGTGCCCTGACAGTCCACTGCCAGTGTCCGAAAGCTCTCCATGCGAGCCAAATGTTGTGGACTCAGAAACTGTAACTCCTGGAGCTGAAAGTGCCCCAAGTTCTAGCCTCTCTACCCCGATGGAGACTCCCCTGACAAGTGAGGACAATGCTGAAAATGAGGCTCAGAGTGCAGAGACTATAACAGTTCCCCCTAGAAAGACTGGTCGAGCTGTAAAGCCTGTGGTGCACCTCAGTTATGATTCACTTGGGAGGCCTGTGGACTTGCCTCTCAATGTTGTCCATAAAGGAGTGTATGTGTCCCCGAGCTCATTGCCCAAACTGAGCATCAGTGCTAACTCCAAGTTACTTGTGTTCCTCTAGTATGGTGCCCTTTCCCCATCCAGCCCCAAGGTAACTGATAGGAAAGGGCCCTCTCTCAGGTTTCATGTACAAGAGGTAATAACTTGAGTTATGGTACAATGTGTATGTAATACTGTGTAAAGAGAGACGTACTGCAATGTTTCAGAAATGTGTTCTTGGTAAAATGATATATTGACTGATGATTACATGTGCGAGCCTAATGCAAATGTATATGGTTGCAGTTGAAACTTATGGGGTACTTGCTGACGCGGACGTCAAGCTTTCCCAGGCCAGGAAGGGTGTAACCCCCCTGCAAATGGGGGTTCCCAAAAGACTTCCAGGAGCTTGCTTGAATGCTCCAAGCCTGAATGGTGTTTGGCATTTAAGCCATTTATCAGTGAGTGTTTTAGAACCTCTGGTACTGTTCTTTAAGAGCTGTCTGCTTGCAGACATAATTAGTTTGTATGTGGGACTGTGTGTTTCTTTGATTGAGTACCACTCAAGCTGCTGCCAATTCACTTCATTTTGCAGTCACTAGAGTGCAAAGGAACCTATCTGAAAGATGTAACTGTTTGCCAGAAATTATTTAGAGTAATAATGAAATTACAGTTTGTCTAACCTGCTTTCTTTGCAGTCAGAACTGTGTCTGCTAGTTCCCCATTCTAGTTTTGAACTGCTGAACTGGACCAATCAGTGTGGGGTAAGCTAGCTCTGAAATGGTGCCTTGGACGAATCAGAACTTGGACTCATAATCTGAGCCAGCCACAAGAGGATTGTATGGGCAGTGACTCTGGGAGATGTAGTTTAGACTTAAGCACCTTTTTGGACCAACAGCAGCAGTCTATTGTGAGTGACAGCCAATCCAGTCAAGAACTGGGAGGAACTCAAAGGAAGTGCCCGGTTTTGTCGGTTGGAGTTTCAGTTGAGCTTTGGCAGTGAAGAAGGAAGGAGCCCTGTGCTTTTCAGTGTGCAGTTTTAGTCAAAAACGTGTGTAAGGCCCAGAGTTCGGTCTGCAGCTTGTTAGGACTGAATCTGGTCCTGTGAAAAGAATCAAAGGATCTCTGAAGAGTAGAAACCAGGCTCACCCTGTAGAAGACTGGAGGAATTGCTGAAAATTACACTCGGTCTGTCAGGAACTGAATCTGCTGTGTGTTCTCCCGGTATTGTGCAGTAATTGCGATCGGGATACAGATGCAGCCTGCCTGGTATAGTGTTCTTTTATATGGATGTGTGAAGAGGTTTGTGCACCTCAAGTGAGCCCTGCTGACATTGAAGGACCCTATCTTATTTGGAGGTCGTGAGTACTAATTCAGGGTCGCTCCTGTTGAATTGCCACATTAAATCCAAATGGAATTACTGTACTGCTGACTGTTTAATTCTCTTTTCTCTGTGTGAAAGGGCCCCTACCAGCTGCCACGGTTTGGACTAGCCACTAGGGCTTGGGTACCCAGGGACAGTAACTGATAGGGATAGGCCTGTGCACAGAGCCATAGGTAGATTTTTAGAGTGATAAGCTAATTAACCTGATTTCCCCCTGTCCTTGTTATATCCCCTAAATAAATCAGAGCTGCTTGTTTCAGCAATGTTATACTGCCTGAGGTATTTGTCTATGTTAAAGTACTGTACTGTGATTGTTGCACTGTATCTCATTTCACAGGAGGTCCCAGTGCCGAACCAGACCTGGGGGTAAGTGTATACTGTGAAGTAATTTGATATATTGTGTGGGCCACTAGTGGGAAGAAAGGGGGGTTGCAGTGTCCCAGAGGGCTGTGACCAAGTTAGTTTAACTATTGCAAACCCTGACCTCTGGGTGGAGGCACCCGCCATTGGATCCAGGCCCCTCAACCTGTTAGTGGCAAATCAGGCAGGGGTAGTAGCCCCTGGGATAGCGTCATCTAGAGGTTACATAACTAACCGACTAACTAACTAAAATTTATGATACATCTGAGATACAAATGCCATTCCAAGGCTTTTCTTTTAAGGGGCAAGTTTAAGTACCACAAAATATTAAAAACCCTGTTTAGAGATTTACAATAGCATAAAAACCCTCTGTATCAGGCCTTACTGGTTAGATAATTCCCTGTGCTTCAGTGTCTGCTCAGGGCATTATCTCACCAATAAGGCCAAATAAAGAGGGCCTATTGCTTAAATTGCAGTGTTGCGCAGAATTTTCAAATTCTGACAGAACAAAAATTCAACAGAATTTTGGAAAATTCTGTCTAAGTCAGTAGATTTCTGTTGGAAGCAGAATTCTAAAATTTCAAAATCAGAATGTTTTTCATGGATTGATAATCTGTAATTTACATAATCCCTTTTCCTTATAAAATGGTCAGCCAAAATAGAGAAATCTCATTGGTCAAAACATATCATGCGGTCTTGTATTAGAGCTCTTTAATGCACAGTCATCCTGATCCTAAACCACATCACACAATGAGCAAATCAGTCTTCCTACAACCAGAACTATCTTGCATTAGTCCCCTACGACAAGAATTGATCTTCCATCACAAACATGGCTACTACCTTTACACTGTACACAACCTTCAACTGGGCCTTAAAAATAAAACCACCTTAAATAAAAAAATACAACAAATTAATTAAATGGTGTTTCCCTGATCATCACATTCTCCTTACAGACATAAAGAAGTTAGAAACATTAAGTATTGTTTATAGTTTTCATTACAACTGTATCTTTGCTGACCATGAAAAATCTTCCTTCTGTCTTTACCTGCTCATCAGGGAATTCTCTTCTGCTTGCCCTGACAGTGAGATAATTGAATCTCTGGGTCTAGAAGCAGCTTTTGTTGTGAGTGTGTGTAGTATGTTAGGAGTGGAACATTCTGCCAGTGAAACTAAGCAGAATTTTGAATCCATGTATTCCAAGGTAAACATTCCATATCTTAAAAACTGGGAAAGACAGAGAAAAAAAAAACAAACAACAGGATGAAGAAAGTAGGCAATAATACTTCATAAACAAAGAGAAAAGGTGGGAAAACACAGTTACATAGATAGAGGAAGACCCACACTGCTCAAATACATTCCTGAAGTTCATAAAAGCACATACATTTGAATTATACATGGGTGTCTGCAGGTGAAATCTATCACCCCCCACACACACACACACACCACAAAAAAGGCAACCTGGCAGGTTTAAAGTTTTAAACATGTTTCCATTAAAAGATAGTGGGCTGGATATTCAAAACTTTGCCCTGGGGCTACATTAGCACCCCCCATTGTGCCAAAGCAGCCCAGACCCAGTAGCCTGTCATATTTAAAAGGGATAGCCCCGGTGCTAAACCTGCTGAATATAGCATGCTAAGAAAGCCGGGCAAACTGGTTTGGGAGTGCAGTGCAAACATAGCCCTGGAATAAGACAGATCTGAACATAGCAACCAGGAAGTGCACACCACAACAGCAGCCAAGTTCACAGTGATGTGAAGGAAGGTACAGTTGGACTATGTGGCCATTGTGTGTGCCAGCAAAGGTGTGGACCTAGTAAAGTTGCATGCAGCAGCACATGTGACATTTCATTGTGCAAACATATATAATAGTTCTGTAAAGTTTGCATGGCGCTAACACATTTGCATGGGTGTAGCACGGAGCTAAGCCATTTGCCTGGTGCAATCACGTTTGCCCTAGGCTAAACTTTGCTATATTCAAGAGTGACATGCAAATGAACCTACTTAGGTAGTCTCTGGGCAAACATCCAGAGTAGCATTTCATTATGACCTGAGTTGCATGCAGTTTGCCCAGCATTACTGCAGGGTCCCACAGCTCCACCTGTTGGTCAGTCTGGAAGTACAGAGGCCCACCTGTAGGTCAATCGGGAGGAGCATGGTGGGAGCTGCAGGCAACACATGTTTAGAGCTGCATGGTATAATGTACTCCAGAGGACTGCAGTGCACAGGCACTGGTGGTGGTGGTGATGGATTCAATAGTCCAACCGTAGGTCCTGCCATACAGTGCACTGCAGCTGGACAGTGACATGGGGCCAGTGGGGTGTGGGACACAGCACTGCATATGACATGGTGGCCAGCATTGCCTGCAGAACCATACAGAGTGACAGCCTCATCATGCTGGTGTGTACCAACAGTGGACTTTACCGTATTGCTGTTGTGTGACTCACAGATGCTGCAAAACTGGCATGGGATGCCCACATTGACATATGATGTCCTGGGCAGGAACCATATGAAGCAGCATACAGTACATACACAGCACCACTGACAGTGCATTAAATGGCAGCAGGGCTCTGCCTGGCCCACCTAGTCTGCCCAGTCCCTACCTATCAGAGCAGCTGCAGAGTCCAGTTTCCCAACATGATACATCCTCCTACCACACCCTTGGTGTGCCTCATGCCTGTCCCATGCTGTCCTGTATGATCCCTCCTTTTGTGACCCCACAACTGCTTTGCTGTGTTCTACCTATTGGATGGGGTGGCGCACAGCCATGCTAATGGCAAGCAAGAAGTCCAATACTATAGTGTCACGCTATGCTGGTTTGCCCCGAGTTAATACCACCTTTTCTCGGGCGGCATTTTCTGCTGCGCAGTGTGTCATGCTAAGCTGCTCAATGGCACCTAGCTCAACGCTATTTGTTGAATATTGCATTGAGCTGACCCACCCCCTCGGTTTGCCCCTTGCATATATTGTCAGTTTGCCAAGTGCTACTGTGGTTTGCACGTGCTAATGGCCCTTTTGAATTTTGCACTCCAGTGCTAACCCGGGGCCTGCCCGGTGCACACAGCTTGTGTATGGTGCTAAGTTTTGAATATATAGCCCAGTATTTGTATTCATTTGAAATGCAAAGTAACATTATTTGTTACTAACCTTTCACTTTAATCCTGTAGCAGTTTCTTAAGTACTAGACCATGATACATAAGTAAAAAATGAAAATAAGGAGAATGTTGCCTTCAATGAAACTGTATTACTACAGTGTAATGAAAATAAAGTTCTAAACATTGCTTATTTTTACAAATTTACAGATGTTACAGCGCATGTATATGAAAATTTACGTTACAGAGAAAATTTATATTTTCAACTAACGTTACTAGTAAATTCTTTTATTGCAAAGTACTAGTTAATCTATTGCTGAACTATTCAATTTATGCATTAATAGGGAATACTTTTTCAGTTTTTAAAAATTTTAGAGTTAATGCATTGTACACTTGTTTGAAAACCATAAAGAAGTTTTAATTCCCATCAGAGTGACTCAGGCTAATTATTTTATGATGGTGGTCCATTTTATAAGTGTAATAAGCCACTCCAGGGCGTGCATTGAAGAATTTTATAAAATGGGCAAAAAAAAAGTCCTCCTATCTGATTGGCTAAAGAGCCATTATAGCCATGTTCTTGTCAGCCCATAACTTGTCAGCTGGCACTACATAGCAGAGGTGAAGCCCCATAACCTGAGGAATCACTGTCCCACCTGTACCCCACTCAGGAATATTGAACTCTAAAGCTGGCTGCACTCAGTAAAGCCGACTGTGATGTGTAAAAGGTGACTGCAAAACTGGAAGTCAGTCTCAAGTGGTTCGCTCACTCACCACTTGGATGCAAATGTTAATATCCCCAAAATGACATGTAAGAAAACGTTTTAAGAAACACCATTAAAAACCTAATCTGCCTCTACTTTTATTTGTCTTTTCTACAGCTGCCATTCATCAGGTCACCTGGTTAACCCCTGCCATTTTCATTTCATAGGCAGCTGGGTCCTGCAGTCACACCCCTGTAAAAAATTACAGTGCCAGTTTTTAAACTGTACAATGTGTTTATTTTTCTGACATTTTCCTGTGTTTTCTTTAAAAAAGCTGCCAATACTACAAAGATGAGACCTAGGGAGTTGCAGATTCAGAAACTACAGGCAACTTTGAGCATGTGTTGCCATAGCAGCGATCGCTCGGACTTGCATCTACTTCTGTTGTGGACTCACTCTCTCTTGGTTTTCAACTGTCGGCAGCTTCTTTTAAAAGACAACACAGAAAAATAAACACATTTTACAGTTTAAAAACTCTGGCACTGTAATTTTCATATGGGTGTGATTACAGGACCTGGCTGTCTACAGAATGAAAATATCATGGGCAAAACAGATGACTGGATGAATGGCAGCTGTGAAAAAAGATAAATAAAAGTAGGGGCAGATTAGGTTTGTAATGGTGTTTCTCTGTTTCTCAGTGCAAGTGCCTCGTGCCTTATAACACTCCTGGGTGTGCTTTTATCAGGTCATCTCACACCTTGTCATGTGTTATCGCTTTCATAAGGACACTCACATGGGGCATACGGACACTCAGCCTGCGGCCTCATGCCTTAGCACACCCCTGGGGTGTGCATTAAAATCCTTTAATGCACACCCCGTTGTGGTTTATTACATACATGATCCACAGAAAATTATTTCATGATTATTGTAATCCCTAGATAGTTATTCTGCAGTTTACATAGAAATGTTTTTTGGAATTCAGAAAGAAATTGTAAAATACATTTTGGAAGTGTAATTCAGCATTCTACACAGCTCTGTTAGTGCTCACTGGAGATCCAATGTGTTTCTTCATTTTTTTAGAAAACACCTTTTTGCCAACTCCTAATATTAAATCTTGTAGAATGCATTTACTTTGTCACATCATTATAATAAAATTCAAAGAAGAACTATTCTGTTTGGCCAATGATCTGTTTATTTTATTATTTTATTGACAGCAAATCAGTTTTAATGACAGTGTTATAAAAAGTTGCACATCTAAAACTTTTAAAGGTTCAAATGTCCCTAAACCTATACACATGTCCTCTTCACTAAATTACAGCATTTACTTATCATTTAAAACAAATTGCTAGGAAATCCTAGAATATCTGTTTGTTTTCCAAACTGGGGGAAGGGAGATATCTTTAAATTACAGAAAGAAACAGACAATGTTTCTGATAACATCATTCCCCCAATTTTAGCATCACAGTGGTTTTAGAAACTGCTTTAGTTGGTTTGTATATTAATACATAGACTTAGGGGTGTATCTTATGGGACAGGAAGGCTATCTCATGCTGTTTTGGGCAAGAGGACCATGAAGCAAAGCTGAGAGGTTCTGTCAGCCTAAAATAGCATGAGATAAACTTCTTATCCCGTAAGAGACATCCCTAGGCATAGGGAAAGTATTAATATATTACAAGGCAGTGGAACTGCCTCCACTACAAAACACTATATATTTTGTTATGAATT
Organism: Neoceratodus forsteri; assembly: GCA_016271365.2. Lineage (NCBI taxonomy): Eukaryota > Metazoa > Chordata > Ceratodontiformes > Ceratodontidae > Neoceratodus > Neoceratodus forsteri. Next base: position 150,770,689 of record CM028133.1, on the reverse strand, counting down.
ATGTTTGTATTTCTGCTAGTTTTTCTGTTGTCCCCTGTTGTGTTCTGTTGTATGGCAGCTCAGATTCAATGCAAAGAAGTGCAAGGTAATGCACCTGGGAAACAAAAACCCAGGGGAAGAGTACACAATGGGGGGTGAGATACTGACACCAGTAAAAATGGAAAGGGACCTGGGGGTAATTATATCAGATGACCTAAAGGTGGGCAAGCAATGTGAGAAGGCAGTAAGGAAGGCTGGGGGGATACTGGGATGCATATGAAGAGGCATCAATAGTAGAAAACAGGAAGTTGTTATCCTCTGTACAGACAGTTGGTGAGACCCCATCTGGAGTACTGTGTGCAGTTCTGGAGACCCCATCTCCACAAAGACATAGACAGAGTGGAGGCCGTCCAGAAGAGGGCAACCAAAATGGTGCAGGGTCTGCACCAGAAGACATACGAAGAAAGACTAAAGGAGCTTAATATGTATACCCTGAGGAAAGGCGGGAGAGAGGGGACATGATAGAAACTTTCAAGTACCTCAAGGGAATCAACAAAGTCCAAGAGGGTGGCATCTTTCAGAAAAAGAGATGTGCAACAACAAGGGGGCACAATTTGAAGATAGAGGGGGGACGGCTCAAAGGTAATGTGAGGAAGTATTTTTTCACAGAGAGGGTTGTGGATGCATGGCACAGCCTTCCTGAGGAGGTCATGGAGTCAAGAACAGTGGGGGAATTCAAGAATGCATGGGACAGACATAAGGCAGTCCTAGTGGGGGGTAGGAGGAAGTAAGCTGTTGGTTAACTAGGATCTTCAGCTTATCTGTTAGGTAGGAAAATGGGCAGACTAGGTGGGCCAAGCGGTCCTTATCTGCCATCAAATTCTATGTTTCTATGTCCCCTGCAATTTGTTATTTTTGTGGTACATCCCATGGGCTCTATTTTGTGATGGTGGCCAATGGTAATGGTCGCCATTGACATGCCACGCAATTGAATAGTTTTGCTGCAGGCTCTGAGTTCGGGGAAAAACATTTTTTTTCAGGCTCTGAAATATTTTTTGGGGGGGTGGACAGTATGTCTTTTTCATATTGGGTTGGGTAGTCATGCTGGAGGCACTGTTGACACACTGTGCAGTTGAGTAGTCTTACTGCAGGTGCTGAGTTCAGGAAACACTTTTTTTTTCAGGCTGAAATATTTTGGGGGGACAGTATGTCTTTTTAATTTTGAGTTGGGTAGTCATGTTGGAGGCACTGACTTCATGAAAAAAGTGATTTTTAAGGTATGTTTTTTGGTTTGAATCTGAAATGGGGCATTTGTTCTATGTTGGTGGGGAGGTACCCTGGATTAAACCTTTGCTTTATTTCAAGCCACGGTTTTACACCTGGTGAAAGAAAATGGAATTCCAGCTATTTTTTAATACTGCGTTTGGAGTTCATCCGGATGTTTTACATTTTAAAACACACTTTGTAGAATGCTCTGACAGCTGATCCACCGTGGCAACTCTAACAGAAAGAGTTTGTCAAGCAGGAGCCACTATGATGAAAATCAGTTGTCCAGAACAGTACAAGGCAGCAACAGTATGCTTGATAAGAGGTACAATGATGCTGCTCTCTGATTGGTGGAGGCAGTTCCACTATCTTATAATAATGAAAACATGTCCATTAATGCAAGTTTAGGGACTAGTCAGAGGGCCTCTTATGGATGTAAGAGTGCTGCTTCATGTGTTCATAGAACCAGGGAACTGCAGACTGAAGGAGAGCAGTTTTGTGGTCCTAAGGACACAAGAGGCAATACACCTAGATCCAAAAGAGGCTCTCCATATGGACCCATAAAATTATTATGGATTGCTAACTTTTAAAAACAAATCCTTTTTTTTTTAAATTTAAAACTGCTGATGGCATGAGAGGTCATCAAGAAGCCCTTTACAGTGGCTAAGCATGTGAGATACTCTTACAGTAATAAGAGTACCTCATGCGCAGCTAAAGGAAGTGCTGTGATTGGTCAGAGATGCTCCCATGATCTACAGTATAATGTGATACCTAGCTGCAGCATTTCCCAGTCCTGCAAGTTCCCCTTTATATAGAGCTTATACAGTGCTGCCAAATGGACCACTATGAATGACAGCACATGATCCTACATGTTCATGTCCCTAGTTTCCACCTCAAAGGTCTGCAGGAGGCCAAACGTACCCCCATAGGAGTCCTGCTTCTGCCCAAGAATGATGCTAGCATTTGAGGTGATAGTATATCTCTGCTTCTTTTATTTGAAAACAAAACAATTCCCATCAATCCAGAACACTACCAGCCCCTTTTCAAATACCCAGCTCATGTAGAAGAACATGCAGCCCCTCTGGGACTCAGTAATTTACCCAGTACTGCCTAACGTGCACTGAGTATTGTCTCCTCACCAGATGAGCTTGATCCGAAACTTCTCTATGTTTCTGCTCCTGCAATTACTTATCCTATCACCCTAATCCTTCACCTCTACTTTATTTCTGCCCAAGTACCCTCATCCTGGAAACACGCTGTAGTCCTTCCTCTGCCCAAGGGTGGTGACACATAATCTCCTGGTGACTATCGCCCAATTTCCCTCCTTCCTACCCTTGCCAATCTTCAAGAACATTTAGTTCTCTCTCAGCTATCATCCTTCCTCTCCGATTCCTCCTTCTTCACCCCCTTCCAATCTATTTTTTGGAAGAACCACTCAACAACCACCTCCCTCCTCAGGCTTACTGACTGCATCCTTTCAGGGATGGATGATGGCCTGATCACCTCGGTCATCTTTGTTGACCTAGCCAAAGCTTTCAACACTGTTTCCCATCCCCTGCTTCTTGATTTCCTCTACTCAGCTGGCCTTGCTCCATCAGCCACCAACTGGTTTAAATCCTACCTCACTGGCAGGACCTAATTGGTGAGACTCCTTTATTCCATCTCCCCTCCACTCCCCATCAACACTGGTTTCCCTCAGGGCTCAGTCCCCTACTCTTCTCTATTTTCCTTAATGATCTTCCCACAGCCTGCTCTTCCTCATCTATCCACATGCACGCTGACGATACTGTCTTATACAGTTCCAGCAAAAGCCCTCCTGCTGTGGAAACCAGTTTACAGCATGACTTCAACCAAGTTCCGCTCTGGTTTGCCTCTCACCAGCTTTTTCTAAATGCCAAGAATACAGTCTCAATGACCTTTGGCACCAGGCAGAGACTCTCTAGGCTCCCAGCCCTACCCACCTTCCACACCTTGACAGGACCAACCTGGAGGACACCTCCTCATTTAAAAATCTGGGGGTTTGGCTGGACCATCACCTCATCTTCTCTGTGCATATCAGTGCTATCTGAAGAAACAGCACCCCAAGCTTGGTGCTTTCTACAGGAATTGTAGTCGCTTCCTGCTAACTGTGAGGTGTGAAATTGTCCAGAAGATGATACTCCCTATCTTTGACCACTGTGACATAGTCTATGGTGCTGCTCCCAAATCTTCCTTGACCAAGTTGGACACTCTCTAACTCCTTCTGCCACTTTGCTCTTGACTGTCCTTCCCGCTCACACCACTGTGAACTCTATCACTCTCTAACCTTCCTTCCACTATCTCACAGATGCATCTCACACTGCCAAACTAAGCTCCAAATTCTGGTTCAGAGTGCTCCCCTCCTATCTTTTATCCTCTCTCTCCACTCTACCTCCTCCCACCCACTCTCTCAGATCTAATGACACCCACACCTTGACATTCCCTCACCACTCCACCCTCATTGGTCAGACTGGTTTTGCCAGTCACTTCTCTAAAATCTGAAATTCCCTTCCCAGTCTGGTACACTCATGCACTATAATGGTTCTGTTGCATTATTACTGTTTTGTACGTTTATATGTTCTTTTGTATGATTTTGGACATGTATTGTAATTTACCCAATGTTTCACTACTGTTTATTGTACAATACCTTGTGTTCCAACTGTTGCATAATCTTACAATGTTGTATTGTTTGTGCTACCCACATACTATTGTAAGTGATCATCCTTCACACTCCTATGTACCCCCTTCCCTTAGGTGGCACCGTGAGATGAACAACTTGTTGTTCAGTGCGCCCTCCTGGTGAAACATTTCAATAAATAAAAATATATTCCAGAACAGGAGGACCTCATTGTCAGATTTCTCAGTCGCAAAGGGGAAAATGGTGTAACCAGATCCAGACACATCTGTGTAAGCACTCACACACACACTGTGAAATCATTACGTGGTTTGTCTTCAGCTGGAATGAGGTTCAAATAAATGTTTATTGATCTCTTGGGATAAATCTTCATCTAGTTTTTCAGAGCTATGAATGACAGAGAAAATAATCAGACTGCAGCTAAGGATGTTGTCCTGTAAATTAGTAACAGTGCAGTTCTTATTCCAGTTTGTTATTTCCTTGGACATCATGGGCATTCAATTAATTAGTATTGCAAAGCTCAATATGCAGAAATAATTCCAGTATACTGTGGTACACTAGATATCAAGTGACAGTATACTGAGGAATTTGATTAATTGTTATGTGATGATCTGCATAATGCTTCACAAGTACAAGGGAAATGACCGTTATTTACAAAAAGTGGAATCAAATCTATAATGTCCTCATACATGACATTAAAAACAAATGGGAGATATTAGAATATTTGTTGCAATGTTTCGAAAGGCAACTCTCGTACAATGCTCTACTGTTCCTATAAGGACACAGGATCCCAAACTGAATTATCAATTGCTCATTGGTTAAAGTTACAGAGTTTTCCTGTTCTGTGGGATCAACACCCATTCACGTTTATTTGACTCGTAAAATTATAATAGTTCCTTTGACAACACTGTTTATGCTGTAAGAGTAAACATGTGCGATCCACTTACTGAATGTAAGAGGTTCTGGTACCTTAGAAATGCAATGCAAACCACTCTTTGGAGGACCTCAAAATACACTGATTGCAAAAAAAAAACACTCGGTTTAGGCATTTTTAAGGGATGTAGCCTCAAAAGTAGGGAAATGCAATGATAGGCTAAAACATCCCCTGCAACATCATGAGTGTGTGGTATGGTGTGCATTGGGTTTAAAGCAATGACTGGGATCAGCCTGATGTTATAACTTGGCACTCTCTTTGAAGGAGGACAACTTGATTGGCACACCAATGCTTCCAGAGATGGCATTAAAATTCCAGTAACACCAATAGTGCATTAATTAATTAAAGCCAACTAATCCTTGGCATCCAATGGCATGCCCTCCCTCACCTTATCCCAATTAAATTAGTGCTGAAATCCAGTGCCCTCCCTCCCTACACCCCAAACTATGTAGGCCCTGGCACACAGTGGCAACTGTCCCTTCCAGCATCCCATACCAAAAAATCTCTGGAATCCAGTGGCACCCTCACTGCAAGCTAGTATCCTGTGGTACTCTTCCCTTTCTCCAAGCCCAATACGAGTAGTTCCTGGTGTCCAGTAGTACCTCATCCTGCCCAGGAAAGTAAGTCCCTGGTGTCTAGTGGTGCAGTCACCCTCCCTGCAGATGGTAGCTGGGCCCAGCCCTCCTCTCACCTTGCCACCAGCTACCATCTGAATGGTCCCAGCTACCATCTGAATTACATTACCACGATTATGATTCAGATGAAAATACATCACTTTCATGATTGTTTACCATGATCATAAAATAGATGCATTTTCATTTATGTCATAATCACAGTTATGTTATTCAGAATATGTCCACCCAGGAGGTAAGAGTAGGGGTTGTGCAAGACATCAGATGGAGTGTGGGATAGGTTTTGTGTCTTTAGTAGTACAGGGGTTGGGTGCCCAATGCCAGCTTTAAGAAGTGTGGGATGGGGAAGCAGATTTTGCTTTTCAAATTATGGAACTTATTGGCAATGGCAATGTGCCCCTTGTGTTGGAATTGGCAAGATGGGGCCCCATTGGACAGTATTGCACTACCCAGGATAGACTCTGGGTGGCTCACTTAGTTTTGGGTGGTCATCATTCAACAGTTTCAAACATGAGCTTGATAATTAATTACTTGTTGTCAACTGGCAACAAACACTAATTCACCCACTGGGAATGGGAGACAATCATGTTGGACCTCTTGCTTTTTTTTGTCTAACTAAATCAAGTAAACTAATCAACCATGTAAACAAAGCAGCAGGTGGTGAATAAGCAGTTATTTTCTTTTTAATTATGGAACTTACCAATTCAGGGATCGAGATCTTCATGTTGGAATGGGGGGCATTATTTGGGGCATTAACTTGCTAATGGCGATGATCTATCAGAGGCTGCACTGGGTGGGGGTGTCATACCTGCAGCAATACTGGCAATGGGCTCCCAATAGCCAGAGAATAAAAGATGTTACTGCCGTCAGAGATGGACTCCTGCTGCTAGTTTAAACACACATTCTTATTGTGATTTTAATTGCTGACAAGCAACAAAATATTGACAAAGTTTAAGAAATCTAAGTTTTTTGGTAAATGCCCTTAGTATAAAAACAGCAAAACTAGGCACTGCATTTTTTTTTTTTTATGGCGCCCGATCCCAAAGGCTCAAGGAATCTCACAAACAAACCAAACAAGTACTCAGTACAAATTAAAAAGTAACTACTAACATTATAATAAAGACAGCCGGTGTATATATAAATGTACTGTAAGTCAGTTCAAATAAATGGGCTTTTAGTGCTTTTTTAAAGGTATCCACTGAAGGGGCAGTAGGAACATGTGATAGCAAAGAATTCAAAAAGTGATATGCAGCCACCACAAAGGCCCTATCACCAGATAACATGAGCCTTAAACGTAGTACATCCAAAAAGTCTGCATCAGTCGAGTAGAGAGGGTGGATGGGGGTGTATAATGACAGGAGCTCGTTCAGGTAACCAGGGCCCAAATGGTGTAGGCCATTGTACATTAACAAGCCAATCCTGAAGTTGATGCACCGCTGAATAGGAAGCCAGTGCAGATCAAACAGCACTGGCATGATATGCTCACCCTGAGAGATCCCATTAATCAGTCAAGCTGCTCCATTCTGCACCAGCTGCAGGCAGCATAACACACCTCCAGATAACCCTATGTACAGATCATGACAGTAATCCAGTTCAGATTTTACAAAGTCATGAACTATCATTATCAGGGCCCCAAGCACAAGATATGGTTTTATCTCGGAGATGTTACACAGATGGAAAAAGCCACTGTGGACTACAGCCAACACCTGATGTTCTAGTGGTAACTCGTAGTCCAAAATTACTCTTAGATTTCTGATATTGTTTACAGTCCCAAGTGTGATGCCATTTAAAGCTTGCATAATGCTATTGTTATCCATGATTGCCAACTCAAAGGAACCTGGTCTGACAAGCAACACCACTGTCTTTCCTGGAATAAGGTACATCCAGGTGGACGAAGTCTAGGCATTGATTTCATGAAAACAATGACTCAACACCAAAACCACATTAACCCCATTAGGTGCACAAGACAGAAGCAGCTGAGTATCATTAGTATAGCAATGAAACACGAGACAACACTATCTTATGATCTCACCCACTGGCAGCCTATACACAGCAGACAACATTGGGGGAGGATTGAATATTGAAGCACTCCACTTTTGAGCCCAGCTGCTCTATGCAAGCAATAATACCCAACAGGGTGGGCGGTAGTGTGCAATACCGGACCGCCCAGGGGTGTAATGAGGCCTGACGCGCCGCAGGCGGAGGGCCTTATAGCCCCTTGAAGGTTCGGTATAGCACAATACCACCCACCCTGGAGGGTATTATTGCACTTAGAAAATGGGCACTGTCAAAAAATTAAGTTTAATAAGAAAAATGTTAATGAAAATTTAATTTCAAGTAAGATTTGTAATAAAACAGTTCCTCCACCTGCAGTTTTGGAGGTGGTTGCCATGGTTACACACTCACACACTCACACACACACACACACACACACACACACACACACACACACAAATCATCTTTCAGACTTACTTGCGTCCCAGAAACCCTGGTCCTTAGCGAGTGATCGAGTGATGCTGTGCCCCCCACACACACACACACAGTGCTGGCGTTTCTTGATGTTTGTGTCGTCCTCAAAATAAAAATACAGTCAGTAAAGAAAGGGCTGCCATTGCGTTCACTCCTTTATGTTCTGCAATGTTACTTACTCAGTCACTCTCGCTCCGTAGTTTGAAAGGGCAGATTTAAATTGGAGCGAGAGTGACTAGTTATTTACTCTGTTGCCTGATTACCCCCCCCCCCACCTCTGGAAGAAGACATGGAGTTTTTCTAAGTTAAGTTTTTAACACCCAGTAGTTTTCTGGCATCCTTGTTGCTTGCTACAGAAAAACGGCTTTTTCTCCCTGCACTTGCAGCTGTGGGCGTGACCCTACTTGACCCTGCCACGTGAAGACCAGGAAGTGCCATGCAAGAAACAGTGATGTGCAGCCAGGAACAGCTGTTAATTTTGTATGTTTAGAAAATTGATTGCTTCTTTTTTAATTTGTGGGGATGACATCAAATTTGAGACAGCCCGTTCATGCTCGTTTACCACTTCTGTGTTTTTTGAGAAGGATAGGTATTGGGGTTATGGTTCATCGCAATGGAGTTGCGCTGTCAAAACTTTAAAGAAGAATCAAGCAAGATTTGGGGGATGGACTACTGGAGTTGTTGGCAGGTTTGTATGTCTGTGTGTATCTAGTCAGTCTTTACTGTTGACTGTGACTCGGAAGCTCTTTCAAGGGGATCAGGGAGAGATTGGCAGACAATTTAGGGCTCCATTAGCGAGGCAACCAATATGGCAGCAGTTGCCTTTTCAAAGTTCTAGTGGCCCATTAGTATTAGAACTAAATGAGGCAACAGAGACTGGGACTAGTTATTTCCCGGTCTCTACTGTCTCATACCGGACCGGCTGATTGTTGAGTTTAGCCAATCAGAATTGAGAATGAACTCTGCCCATTTTCTAAACATGCAATATTTCTGAGGTTCGTAAGGCACTTTTTGTTGCCTTGTGCCTCACCTTCCAGTGCATGCAGTAATCCCACAGTAGTGCACATCCGGTCATGCCTTATTACTTAATTAGTGCTTACTGATGAACTATAGCAATACATTTTCTAGATGGCTCCTTAGTCTTAATTCCACTGAAATGCCTTCAGATTTTTTTTCCAGAAACCAGTCATCACCAACACGCCTTTATTTTGTCACATTACTAAAATAAAATGCAAATGAGATGTATTCCATTTGGTCACTGATCTTTGTATTTTGTTAAGTAACTTATTGGCAGAAAATCAATTTTAATAACATTGTTGTAAACAGTTGTGTATCTCAAACTTTGAAGGTTTCAAGCATTCATTAAAGTATAAAAATGCCCTAACTGGTAAATCATTGTAATTACTACTGTATACTGTATATAATTTGAAACAAACTTCTAGGAAGGTCTACCATTTTTGTTTGCATTCCAAATATGGGTCAAGGAGAAATTGTATTACTTAATTAGATTACAGAAAGCAAGAGAGCATGCCTCTGAAAACATCATTCCTATAATTTTCACATTATGGTAGTTTCTCAGTTTTAGAAAATGCTTCAGTCAGTTTAATAAACATGTGCCCATTAATGTGATACTGCACCATTTCACAGGTCAGAAAATTCCCCTTTGTGTAGATCTTATCCACTGCTGCCAAATGAACCTCTCTGGATGACAGCACGTGATCCCACATTTGTACATCTGCAGTTTCCCCCACAAAAGCCTGTTAGATCAAATGAACCCCCATAGGAGTCCTGCTCCTGCCCAAGAATGATGCTGGCATTTGAGGGGATAGTATGTCCCTGTTTCATTTCTTTGGATACAAAATGATTCCCATCAGCCCAGAACCCTACCATCCCTGTCTCAGATTCCCAGCTTATGCAGAAGTGCATCCAGCCCATTGGGGTAGTTGGGATCCAATACTCTACTCTGTCCTGCCCAATGTGTACTGAGTATTGTCCAGTTTTCTGCCGCAACAGTAGGATCTAGTTGTCAGACTTTTCAGTTGCAAAGGAAAAAAAGTGGGTATTCATATCCAGACAGCATGCACACACACTGTGAGCTCCTTGAGGGGCTTGTATTCAGGTGGGATGAGGGTCACATAACTATTTACTGTCCTCTTGGGAAAAATCATCATCTGTTTTTTCAGACCTGTGAATGACAGAAAAAATAATTAAACTTTGGCTAAGTATGGTGTACTGTAAATTAGCGGCAGTGCAGTTCTTATGCCATTGTGTTATTTGTACAGGCATCATGGGTATTCCTTTAACTAGTGTGCCAAAGGTCTAGACACAGAACATAATTTCAGTGTGTAGTATACTGGTTACCCAGTGACAGTATACAGGACATTGATTGGTTATGTGATGACTGACATACTGCTTCACAGAATACAAAGGGAACCCCTTATTATATGTTTATTTGCATATATTCCTGTGCCTCATTGATTTATAACATTGTCTCTTGCTGTTTGGGCAAAAAGGGCCATAAAGTCAAGTTGAGAGGTTCGGTCATCCTAAATAGGAAGAGATAACGTTTATAATTCAGTAAGGAACACAGAAAAGTACACATATATTGTGAAACCATCTTACCTTTTCTGTTAAAGAAAGACAGTTCGAGAGCAGATGTACTGTTTTAAAATAATTTTTAGTTTTGCTATCTTTTTCTGTCCTATCTCTGGTTACAGCAAATAATGGTACAATTCAGAGTTTTAAAGCTGTGGATATGCTATTAGAAACATAGAAACATAGAAGTTGATGGCAGATAAGGACCGCAAGGACCATCCAGTCTGCCCATTTCTTTTTCTACCTTATGAATGTGCCATAGGCCTTTGCTCTGTCAATGGCCTATCTAGTCATACTCATCTGTATTGCTCCCTTATGCCTATCCCATGCCTGTTTGAAGCCCTGCACTGTATTCATATCCACCACTTCTTGAGGTGGGCCATTCCATGCATCCACCACTCTTTCTGTGAAAAAGAATGTCCTCACATTACCCCTTAATCAACCTCCCTCTAATCTCATGCTGTGTCCTCTTGTCCTGCTATTTTTCTTGTATTGAAACATGTTAGACTCTTTCACCTTTGTAATGCCCTTAAGGTGTTTGAATGTTTCGATCATATCACCTCTCGCCCTCCTTTGCTCTAGGGTATACATATTGAGTTCAGTTAATCTGTCCTCATATGTTTTCTCATGCAGTCCCTGCACCATTTTGGTTGCCCTTCTCTGGACTGCCTCAGTTTGGTTAATGTCCTTGTGAAGGTGTGGCCTCCAATACTGCCGCAGTACTCAGATGGGGTCTAACCAGTGTCTTGTAAAGAGGGATTATTACCTCCCTCTTCCGACTTATGATACCCCTACTAATACACCCCAACATCCCTCTAGCCTTACCTACTGCTTTAGAGGTCTGCTTGGATGATTTCAGGTCATCGGTGATGATGACGCTCAAGTCTCTTTCTTCCCTTGTGACTGCCAGCACCTTCCCTTCCAGCCTATAGGTGACTTCAGGGTTTCTCTTCCCTATGTGCATGATCTTGCACTTCTTTGCGTTAAACCCCAGTTGCCACTCTTCTGACCATTTGCTAGTTTATCAGATCTCTTCTCACTTTGCCCATCCATCTGGATCATCTACTCTGTTGCAGATCTTGGTGTCATCTGCAAACAGACAAACTATACCCTCAGTCCATCTGCAATGTCACTGATGAAGATATTGAAGGGACTGGCCCCAGAACTCATCCTAGGTACCCATTTGTGACTTGCATCTCTTCTGACTGTATACCGTTTACCACCACTCTCTGTTTTCTGCCCGTCAACCAGTTTGCCACCCAGTTGACCAACGTCTTACCCAACCCGAGCCTACCTAGCTTATTAATCAATCTTCTATGTGAAACAGTGTTGAAAGCTTTGCTGAAGTCAAGGTAGGCAACATCAACTGCTCTCCCTTGGTCCACCATTCTGGTTACCCAGTCAAAGAAATCTATGAGATTAGTTTGACAGGACCTTCCTTTTGCAAACTCATGCTGTCTTGGATCCTGTGCTCCTATGGATTCCAGGTGTTGCACTATCCTTTCTTTAAGGAGTGTCTCCATAATCTTGTCTACTACTGAGGTAAGACTGACTGGTCTGTAGTTCCCTGCCTCCTCCCTGCTACCACTCTTGTGGAGCGGGATCACATGAGCCCTTCTCCAGTCTTCTGGGACTGCTTCTGTGCTCAGGGACTCACTAAACAGTTCTCATAATGGCTCTCTAGTTCCACCCTTAGCTCCTTTGGTACCCTAGGATATATGCCATCGGGTCCCATTGTCTTGTCCACCTGAGCCTTGAGCTCTTGTGGGACCATTCTTTTGTGAAGGAACAGTGCACCTCCTCCCCCGTGTCCATGGTGCAGAGCGTGGGCCCTGCCCTACCTCCTGTTCAGTAAATAGTGAGCAGAAGTATCTATTTAGGATAGATGCTTTTACATGGTTCTCCTCCTCACACATGCCCTTATCCCCTTTGATCTTAGCAATACCCCCTCTGGACTTTCTCCTTTCACTAATGTATCTATAGAAAGTATTGTCACCTTCTTTTACTGTTTGTGCTAGTGTTTCCTTGGTTTGGGCCTTTGCCTGCCTTACTGCATTCCCTGCTTCCCTTAGGGAAGTTTGGTATGCCTCCTTATCTTCATCCTGCTGTGTTCCCTTATATTTCCTGAAGGCCAGTCTTTTGGCTCTGACCTTTTCTGCTACTGTGTTTGAGAACCAAAGTGGTTTCCTTCTTCTTTTGCACTTCCTTTTCTCACTAACACAATGGGATGTTGCTTCAAGTATTGCATCTTTAATGTTTGCCCACTTTGCCTATACCCCCTCACCTGTATTTCTTTTTGCCAGGGCTAGCTTAACTCTGTTGGCCATCTTGTCAAAGTCAACTCCTCTGAAGTCCCATATTTTTGCCTTGGAATGGGATGATTTTGTTCTAGTGGCCAAATTGAACCATACCATGTGATGGTCACTGGCACCCAGGTTACCTTCTACCAGGAGATCTGTGATCCTTTCCCTGTTAGTCAGTACTAGATCTAGGATAAGCCTGTCTCTTGTGGGTTGTTGTACCAGTTGTTTGAACCTAATCTATGATGAAATAACAGAAACAAGAAAATACAAGGAGGGAAGAAAATAAAGTACTTGGGAAGAAAGAGAGAGAAGAGAGAAAAGAAGAAAAAGAAATATTTGAACCTAAACTGTGATGAAATAACATACAAGAAAATACAATATGGAAAGAAAATAAAGTACCTGGGAAGGAAAAATTAAGAGAGAAAAGAAGAAGAGAAAAGACAAAAGGGGAAAGGGGAAGGGAATATGAAATATAAAATGTTTTTTTCTTTTCTTCTGTATAACAGTATATAGAAACAGGGAATATAAATTGGTTTGGATCTCCCAATCTGGAAAACGTTATAACTGGATTGTGAGATATGGCATAAGAGATGATGAATGAAGTCATCTCAGTTACTATGGGGGTGGGGTGGGAACAAGAGAACTGTTGTCTCCAAAGGTGGGGAGGAAGATGTATCTGAAGGCACATCATGGCAGCAGCTGCAAAGAAGCATGTTTCAGAATGTTTTTTTTTGTTTTGTTTTCTTGGGGTTTCTAAATTTGCAAAACTCAACTGCATTTTCTGTGATGGAGGTAACCGTCAGAGAGTAAGAGCAGCACTTTTTCACAGTCTGTGAGAGGTGACCGTGGGAGACATTGCAGCAGGAGACAGCTGAGTGGTCTGTATGAGACCCCTTCTGTACACTGGATAAGAGGTTCTGCTATTCTGAACTCTGACTGGCTAAAAAGGTTAGACTGCTTTATAATATTTTCAAAAACTGGAATGAAATTTATGAAGTCCTCATACTGTAACTGTATATAACATAAGTAAGAAAATGGGATACATCAGAATATTTTTTGCCAGATTTTGAAGGATGTATAATACCTATAATGGTACAAGACCTCAAACTGGAAAATATTAGTTGCCAACTGGTTAAATTTACAGATCTTCTTATACTGTGGGATCAATACCTTTTCAATTTTATCTGAAAGGTCAGAGTATTATCTCTCCCCAATGCAACTCTTGATGCTGTAAGAGTGGTTTCATTTGGATTTGTTGCATATGAGATCCACGTATTGATGTGAGAGGCTCTGGTACCCTAGGAATGCAAGGGAAACTACTCTTTGATGGACCTATAAATATATTTGTAACAACCCTTTCCTTCCAGAAGGGGGAGAGAGCTTACTACTAGAATGCCAGACAACAAGTATTCCGAATGACAGATTATCTGACTGTCAGAGGGTGGAGCTAAAATGCCACTTCTTGGGTACTGGTAAATGTATGTCAGGATGGCTTAGTGATAGACGGGTACAGGTGTATATTTGGGGCATCGCTGCCTCAGGTAGCTACAGGTAACCTAAGGAGGCAGGGGCCATTGCTAGTAGCAGCTGTCTGTGGTTTCAGTGTGTGTGGGAACAACAGAACTCATTGCCTAGTCATCCAGTAGCCTCCAGGGACAGACAACAGGACAGTGGTGAAGTCTCTGGGGATTTTGGAGACTGATACACTTTATATCATCATTATTTGTTTGGGTGTAAAGGATCACTGGGAGGGATTATCCTAAGGGGCTACAGATTAAGGGCACTTTCTGGTGGTCTTGCAGCACACATGGATGCACTGAAGTGGGCATTATCCTTTGGGGGAGGGCTCTGGCCTACTACTGTGAAGAGAAAGAAGATGCTGCCAGCAATGCTGCAAATGGTGAGTGTTCTGCTGCCAGATTTTGGGCTGCTGATGCATGTACTGTATGAAATAAGCCTATGTTTTATATTGGGGAATACCATGCTTCAATATAAATCAGAAATGTTACCTATGACAGAGGGCCTGGGGAGATTGCCAACTGCTGGCAGAGGGTGGGCATGTGGGTGCTGCTGTCAAACACACCATCTTGTGAGAGCAAGAGTCTCATAAGAGTAAGGTGCCCAGAGGTGGGTGGCTACTAGCCAGTCAGTTCTGAGTGAATGTCCCTACAGCAGTGCTGCTTCCTGCACACCAGTTAACTTTTTTCAGCAAATGTTATAGATATTTCCATAAGTACAGAACAAGTCACATTAAACTGTTCTTCCAATGAGTTGCTGTAGCATTTATGATTGAGTTACATAAGTGTTGCTGGACCCAGCACAAAGCCTTGCACAAATTGTTTCTTAAGAGTTAAAATGCAGCTTTGCATTGCACTGTGACTGGACTGCAGATGCATTCCAAATGAGTTGCAAAAACCTTCTACAAACATTGCTCATCAGCTGGTTAAGCATTGAAAAATAATACAATATGAGTTGGCAATGCATTGCCAACTCAAAAAAAAACAATACTAAACCAACTCTTTCATGGAACAGTTTAATGTGACTGGTTAGATAGCCAGTCATATCCATGAAAATTTAAAATACACTGATAATACAATTCAGAATAAACATCTTTGTTTAGCAATTTTGCAGTTAGTCTGATATCAAGGGTGGTGGTGGTAATAATTTTTTGATTAGTTTTCAGTTGGCTCCCACAGTATCCTCTATTTCCTCCATGCCATACCACAACTTCTCTAAACCTAACATTTCTTTTACCAAGCGCCAACTTTTGAGCATTCCAATGACTGAAAATAAACTTTTTGGTTGTCACTATTCCTAAAGTGAATTTTTTTTCTTGATTTTTGCTCTGTATTAGTAGACTGGTATTAATAAAAAAAAAAATATCGGAAAGCATATCAATATAAGTCTAAAATCTCCAGTTGATTATTTTTTGTAGCTTTCCATCAAGGCTAGATTTTTGTACATTGTCATAATAGATTATCATCAAAGTTTATTTATCGACTTGATAAAGTAATTACAATTTTAGAAAAAAATTAAAATTCCATACACATCCATATTGCACAATACCTAGAACTTAGTACAACATACAAGCATATCATACAATAATCATACCATAATACAATTCTTTAGATAAATGCAGTTGCTATCTTACTCACTCTCCATTTTCATAAATACATTTTCATATAACTTCACAAATTTAAATGACTCAGTCTATCCATAGCCCGATTACCATTTTCCAACAAGTTCTTGTAAAGGGAGTAAATTTATCATATATTTTTAAGCCATCTGGTTACCCACTGGTTACTCAACCTTTTCACTTATATGTAGCTTTTTAGTTTCAGTGACCTCAAGATGGGACACCACTGCATTTAAAATCTCCTTGCTATGGGACGTCAGAAGGAATACAACCATTAAATAAGGTTCAAGCTCTAATTTTCACAAGAATATTACCCAAAAATTTCTCCTAGGTTCATTGTATAATGGTCATAATATTATGAGGTGTTTTAAATTATCTATGTCTTTCCCACATTTACATAGAACCTCTCCCTTTTGTTTGGGTGTACTGTATAAATTCAGTTTCTTGTTACTTGCTATACATTCAAAGCTATATCTTGTAAACAATTTTCTTCATCATGGGTTGCCTATAAGATTGAAATGGGCCTCATATTTATGTATTCTTTTATTATCTTGCATCCATTTACAAATTTTATATTGTTTACACAAATCCCTCTGCATATAAATGTCCCTAATTCTTTCATTATTTGTTTGTTTAATCAATTCAAATGGCAATGTTAGACAATTTGGTATATTATAAAGCAAACCTAGAGGTTTTATGACCTCTTCGAGTATTCTCATACAAGGGAAAATATATATTTTTTTATAATATTTGATAGCTTCCTCTAAGCATTGTCGTGGTATTAAGTTACTTTTCATTTTATATGCCTTTAACCAGTAATTTACATGTCTTTAACGAACTTGACATTTAATTGGTAATTGACCCAGTTTAGTTCTTATAAATACTGATAGTATACAATTTGGCAAACTGAGTATCTTCTTATAAAACTTACTTAAAATTATTTCTAACTTAACGTTATTACTTTGCCTCCAAATTTCAGCCCCATATAGTATCTGATTCCTAAGTTTTGCATTCATGACTTTTAATATACCTTTCATTGAGTAACCTCCATACTTAAATGCAAAGGCATTTACAATAGGCAAAAAACAATTTGCTTTACTCTCAACTTCCCTCAGATGTTTGTTCCACATTCCATCTCTAGCCAATACCAGTCCCAAATAACAGAATTTGTTGACCTCTTGTAATGTATTATTATTAACTGTATATTTAAAGGTCTTAGCCCTACATCCAAATACCATCACTTTTGTTTTATGATAGTTTAATACTAAATCTGCCTTCTTACACTCCTCAACAAATTTATTAAGCATTCTATTTATACCTGAATCGTTAGTAGATATAAGTACCACATCATCAGCAAAAACTAAGTATGGACATGGGGTGTTTCCAATTCTTGGCATATAGGCCCAGATATTCAAACTGCGCCAGGCTGTGGTGCAACTTTGGGCGCAGCTCAACTTGGCTGCACAGGGGCGTGGACTAAGTGATATTCAAAGGAGCTGCGCCATGGCTCAGCAGCTTTGAATATCACACCCTGGCCACCCCCACTGTGCATGGTGCAGTGGCACTGTGCCAGTGCAAGTGGCCAGAGTGGAGCATGGAGATGCGCTAAAACAAGTGGCATTGCGCCATTCACAGCACCAGCGATATTCAAAAGATGACATGCAAATGGGGCCATAATTTATGCAAGACACACATGGGGCCATTTGCATGTCATTATGACCCCATTTGCATGTAGGGTGCACCGGTCCCTGATGACTTGCACCTGGTGCCCTGCCAGGCAGCAGCTGTCAGGGACCAACACCCCCTGCAGCCCGATTGCAGGCATCTGTCTAATAAAAGAAGATTTATTTCATTATCCCTGGTGGTCCAGTGGACCGCTGCTCACCTGATCATGGCATCTGTCTAATAAAAAAGATTTATTTAACTATCCCTGGTGGTCCAGTGGACCGCTGCTCACCCGATCGCGGGCATCTGTCTAATAAAAGAAGATTTATTTCACTATCCTTGGTGGTCCAGTGGACCACACTCTACCCAATCGCAGGCATCTGTAGCAATAAAAGAACCCCCCATCCAGTATCTCTGGTGGTCCAGTGGACCACCTCTGCCCGATCGCGGTCATCTGTAGTAGTAAAGAAAACCCCATCCAATATCCCTGGTGGTCTAGTGGCACCCCTCCCCACCACCCACTGAGCCCCACCACCCGCTCCTCCCTGGTCAGCCAGTGGGTGGAAGCTGCCCCCACCTGCCTCCACCCTGCCGCCCACTGACTGACAGCTCGGTGGGGCTACCGCCCATTGGTTCTGGCGTGACCAATAGGCGTGCAATACTACCATACTACACATTCAGATGTGATTCATTCACATATCTGGATATGTGTATATTAACTGACGCCCTGGCTCCACGTTGAGAACCAATGGGCATACTCCGAGCTGTCAGTCGGCAGGCGGTGGGGTGGCGGGAAGGTGCTGCTGTCCGCTGGCTGACCGGTGGTGGAGCCGGGTGGTGGGGCTCAGTGGGTGGGTGGGGAGGGAGTACCAGTAGACCACCAGGGAGATTGGATGGGGGAGTTTCTTTTATTACTACAGATGCCTGCGATCAGGCACAGTGAGGTCCACTGGACCACCAGGGATATTGGACGATGTCTTATTTTACAAATGCCCATGATCGGGCATGGGGGAGCACCACCAGGTGCAGCCAGAACTCGGGTGGCCACCCACAGGTGGCAGCTGCTGTGTTGCACCCTGCAATGCGGCAGCTCACCTGTGGGTGGCCATCAGTTGTTCCTTTTTTTTTGGCTTAACTTTGTGCTGGCACAGGTAGGGTTGCACATGCATGGCTCTGCACATCCTGGGCTGAATATCGGGCTGTGCAGGTTATGCATGGGCACGCCCCACCTGTGCCTGCATACATTACTGATGTGCTCTGGTGCATCGGGATTTGTGCCGCGCACTTTTCCCTTTTGAATATTGTGCCGGGGCGCATCAGCGGGTTGCACATGGCACAACAGTGTTGCACCATGCTCAACCCTTTTGAATATCTGGGCCATGGTGTTCTTGATTAT
Organism: Neoceratodus forsteri; assembly: GCA_016271365.2. Classification (NCBI taxonomy): domain Eukaryota; kingdom Metazoa; phylum Chordata; order Ceratodontiformes; family Ceratodontidae; genus Neoceratodus; species Neoceratodus forsteri. The sequence goes on along the minus strand of CM028133.1, from coordinate 150,751,661 downwards.
ACATACTGTTCAGCACAGTTTGAAAATATAAGTTAAATAACATTGGGGACAGAGTGCAACCTTGTTTTACTCCTACATTAGTTCTGAACCACTCTGTCAAACTACCATTATTGGAATATCTAATACTTGTATAATTGTTTTGAGAGAGATGTTTAATAATACCTAGAATTGACATGTCTATCCCTAAACCTTTCAATCTTTCCCATAATTTAACTCAGTTGTCCCTGTCAAACACCATCTTCAAATCTATAAATACACAATATAACTTCTGTTTTTTTTTTATTTTGTTGTATTTAAATATTAAATGTGTTATTGCAAAATATTGATCTATTGTGGACTGCCCTGTTTTGAAACCTGCCTGGGCTAAATCTATAACCCTTTTTCTTTCTTTCTACCCATGTACTTACTCTATTATAAAATTAACTTGGTAAACAATTTTTCTCTACAGTCTAAAAGACTAATTGAACTGTAACATTCGGGTTTACTTTTATCACCTTTTTTAAATAACGGTAGTATAATATTAAGTTTCCAACTTTCTGGAACTATCTTCTGTTTCCATACTGTGTTGAACAGAATCACCAGAAAAGGTATCCATTCAATAGCCATACAATTAATAACATCAATAGGAACCCCGTCAGGCCCGAGGCTCTGTGTTTTTTAAAAGATCTGAGTGCTTCCTCTATTTCCATAACTGTTATAGGATTGGTTACACTGATTGGTAATCCATCATCGTTCATTCTATCTTGGTATTCCAAATTCTCTAAACAAAAATGATTTTTATAATATTCCCATACATCTGGTTCTATATGGGCATTCATTTCACCTCTGTAATATTGTGTACCCTTGTTTACTATAGTCCAAAAAGTTTTATCATCTCTCAAGCTTACAGCTCGTTCCAATTCTGTTCATAACTGAGTCTGATACTTACATCTAGTATTTTTCAAAACCAAATTATACTCTTTCCTTAATTGGTTTATCTTTTTATTATTAACAATATTGGGATTCTTTTTTAAAATTCTTAAGTGCCCATTAAATTTCTTCTTAGCAATTTTAAATTCTTTGCTATACCACATCTGTCCATCCCTTTGTATTATAGTTTGATCCCTTATAAAAATATTTCTTATATTGCCAATAATTGTATTAAAAGTAGTTACTATTAACTTCAGATCCGACTTTATAATTACTTCATATAGGTTATCCAATATACATCTTTCATTCATAATTTGTTTCAAGTTCCCACTATCAATGATTTTCCAACCTATACAATTTTTTTAACTACTTCAAAAAAAAAGCAAACCCTGCCAGATTCCTTTGTGGAATAACCACCCTTCAAATTGATTTGAAATTCCAATGCTGAATGCTGGCTTTCCAGAATTGATCTTATCTTTAAGTTAGCACAGTTGGGTAACATATTTAAATTTAGACAGATGTAGTCAATTATTGATGACCCATTACCTCCCTCATAAGTGTACTTTCCTGGGATGTCAACTATTAAACATCCATTTACTAGAAGAAGATTTCTGTCACTCAATAACTTATGTACTTCAATCCCTCTCTTATTTACCACATTGTCTCTTGATGGCCATTCATACTTCAAGTTCTTTGTGTTCAACTGTGCCATTGAGTGCTTCAAATCATCGGATATTCCCTGTAAATTACCCATTCTCGCATTTAAGTCACCAGCTATTATCTTACAGTTTGGGTATTCAGTTATAATATTTTCTAATTTTGATGATAATTTTATAACCAATCCTTGTCTTTGTATTTACTATTATCTGGTGGGGCATAAATATTAATTAATAGTAGATCATCCAGTCCTACCTCTGAAACTTGAACTATAAGGAGGCTTTTACTGTAAATGGATATGTCTTTTGTTGTCACACTTGTTTTTAATTTACAAAAAATTGCCACCCCACCTGCATTTCTACCATTTTTTTTTGCATTTTCTGCATATTTTACATAAAATATACAACCTTCCAGATAAACATTTTCAATTGTCCATGTCTCTTGTAAGCATATAAAGTCATAACTATTGAGATTTCTTATTATCTGCGGATCACCCAGTCTGTCACGTAATCCAGATGTATTCCAAGATAGTATGTTAATCCTTTGTCCTTCCCTAGTTTCCTTCCTTTTCAGTGGTGTCCCTCCTTGAGTAGCCATTATCTGTCAATAATCCAGATCAATCAAAGCTTCATATCTATTTGCTGTTTCAATCATGGCTTTCCACACCATATTTTCAGACCCAGTGTGATGCCATTGTGCATCCTTTGTTAGTGTTTCCCAATGAACATAAATACCTAACCCATCTAATGTCCCTTATTTTGGAAGCAACAATTCATACATACTCCTTTTTTTTATTTCAGCATTATCTGCCTATCCATTTCCCATTGAATCACATTTATTATTTTGTTGGTGCAGACATGTGTGTTCAACAATATATTCAAAGTAATAGCCAATGTGTTTCTAAAATTGTTATTTTCTAGATGTAATTGTTTTAAACCAAAAATAGACAATTCAATACCATTGTTTTCAGATGATTTTTTTCCAGCCTAAAATTCTGAGAAAAGATCACCCAAAGACACTATTTCACTAATCTGTATTCCTAGCTTCTGCAATTCTTTAGAAACTTTGTTTATTGCTTTTAAGACACAGAATCAGTCTGTTACTGCCAATATCAATTCTATTTCAGCAATAGGGCTAATTATGCTAATGCTTTCCAACACGCCTGCTTCCTCCAAGCACCAAACCTAGAAGGTTCTTGATCATCATATATAAATTCTCTTCTGTTTCATTTGGCAAACAAGGCACACCATACAGTGGAAGTACAAAACTGGATCCTAAAGTTTTTGTTAAAAATTGCTTAAATGTCTTTTGATGTTCCCTATATTCCCCATCCTCATCACCCTTGACACCTATCTTCTCTTTTTTCTCTTCCATTTCACTATCTTCCCTGGAGGTATCCATTATTAATTCTGGGGTAATCTCCTGTATTTCTTGTTCCTTGTCATTTTCTATACTTATTTCAGCTCTTTCTGTTTATTTTTTTCTACTTTGTGACCTTCCATTCTTCCCATTTGTTGTCCTCTGTTCCTATTTCTATTCTTTTTCTTTCTTGATGTCCTTTTACTCCCTTTTTTACCCATAATGTCACTACCTCTATTACTTTTCTTTAGTTTCTGTTTCTCTATAAATATATCCTGATCCTCTACATTTGATGTTTCACTGTAATCTTTCTCCAAAAGCACATCATGTATTGGAATTTCTTGGGTTCCTGTCTCTTTTTCAGATTTAATTTCATGAGACCCCATCACTTTTTCATTTATCTGTTCATTTTTCAATTTCTCCTTTTTCTTTGGTTTCCCTCCCTCCATTTGTTCTATTAAGGAGCTTTTCTCTAGGGTCCTAATACCCAGTGTCTTATCATTTTGAGTTTGAATATGTTTTCGCTTACTTTTATATTCTGTTTGCTTTTTTGATTTTTAGATAACTTGATATCTTGATCCTCTTCTTTTTTCCAGAGTGTTGGGAACTCATTCTTAAACTCTAAACAAATGTAATTTCTCACCAATTTATCTGGTAACAATACACATTCCATATAGTTCTCACATGACAAAACCTCAGCCCTCACTTCCTCTGTTTGTGATTGGTCATAATTATATTTAGATGTGTTATCAAAATCTAACATCTCTCTAGTCTGTTCCCACTCTCCATCATGCTTGTTTATCAGTTGGTCCAATCTCCCCTTACTTTCTATGCTAATACCTTTCAGGAAGGCTAGATCGTTCTTTATTTCCATCAATTGCTGGTACAAGAACAAATTAACATTAAGTGTATCTCTGAGTGTTCTTATTACTTCTCCAGTCAGCCCTTCTACATCTGAAAAAAACAGGGGTGCGTGGGCTAATTGACCGTGAGCAACTCACATCCTCAAATAACTTTTGCTCACCTTTAGACTCCATTTTTTCCTACATTTATTACAATAGGATTTTTTTGAACAACCTAAGTTTTCCAAATCTTCTCTTATTGATTCCCTCATGTTCCTAACTGTTTTATTTAACATCTGTAAATTGTTAATTGTTGCAGATATATTCACATGGGTACTAAAATCTTTACTCTCACTTAAATTATCTTTCCCATATCTTATATTAGGACTAACACCTTCACATGACACAGCTTCCCCAATCATACTGTTACTGATGTTGGGTGAAGGGAAGGAAAATACAGATTGACTTTCTGGTCTTTCTTTTCCATTCATTTTAGTTTTGCACAATTTCAAAATGTTCCCATTTGAGGTGAAAGTATGTGGCAAATCATTATCATTATCAATACTGGTGATTAAATCCCCTAATTGTACCCCATTCAACTTTTCCAAGGATTTCATCATTGATTTTTTTAATTTTAATGCTGATTGTTTGTTAAGTTTTAAAGCCACCTGTTTTAATGACAAACCCTTGTTTTTGTATTTTGCCTTTATACAATTTTTCCATTTCTTGTTTATCCCTGATTTTTTTTCCCACTTCTTGTAACTGCAGGCATTATTGCTGTCTTCTAAGGAATGGCTCTAAGCCACAAGGTATAATAATTAGTACAATAACTACTCCTCTAATTTAAAATATACAATGTATTATGTGCAATTTGTTTATACTAAGAACATTAAAAGCAAACTGCTTCCCCAGCACCAATTGTCTGGTTCTCACTTAAGCACCATTCTATTATAATTTTAATGGTATTGGAAAAATAGGAATAAGAATCCTACATATTAGATACCAGCTCCTCATTTATGCTATTAAAACAGATATCTATTATTATGACTTATTATATATAAATATTAACAAGCTCTTGAAAAGCTGTCAAAAATACTACTGGCATACAATACGGAATGCTAAAAATTGTCCAGACAAAAACAAAAGCAATTTCACCCAGTTCCACATAAATCAGAGCAGCTCCTCCAGTCAGTTTGTTCGATTGTCCATAGTGCCTCTAGTGTCTCAGCAGCTCAATTTAAAATGAAGTAGTTCTGTTAACTATATATCCAAAGATTCTGTTTTTTCACAGCCTTGATGATGCCTTAGTAGCATAGAATGCCAATAAAGTACCAAAATAATCCACCCACACAATTCTTGACAACTCAGGATTATCAGTCCAGGATCTTCAAGATCATCAAAATCTGCACCCGACTCTGTAACTTCGTTCTTCACTATAAGGGAAAACAGGAACTGAATAATACCCATACTGTAAAATGGTTAATTTATTCAGCTAACTTTAGCAACTTGGCAAGTTTACATATAGTTTACAATAAACTTAAAAGATAAACTTACTGGTGCAAGAGGAATCAGCTGTTTCTGCACAAAACATCATAACAACCCATTGTAGCTTGAATTTGTCACGTCGGTAAATTAGAATGCTCTTTCGACTGCTTCCAGGCTTTCTAAACAACTTCTAAATAAATGCACACAGAATTGCTTGCTGCTTACTCTCTGTTAAATAGCCTGAAATCATAGAGGTTACCCCCAAATAGTTAAAAAACAGAAAAAGGCTTATACTCGCTGATACATGCAGCTACATACGGCATACAACATTTGCAACATCATACAAAAGAATTTTCAGAAGCTGATGAAAGTCGAGATACTTGCTTTCTATTTAGAACAGCGTAAAGTTAAAATTTATAAAATATACTGACTGCACGAGTGCGGTTCTATTGCAAATAACCTCATACACATTCCTCTTTACCGGCTTTATGCATGGAGAAGCCCTTGATATTGAGTCAAAGCTATACTGAAAGGACTGAGCTAACAAGCTATATTTATACAAAGCAAAAAAAAAGTGCAAGCATACAAACATGCAAGCAACCTAAATCAGCTGGACCCTGTCCCAATTAAGTAATTAAGCAGCTTGCAACTCAAGGAATCCAATACTTAAAAAAAGAAGCTATGAAGCATAAAAAACATGCAGAGATCAGCTGTGCCCTATCACAATTTAGTAATTAAACTGCTTACTACTCAGTAAATTCAATACCGAATCAAGGCCCAATCCTGATTCGCATCAGAATTTATTGCAATGTTAGACAATCACTAAATAGTTACTAACTGATTATCAACTCACCAGCTCGCTAATTTGCCACCTAATACATTAGTTCTCTAATTACCAACATAATTTATACAAAAATAAACTAAAACATCAAATAACTTTAAAACAAGAAATTAATAATATAAAATACAATGTGCAAGTACTGTTAAAGTTACTTATCCCCTTATCCCTTTCGAGCACATCAAACACACCAGATACAACTGCTACTGCTATGACTGCTACAGCTGACACTGAAACACAGTCAGAAATAAAAAGCAAAAAACACAAACTTAAAAATTTTAGAAGAAACTTAGTTCTAACTAAAGTCCCCTAAACCAATTATCATTTAAACAGCTTTTCTTTTTAAAAGAACATGTCAATACAACTCCATATATGTCCACGGATACTGAAATATTAAAAATATTATAACTTGATTAAAGTTGGAGTTATGATTGAGTTATGGTTGAAGCAAAAATATTTTCTACCGGGGGTTTCTTTCTTGCAAGCACCTCTCAGTCAGTCCGAATGACTGCTTGTCTCCAAACAGTCTATGCAGAGTACTGTTTTTCTATCTGGCAGGTGAACCCCTTAACCTCTATTCACTGCCCACCATCCTCTACCACAAGGACTCAGCTCCTGCAGGGATAAAATACAGCAAACTTGGAGAAACAAAAACCCTGGAGTTGTGCATGCAAGGTGCCTTGGAAAGGGAGCAAGAATTAAGGCAACAGTGGTTTACCTTTTCTTAATAAAAATCAAGCAAAAAGCTCCCCTGCTTCTCTAGCTTTCCTCCTCAAAGCAGAGAGCAAAGTGCAGCACAACCTTCACCTTCAACCCAGGCTTCAACACTGTAGCACTCAGGAAATGTTTGTGTACCCTTTCAGTTGCCCTTCTGCATTTTTAAATTACAGTAAAGTGAAACAGAACTCAGATTTTTATTTATCTACATGCGTAAAATCTAATAGATTAAATAAATGGCCCATGTCCTCACAGCAATGCTACATTTGTCAGTTGTTGCTTTGTTTATTTTTGCAAGACTGTTGGGGGTTAGATTCATGATGTCCAAATGTTTCTGTTGAATTGATTTGTTCTTTGCTGGGAAATATATTTTACTGGCTTTACATCTGAGGTGTTTCCATTGTTCCTGTTTAAGAGATATACTGTACTGGTTTCTATAAGCCACTTCATATTAGTTTTGTAATTTTTATCATGTCCTGGACCTAATGATTATTGTGGAAAACAACTAACCAATTACAGATCTACAGTATATTGGAGGCCTATGACAAGAACACCATTTTCCATGCCAAACATTTATAATCCATTCAAACTAAATAAAGCATACCTTACAGCCAGACTTTGCACATTAAAAGAAACTGTGGAACCTCAGAAAGAAACCAGAATAATGTGACAAAAATGAATGACAGTTTTAAAAACAAAGGATATAATACAAGAATATTGCAAGGTGCAATAAACACCAAGACAGGATTTGCTCCAAGACAAACAGAAACCTAAGGACATAGACAACATCTCTATAAACATAGAAACATAGAATTTGATGGCAGATAAGGACCACTTTGCCACCTAGTCTGCCCATTTCCCTACTTATTTGATAAGCTGCAGATCCCAGTTAACCAACAGCCTACTTCCTCCTACCCCCCACTAGAATTGCCTTATGTCTGTCCCATGCATTCTTGAAGTCTCCCACTGTTCTTGACTCCACTACCTCCTCTATAACCACCACTTACCTTGGATTACTTTAACAATCTTAAACAAGTAATGCAAAAACTATTGACTAATTTTACAGTCAACTAATCAAGGAAGAAAGATATTTAAAAAGAGTTCATGGATAACAGTGAAAAAAAAAACAAGGAACATCAGAAATAGTGCAGTGAAATTACAACACTGGGAATAAGAATGACCACCAATCACCTGGTTGAGTACCAGAGTGAAAGGATTTTACAGATTTGGAACTGTGTCCACTGTATTAATGGCATCAAGACCAAAGAAATCAGGAGCACTTGCAATAACAAGATATTTAAAAAAATGTGATAACTTGCACCACAGACTGGTTTATTGCATCATCATCCTTAACCTGTATTACATAGGCAAATAATCACATCCAGTAAGCATAAAAGCAGTGTAAGATGAAAAGATGATGTGTCACCCCTGGCAAGACATTTTAATAAGAAACAACACCAGATATCGTCATTAAGATTATATGGCATTGAAATGGTCAAGAAACCAAAACATGGAGGGGATTGGGAAAGACAACTCCTCAAATGAGAAACATGGTGGATATTTACCTTAAATACAATAAAAATATGGACTGCATTTGAATCAGAGAACTCTGAAGTGAAAGTTTTCCTTTTTCAAGAATAGTTAATTTGTGAAATGTTCTAACAATTTTGTTTTATAATAGAGTGTATCCATGTAACTACTTTGTGCAGACACTGATGCAAGTGAATTAAAATCTCTCCACCTGACAACCTAACCCTTCCCCTTTAACTGACTAGCATTAACATATGAGGGTAGCATCTTTCAGAAAAAGAGACTTGCAAGAACAAGGGGACACAATTTAAAGATAGAAGGAGGGCGGTTCAGGGGCAATGTGAGGAAGTATTATTTCACAGAGATGGTAGTGGATGCATGGAACAGCCTTCCTGAGGAAGTTGTGGAGTCTAAAACTGTGGGAGAATTCAAGAATGCATGGGACAGACATAAGGCAATTCTTGTGGGGGGCAGGAAGATATAGGCTGTTGGTTAAATAGGATCTGCGGCCTATCCTGTAGGTAGGGAAATGGGCAGACTAGATGGGCCTAGCGGTCCTTATCTGCCGTCAAAGTCTATGTTTCTATGTTTCTATATGCATAGTGTAATTCAAATGTTCACCCATTTGTTCAGCCTATAGAGATAGCATGGATTTAGTTGTAATTCTACAATATTAGAACAGCTAGGATTAAGCTGTAATGTACATTAAACAATGATGTCACCTTTTCCCTCCTAATCATCTCTTGCTATTATTATGTTGTCAAAGAATTCCACTTAAAAACTAATCCCAGCTGGCCTGGTGGCATTGAGGATTGAGCCTCTAGATGACACACCTCTGTAATTCAAATGTTCACCCATTTGTTCAGCCTATAGAGATAGCTTGGATTTAGTTGTAATTCTACAATATTAGAACAGCTAGGATTAAGCTGTAATGTACATTAAACAATGATGTCACCTTTTCCCTCCTAATCATCTCTTGCTATTATTATGTTGTCAAAGAATTCCACTTAAAAACTAATCCCAGCTGGCCTGGTGGCATTGAGGATTGAGCCTCTAGATGACACACCTCATGCTACACCAGCAACCTGGGTTTTGGAGCCAGCTTGAGTTGTCAGGGGTCAGCCGGGGTGGAGAGGATTGAACATCTGGAGAAATGCTCTCCTCTCCTGGGGTGGGATGGGGTTTGTGTCCCCTGCACTTGTGACCCCCAGTGGAGACTGGGGGATGCTGCAGCAGGGACCACATATCTATGGGACTGGGGCAGCAGCGGATGTCCGCAGGTGAGTGCGGGAGCATGGTCACCACATGCTGGATGTCATTGGACATCCATGTCCCTGGGGCTTAAGCAGAAAGCCTCTCTCCAATGAGCACCATGATGCCCACAACAAGCTACCGCTCCACTCGACTGAACAATGACCAATGTAAGTCAGGGTGGGGACACCAGGGTGATGTGGTCTCCCTCACATCCCCTTCCAGGAGGACCCTTCCATAGGGGGCAAGCTAGGGTCCTCTTTGTTCCGTGGTTGTGGAAGAGGCCAGCTGAGAGAATGTGTTGAGAGTCAGTGTACAGGGTGGATAGGGGAAAAGGCACCGTCCCAGCAACTGAAGAGGTGAATAAACAGAATTGAAAAAAAAACAAAAAAAAACTAATCCCAGTTCCCAAGATGACCCATCCCACTGAAACCAACTGATCACCTAACAGTAATTTATTTTAAACCTATTCTGGGTGTAGTAACACATATTGCCATTCTTTCTAGAGTGAGATATTTTCAGGGATACCTTCTAACATGGGGAACCACACAGACACTCCTCCCAAGTGCAACTCCAGCACAGAGCAGTGTGGTTTCCATAGTGGGGGCAAGAGGGTGTGTAGTGTTCTCCGAATGCACTCACTCTATATCAGCAATAAAGCTGTTAAATTGCATCCGTCTGCATAGTGTAATTCAAATGTTCACCCATTTGCTATTATCAGACTCCTGGAGTGCAAAAGAGTTTGGATTCTGGTTTCCATGGTGACCAAGCCAAGGAACTGTATCACACATGTGACTCAATCACATTGGGACTCCTGTTCCAACGTGATAACCGCAGCCCGGCCCCTACTGTTTTTGCCTATTAAACCAATAAGCATACAGGTTAGTGTTTGTATTACTGTTGGTCAGACTGCTAATATAATTTTCAAAGAGAAATGAGTATGGTTTAAATCACATTTTAAAACTTAAATGTGGACTGTAAGAGGAGCATACCTTTTATTTCCCATAAGAGAGCAAGGCATTTTATAACTTTGGTTTATGAAACTAACATGTTAATAAATGAAATAGATGCTAAGTTGCAAATCAGGTAATAAAAACAGCTATTTTTCTGCCATAGGATTTTCTGCCATTTATCATGTTATAGAAGTGAGACTAAACCCCCAGAGCTGAATATGGGAAAGAAATGGATATACATCCACTAGAAGTAGGTAAAACATTTTTGTATAAAAATTAATAAAAAGTCAAAATAATTCTTACATCAATACTAAAATGTAAATATGATTTACATTCACAGTACCCCCTTCAGAAACAAATATTAATAAATGAAGAAACCAAGTTTTCAAGTTATATTATCAGGTCAGTGCCCCCAACCTTGGTTCACCTCAATATTACAAAATAACAAAACCTTACAAATTTAGTAATTTACTGACATAGAAGACAAGCCTAATAATGGACTTTTTTGGTTTTATTTTAATTCAGCCCTCAATGTTCAGAAGAAGGGACATGTTTGTCTTGAAATGTTAACAAATAATAATAATAAAAAAGAGGGAGCACAGAAGATTGTATTATGAATAACAACAAAAATGAAATATAATGACAAAATGAAGACATCACGAAAATAAGAAAAGAGCAAACTCATGGTACACACTGTTTGAAGTGTCAATTTGGAGTGAGTACCTCCATCCTCACAAAGAGCAGTTTAATTACTGGCAATAGGAAGAACTCCCCACTCAGAATAATTAAAAGGGAACGCTGAGAAAAGCTGTCAGATTTTTAGATTTAATGAGTATCTTTAGAATTTAGAAAACCTTTTAATTTCTTTAAGGAAAGTAGGTAATGATTTCACTATTTTTTGTAATCAGGAGAACATTATCCACATACACATTATACTTTACTTCCTCTGACTTCATTCTGAGGCACTCTATATCCTGATTCCCTTGAAGCTGCTGTAGAAAAGGTCGTAATGACAACATGAATAGGGTGGGTGACAAGGGGCATCTCTGCATGACCCTGCTAAACATATTCATAACCAGTTCTAAGAAGCCATTGATCTAAAATGTTGCCTTCATATTGGTGTAGAAGACTATTATCAAATGGTATACCATCACTACAGTGACAACTTTACAGTGACATGGTTGATACCGACAACATCACCACATCACTGTAAAGTCCACCTAGGACCCCGGCACCCTTCCCCAAGGTCCTGCACCTCATCCCCAACTTAGTTCTGTCTCGGAGTTGAGACTCCTAAAAAGTAGGGTGCAGGGGACACAGCCCACTGCATGGGGGTTGTGGGGGGCACAGCCCCCCACAAATCAAGAAGATTACACATGCCGGCACCATCCTGATCGCAATTGCGGTCGATGTAGTGGTGTTGTGGTAACATTGCATCGACATGAAATTGTCGATGTGGCATCGTGGATCCTTATCAAACATATCAAGTTCTCTGTGATATTCCATCTTCCTAAACACCCAGCATGAACTCTCTGTTTATAATGTCAGACACCTTGGATGTATCCAAGGCTAATACGTAACATTTTTGGGGGCAATATTTAATATTGTCGAATAACACTTGGGCTTTCTATGTGGCTTGCAGGATTGCCATACCTGGAACAAAACCATATTGATTGTGCTGGATAGTGTTGGGGATTCTCTCTAATAATCTTTTAATGACTAATTTAGCAATACGTTTGTAGTCCAGGTTCACAGTCTTTTCCATGTTTGTGAATTAAGATTACCTGAGCTTCATTTAATGAATTTAATGATGGTAGACATCCTCTGTCTTGATTTCAGCAAGGCCTTTGACTTTGTGCCCCACAGAAGGTTGATCAGGAAGTTGGTGGAGCTTGGGGTTGGGGAAAAGATGGCCAGATGGGTGGAATACTGGCTGAGGGTTGTTGTGGGGGGAGAGTTATCTGGCACCAGAGAGGTAATGAGTGGAGTCCTTCAGGGCTTGATGTTGGGGCCGGTGTTGTTCAATGTCTTCATCAATGACATTGAAGATGGCATTAAGGGCAAAATGTGTATATTCACATATGATATCAAGCTCTGCAAGAGAATGGACACAGCTGAAGGGATACAGGACGTACAGAAAGATCTGGAAAACCTGGGGAGGTAGTCCAGGATCTGGCAGCTTGGCTTCAATGCCAAGAAAGGCAAAATTATGTGTATTGGAGTGAAGAATCCCAGGACAGAGTACTACCTGAATGAAGTCCCAGTATCTGCATCAGAGGAGGAAGAGAAGGACCAGGGAGTGATGATCACTAGTGACCTGAAGCACTCAAGACAGTGCAAGAAAGCAGCAGCAAAGGCAAAGAAGATGCTGTGATGCATATCTAGGGGGATCAGTAGTAGGAGAGAGGAAGTTATACTACCCTTTTACAGATCACTGGTAAGGCCGCATCTAGATTATGGAGTTCAGTACTGGTGTTCACACCTCAAAAAGGACATTAACCTGCTGGAGAAGGTCCAGAGGACAGCTACAAAGATGACAGTGAGTCAGTAGGGTAAGGCATATGAGGAGAGGTTGAGGGCACTGAACATGTACTCCCTGGAAGACAGGAGAGAGAGGGGGGGGCATGATTGGGACCTTCAAGTACATGAAAGGGATAAATAAGGTTGATAGGGAGAGTCCCTTTAAGCTGAATGGCAAACATAACATGAGATGGCACAGTCTTAAGCTGGAGAATGGGACCTTTAAGAGGGAGGAGGAAGCACTTATTTAAGAGGGGGTGGTGGACACTTGGAATGAGTTGCCAGAAGAGGTCATCTTGTTGAATACAATGGGCAGCTTTAAGAGAGGCTGGGACAGGCATAGGGGAAAGGTAAGGATCATGGGTAGGGAGGATGGAAGGAATGCGGAGGGAGGACAGGGACAGTAGCTCAAGCTGTGGACCCTGCAATACAAGCAGACTTGATAGACCAAATGGCCTTCTTCTGCTTGCTTCTCTGTATGTTTGCATGTAAAACCCTAGTGCCATCCACCAGTTCTTCAGGCATAAGTTTGATCCAAAGTAAGAGTTCCTCATTGAGTACCATGTAAAGCTTTGCATTGTAAAGCTTTGCAGTGAAGCCGTCCAAGCCTAGAGCTTTCTGTTTAGAGACAATGGACTGTCTGCTCAATGGATTTAGACTGCAGCAAGCCCCAAGTTCGCCCAACGCATGATGCATGGCACTTGAGGCAATCTATAGGCTGTGATCAGGATTCTCAACCCCCCAGCCCTCCATGTGCTAAACACGATGAGTTACACCAGCTTTTGATGGTCTAACGTCTCCAAGCTTTTTACCGGGCTTGCGCCAGGTACTTGACTCAAGCCACCATAAAGAGGGTGTAGTGTCACAAAAGAGTGCAGCCTACAAAAATAGGGCACATTATACACCGAACAGTCTGGAGCAACTGCACTGTCAACACATGTCTTGTGTAAGCCCTGTGCCAACTTTTGAGAATAGAGCCCAGTATTTATTGTGTCCTTTATCTATTTTGTTGTAAATGGATTCCTGTTACATGCCAAATTGGATAAATTACAGTTTATAATATACTGTTCCATCTCTTCTTTATAGTAATTTATTTTTTCTGGTAAATATCTTTGTAAAAACCTGTAACTACTGTATTTTACTTATCCCAATAGCTGCCTGTGCCAGGAGGGTCCACAAATCCTGAGATTGTTTTTTGTTTTGTTTTGTTTCTTTTAATGGGACACTGGCAACCCTTTTTACATCATATTATTTCTAGTTGAAAATCTAAATTTTGTGATTGTTTACCTTCTCCAAAGTTCATTGATTTGTTGTTTTTACCTGCTTCCTTTTAAATTAGAAGTAAAATGCTTGTTTCAAATGTTGATCAGCTCTTATTGCATACTTCCAACACATTAGGAACACACCCCAAAACAGTGAAGCCACTCATGATGCAATAGTTGGCTCTCCTCCCACCTCATCAAGAGCGGCTAGACTGAATGGGGTGTTCCAAGTCCAGGAAATAAGCAGTAGCAGTTCATCAAGGAGTGTAAATGAATCCTTTTTGTGTGGTCATGCTGGTATTGTTGTCAGCCTGTTTTTCACTTTTAAAAATCAAAAAGGAAACACAATCCTACAGCCAGATACATCAGCAATCTTTACAGAATGTAAGCATTCATAAAATGTTTTTTTTTTTAAATTAGGAACAATTTGAAGCCTAATGAGGTTGACAGTATCCCTTTAAATGCATTTGTCAGCATCTTCCCAGCTTTGTCTCCTTGAATATATTTGGCTCACTTGACTATTTTAATATTCTAGCCATTTCTCTATTAATTAAGTCCTGTTTTTCAGTCTAATGTCCATAGATGCCTGCTGGTATTGGGAGAAGTCTGAGATTACTAGTTTATCTAGTCTTTCTGTCTAGTATCTATTTTCTGAGTTTTAAATTTCCTTGCTTTCTTTTTCCATGTTTGGATGGAAATAATATCCCCTCATAATGTTATTTTGTAAGCATCCCATAACGCTGTTAAGGGAGATTTACCATTATAACTGAAGTACTAATATTCCCTAATGGCATCTTTAATTTTTCTAACTGCCTCCTCATCCTTCAGGAGGTCATTGTTAAGTGCCCACGTGTTCATTCTTTTCATATAGTTATTCTCTCTCTCTATATATATATATAAGCATCCTGTGAGTATTGCATGGTCAGAGATCAAAATGGAATGAATATCTATATTTATTAATTTCCGTATCAAATTTTTAGATATGCTGGCCCAGTGATGTGGAGGGCTCAGGCACTATTCGCCTTACCTACTACCATGTCAGCGACCTAAGTTCAGGAATGGAATTGATTGCTTTGGATTGGCCAGAGGGGAGAGGACTGAACACCCACTGGGAAGCTCTCCTCTTCTGGGGTGGGGAGGCACCCCATCCTGGTCTTTGGCTGCAATATGGATGAATCTTACTGGCAGTGCTGGAATTCTGAGTGATGTAGTAAGGGAGGGGGTCACACTTTTGTAGTGTGTGTGTGCCTCCACATGCACACACATATGTGCTGCCATGGTTGGGGTACTCAGGGACAAAATGGTAAATCTGGCATGAATTTAATGAAGCCCTGCCAGCCTGTCCCCCGTCCCCACATTGCCACCTGAACCAGCAACCCCCATTCTGGATGACAGATACCACGTGGAGGAGGACAGCCCTCCCCTTCCTTGCCCCACCTTGGGGGTCATCCATGGGGGAAGCACAGGCAAGATGAATCTGGGGAGGTAGATGCTGGTGGGTGAGGCTGGGACAGGGCTGAGGAACCTGCCTGTGCTGAACCACAGGAAAAAAAACCTTTTGGCCAAAGAAAGGAACATTAAGATATAAAAATAGGATGATTCTGGAGAAAACTTTTTTTTTGTTGAAATATGTAAATTGTTTCTAAGTTGGATGTTTTTATCTCCATAAATTGACTAAATCATAGAGTTGTAGAAAATGTAAACCTTTTTGCTATTTATTCATGGTTATTACTAATTTTGGAGGTTTTATCCATTGTCAGTGTGACTAATGCATTAAAGTCCACAGCTACTATTTTATTTTGTGCCTTTAAATATACTACATTTTCTGTAATTTGAGACAAAAATTCCCCATAATGTTCAAATGGGGGCATAAACAGATCCCACCATATATTCTTGTCCTTTCATTCTACCTCTGACTAATATGATCTGTCCTTGTTCATCTAAGAACTTATCCATGTATTCAAAACCTAGGTTTTTCCTAAAGAGAATTGCAACTCCTTGACTCATCTTCGTGCCCAAGGAGTAGAATACATGGGTTATCCATTTTCTCTTGAATTTAATCATCTCCTCTCTTTCTAAAGGGGTCTCTTGCAAGCAAACTAACTCTAACCTTAACTTGTCCTCATAGCTCAGAATGCATGCTCTTTTTTTGGTTTCTTTTTTCCAACTTTATTTTCCTCCCTCACTAGCCCCTTAGACCTCACTATAGTGGGGTGTTGGGGAGCCCATTTCCCACCCTATTTGAAGTCTTCCTGTACCAATGTGCTGTTCTGAGGCCGGGAAGTGGAGGAGAGACACAGCGACTGGCAAGGATGAACACGGCTGTGGGCATAGTAGGCCTCCTTGACCCCACCTTTGCTTGTCTGGGTGCCAGTTCTTTTCTGCTTACCATTGCCCCGGGGGTGCGGACATGCAATGACACTCTGCACGCAATAGGTGCACTCTCGCACCCATGCATAAAGCATCCGCTGTCACCCCCCCAATCCCGGAAGAGCATGCCACAAGTCGTGCCTCCCCAGCCACCCCCAGGAGCCACTGGTACAATGGCAAATGCACCCACCCATCCACAGGAGAGGAGAGCAGTCCTTGGAATGTTTAATCCTCTCCTGCCCCTGCTGACCCCCAATGGCCCAAGTTAGCTCCCGAACCCAGGCCGCCAGCATGGCGTGAGGTGTGGCATCCAATGCCTCAACCCTCAGCACCACCGGGGTGCCCTATGCATGCTCTTTTAATTAGAGAATATACCATATTAACACTGAACATGGCACATTGCAAGTTCTGAATTTGGCTTGCCACAACTGATTATTGCAGTCTTAGTTCTGGTGTGGGAATCCTGTGAAAGCCTGCCTAACCACAGTCATTTTTAAACTATACATTTTGTTCCCTTCTTTTTTTTGCTATTGATTTCATTATTAGATTTACTTTTTCCTATTCTCATACCCCTCTGTCTCACCTTCTTACCAATAGAATAATTCCTTGTTGTGTCGACCATTATCTGTTTTCTGTATCCACATATGGAAATAAAAATCAAATGTAGAAAATAGAACTGTGGCACTCACTACCCGAAATCACACTGGCACTGGAGCTATTAAAAATAAATTTTATTTCAGGAAAATGCTACACAGACAACCTGAAGCATTTCAGACAAAGGTCCTTAATCAATGGGTTAAAAAAAACAGTTCTTCACCCATTAATTATAGAGTCACACTCATTAAATAAAGTTTAAAATGATTGGCTGCTTCAATTGACTATCAGTTTCATATTTTAACACATAATCAGTCAGCATACTCAGCATCAATCTACTACATATACTAAACCTATTACTACTAAAGTGCTATACAATCCACAATCTCCTTAAATACAATCAATCACCAAAATTGCTCATAAATATAATAGTATAAATAACTCATTTTAAATATAGAGCACTAGAATATAACAGAAATCAGTCTCAAAAATACTGGAATTATTGTTCTTCTAAATATGGCTTTAAATCTAAACCTCTATTAAGTCCTGGTCTCTTGTTTGCCCTTAACCTAAATATCCATTCATTTTCTTTTTTTAGGATTGTATTCCTTAAATTGCCACCTCTTGTATTTGGGAATACTCTTCTATTCCTATAAATTCAAAAGAATGTTCTGTTCCATTTTGTGTGTACATAATATGTGCTGCTGTAGCATAAATATCATCTTTTCTCTCTATGGCACTAATATGTTCATTCACTCTCACCATAAACTGCCTCTTAGTTTTACCAATGTAAAAAGCACCACACACACATTTTGCCTTGTATATTATCCCTTGTATGTCACATGTGATGCACTGTCTCACTTCAAATTCATATCCATTCCGTATATTTTCAAAAGTTTCACAGCTTTTGATATGTTTACATGCAACACAATTTTGGCAAAGGAAGCAACCTTTGTCATTCCCAAGCCATGTCCTGTCAGAATCTCTGCTAAAATGGCCATTCACTAGCCTATCTTTTAAGGTTGGTGCTTTTTTATATGACATCATAGGTCCTTGCTCCACTATCCCTTGCAAACACTGCTAAGTATGTGCCAATGTGTTTTAATAATCTTTTCCACTCTTCTGGCATGCGCAGAGTATGTAGTTACAAAATGAAAATGTGGCTCTAAATTGTTACTCGATGTGTGGTCTCTTAACAAAGTAGTTCTCTTACTGTCTGTTGCATGTGTGTAGGCTTTATGGATAACATCGTGTGCATATCCTCTCTCTTGTAGTCTGCTTTCTAATTCACTAGCTCTTTTCTCAAATGTTCATCAAATGTTAATGAGTGAAGAACTGTTTTTTTAACCTTTGATAAAGGACCTTTGTCCAAAACGCATCAGGTTGTCTGTGTAGCGTTTTCCTGAAATAAAATTTATTTTTAATAGCTCTGGTGCCAGTGTGATTTCGGGTAGTGAGTGCCACAGTTCTGTTTTCTACATTTGATGGTTTTTACTGTAGAGCACCACAATGCTTGTGCCCACTATCTTTGTTTTCTGTTTGACTGGTTTTTGAAGGGGAGGCACAGGTTACATTATTTGGTAAAGAAAACCAATGTTTAAAACCCAATAGAGAGCACTTATGGGGAGCAAGTTTATAGAAGATTGGAAGCTACATCAGATTTGAATATCACCAGCCAAAGACAGGAGAAAATTCTTTGAAATATGTGGAACAACTGCTTGCCACAGTGAATGCAGCTAATCCATTTCTAACAGGTGAAACTGATAATGGTAACAGCTCACATGAAAGAGACTCAATTAGAGGAGCATTTAAAGAACTAGAGAAAGTTACCCACCAACTCCGAAAAATATTTTGGAAAGTCTCAAACCTGGAAGCCTACATACTGGTACAAAAATTCTGAGAGGGCTTAGAATTATAAAAAATCCAGCATATGGGACAGATGACTAAATTTTTATGAAAGAATGGCAACTAATATTGAGTGAAGCAAGTACTAGACTAATGCAGTTAATTATTAAATTTTGTAAGGAATGAGAGCTACAACTAAGAGATGATGCAAGAAAGTATGAAAAGGATGTCATGCAATATTGTAACCGTGAGGACTTTGATTATTTTAACAAAAAGTTACAGGAGTCAATCTTGCAACTGGATGAGGAACTTAAAAATGCTAAGTAAATCAAATTCCAGAGAGAAAGAGGAGATTACGAGCTGGGGAGAGTATACTCATGGAAAAAATAACCACAAAGAAGTATTTTAAAAAAAAACAGACATGTATTTTTTTATTTCTCTACGGAAGGGAGTGAATCAGAAACAGAAGAATCCAGACAACAGCCTTTTTTTCATTGATACATGACGACAGCTGAATCCCCCCCCCCCGCACACCTATTATGAACCCTGGTGGAGATCCAGGTTCACCAGTCAATGAGGAGGCATGATGTACGACATGGAAGACCCAGAGAGGAAGAAGGAAGAAGAGGAGGCAATGGCCGTGGCAGAGGAACATACAATGCCAGCCAAAACTTCAGGGGCTGCCTGAAATAAGAAACAATGAGATACAAGTTTTCAATTTGTCTGCATACGAACTGAATGAGTCAGAGTTGTCCTTGTTAAAGAAGGGACTGGTGTTTGCTCCAATAGTGCCGATTAACAAAGTACAAAGCATAGTAGATTAACATCTGTGTTTCGGAGACTAAATTTGAGAGCATTTTTTGCAAAGAGACAAGAAAGCACTAATGATACTGTGAGAAATGATGGTTCTGAGAGATTTAAACCCAACATGGTATTCAACCCACCCTTGTGTCCAGCAGTACAATTTTTTAAAGATATTTGTGAAAGGGACTTTGAGAAACTGTACAAAAAGCCACACCCTTTAAGACATAATAATATCACACGGGAAGAAAGGGGTGCTTTAGAGACACTGCAAAGATGCAAAAATATTATAATTAAGCAAGCAGACAAGGGTGTGTGTGTAGTCGAGATAGATGTAGATAATTTCAAAGCAGAAGTAGAGAGACAATTACAGGACACCTCATTCTATAAAAAACTTGTGGATGATCTGACTTGGGATTTCATGTTTAGCATTAATGAGACTATCCACAAAGCATTTGATGAAGGACTGATCAGTGAAAATACGAAGGACTATATGATCAAATTAATTAACACACTTATGTACAAAATAACATGGGTAAAAACATTTTGTTACACACATATATACAATAAAGACATTGCTGCACAATCCCATACTCACATATACCTTTGTTTTAGGGACAGGACTGTTAGCTACAGCTTCTGTCTTGGAAATCTCTTTCTTTTCTTCTCCATTTCCCAAAATATAAACTAAATATCTGGTTTCCTGCATGCCTAACAAGCACGTGGTAGGATTAATGGTCAGACCTGCATTCTTGATAAAACAGATAACTCATAGGTGTTCCAGGTGACTTTTCTAGTCTGGACTGTACATCATAACAACATCCAGGTAAGCAGCACAATAACCAATGTGAGGGGCTAGAATTAAATCCATGTACTCCTGGAATGCAGCGGGTGCACCATGAAAACCAAACAGCATGGTGGTGAACTGGTAGAAGCCAAATGGATTCTTTAGCTATGGGAATTTGCAAGTAACCCTTGGCAAGATTGAGGGTACTAATGTACTTGGCACTTCCCAATCTGTCCACCAAATCATCCCTTACAGAATTATAGGTGTGTTGTGTACATGCAGAATGCATGCCACATGCTTAATTGTGCAATGTTTGCATGCAGTTTGCATACACAAAGTGATCCTAAGCAAACTAGGTCTGAAAAGCAAATCAGATATGCATGCTGAAATCTTGACATGTGCACAGCAGGTAAGCTGGTGTGAACAGCTTCTAAAAATGACATTGGGTTTGTGTGTTGCACGCTTGACATGAATGCAGAAGTTAAGCTGATGTGAACATCATCTAAACATCACATCAGGTTCACATGCTGCACACTTGCCATGTGTGCAGCAGCTAAGCTGGTACAAATCTCATCTAAAAAAACATAACAGTTTCTATTTCTTATACTACTGCTAGCAATTAGAGTCATTAAAATACATTTTTATTTGGATTCCCATAAACATTAGGTAAACTCATTATGATCCTTTTGCAAGTTGTTCAATGGCTTTCGATTTTTGTCAATAAATCGCCATTAGTTTGTATTGTTTGCTCACTGCATTAAATGCCTAGAATATAGCCAGTCAACATCTCCCATTTCAGATGTACGAAGAGGGGCCTCTGTGTTGTGAAGCCTATCATTTTTGTTTTGGACCATGCAAATCCCCTATGCATATTTAGTGCTACAAATGTGTTTCTCCATGACTGTTTCATTTTACTTACTTTCCCTTTGTCATTCTGTACTGAGCATGTACACTATGGCCATGCTCAGGACTCTTTGTGCTGAGTAGGGTTTTGGAAATAAGCACCACACCTCACATTTTGTCACTGAAAAGAGGGAAATGGACACTCAAAATGAGGCACAATTGGGGTCAGTAACCCACAGGCTGATCAGGACACATGATGAAACATGGAGATACAGTACCTCAGAACACAGTGGGAACCATTGCATTAGCACCTGAGAATAAATTTCTACCATTAAGCAGCAGTGTCATTTAGGTAGGGCAGAGGTAGTTGCCTCCCCATTTGTGCCTAGGTTGTTCTTATGGTGTGTCAATAATGGTATTAAATTTGGATTTAATCTTTTGCACAATAAGTGCCCACCTGGCCTATGTGTGCTCATGCTGCAAATACTCTCCAGACTCAACTGTGTCTGTATTGTGTTGCCCACTCTTTCCACCTATTAGTGGTGGCACAATCACATGTGATGTGGATGAGCTCCAGCCAAGAAAGAATGTATGAGTCTTGGAAGTGCGACACTGTATTTCCCCACAACAAAGTAGACAGACTGCACACTACAGCTTGGAGGAGTCTGTGAGCACTGAACTCTCCATAGCAGCGTTATGGAAGCATATTTGTGTTGGTCTACTCTAGTGAGTCTCCATCTCCCCTGGTGGATGAAGGGGCAGAGGGTGAGCTAGACGCTAACTCAAGATTGGCTACCTACTTAATCTACTAGGCTCACCATGCAAAAAAAACAGCACAGACCCAACGGCAGCAAGTTAGGCTTAGCAGCAGTGGTGACAGTGGTGTGGATGGCCTTCATTGGCCTTGATCAGTGCAGTGCAGCAGCAGCCAAAGCAGCAACCAAGCAAGAAGAAAGCAACCCAGGTTGGGTGGGTTCGGTTGGTGAGGTGACTTGGTTGCTGACCACGTTGGGGATCTGTGATGGTTGGTTCTAGCATCCAGCTTCTGGCAGAAGGAGAGAGAGGGGGAGCAGACTGAAATCTGAGCTGGTGGAACGCTGTGCCAGGCTGCAGGTTCTTGACACATGGCCAGGTAAGTAAAAGTAAATACTTTTTTACAGGGGGATTGGGGAAGGAGGAAGGACTGAAATGTTAATGAGTTTTTCACATTTCTTCACCTTTGGGGGGGGGGAGGATTCATGACCCATAGGGGATGGGTATTCAGTAGAGTTGGGGAGAAAAATCAGGACAAAGTTCTTTTGGGGGGGGGTGCAGAACTTTAGCCAGGAAAAAAACTGGTTAGTAACTGTGTGGGTTTAAGCCCAAATCTGATGCACTGCTCCGCGGGGTATATACAGATGAATCATATACATTTGAATTTTTCCTAATTTGTGCATCACTTTTCAGTCAAAACAAACAAGTTGTACCTTTTAGAGATATTACAGATATACTAGAGTTGTCCTTTGCATTCACGGACAGTTGAGCAGTATGGTATGCACAGACTATTGGAGCCCCACTATAGTCAGGGTTGTGACCCCCCCCAGTGAAGCTGACCTCCACATTCCCATGCTCAGGCACATTATGACAAAGGGCAAAGGAGACTGCAGGGGTGTGCACCATTAAAATGAATGGGGGTATTTTTTATTACCATTTTATATATTATTGATGGGGGTTGGAGATTAATGAAGGCCACTGCTTGACTAACAAGAACCTTGTGTGTAGAACAGTGGCCTTCATTATTCTCCAACTCACCATCATAACATATAAAATAGTAATAAAAAAGAACTCCATTCATTTCAAGGGGGTACACCACAGCACTTTGACCTATGGACATCATCTCTTAAAGACTCCTGCCTCTGGCTCCCTAGTATTCAGGTAAGAGACTTTTTACTTATATCCATACTTGGAGGATTGTCTGTAGCAGCATGGCAATACCCATTACAGTGTGTGTGCATGGGGGGGGGGGGACTTGCCATGTGAGTGTGTGTCAAGTTATTACTATGTTTGTGTTTGCACCTGAAGGTCTGTTTGCATAGAAGCATTCAAAACTATGGAGAGAAAATAGTAGGAGTACAGGGCAGACAGAAGTAACTAACTGGTTTTGTGGGTAGGTTTGTGTATTGGGGATGGGAAAAACACATGTGTTTCCATTGGTATGTGTGCTACAGTTCAACTGTGAAACTGAGATAAGTAAGAGAAGAAAAAGAAAACTGAAAAGCATAACAGTGGCTACAAGCATGCCACATGCTTGTAGATCTAATCAGATACGGTATGTATTGAAGTAGAAGAAAGTCATGTGTATGCAGACAGTATGGCTTAGTGATTAAAGGCACAGAACTGCAAGAAAGGAGACTTGGAATTGTGAAGACCTGGATCTGAATCTAATCAACCCCCACTTGTGTATGGTGTGATCCTAAACAAGTCACTTAGCTTTTAATTGTGCAGTTATCAGTAACCACTTGCTTTTTGCATGCATACCACATGCAGTCTTTCCCAATTTAACATAAAAATCATGGTTTCCCCACTTGCTTGCTACACGCATGCCATATGCAAGCAATAGGTTCCAATTTAACATTTAAATCATACTAGTAGCATGCATATCACCTGGGTAGTTTTATGTGTGCAGCATAAAAACATTTCATATAATTATTTCTATAAGGGATCTATTCTGGGCATAGGATAGCTGTCAAATATGGACACTTGACTAAGTTTCCCATTGGTGATGACCAAGCACTTCTCAATTAATCAATGATACCCAGCTCTTTCATTTTTTGTATTTCTTTAACCACAAACGGTATGCTCTTAACCACTCTAGAAATCTATGTCTTTTGTCTGACAGAGTGCACTTTCTCTGTCATTATGATGTGCGCAACCTCTTTTGCTCAGAGCCTTGACCTGGTAATGTGGTAAAAGTACTTCTATATGTCTTTACCAAGTTACAAATTTCTGCAGTTTGTTCTGTGCGTAAGGCAACATTCAGCTTTAAAGCATCAGCAGATACAGTTTGTTCCAATCTGTCATAAGCTGTATCAATATTGTCTTTAGCAGTTTCTGGCAATTCTAACAAAGCAACCTTTGGTGTTTCTTCAACCCACATCTTCAGGAGTTTAGCATAGTATGTCTTGGTAGCATCTTTTGTTATCAGGGGCCTCAGTGTCATAGTTAACTTTATTGATACATCTAATCACTTTATAAGGCACTTGCCACTTCATTAACAGTTTGTTTTCTGTAGTGGGGAACAGTAACAAGACCTTTTCATCTGACTCAAAAGCTTTTTCTTTTACCCCATGGTCATAATACAACTTCTACTGTTTTGGGGCCTCTTCCTTGTTACTGTGGATAATTTTAAGATATTTTGCCAGTTTCTTTCTCAGTGCACATATATAAGATGTAATAGGTTCTTTCTGATTGGGGTTATCTTCCCATGTTTCTTTTATTAAATTTAGTGGCCCTCTAGGCTGTCTACCATACAGCATTTCAAAGGGTGAAAAACATGTTGATGCTTGTCATCCATATCTCTAAGCAAAGAGCGGGTAAGGTAAATATTGGACCCAATCTTTCCCTTCACCTTTCACAAACCTTTTTAGCATGTGCTTTAGGGTTTTATTGAAATCTGCCTCAAGACTAAGGGTGATAAGGGGAGGTCCTAATGGTAGTGATACCTAGTAGTTGGTACAGCTGTTTCAGTAATACAGCACTAAAATTACTACCCTGATCTGTAATAATCTCTTTATGTATGTCTACCCTGTTGAAAATTTTGGCAAACTCTGCTGCCAAATATGAGGCCGTGACAGTATGCACTGGAATTGCTTCTGGTTATCAAGTTGCACAGTCAAATACTACCAAAATGAATCAATTACCCTTTTTACTTTTGTCTAAGGGGCCAACCACATCCATTGCAAGTCTCTCAAATGACACATCTGTCAAGGGTAGGGGCACCAGGGGAACCTTATCTTTTTTAATTACTGGGGCTACTGTCTGACATTCAGCACAAGAACTGCAATCAGTAGCAACATCCTCTTTTATCCCAGGCCAGTAAAATCTGTACAAGAGTCTGGCAAGGGTGCCACCCTGCCTGAGTGGCCAGCCATAGAACTATCATATGCTATGTGTCACAACTCTGTTCTATACTTCTTTGGTATAACCAGTTGTTCTATTGGTTCCTGCATCTGAGGATTAACCCAAACTCTTACAGTAGCCCATTACATTTTTTAAACATTGGTTCACTTTGTTTTTGTTTCATTCCCAGCTGCTTAAAATAACATTGGAGAGAAACATTGTTAGTTTGCTCAGAAACAGAATCACTATCAGTTATCAGTTCAGTTTCAGCATTTTCAGATATCAACCCCTTATGTCCATCAGTCTTTTTTGTCACTTTTTTTCAGGAATCTTCTTACTTTCCTGGACTTCTGGATTAGAGATGCAGCAAATTTAAAATTCACCAGCCGAAGGAATGTTGATGGGCACTTCATCGTTATTCACCACGCTGGAGTGGGCAATGCAATTGCTCATGTCGCCTTTGTCATTAGCACTTCACGCAGGCGGAATGGCAATGCAAAGTAAGGCGAAGTCAATGTTTTTAATTGCTTTCACGTTCCTCATTAGGATTCTAAGTGATCCACTTGGTGTTTCAGATTTTGCAGCCCCCCCACACATCACATGGCTTACAGTACTGTAAGTCACATGCTTTTTAGCTAGGCAGGAAGAAAGTGAGTCATATAAGCAGACACTTTTACTTACTTCTATGCAGACGGAGAGAGAGTAGTGTGTTTTGTGACTGCTAATACTTTTAGATCAGAACGAGGAGGAGATTTAAACTTTGATTTAGACCCAACACCTTTTTTAAAAGCTAAATTTTTTTGTCTTTTCTGTACTCATTTTTACTTAATTTGTTCTTTCTGTAAATTTTATTTTTCTTACCTTTATAAGTAGTTAATTGTTTGTCTGTGTCTGTGTGACTGTGTGTGTGTGTTGTGTGACAGTGTGAGTAGTGATTGCTCGGACTGAGAGCTCAGTAGGAGAGATGGACCAGGGTGAGGGAATGTCTGGGACGGGGCAGCTTTGGGAGAGTGCGGTAGTGGTAAGCATCGTACCTTGTGCATGTGTGGATGGCATGGGCGCCCATTCCTGTTGGACCGCTCAAAACTTGTGAATGCCCCCCCCGAAACAGGACCAGCACCGCCTCCTGTCCTGACTCTGAGGCAGTTGAACTACCACCACCACCACCACCAAGTCCAGCACCAGGTCCTCTGGAGCAGGATGTGCCTGTTCCCCTGGGATCAGGTGTGGATCCCATCCCTGTTCAGCACCGTGACCAGCAGGCTTACAATATATCCAAGTAACTATTAAAAAAAATGTATGTTGTGATTCATGACTTGATCATAAATCATGATTTGTGACTGCATTTGTGACCATGATGATGAAGAAACGTGAATGCCTATGGCTGTACTTCCCCGGGCCCCAATGAGCTGTAGCTTAAAACTCCCAGACTTAAAAACACGTATCAATGAGTACAATGGTGGGGTGGTGAAGGCTGGAGAGATACTACAAAACAGGCTTACAATACATCCTCCAAGTAACTAGAAAAAAAATTAATGTTGTAATTCGTAATGTGAATGACCGAGAATCATGATTTGTGACTGCATTTGTGACTGTGATGATGAAGAAATGTGAATGCTTACCGCCTATGGCTGTACTTCCCTGATGAGCTGTAGCTTAAAACTCCCAGACTTAAAAACACATATCAATGACTACAATGGTGGGGTGGTGAAGCCTGGGGAGATACTACAAAACAGGCTTACAATACATCCAAGTAACTAGAAAAAAAATTAATGTGATTCATAACATGAATGATCGTGACTCGTGATTTGTGATTGCATTTGTGACTGTGATGATAAAGAACGTGATTTGTATCACAAGTGACTCATGATGATGGTCCTGACTTAAAAATGCATATTAATGAGTACAACGTTCATGCAGAATTAAGCACCACACCTGTCCAGTACTCTGAAGGGAAGCCAAAGAAACAACTTTGACTTAAGTTACAGATGGAGACTGGGCCCTAAAGAGATGCAAATGCACAGACAGGTTAAGATTGCGCTGTGCACTGAAGAGATGCAGACACAAAGGCACAACACCTAACCAGTGCTCACCATCAGAAATTCAAATCTGGAAAAGAATACCTTTACCAGTTGGGGCGGGCCACGCGGGGGGAGGCAGTGTACTGTACTGCTGCAGTAACAGTCACTAGTACTAGTACCAGTACCAGTAAAGATACCACAAAGAAGTACAAAATCACACAGCTGCAGCGGATAACAGCTTCACATTGCTGAAATTATTATGTGGCAGAATAAAAGGTGTCTGATGTGATGACACGCGTCACACACACACACACACACACACACACACACACACACACACACTAAGTAATGCATAGCAAATTGAAAACTTCAGTAATATAACCACATATTTTAAAAAGAACTAAAATTATGCACTGCTGCACCACAACAATCAGCAAAAAAATGGCAAGAAATATTGAAAATATTACTGTGTGTACATTAACACAGTTGAACAAGAAAAAATCACCAAAACAGAAAGCACTGTCTTTTTCTCCAAGTTAATCTACCTACACCACAGATACACCCCTCCCCCAAAGCACACTTCCACTGTCTCTCAGTAAGCAGACTGAATGTTGTACGTTAACATTCAAAATCCACACACAAACAATAAACGCTCGATGATATGAGCACAGGAGGGTTTCCTATAATTGAACTAAAGTTTTAGCAAAAAAAAAATTACTCAAAAAGGCTTTTTTAACAGCTTTTTGAAGGTTTGAATTGCAGAGAGCTCTCAAAGCAGATTGTCTCCTACAGCTTCCTACACACACTACCCCAAACTGAGGCTGTGCAGAACAATCTAGAGCCCATGTGACCTGAAATCTCATGAAACACTGCAAAATTCACCTTTGGAGCTTAAAAACAAGGCGAAGTACATTGTTTTCAATGTACTTCACCTTAAGAAGTGGTGGAGTAGTGGTTTGGGAAGGTGAAGTAATGCAAAGTCATTGTTTTCAATGGACTTCGCGTTACCCATTTGCAACACGAAGTACTCCACTTCGCATTGTGGAGCACTCCGCGAATGCGCCTTCACTCCGAGGAGCGAATTGGGGCCACTTCGCCCACCACTATTCTGGATCTTGGAGTTGGGCTCAGATGAGCCTGAATCAAAGTCACTAAAAGGAAAAGAGTCCCGAACATTGAATATTTCCTTTGCCTTTGCTCATGTTATCTCAGCTGCAGACACAGCAGGATTTTCTCCCTCTGTAATTAACTTCACAAATCCTGGAAAGTCATTTCCAATAACCACAGGTACAAGTAACCTAGGTACTACCCCCACTTTCATTTGGTGCAACACCCCATTAATGTTCAGAATGACTTGAGTGATGGTATAGTATCCAGTGTCCTAACAGATGCATATGAACTCAGTACCTGGTTGTTATGCACAGTCTTTTCTCAGAACAGCAGCATGCACCAGGGTCTGTCCGCTTCTTGAATTGTAAGTTCCTTCATAGTCTTACCTCAGTTTGACATCTAGTAAATACTTGGACCAGTTTGCTAAGGAGAAATTTGCTCCAGTGTTACATTCCTTATTTTTATGACATTTTCTTGCAGTATGGCTTGGCTTATTACTGTTATAGAAAATAAAGTCTTGGGTGTAGATTTGTTACCCCCATCAGAGTTCTTATCTGACCTGGAGTTAAATATGGAAAAAAAGGGTATTACAGGTCCTTGGCTGTTACTTCACTGCTGCAGTGTCAGTCTGGCTGTCTGATAGTCCTCAGCCAAAGAAATAGCCTTTTCCCCACTTTCTGGTCTTTGTTTTTTTACCCAAAGCTGCACGTCTGCAGGAAGGATGTTGATTAATTGTTCCATTGAAGATATGTTGATGATCTGTGTGACTGGTTTGCCCTCTGATTGAAATTATTTAATGGGGAGTTCTTTGAGTCAGATGAAGGCTTCTCAAGGATTGTTGACTGAGTTGTACTTCAGTGACTGGAATCTCTGTCTGTAGGTCTCTCGTGAGATGTCATAGCTTGTAAGAATTTCTTTTTTCACAAGATCACAGTTTTCTGACTGTGCAGTGTTCATACTGCTATAGGCAAGTAGGGCTTTACTTGTCAGATAATGTACCAGCCTGATTGCCCATTGCTGTTTTGGTGATTGGCAGGCTTTGGTGACCCTTTCAAAAGTTGTCAGGTATGCTTCAATATCATCTGAGGGACACAACTTTTTAAGTTTTATGTCTTGTAAGCTGTTTGTGTTTTGTTGGTCTGCTGGATCTGTACCAGATCCTCCAGCTTTGATAGCTTCCAAAACATCCAGCCATCACTGCTCCTGACACTGCTTCCCTTCACTTCCCAATTTCTCTAGATACTCTGTCTCTTCTCTTGTCTGTACTTCTAGATGCTGCATCTCTTTTTCCCTCTGTTTCTCAGTCTCTTGTTGCATAGCCCACCAGGAGAAGAAGGCAGACATGCTTTCAGGTTCTGTCCCTGCCCGTTCTTCTTCTTCCCTCACTTGTGCTGGCTGTACAATCTCAGTTTGTACTTTTGTTTGTGCTTCAACTTTGGCTGCCATTCTTCTGGTAATCACTCTTGAGCTTGCTGTTGCAGGATCAATACCTTTTTTCTATGCTTCCCTGGTACCAGGTCTAGTACCCATGCACAAAACTCATGGCTTAGAGTATACACGGCAAAAATCCCACTTCTAAAACCAGCTGCCATAGAGGTATAGGTCAGGAGGCATAGTTAAACCAGAAGAAGTTATAAAACTCAGTAGAAGTGCTTTTTTTTGTTAACAACAATAAACTAAAAAAATAAAATTGTGTAGGATAGCTCTTGATACAGGCAATTTAAACAAATAGAAGTCCTTCATCTGAGTCTCTCTAAAATCTCAATCTCACTCTAACTAATCAAGCAAAACATTGATCTCTTTTTATAATATGTCTTTTCCTGGCAATTTAACTTCTGCATCCTGTTCTTGTAAATTATACCACCTGTGTTCCAAAAATGTTTTACAACTTTGCCAATTTCTTTCCTGTGAGCAGCCTGAAGAGTACATTAGTTTTCTTAACAAGTGCAACCAATTAAGACATCCTGTCCCAGGGCTGATTGCCTATTGATAATCCTGAAAACAAACTTGTGGAGGTCAAAATGCACCTCAAGGTTAACCTGCTGTGTTCCAGATAAACCTAAATACAAATCTGCAAACATTTCAATAATATAATTATATACATTTGCAAATGAAAAGATCTCAGCTTCACATAAAGATTTACATATATTTTTTGACCACAAAGATGCAAGGGAAGAAAGAAAAAAATATAAACACCAAGTGAAGGAATGGAGAAAACAGGGAAATTGTGGGACTGTTGGAGTGCCCATTTCTATAGTACCACAAGGAAAATGTGATTGTGCAATTAGACAGACAAGAGATAGACATGTTACAGAATAGGAGAGAGCAGAATATATCCTTTCTTTTAACTCTCTCTGAAAAAAAAATGGGACAGGGTCTTACCTAACCCTGTCGCAAAGTGAACTATACAGAGGCAACACCACCTCCCTCCTTCTGCTGGTGATCTGGCCCTATGCAACACAGCATCCCACTCCCCTTCCCACCTGCCTTGTCATACTTGCCTGGCTACCTTTAGGTCATTTGAGATGATTTCACCTAAATCTCTCTTCCTTGGTTGTTGTCAATAACACTCCCCCCATTTTGTATTCTGCCCCTGGATTTCCATACCCCAAGTGCATTATTTTGCACTTTTTCACACTGAAACCCAGTTGCTATACCTTTGACCACTCCTTGAGTTTTTTCATGTCTCTATTCATCCCCCCGAATTACCACCCTATTACAGATTGTGGTATAATCTGCAAAGAGGAAGACCTTCCCTTCCTGTTCTCTGCAATATCACTTACAAATACATTAAAGAGGACTGGTCACAGAACTGATCCCTGAGGCACCCTGCTGGTTACTTTCCTCTCCTCAGAGTGAACTCTGTTTATGACTACTCTCTCCCATTTATCCCATAACTAATTTCTTACCCATTTTCCCACCTTTTGACCTACTACTAAGCTCCCCAACTTGTTCCATAGTCTCCGATGTAGAAGAGTGTCAAATGCCTTCCTGAAATCCAGGTATACCACATCCACTGCACCACCCTGATCTAATACCTTAGTCACCCAAGAAAACAAATCTATCAGATTGATTTGACATGACCTCTTTCCCATGAAACCATGCCGTCTCTGGCCTTGTAACCCATTTGCTTCTAGATATTCTGCTATCCTTTAGTGGATTAGAGAGTGCCTATCCGTGGAGCCTTTTAAAGCTGCACTAAAAATGTATTTATTTTAATCTTTATTTCCTGATGTCTGATGTTTTAAGGATATGGGGCCCGATTCTAGAAAAGTTATGCCTGGCGTAACAGCACTTGTGCCAAGTAGAATGGAGCATGTAGCAACTTACACCAGCAGTTCTGACATGTGCAATTCTACAAAGTGGCCTGCAACATGTCACAGGCCACTTGCGCTGAACAGCTGTTATGCTGGCAGTTGCATCATAAATCCCCTACGACATGGTGCTAAGGGATTTACTGCAGCAGTTGCACCCCATTCCAGAAGGGCAGCAACAAAGTCCCCAATGTCAGGATTCTACAAGAACCCCTGGAGGAGAACTGGTAATGTAAGTTACACCAGCTTTTAGCTGGTGTAAATTATGGATGCCCCCCCGGGGGTCCTGTAGAACTACCTGCAGTCATGCCACAGTTGTCCTCCCTCCATGCCCAGCATACCCCAGTGGGTGCCCTGCATGACTGCCCACACCTCCTGCCCCCAAACTTGACAATAACTGCCCTGCAGGGCTGCCAACACACCCTGCCCCTGAACCCATCAGTAGCTGCCCCACAGGACTGCCAACACAACCTGCCCCCAAACCCATTAACACCTACCCCGCAGGGCTGCCAACACAACCTGTCCCCCAAACCCATCAATACCTGCCCCACATGGCTGCCAAAACAACCTGCCCCCGAGCACATCAATACCTGACCTGCAGGGCTGCCAACACAACCTCCCCCTGAACCAATCAATACTTTCCCCACAGGGCTGCCAACACCCTCAGCCTCCGATTCCCCTGTTGAGATATGTCCCACAGGGCAGTGCTATCATCCCCCTCCCATGCCCCGACCCTGAGTCACTGGCCACAGATGAGGCTAATACTCTGCCCTGGCAGCCTAGTGGCCCCCAACCCCCACCAAGCCATGCCAGTGCACCCAGCACCACCCCACTCATCCCCAGCTGGTGACTGGCACAGCCCACCTCTCACCACCACGGCCAGCCACCAACTGAGTTCAGTATGAACGTGTACTCTAAAGACGTGCTCAGAAATTAATTTTGGGGAGCTGTTTCCAGTGAGCTATTGAAAAGGACTGCCAGAGGTGCAGCCAATATTTCACTGAGTTCTTTCAACACCCTATAATGTACCCTGTCTGATCCCATTTCTTTGTCAACCTTCAGATTAGTGAGTCCACCAAGGACCCTCTCCTCTGAAAAAAGACTGATATCTATTTACCTCCTTACAAAGCATGTATTGCATTGCAATTGTAATGAATTACAACTCAAATGGATCTTTCATCTTCCAGTATGAACTTCATACAAGCTAGATAAATCATAGTTGTTTCATGTTTTTCTGTTTCTGAGTTTGATGACTTGAAATCATATATCTTTTTATGTTGGCGCGCTTGTGCAGCCAACATTGTGGGACAGTGCAGCTCTGGAGGCGGGGTTGCTGTTGGGTGAATGCATGGCATGCATCAATAGGTGCGTCCCTCATTCCCCAATCAGCCTGCATGCTGGCGCCACACCATGCATACATAATGTGGCGAGCACATCTGAGAAAAGGTCTGCTGCAATCTGAGAAAAGCTCGTCAGATGCAGCGGGCCTTTTCTTGCTGTGCTCACCACCATTATGTACATGGCAGGACACTGGCCACTGAATTGCCGACTTCCGGGGTGCCCAATCCCCCTGTCGGCTGCCCCTGCCCCCTGTGAAAGTGCTGACGGGGAGCCACCTCTGGCATAAAGCACCCCACAATTGTTTAATGCAGATGGGGTGCCCAACTCTCTTGGCTCTGTACCCCCACCCTTTGTAGGTGCCGATGAGGTGCACCCCATTGGGCATAAAGCAACCCCCAATTGTTTAATGCCAAGGGGTGCCCAACTCTCGGCTCTGTACTCCAACCCTTCTTTGTGCTAACGGGGTGTCCAAACCTCTTGGCATAAATCCCTCTGTTTCTTGCCGACAAGGTGCCCAATCCCTTTGGCCATAGACCCCCAAGAGTTAGTGGCATGCTGGGAGCCCACCCCGTGCGTGCAAATCCTGCAAAACAGAAACTGTCCTGCAATGTTTTTTTTGTTTTTACCCTGTAAATGAAACGTCCCTCGTAGTCTCGATGCCCTCCCCACACCCACACCCACCCACTGTGCACCCTGCCTCCCTCTCACCCTCACCCCATACTTACCTGCGTGGAGTCCGGCGACAATCTTCTGTGGACCGGAACACGTGTGCACTCTTCAAAGCTGACCGCGAACTGAGGAAATGCCGGTAAGCTGTATAATGGAATGAATAGGGTTTTTTCAACTTTAATGCATATCTTGGGCATTTTTGCGAATTTTGGCCCCAAATTTTCAACATGGGGTTTTTGGGACCCCTTCTCATGAATTCTTGCACTGTCATTGCGTTATTCTGTCCTGAAAGGTGATTTCACAGTCACTGCACGGAATCACCTTTCGGGACTGAGTAACAAAAGGACGATGCCACTGTTCATGAGAGGGGCTCTCAAAAAGCCTATGTTCCAAGTCTGGTGGGAAAAATCCCAAAAATGACTGTTTTATGAGCGTGTGTAGCAACTGCACAACACATGCTCGTAAGTTAGTGCATTCGCACCATTTTCATGCCAGATTTTCAACATTGGCATTTTACCACACCTTCTTGTGAACCATACAGCTGTCATTTTTCACATCCTGCCCAAAATGAGTTTTCGGACTTCCGGCGCAGAATAGCGCAGTTGCTGTGCAAAATCAGTGTTCAGGACACAGTTTGAAAATGACAGTGACACTGTTCATGAGCAGAGGTCCTAAAATGTTGGTGTTGAAAATTTGGTGACAATACTCCATAAAATGACTGTTTTACGAGTGTGCATAGCAACTGCACAATGCACGCTCGTAAGTTAGCGCATTTGCAATATTTTCATGCCACATTCTCAACATTGGCATTTTACTACACCTTCTTGTGAACCATATAGCTGTCATTTTTTACATCCTTGTCAAAATGTGTTTTCACACTTCTGGTGCAGAATAGCACGGTCGCTGTGCAAAATCACTGTTCAGGACACATTACAAAAATGACAGTGACACTGTTTATGAGCAGAGGTCCTAAAATGCCTGTGTTGAAAATTTGGTGACAATACTCCATAAAATGACTGTTTTACGGGGTTCATAGCAACTGCGCAATGCACGCTCGTAACTTAGCGTATTTGCAATATTTTCATGCCACATTCTCAAATTTGGCATTTTACTACACCTTCTTGTAAACTGTATAGCTGTCATTTTTCACATCCTTGCCGAAATGTGTTTTCGCACTTTCAGCGCAGAATAGCGTGTTCGCTGTGCAAAATCAGTGTTTGGGACATATTACGAAAATGACAGTGACACTGTTCATGAGCAGAGGTCCTAAAATGCCTGTGTTGAAAATTTGGTGACAATACTCCATAAAATGACTGTGTTGTGAGTGTGAGTTGTCAGTTTGCACGTACGTCAGATGTCATGAAACTTCTAATATTCTCACTCCAGATTTTCTACAGTGCTTGTTCTGCACCTCCTAATGAACAGTACAGCTGTCATTTTTCACATCCTGACCAAAATCCATTTCGCAGTTCCAGAGCAGAATAGCGTGGTCACTGTGGAAAGTCCGTGTTCGAGACACATGATGAAAATGACAGTGACACTGTTCATTAGCAGATGCCCAAAAATGCCTATGTTGAAAATTTGGGAACGAAAGTCAATAAAATGAGTGTTTTATGAGCGTGCATTGCACAATTTGCACGCACGATCATGACTTTGTGAATTTGTAATACTTTCACTTCAGCTGTTCATTATCGGCATTTTTCCATACTTCCTTATGAACACTGCAGCTGCCTGAAATGTGTTTTCGCACGTTCGGCACAGAATTGCATGCCGCTGTGCGAAATCAGTTTTTGGGACAGTTTGAGGAAATGACGGTGACACTATTCATGAGCAGGGGTCCTAAAATGCCTATGTTGAAAATTTGGTGCCGAAACTCCATACAATGACTGTGTTGCAAGCGTGCATTGCGCAGTTTCCACGCACCCTTGTAACTTCGTCAATCTGCAATATTTTCATGCCACATTTTCACCACTGGCATTTGTGCACATCTCCTTATCAACAGTCCAGCTGACATTTTTCACAGCCTGCCCAAAACATGTTTCTGCAGCTGTGATGCACACTGGCGTGCTCGCTGTGCAATATCACCTTTTGAGACACATTCACAAAATCACAGCACTATGCATCTCTAGCTATGCCACTCCCACTGCCAATGCCAGCGCGACAACATTTGGCATTGACAAATGCTTGTTTTCATTAATCAAATCTGGGGGAGGTTACTGAATACGGATACAGTAGCTCCAAGAATTGAAACCCTTTTTGTTGATATACTTCACACATCAGTTTATCTTTTATCATCCGAACATATGAACTTAGCTATAACAGGGCATGGTGGTGATTCCACATCTGGCTTTGATCACAAAGACCTACAGTATGTAATCTGTCAGCTTCCATATTTATTGCACCTGGATCAGTGTCCATGTAGGCTGCAATGATTTTATAGTATATGGGTGCTGTCTATTGAGAATGGATTTCAGCAACTGCTGAAATCTTCTTGTAGTACAGTTCAAAGGTCAAAAAAGTTGTTGTACTATCGTTCTGATGTCACATCGATAGTACAACAACTTTTTACCCTTGACCTGCTGCCTGATTGGCTCAGACGATGCTCTCTAGAAAAAAAAACCAAAAACATGGTGTCGTGATTTAGCAAGCGCCGATCAGCAGAGCCACTGACTTAGAAGTCGGGAATCGGGACACGGAGAGCCATACATGGCTCCCTTTCTAAAAACACAATTGCTTTCTTTTTTCTCCCTGATTTTAAAACTAATGATGTGCAGAGGAGAAACTGAGAAGCAGGATGGAGCATAAGCGGGAATGGGCATGAGCAGAAGCACCAGAGGGAACGGGAGCAGTGCCTATGGTAAGAAACGGAAAAAAATAATAATGTAAAACTAAAAACCCATATACTATACAAAACAGTGGATGGGTGAACATCCACAACTAAGTCTGCGTTCCCATCTCGGGCAGTTGATGACATCGACGAGACCTCTCGCGCTTCACTCTCGAGGTCTCTGTGATGTCATCAACTCCCTCGATGGAAACACAGCCTTGTTGTGGATGTTCACCCATCCACTATTCTATATATTTAGTATTTCCCTTAGAGCATTGTTATTGTCCCAGCTTTTTGGGACACAGAGGATATGCACATTTTTCCATTTCACATGCTCTTCAAAATCCACTTGTTCTTGAGAAATTTGTTTGACACTTATACATTTTGTGACTGGCATGGAAGTTTAACCTGTTCATCTGCTAAATTGGATACTCTTTGTTTCACTTGAACCACTTCCTTTTTAGTTCACAATTTTATATTATTCAATTTTGTTATCGTTGGATTGAATGTTTCAGCTCTTTCTTCAGTTTTTCTAGCATTTCCATTTTTTTAATTATTTTTCTGCCATTTGGTACAGTATCCATTTTGCCCAGTAGAGGATGGTCTCAACACTTTTATACCACTGATAGCTGCTATTGAAAGATTCTTGCTCCTCACTGTCAAAAATGTAGATCGTTTCCATCATAAAGAAGGGCATTAACCATGCTAGGGCACATAGCCACTGTTAATTCATTCATTTTGTCATTTATCTTGTGTACAATGGGGTGACATAGGAGTTCCCCATGTTTTGTGTATTTTTGGCTTCAGATCTCCCCACAGCCCCTTGCTGCACCAGTAGGTCAACATTTTTGTTTCCCTGATCCACACATTGAACTTTATGATGGCTCTTTGTTGAATCGTGTTTGCTGCTTGAGCTGTTATTTCCCAGGAGGTTATCTGTGCAGGAATTCATCAAAGGTGTGGCAGTCTGTTTTTCACTTGGCTTTGGAGAGTTATTCAGCTTCAAGGTTACTAATTCTCCAATTGTTCTGCTGTGTTTTCTGTGTCCAACAGTACCTGTGATATATTTACCAAAGATAACATTTTACTGTCCTCTGTTGGTGACTTGGAAAATATTAAGATTGACTTCAGAGTATCTGAAGATGTTAATGGAGTGTTTCTTTTATTTTCAGAAACAGGAATATACTCATCAGAGACTGCATTTTTAGTTGTCCAGTCCAAACTCACTATGTTTGTGGTTTTAAAACATCCCCGAGTTTCCTCCCCACAGTTTGCTTTATTAAAGTACAGTAGGTTTATGATTGTAGTGTGTGAACCTTTTCTAGCACAGATGATAGTGCTACTCTTCTTGGTGATTTGATCTGACAGGGTATACAGGGAGGCAATCGGGTCCACTTTAATTCATATTTGTATTAATTGTAGAGTTGCCTTTCACTAAGTCATTACTAGAGTCACTATGCATTTTAACCTTTAGAATTGCTTGAGTGTTAGTGTTAGTGATTTTAGTCACATTTGTATTCATTGTAACCATTTTATGAATCAGAGTTTCCTGTACCTGTTTTGTTAGTTTAATATTTACTTGTGACAGATCCCCTTTGTCTTCTTTGGGGGCTGTGGCATGCACCATGAGGGCTGATATATGCTGAGGTGTTTTGGGTTCTTGAGGAAGGACCAGCTCAATTACTGTTGACATCACACTGGCAGCTGCTCTTGGTGCTCCAGCTTCTGTGATTAAAACCTGTCAGTCAGGTTGTCAGGTAGCATCATGGTTATCATGCCTGACTCTGTTTCCATGTCATTGCTCTTTTTGTTTGGGTCTCAGTCTGAATCACTTCCCAAGGGGCAACTATGATGATTTTCAGCACACTTTTCTTTTTTATTGCTTCATGATTCTTTTTCCCAGTTTTCTCCACTGAACATTTGCCCTTACTACTTTGACCATGAGGTGATGGTTCAGAGGATCCAACTTAGTCCATATTGTCAACATGTAAGCTCACACTGTGGGAATCAAACCATATTATTGAGGATTTGGTTTTAAAAGTTAGAGCCAATTGGTGTCAGGTAGGTATAGCAGGACCTTTTGTACTTTTCAGATGTCCTTTACTGGTTGAAGCCTTCTGTATTTTCCATTTCCTTCTTGGAGTCATAACCACAAAACTCCAGAAGACTTTTTAAAAATCTTTATTTTCAGTATCCTCTTGATTGTCTAGTATGGTACATTCGCTGCTGCTCCGGGGTCTGACATGAGGGAAAAAGTCATATCTGGAAGGAGTCTGCCAGGAAAACCCTATCTTCTGCTACTACTCTTCCACCATTTTTAGAAATTCACACCTGCTAACTTCATGCCAAGGTGTCACTCTATGTGATAACTGTGTGTAACTCAAAGTGGATAGCAAGATGGGAGATTTGTTAAATTCAGATAGCAGAGTAGAGAGACTCCAATCTGAGATAACTTCACCCACTGGTGCATTCTAAGGAATACTGTATCTGAAGTCATGGGTTCCATGTGAGTGTATAAAAAGGATACAGCCTGTTAGGAATGGGACCCTGAGGTTCTGAAATATGACTGGGGTCAGAATCTAGTTTACCTTGTAATGCTATCAAAGAGAACATTTAGGGGACACTGTTCCTATGTGTGCAATAACTGGGTCCACTTTAATTCACTTGAATTCACCTCCCCTTGTTCTAGCCTTTTATTTCTCCTCTTCCCTCACCCTCCTCCTCTCCATTTCTTTTGTTAGATCTCTGGGTTTGCCTGGGCTTATCTCCAGATTGGGGCAGTCTTGGGGTTGGGGGTTTATGATCCCCTAGTTTTTCCTCAGGTCGTTTATTTGTAACCATTTATGTTATTCAGCTATTTCTTTCATTATTTACCATACCTTGCTTTGACAATTTTATTTTATTAATGCTGTTTTTACTGTAATTGCTGTTTTATTGCACTGTAATCTGCCTGTAACTGCACTGTGAATATTGTCTGTATTGTGCCTTTTGGTATGGGTCATGCCTGTGAACGGTCCCTTGGACCAGTGCACCTACCTGGTTAACAAAGTCATAAATAAATAAATAAAATAAAATCTTTAAATATGTTAGTAAAAGTGGTGACAGATCTAACTACCTTGAGAATGTTTATTTCTGCACATATAAATGCACCCAAATAAAGATCACTTCAGTGTAAATATTGAAGCAAGTAATAGAGTATACATAGTTGGAATATTTGAAATAAATGGTCTAGTGGTCCCCCACTGGATTCTACCCTCATATCTTGGTATGCCCAATGCTGCACTTTTCGCCCCTCTCCCACCCTACCTATCTCCTCCCTTCCCTCTCCCTTATGACTCTGGCACTTTTATCTGTTGTCTATTTTCTCTGACAAATGCCGCTGGCTGCCTTGTTACAATGCTATCCTTGAATTGTATTAATCTGTACTCTGTTTGCAATGTCCACATTGTTGTAATGTCTGTCTTGATGTTCCCCATAATTTGTATTTCTCTGACGTGGAACCTTTGTAAAAGAACCTTGGCTCAAAGGTATTTGTAATCCTAGACTTGATAAATAAAAAAATAAAAAAAAATAAATGTACAGGGGAGGCCTTGGATAAGCAGCCACCATCAGCATATCCCTAGGCATGGAGTGTACAGGTGGGGCCATGCTCCACACTCTGAGTTCCCTCAGCAGTCAGAAAAGGTTAACATAGAGTGCCAGCCTTTGGCTGAGATGAAGAGATGGTCAGCATGCTGGCAAATGAGGAGGCTCTTAGGACTGCTATCCGCCTATATGAAATGAGACTGTCTTACCACATTAAATAGTTGCTGATTATACATTTACTTTGGATCCCACCAGACATCAGGGTAACAGTACTTTAAGGCTACTATACATCCTGCCCATAATAAAGCACCTCAGTTTAAATGGTGGTGATTGCTCTAACAGTCTGTTTCAAAATTGTGAAATCTGAAAGACTCCCAATTTGAATTGCAACATATTTTGTGTTGCATGTTGTATTACAAAACTGATCTTAAACCAGCTGTAAACTAAATACATTTTTGCCTGTGATGCTGCATTTGTGTGTCCTTGGTCTTTCACAGCAGTAAAATGTGTAAGAGTTGAAAAGTTTCAAAAGACTTTATAGGATATTGTATATAGGGGCTAAGTGAATGTATTGTTTAAAACTTTTTATTGATTTTTATTTTAAAGGCACATAATATGGATAGAAATTATTTATTTTATTTACAGTTTTTGACTAGGAATGGCACTCTAAGCTATAAGAGCTTGTTTCAGGTGTGCCCTAAGGAAGTGGTTGCTACATGGACCTATGTTCTTGACAGGGGAATGTTGGCTATGACACTGGGTAAACTATTGTACTCTTCAGGAATAAGTTCCATTGGATATTTTACTTCCACCTGGACAGTGACCAGAGATGAGCAGAAGGGACCTTTGTTTAATATCTCATCTGAAGGAAGGAAATGCAAGAAGTCTTACTGGAAAAACTGAAAGGCCACTGAAACATATTAAACACTAATACACTGGCATGTTGAAACAATAAAACAGAACTGAATTAATAACTTCATATTCCTAATACCCTATTAATGGTTCCCTTGTGAAATGTGACAATTCAGTAACAACATCTCATCTAATGGGGAGAATGTTTATATCATTCATTCTAAACAAATATTATACAGTACAGTAATGTACTGTATATACTTAGTATAATACTTAGGACAATGCATTGTAGATACAACAAAACTGCACATCCTAAACATAGATTAACATCATATATATTATTTGCACATTCCATACTTCTTGAGTAAAAAACAAAACTGGCCAACTATGTAGCTGATTCCAAAAATACAGATCCTTGGTATTATTTAATTATTTAACATAGTCTAGACTCATAACTGGCCTCTCATACCTAAATAGATTGCAGATTATTACCCAGCTCAAAGATAGCAATTACACTAGGTCTCTGATTGTTGGTTCAGTTCAGAATGTATATCTCATGGGGAGAAACTGATATTACAGGAAGGTCCAGTTTCAATGGGTGGGGGAGTTAGCCCTCATTTATTCTTCTTGGTTCCATCTCTTATCTAGGAAGGAAAGCTGGGACTGCTAGATCTCTGTGTACATAGACATAGTACCTTTGACTCTTGTAAGTTGTCACATGAAATTGTGTGCTTTAGGCCACTGCTGTGAGTCACTTTAACATAGGTGGGACCTTCCCTGCTTTAGTCAGGTCCAACAAGTCACCCAGGATCCAGAAGGATGGTGTCTGGGGGAAAAAGACCCAGTAATGGCCCAACACTTTGCAAGGACCTCAGTCCAACCAGCCTGGATCAGTGAACAGGACCAACACATTTGAAATTTGTTACCAATACCTGTTCCACAACACTATCAGGAGTCAGAAGACATAAGGCCCATACATACTATTGTAAGTGCTGAAAGGTGAGATGCCACTGAAACATGATTTTCTTTTGAGCCATTTGAAGGAATTTATCCTTGGATGAAGTATGAGTACTGAAGGTGGTCAAGAGTTGGGATGCAGCAGAGACTGAATTGGGTTGGGATTCACTGTTGTTTGCTCAGAAAGTACCTACTTGTTGGTGTTGAGAGAGTTACAGTACCTTGGAGCCACTTTAATACATATGCAATGCAGAAAGCAGCATGATACACAAATACCCAAAGGAGATCCCAACTCCATTCAGTGTATGCTGTGCTTAGTGTGGCCTGACTGGGTTTCTTTGACCCCCCAATAGTGTTAGTGGCTCAGCATGTAGCACATTCGCCTCTGAGCCTGGGAGATCAGTAGGCTGTGGGTTCTATCCCCCCACCAGGCACTTGGGTTAATATCCCATTACTGACACTGTAGTGCAGCATGAGGGGGGGTGCTGCACTCCTGAGGTACCGTCTTTCCGATGAGACGTTAAACCGAGGTCCCATCTGCCTGTTCTGGTGGTAGTTCAGGTGGATGTTAAAGATCCCATGGCACTTCTCAAAAAAGAGCAGGGGAATTTCCCCAGTGCAATGGCCAAATTTCCTCCATTCACAAAAAATACCACCGACAGCTTCATCCAGTTCAAGGTCAGTTGGCATTCATCTGTATCCCCCTTCCCCAGGTCGTGCCTGAAAATAGGCAGGATTTGTCTAGAGCACTTACCCGGTCAACAAAAACTAAACAAAAATAAATAAAATTTAGTAATGGTGTACTCCATCATTGAAAGGGATGTGTATGGGAAGGTGCCTGAGGCAGTAAAACAGTTTGGATAAAGCCACCATCTTAAAAGCTACAATTTTACCTTCCATGGAGAGATTGAGTTTGTCCCACCTAGCACAGATCATGATAATGGCCAGAATAGCTAAAGGCATTATATTAATAAATGCCC
Organism: Neoceratodus forsteri; assembly: GCA_016271365.2. NCBI lineage: Eukaryota > Metazoa > Chordata > Ceratodontiformes > Ceratodontidae > Neoceratodus > Neoceratodus forsteri. Next base: position 150,708,344 of record CM028133.1, on the reverse strand, counting down.
ACGTAGGTGACTCCAAAGGGGGAACCACCTGATCTTCCATTGCTGTAGCTCTGGTGGTTTGTGCTGTCCTATGAGACCCTCTGGACAAGAGCATAACATCACTGAAATGGAGGAGGCAGGTTGACGCAGACCTGAAGCCCAGAAAGGCTCAGGTCCCAGATTGTTTTTAAATGTTTTTTGACTAATTCTGCTGAACCTGCATAAAGCCTTAAATATAAGGGGCACATGGTGGAAGTCCCAGACAGAGTGTTTGTTGGGTGTACATTTCTGAAGGACAGTTAAAATGTTTTTGCTAATGAGAAGTATGTTATAATTCATATTGCAGATGATACTGTGTTCAGTGCAAGTTTTAAAACTGTAACTTGGTTAGAAAGGTTCAGAAAGAAATATCATGAGGTCAAACACATGCCCCTGTGATCCCCTTTTGTTGCAAAATCCATATCAAAACAAGCATTTAAGACCATCACAATTCTTGTTAAGAACGAAGGGGTTAGTAATATTACAAATACAGTGTAGCTGCTTAAATCAAAATGCATTGTACTATGATTCCCCAAACACATTATGGACTTAGAAAATCTCTGGATGGGGGCATGGAAGGTAAGAGTCTAGTAACCACAGAGAGTGTTTTACAATTGCTGAATTGTTTTTTCACTTGGGAAAAGACCAAGGGTTTGTTTTCCATTCTGGCCATCCTAAAACTTGCTTTTGTTGGGTGTCCAGGTTCTATTTAAATAATGCCTGTGAGAAGGTAAAATATGGCTTGTATGGTGTAGTGTGGCATTTGAGTATAGCCTCCAGGAATTCCACCAAATGCAACTTTGTGATGAAACTGGGCATTGCTTTAAAACCTTCTTATGGGCTGCTCACAACAGAAATTATCCAATGGATTAAGCAGAGCAGGATTTTTATGAAAATAAGGCCATAAGAACCTGCAATAGAAACTGTACTCATATAAAAAGCCATCACACGGGACCCACCCTCATAGTAGATGACCCTGCCCATTTGTAAAGTAAAGTGCTGTCTCGCTATAATGATCAAATTGGAGTCCATCATGGCCATTCATTATAGCATGCTGTTAAAAAAAGCCCAAATTGACCATCTTGTAAATAGATCTGATGACACCTGTATACAGCCTCTACTACAGTATCTATTAGTGTACCACATTTAGAGATGCAGCGAATTTAAATTCTGCCGGCGAAGTGAACATGAAGTGGGCACTTTGCGTTGCCACTTCGCTGCGTGAAGTGGGCAATGCAAAGTGCTCACTCCGTCTTGTCATTACCACTGCTAAGGCGGAATGGCAATGTGAAGTAAGGCGAAGTCATTGTTTTTAACGGACTTCGCATTCCTCATTATGATTCTAAGTGATCCATTTGGTGTTTCAGATTTGGCAGCCCCCCCACACACATCACATGGCTTACAGTACTGTAAGTCACATGCTCTTTAGCTAGGCAAGAAGAAAGTGAGTCATACAAGCAGACAAGTTTACTTTCTCCTGCGCAGACGGAGAGAGAGTAGTATGTTTTGTGACTGCTGATACTTTGAGGTCAGAACGAGGGAGAGATTTAAACTTTGATTTAGACCCAACAGCATTTTTAAAAGCTACATTTTTTTTTGTCTTTTCTGTACTATTTTTTACTTAATTTCTTCTTTCTGTAAATTGTATTTTTCTTACCTTTATAAGTAGTTGTTTGTCTGTGTCTGTGTGACTGTGTGTGTGTGTTGTGTGACAGTGCGAGTAGTGATTGCTTGGACTGAGGGAGCTCAGTAGGAGAGATGGACCAGGGTGAGGGCCTATGAGATTTCTAAGAGTCTTTAATCTGGTATCCTGAATAAAAAACACTTCTACATTAAATTTAGCCAGTTCTGTTAAGGCAGTTATTTTCCTCTTCTGATTTTTGATACTATTCACATTCAGAGAGAGAAGGGATAAGGATGACATGTCTATCTGTGTTTAAATTTTTCCTAAAGCACCTTCTTGGACCTGGTACACCATTTTTTTACTTTTTCCTTCATTCCCCACTCCTACATTCTCCCGTCCTGAAGGCCTGTCTGGGATGGAAGATGCTATGGAAGAATTATCAGAGTCTGAGCCCTCATTGTCTGACTCCTCCCCCTAGTGTCTTTCCCTAATGCAGTATATTTATTACTCATCTGCAACTCTTGTTGTGTCCCTGGTTTCTTCTTATCTTGACCTTTCAAATGTTTGCCCTGCGCCTTTGTCCTTATTCTTTTCTTTGGGGTAACCAGCATGTAACCCTCTTCTTTTATTTGCCAAGCATCATTACCAGAGGGGGAAATTACTACTGTTGGAGATACTGCCTCGGGGGGGAGTGCCATTTTCTGAGACGCAAGGGGGGGAGCTGCTCTGGGGGGGGCATCTGTCTTCCTTCGTCCTGTTCCTCCACTATCACAGTGATTAGTTGAGAGGTATTGCCACCACTACCTAAACCTATAGCGGAGGGCAACTCTGTATGAACTGCTACCTCAGTCTCCACTACCTCTGTTTGCATATCCTGCCTTCTCATTTCCTCTTTTCCCTGTTCTATTTTCCTATGTATTTCTACCATCCTTTTTTCAGAGGCTATAGCACAACTCTTTTTTTTGAGCATTCGTGATTAACCCTTCATGTGATACACTATCCTCTATGTTATGTGAAGCCCATGGGCACCTCACACATGAATGGACTTTTTCTTCACATAAGTTACATCTGAATGTGTTCCCACAATTCACTGCAAGATGACCCAACCCCAAACAATGGGTGCATTTCAAAATATCATAAGCATTGCTTAAATGTAAATGGCATCCACATTTGTGGCAAGACTTAGGCTGCCCTGGGTAAAACAAGGACCCCCTATCCCTTCCCAGAAAAAAAACTACTTGGGAGATGCATAATTCCTGAATTTGACATAATGAGCTTAACTTTGACCCTCCAACCCCCCGTCCATATCTGCTCTGAATCTATTATGGGCTCAGGATGCTCTAGAACCTCACATCTTTTTTTCAACCATAAAATGATATCTGACACATTTACTCCTTCATTTTTAAACAGGACTGTTATTTTCCTCACTGCAGGCTTAGTAATAGGGATGGCAAAAAAAGGTGATCATGATGGGGTGTCTTTCAAGGTATTGTATTTTACCCAAAAATGGTCTAAAGCTGCCACTGATTTGAAGCCAATGTCATAATTGAAGTCATCAGTATGAATCAATGCAAAAATTTCAGAAGCGTAAAATTTTAAAGAATTCTTCAACAAAGTTCTTACAATATTAGTCCTGTTTGGTGGATCCTCTAATCCTCCTTTGTACATTAAACATATTGCATTTCTCCATGGTGTAGGTTCTCCTCGAGTTTTAAATAAATCTAACATACGCAATAATGGTTTCAGGAAAGTTTGTTTTTTTAGGTCATTTAAAATGTCTGCCCCCAAACCTACCAGTAGTTCATTACTCTTTGCTGCAGATGGAGAGGTGCGTGGGGTTTGAATCTTATTCATTTTTTTTCCTGCTAAGAGACAATTTAACTCCTGTGCCTGGGGTTGCTCATTGCTTTGTGTATTTGCAAGGATCTGCTCATGTCCAACTTCCCTCTGCATGCTCTGCTGTGCCTGTATTACTGGTGAAGTGTTTGAAATTACTTGCTTAAGCTGTTCAGCTGCTGCATTTTCCTGTTTGCCCAAAGTTAACCCCACAAACTCAGTGTCTGTTGGCTCCCATCTCCCCCCGTCTTCTGAGACCACCCATCACTTTGCAAAGCCTTATCTATTGTCCAGTCCTCAGGAGGGTATTTAGAGGCTTGCACATCCTTTTTCTTAAAATGTGCTGTGTTACAAACCCCTAATGATTTTCTTTGTGTTTCGGCCCCTGTTGTCCTGTAGCTGTTGCATTATCAACTTTCCCAATACGTACACTTGTCTGCTCTGACTGGTCAGACCCTGCTGCTTCTCCCAAATTAATGTAAAGGTTTTGTATCTGACCTTGTTTTGCGTCCTGTTGCACATTGCTCATCTCAGGCTGCAACTGTGATGTTTGCTCTGATTCCATCTCAGCACCTGCCAAGTCGCACTCGGCAGGTGAGTCCTCTCCCCGTGCTGCCACTGGCGGGTTGCTCATTTCAAAAGCATTCAGCTGTGGCCCATTATATAAGCCCCTCCTCTCTGCAACAGCTGCCGGCTCCATGTCGGTCACCACCTCCATGTCACTTTCTGATTCGATTACTGCTGACACAAACTCACTGTCCTGAGATGAAAAAGTGATTTCCACCTTGTTTGCCACCAACATGCCTTCCAAAACTTCATCCCCTTGCTATACCCATGCTGGGGTCGGGGACTGAACCCCAGCAGGCTCTGGTACATCCTCATCCACCATGCACCAGCCAGAGACTGCTGATCCAAAAATCTGACTGCAGCTCCCCCTACAGAACAGTAGGGGAATTTTTTTATTTAAATCATAAAACAAAATATATACAAATCAGTACTGCATCATACAAAACCATAATAAAAGAAAATCAAAAACAGAAATAAGTATTACATCATACAGTAATTCCAAACATAAGGAAGAAATACTATAACCAGCCTCCTCCCCCTCCCCACTAAAAGAGTAGGGATTTTTTTTTAATTAGAACTTCAAAATCAAATCAATACAAAACAGTGTTGCCTCACACAAAATAAAAAAAAACAAATCATAATAAAATCAAATATGTATTACAGTCATACGTGTCCTAATATACTTTCTAATACAGATGTAGAACCCAAATCATATCGTAATACTGAAAGGACCCCCCACACACACTAAAAGAGTAGGGGAATTTGTTTTATTGAAAATAGAGAAAGAAAGGAAATCAGAAATACATTACACAGCTCACAATCGTAAATAAACAAATCATAAAGTTCCAGCCAAACAAAGAATTTTGGTACAATCCATCACTGATATAGAATACATTCACAAAGTAAAGGTCAGATTTGTTGATACTACACTAAACAGTAAGAACCCAAAGAGACTGTATTTGTCCTCCAAAAAACCTGGGTATGTCAGGACCCTGAACGGCAACCAAAAAAGAAAATACTTCCTCTTGTTCGGGCAAAATTGCGTCAAAGCTGTATTCTGTTAAGGGGAGAAGAAAAAAAATGTGTATCTAAATCAGTCCTCCAGGATCCAATCACAACAAGCCCAAAGTTTATCATGTTGAGACTGGGGGACTGATTTCCATTCTAGAGAGTAAATGGCTCTTAAATCTGAGATAATCTGGTTTACTACTTGAGTACTAGTATAAGTTTTCTGCTGCAACAACTGGGCGTATCTGGCTTGCCACAAAAAATATCTGCATAAAGCAAAGATAAGCCTCAGTGTGCTAGCATGATAATGTGACATGGTCTGGGGAAAGATACTGTAAACAAGCATTTCATAAGTATAAGTCATAAAAAGTTTGTTTTTCCATTTGTGCAGTAACTGAGTCTAGACCTGTGCACTAAATGGACATACTAAATAAAAATGCTGCATCATCTCCAGCTGCTTAATACAAGAATCCCAAAAACACATCCTATCGTTCATGGATTTATGTTTCAAATTGCCTCTGACCCCAAGTTTCCCATGGCAAGACAGCCACATAATGTCCCAGAGCTTTTGGGGTAGTCTGGGGTCAGTAAGTTGTCTAAAGACTAAAGAATTATCCAATTCTGCATCCTGGGTGTCCAATAACCTGGGTGATTCAGAAAAGTGAGCAAAGAGAATAAGGACATATAACTGTTTGCAGGTAGCTATCTGAACCATAGAGTAAGCCATTTCCTTGGTTTAATTTTAAGTCATGTGGGAAACAAAAAGGAGGGTGATTACCCCCCTGGACAGCGACATTTCACCAGCGAGGTCTGTGGGGAACCCGCTGGAACCTGGCGCTGTCTGTTGGGGGTCCTGCACCCCCCCTAATCAGCTCTGACTTGGAGTTGATAATCCTAAAGTGGGGGGGTGTGGAGGGCGCAGTCCCCCGCATGGGGGGTTCGGGGGCAAAGCCCCCTGAAGAAAACACAGAGAGCCAGTGGAAACTGGCAGCCAACTTCAGAATGTGGTCAACTTGTCGGTTTCACTGACAGGGCGTTCGACAAATATTTTGTCAAGCACCCATGTGGATCCAAAGGAAGGGATCCCAGTCCTCCTAAAATTTCTAGGTATTTCCATAGTAGTATTGGCCCAAATATTACAAAGGGGGTTAACTTTCATTAATAAAAGGAGAACCCAAAAAGGGGGGACTGGCATAATAAGGATGGGAATAAAAAATTCCAAAAATAAACTTTGAAAAAAATCTAGCGGGTTAATCATACAAAAGTCAGGGTATGTATATACCCACTTTAATGGATTTAGGTGACTGCCCCCAAATCCCTGAAAAAATATATTATATGTTCTAGCCTCTAAAGAAAATGGCAAGGGGTTGATTGTGGCAGTATGTAAAAATAAGGGCAAAATGAAAGTTTTTAGAAGCAGCACCCTCTTCTTCTTTGCTATGGTATGTCCCTTCCAGAAAGACACCAGTCTGTCTGCCTTATCCAATACCAGACTCCAGTTAAGAACAGAGTCATCCTGGCTACCAAACTGTAGACCAAAAATCTTAATTGGATCTCGTGAGATGGGAATATTAGCCACTTGGTCGATAGGAGGGAGAGAATTTGGGATAAATTTAACCACACTTTTATGGAAATTTAGTTTAGACCCTGAAACCTTCTTGAACTTGGTAATTAAAGAAATGCCATCCAAAGGGTTCAACTGGGTGGTAGTGCAGATGCATAAATCATCTGCATATGCACTAATCACTGGAACAAAAAAACTATCTGAAACTATCAGCCTGGGAATGGAGGGGTGTAGCAAGAATTTCCTTACTAGGAGGTCTATTTGGAAGGCATACAGTAGGGGGCTCAGGGGGCAGCCTTGATGAACCCCTTTGTTTCCCAGAAAAGTACTACCCGGGGAGTTGTTAATGTGTGGAGTGATCCAGGCTGTGTTGTAAAGGAGTTCTAGCCAAGAAATAAACTGTATGGGAATATGATAGTGCGCCAATACTTTAAATAGAAATTTATGGTTGACCTGGTCAAAGGCCTTTTTCTGGTCCAAAGAGAGGAACAGTGCAGGGGTTTCCTCAGAGCATGAATAAAATATATCTCTAAGCAAAGATAAGGAATGCAGCATGGATCTGCCAGGAAGGGCACAGAATTGTTCCTTGGAAATTACCTGTGCAGCAATTGGCAGTAATCTGCTCAACAAAATAGTGGTCAGTATTTTGTAGTCATTGTTAAGAAGACTAAGTGGTTTCCAATTTGCAATCACAGTTCTCTCGCCTTTTTTAAAAAGGAAAAGCATGATTGCATCTGAAAATTTTGAAGGGATGGAATGAGTTTGCAAAATGCAGTTAAACACCGCTGTTCAAGGAGGGGGCCAAAAAATTAATCAAAGCCTGGTATAATTTGGCTGTCAAACCGTCTGGCCCTGGGGAGGTGCGTTTCTTTTGCTTCTTTTTTATTTATTTTATTTAGTTTTTGTTAACCGGGTAGGTGCACTAGCCAGCAAGTGACTATTTTCAGGCACGACCCGGGAGGTACAATTACAATACAAGTAGAACAGTGCAGTTTATACAGTACAAGTACAGGTACATAGATACAAGCATACAATTTTTTATAAGTAAGCAGAGAGTACTGGAGGAAGGACAGATTTTGGATTAGATTTGGGGAAACTGATGGGGGGGATGTGGGCAGGGAAGGGTGAGTGCACAGCTCAAGGTAGTTGGAAGGTGGCGGGGCTGGAACCAAGGTAAGAGAACTCTGCCAACTGTTTTGGCCAAGAATCTTAGGAGAGTGTAGGGTGGGACAGCGAAAAGGATTACGGCTTTTGTGGCAGGAGGCAAGAGTCTATAACCGGGCTCATGGAACCGATTCCCGGTAAGAGAGGCTCAGGTGGGGGAAGGGGGTGGACAGGGGTAGGCTGGCCGGCGATGGGTAGGAAGGAAAGTGTATAGACTACAGGGGCTGGAGACAGGGAAGGGGTAGGGTTACATAGGGAGTTGTGCTGAGAACAGCAGGAGCAGGCGTGAGTACGGCTGATGTGGGGAAAACATGGAACAGCAATCGGACTCACAGGAACCTTGGGTTGGAATGAAAGGCAGGGATTAATAGCGGTTGTAGCTTCTTCCACAGATATGGGGGCTAACAAAGCTTGCAAGTGATCCTTAGGAATCTCTGGGACCTCTATGTCAATTAAATAAGGTGAGGCATCCAGTAATTCTGTTTCAGATTTAAACATTCATTCTAAATGGGACTGGACAATCTGCTTTATGGCAGGGATAGAGGAATGAACCGTGGAGGTAATGGGATCTGCCAGATGTTCCATAAAAGTAGAAGATATCCGGTCTGCACAACTTTTATATATATCTACGGAAGGCTTAGTATTTTGGGTGCCACATTGAGCTTCCAACTTTAATGAAAGCTCCCTATCATATTGAAAGGCTTCCATATTTGATTTAAGAACTTTAATCTGTTGGGTCACGTCAACTTTGGCTTTGTAGGCCATAGATATAGTATCTAGAAGCTGCTTATGCAGCTGGTAATATTTAAAATAAGTTGACAACATTCTATATTTAGCCTTTCTGACAAAAAAAGATTGTAGGTCTGACTTAGTGTCTTCCCACCATGCTATACTGGAGTGGCACGCATCCATCATGGATACTCTGGCTTGCAATAAACATAAACAGGTTCTAAAGATGTAGTTGTCTAGGAGTAGTGTACTATTCAGTTTCCACCTTAATTGAGGACAGATGAGAAATGGGCCCCCTGCAGGGGAGCAGACTAATGAGACCTCCAATTGATCTGAAGTCTCACAAGGAATTACCATAGACTGTCATACTTTAATGTTTTTAGAGACAAAAATGTAATCTATACAGGTGGCCAAAATCCCTCTGTAGTATATTTTGGCCCCCATGGTGTAAACTGCCCTGTACCCATCCTTCAATTGTGCCATTTGAATGATTCTCATCAGAGTTGTGGTGTCACTAAAGGTTTTATGGACATTACTTCCTCTATCCACGGGGGAGAGGCCACAGTTGAAATCTCCCCCAAAGTAAACCTGGCGAGAGGTGAATAAGGCTACACTTTACTGAGTAAAAGGGATCTGGAAGCTATGCTTTGGGGGGCATAGATATTGATAATGCAAAACCTAATGCTGCCATAGGTTCCATCAATCAAAAAACACTCTCCCAGGGGAGACACCCAATACCTTAGAAATTCAACAATGGTAACCTCGAAATAAAATACCCACAACATCGCACATGTCTTCCCCGTGGGACCAGTATGAGGGGCCCTTAGTACATCTGTAATTGACTTGTGCAACTTATAACCTAGTCTTCAACTTAGTATCCTGTAAAAGATAGAGCTCATGTGGTAAAGAGCTTAGCAAGCCCAGGGTAGCAGGTTGTTTCCGGAAATATTTAATACTACACACATTCAGTGTGCAGCATCACAACTGGGTGGGGTCATGCAGCATGGCTTAGGATTTAAGGGGAAAAAAAAGGAAATTCAGCGAATTAGAATGTCAGAAAGGACCCCCAAAGCATCACCTGTGTGGCAATTGTGCTCCCTGTTCTTGAACTAACCGAGATGTTTCTCTACCTGATTCAGAGGAGAAGTCCATTTTTGAAGAAGATGCCCTAGAGGAATCTGAGTCGGCATCTTCTCCTTCGGTATCACCCCATTGTCTCCTCTTAGCTAGGGCCTGAAATTGTTCCTAGTCAAATGGTTTGGGTGGGTGTGGGAGAGTCTGATTTACGTTTCCCTCTACCCTTCCTGGATACAGGGGCCGGGATAAAAGGTTCTTCAATTCAGGGGGGCATAACCTCATGCTGGGCAGCCACCACAGTTTGGGAGGGCCTCCTGCATGTGGGAGCCTCCTGGAGAAATGTTTAGCTCTAGTTGCTGAATGATTGAGGGAGAAGAGGAGGCTGTGGTGACAGAAACACCAGTGTCCTGAGGGTCAGCAGCAACTGACATGTCAACAGGGGCAGCAGCTGCAAGAAGGGAGACCTCCTCACGTCGCTGAAGCACCTGGGCCTGAGTTTCAGAAATCAAAGCCGTGTGGTCCTGTGGGACCCAGTCCACCCTATTATGCTCAGCCCAGAGGCACTGAGGATAGGTGTGTCCTTGCTTGTCACATAAATTGCAGAAACTGGGGTTAAGACCACCCAAACTCACATGACCATATGACAAGCATAATGTACATCTAGGTTGGTCGCAAGTGTAACTGAGGTGAGTTCTGGATCCACATTTGTGGCAAGTATGTGGCTGCCCCAAGTAAAAACAAATACCCCTGTCCCTCCCAATATGAAAACTACCTGGGAGATGTGTGATTCCCTGTTCAGTCTGCCTAAGCTGCACCTTAATTTTCCACCCCCCGTCCAGACTAGATCATCATCCAAAATATAGAAACATAGAAGCTGACGGCAGATAAGGACCACAAGACCCATCCAGTCTGCCCATTTATTTTTCTAACTTATAAATGTGCCATCGGCCTTTGCTCTGTCAGTGGTCTATCTATTCATACTCATCTGTATTGCTCCCTTATGCCTATCCCATGCCTGTCTGAAGTCCTGCACTGTATTCATAGCCACCACTTCCTGATGTAGGCGCTCCATGCATCCACCACCCTTTCTGTGAAAAAAAAGAATGTCCTCACATTCCCCCTTCACCTCCCTCTAATCTCATGCTGTGTCCTCTTGTCCTGCTATTTTTCTTATATTTAAACATGTTAGACTCTTTCACCTTGTTAATACCCTTAAGGTGTTTGAATGTTTTGATCATTTCACCTCTCTCCCTCCTTTGCTCAACGGTATACATATTGAGCTCTGTTAATCTGTCCTCATATGTCTTCTGATGCAGTCCCTTCACCATTTTGGTTGCCTTTCTCTGGACTGCCTCAGTTTGGTTAATGTCCTTGTGAAGGTGTGGCCTCCAGTACTGCACGCAGTACTCGAGATGGGGCCTAACCTGTGTCTTGTAAAGAGGGATTATTGCCTCCCTCTTACGACTTGTGATACCCCTACTAATACACCCTAACATCCCACTAGCCTTACCTACTGCTTTAGAGGTCTGCTTGGATGATTTCAGGTCATCGGTGATGATGATGCCCAAGTCTCTTTCTTCCCTTGTGACTGCCAGCAACTCCCCTCCCAGCCTATAGGTGGCTTCAGGGTTTCTCTTCCTATGTGCATGATCTTGCACTTCTTTGCATTAAATCCCAGTTGCCATTCTTCTGACCATTTTGCTAGTTTATCCAGATCTCTTCTCATTCTGCCCACCCCATCTGGATCATCAACTCTATTGCAGACCTTGGTGTCATCTGCAAACAGACAAGCCTTACCCTCTAGTCCATCTGCAATGTCACTAACGAAGATATTGAAGAGGACTGTCCCCAGGACTGATCCCTGAGGTACCCCACTTGTGACTTGCATCTCTTCTGACTGTATACCATTTACTACTACTCTCTGTTTTCTGCCCGTCAACCAGTTTGCCACCCAGTTGATCAACTTCTGACCCACCCCGAGCCTACCCAGCTTATTTATCAATCTTCTATGTGAACAGTGTCGAAGCTTTGCTGAAGTCAAGGTAGGTGACATCAACTGCTCCCCTTGGTCCACCACTCTGGGTACCCAGTCAAAGAAATCTATGAGATTAGTTTGATAGGACCTTCCTTTGTAAACCATGCTGTCTTGGATCCTGTGCCCTATGGATTCCAGGTGTTGCACTATCCTTTCCTTAAGGGTGCCTCCATAATCTTGCCCACTACTGAGGTAAGACTGACTGGTCTGTAGTTCCCTGCCTCCTCCCTGCTACCACTCTTGTGGAGCAGGATCACATGAGCCCTTCTCCAGTGTTCTGGGACCTCTACTGTGCTCAGAGACTCACTAAACAGTTCTGCTAATGGTTCTGCTAGTTCCACCCTTAGCTCCTTAAGTACCCTGGGATGTATGCCATCAGGTCACATTGCCTTGTCCACCCTGAGCTTAGTGAGCTCTTGTAGGACCCTTTCTTTTGTGAAGGGAGTAGTACTCACCTCCCTCCCCCCATGTCCATGGTGCTGAACTGTGGGCCCTGCCCTACCTTCTCTTCAGTAAATACTGAGCAAAAGTATCTATTTAGGATAGATGCTTTTACAGGGTACTCCTCCTCAGACACCCCCTTTTCTCCTTTGAGCTTAGCAATACCCCCTGTGGACTTTCTTCTTTCACTAATGTATCTATAGAAAGTCTTGTCACCTACTTTTACTGTTCATGCTAGTGTTTCCTCAGTTTGGGACTTTGCCTGCCTTACTGCCTTCCTTGCTTCCCTTAGGGCAGTTTGGCATGCCTCCCTATCTTCATCCCGCTGTGTTCCCTTATATTTCCTGAAGGTCAGCCTTTTGGCTCTGACCTTTTCTGCTACTGTATTTGAGAACCAAAGTGGTTTCCTTCTTCTTTTGCACTTCCTTTTCTGTCTAACACAATGGGATGTTGCTTCAAGTATTGCATCCTTATTGATTGCCCACTTTGCCTGTACCCCCTCACCTGTGTTTCTTTTTGCCAGGGCTAGCTTAACTCTGTTGGCCATTTTTTCAAAGTCAGCTCCTCTGAAGTCCCATATTTTTACCTTGGAATGGGATGATTTTGATGTAGAGGCCAAATTGAACCATACCATGTGATGGTCACTGGCCCCCAGGTGACCTTCTACTTGGAGATCTGTGATCCCTTCCCTGTTAGTCAGTACTAAATCTAGGATAGCCCTGTCTCTTGTGGGTTGTTGTACCAGTTGTTTGAGGCCCTCCCCCTGCAGGGAATCCACCATGTGTCTAGTTCTGGCAGATGTTCCTGCTGGTATTGACCAATCTGTATCCAACATGTTGAAGTCTCCCATTATCAGAACCTCCCCTTTAGCTGTCATGTTTTGTATATTTTCTAACAGTAATGTGTCTCTGTCCTCCCCCTGGTCTGGGGGCCTGTAGACAACCCCAGTTTTTATGACTATCCCATTTTCTGTTTCCACGGTGACCCACAGTTCTTCTGACTCTTTATGTGTATTCTGAATTTCTGTAGCTTTGATATTTTCATTAACATACAGGGCATGGGGGTCAAGGAGTTCACATCGCCGATTGAGCCAGTGCTGATATACAGGGCATGGGGGGTCAAGAAGTTCACATCGCTGCTTGAGCCAGTGCTGTATATCATTAATGTTTACCCCCTCACTCCTGAACAGTAAAGTAATAATCTTAACCAGTGGTTTCGTAAGCAGAATCAACATGAAGGGGGCCCATAAAGATGAACTCTTAACCTGCTCATACTGAATCCAAAATTTCTCAAGAGTATATACATTTTTAAAGCTAACATACGAACATACGAACATATGAAATTTGCCAGCAGATAAAGGCCTAGAGGTCTATCAAGTCTGCTCGAATGTGCAGCTAGCACCCCTTATTCTGCAGCTGCCCCTCCCTTCCACCCTTCCCCTTCATTAACCCTCCCCCTTGTCCTGTCCCATCCTCGTTTGAAGCAGTCCACTGTTCTACTGCATACCACTTCTGCAGGTAACGCATTCCACCCAGCCACCACCCTCTCTGTAAAAAAGTGTCTCCTTATCTCCCTCCTGAACCTTCCTCGCTCCAGTCTCATATCATGGCCCCTGGTGGTCTCTCCTCCTTACTTTGAACAGCCCTCTGTACCCGCTCTTGTTTATTCCTTTCATGTATTTAAAGGTTTCAACATGTCACCCCTGTCTCTCCTCTCCTCCAGTGAGTGCATGTTCAACTCCTTCAACCTCCTCTCGTATAATAAGTCCCCAGCCCTTGATCATCTTTGTCGCCTCGCTGCACCCTCCAGTAACTTAATGTCCCTCAGATACGGACGCCAGTATTGCACCTAGTACTCCAGGTGTGGTCTAACTAATGACCCATACAGTGGCAGAATCACCTCCTCCTCCCTCAAGGATATACCCTTGCAATACAACCCAGCATTTTGTTGGCCTTTGCAGCTGCCTTCCTACACTGTGCGAGTTGTTCATTGACCCTGTAATGAGCACACCCAGATCCTTCTCCTCCTCTGTCTGGGCTAGCTGCACTCCCTAGCTGGTAACTCCTACTGGTTCTTCATCCCAAAATGCAGCACCTTACACTTTTGGCATTAAACCCCAGTTGCCAGGTGTCTGACCAGGTTTCAAGCTTTGCCAGATCATCCTGCAACCCTGCCATCCCCCTAGGTCATCCACCACCGCGCCAACCTTGGTATCATCAGCAAACAGACTGATCTTGCTCTTGATGTCCCATGATATGTCTGCAATGAATATCCCAAACAACACTGGTCCCAACACGAGCTCTGTGGGACATCGCTCGTCACTGCCCTTGGGTGAGAGCTCCCCACCCACCACCACCCTCTGTTACCTTCCCTGCAGTCAGTTTCCTACCCATCTCACCAGCTGTGCACCCGCCCCTGTGCCTACTGAACTTCCTTCCAGCCTTCCATGTGGCACTGAGTCGAATGCCTTACTGAAGTCCCATACAGGACATCCACTGCATGGCCCCTGTCCAGTTGCCTAGTTACCCAGTCATAGAACTCGACCAGGTTGGTTTGGCGGGATCTGCCACGTATGAAGCCATGCTGTCTGCTGTCCTGTAGTCCTTTGGCCTCTGGGAGGGCCACCAGCCTCTCCTTCAGGATAGTCTCCATTAGCTTACCCACGATGGATGTGAGGCTCACTGGTCTGTAGTTTCTGGTTCATCCTTGGGGCCCTCTCTGTGGAGGGACACCACATGAGCCATCCTCCAGTCCTGAGGTACACACCCCAATGTAGTGTGGGCATTAAATAGGTTCGCCAGCGTCCTGCAAGGACCTCTGCCAGCTCCTTCAGTACTCCTGGGTGGATGCCATCTGGGCCTGGTGCCTTGTCCACCCTCAGTGCCTTCAAACCTCTCAACTCTGCCCTCCATGATTTCCATCTGTCACCACTTTTCCCCTGGTCTCGCTATTTCTCCCACCTTGGGTGTCCACCCCTCTTCTCTTTAGTAAATACTGAGCAGAAGTACTCATTTAGTGCTTCCGCCTTATCGTCACCCTGCTTCCACCCAACCCTCCTTCCTAATCCTTACTATGTGGTTCTTACAGCTCCTTTTCTCCTGATGTACTTAAGAAGTCCTTCTTCCCCTTCTTAATGCCTTGTGTCAGCCTGAGTCTCCGAGATGCTTTGCTCCCTTACTGCCCTTGTCACCTCCTCTTCGATTCTGTCAGTACTCCTCTCTGTCCTCCCCCCCCTGTTTTCTTGTACTTCCTAAAGGCAGCTCTTTTCCTCCCTTACCTTTCCATGACCTCTTGCTCAACCAGCTCGTTTCTTAGCCCTCAGCCTTCTTCCTCTGGGCTTTGCAGCAGGTTTGGTTGCCTCCACTATCCCCAGCTTTATGAGCTCCCACCTCTGGTTAGTATCCATACTAGATTGAATTCTGGCCAGGTACCCTTTTACCACTTCCCCCATCCTCCCAAAGTCGGCCACCCTGAAGTCCAGCACTCTTATGCCAGATTCCACTCCTTCCTTGCCCATATCCAACGTGAGCCATACTGAGTGGTGGTCACTCCCTGACAGCGGTTCCTCCACTGTAAGTTCTCTCACAAAGTCCCCATTTGCCAGCACAAGGTCAAGGGTATTTCTAACCTGATTGGTTCACTGACCATTTGCAGCAGGAAGCTGTCCTGGAAGGCATCCAGCAGTACCTGCTCCCTCTGTTCCTGGTTGTTGGGGTGCTCCAGTCCACTCCTGGCATGTTGAAGTCCCCCACAATCACCACACTACCCTTCTCGCAGGTCCTCCTGATCTGTCCCACTAGTTCCTGTCTAACTCCTCCGTCTGAGATGGTGGCCTGTCACCACTCCCATTCTAAGAATCCTATTCTTGGAATCCTGGATTTGCACCCAAAGTGACTCTGTACTACCTCCTCCCTTCCTCCCTTACACACTTCAGTCCTTCCTTCATATAGTGCCACCCCCCCTCCTTTCCCACTCTCCCTGTCCCTATGAAATAACCTGTACCCTGGTACAGACAGGTCCCAGTCATTATATTGGGTGGCCCATGTTTCTGTGATGGCTGCAATGTCCACCTCTCCCTCTGCCATGAGAACCTGTAACTCTGCAGTTTTCCTCCCAAGGCTCCTGGCATTAAGGGTAACCACCTTCCACCCTTCCCCCCCCCCATCCTGCCATCCTTTACTAGCATCACCAATAGTACTTGCCATTTGTCCTTTGTCACTGTTATGGGGAGTAAGCTCATATGATTTCCCAACCTGTGGTCTCTGCATATCTCTTCCCCAACTGCCACCCCCCACTCCTAGTTTAAATTCCCAACTTCCTCTATATACTCTTCCATCTTCTGTTTCAACACTTTCTTTCCTCCTCACTCAAGTGTAGTCTGTCCTTGGCATAGAGACTACTGTCCTCCCAGGTCCCTCCCACCCCCCAACAGCCCATTTCCTTTAGCACAACACAGGTTCTTAGCCATCCATTAAATTCCTCTATTCTCAGCTTTCTTGTTGTGCTTGCCTTTGCATCGGAAGTATCTCGGGAAAAGTTACTGATCTTCCTGCCCCTCACATAATTGTGCTAGTTCCTCAAACCTCCTCTGAGCTATATCTACTGTCTTGTCAGCCAGGTCGTTTGTCCCAAGATGTATAATTAAATGAGGCTTCCCTACCCCTTCTAGCATATTTCAGAACAGACTGTCCCACCCTTTCCACTGTCATTCCTGGCATGGCCTCCACCCAAATGCGACTATGCCTCTCCCCCTTGCTACCCCACCTAACTCCTCTTAGTATTGAGTCCCCTAGCACTAAGATTCCACCCCTCATACTCCCTGCTTGCTTCCATTCATCTCCCTCTCTCATTTCCAGCTCCTCTTCTTCCTCCTGCACATTATTTCCCCCTTTTACCCCTGTTGCAGTTCTTCCAGCAGAACTCCCCCCGCTCCAGTTTGGTCTAGGCATTTATCAATTACTCCTCTAATTTCATTATTTCCCTCCTCCACTTTCTTCCTCTCTAGCAGTGCAGAGCTGTTTTCTGAAGAGCCTTCACAAATGCCCGCTCCCTCTCTCTTCATAGTAACCTGTTCTCTCCTTTCCACTCCCAGGACTTTTTGCCACTTTTGCCTCCCCTCACAAGTCCCTATCTCCTCCTTCCATTTGACTTTGTCTCTGACCTGGTTTCCCGGCAATTGTTCTTCCTGGCCTGGGCCCCTTGTCTCTGCTTCCTTTCTTGACCTCTCCTCACCACTGTTGGCTTAAATTGCCCTCCCTCATCTCCCCTTCTTCCTCCCTCCAGTATTGGGCTAAACCCACCCCAATCTGCCTTGCCTGTCTTAGTTCCTCCTGCAGACCCTCAATCTCCTTTCTAAGTTTTTCTATGTGGTTGCACATAAACATCCTCCCACACTCCAGGCAATGTTTAGAAAGATTGGTGCACCACAGTTGTTGCAACCTACCACCCTACCCATTGCTGTCGCTGCCCACCAGCCACCCCCACCCTTCCAGATGCAGGATACCAAACACTCCCCAAGTCTCCCTCTCCCCTCTATCAGTGCAAAACATTTCTTTATTTCCTTACCCCTTTTTTGCACACGTTTAGATATATTGAGCAACTGCTTTTATATTCCTATCCTTCCTATCCACACTCAAAAGAGACTTTAAGTAGCCATTGCACAACCTTCTCAAACTCCTACTCCTCCTTTTCCCAATGCAATATCAATGTGAAGAAGTAAATGAAAGCTCCTAGATTTGCATTACTTCCCTTCCACTGAGGAGGCAGTCGCCTCTTCACTTGCTGCTGTTCCTTTCCTGGATGTCTGCTTCTGCTATGACAGGGTGCATATCCTTTGCCTGTTTGAGGAAGTGATGTTAGAACCCCTAGTATAAAGGAAATAATGGACCAGGGGTGGGTGGAGTGAGTGGTTTGGGTGGGTGGGACCAGCCCAAGTCTTCCAGAAACAATCAGGTAGCTGAGGCCTCTGGTCAGACCATTAGCACCCTTCCCCCACTGTGCACTCAAACTTTGCAGCTAGTGAAGCCAGCAACAATGAATCCCAATTCTACTCAAAGCCCCCAAAATAGGTTTGCTACCCAAAGAAACAGGACACCAATTCAAACAGCTTCACCAACAACATATCAAAATAGGCTTGGAATTAGAAGATATAGGTCTCCAATTCAAAGAAACAGACCCAGTTAAATTACACCAATTTTGTTTAAAACAGAAGAAATAGGCATCTACAAATGCAGCCTGCCACACAGTGAACCAAACAAATGAGCCCACTTATAGCTACCAAAACAGGTTACAAAATTCCAACAGCCCAAACAATACCCCAGCTAGCCCTTAGTAGTAAGAAAGAAAAGAAACAACATTCTACCAAGTAGAATCCATGAAAAACAATGTAAAACAAGAAGCTTCTGTACTGTAGATCTGATCCTGTCCCCCTTCTAGTTCCTTCTCTTGAATAACTCCCCTTTGATATGAATAAAGGCAAATAATTCTGAGGGGCTGATTCCTAAAGTGTCTTTCAGCATATTATGGAGCACAGTCTTGCGAGAGGGAGTGGTGGATGCATCGCCAATGTATCTCAGGCGAACCACATTCCGCCAATGCGCTGGCTCTCCCACAGATTTGAAAAGGTCATTCATTTTAAAGTTAGTCCTGCTTAGAAGAATGAAAAGGAGTGTGCTTACTGTGGTGAGGAAGTGTCTTGTTGGGGCCCATAGAATTATTAGGTGCAGCAGATTGTGCATTGAGGTCCTTGCCAGTAACTGGTGGAGCTCGCGATATAGACCCAGATGCAGAGCTCATTACTGGATCCTGGTTGTGAAGTGGTAAATTTTCACTGGAGTCCCGGGCAGTGGTTTCTATAATTTCAGCCACTGTGACAGGTCTGAGAGAGGACCATGGT
Organism: Neoceratodus forsteri; assembly: GCA_016271365.2. Classification (NCBI taxonomy): domain Eukaryota; kingdom Metazoa; phylum Chordata; order Ceratodontiformes; family Ceratodontidae; genus Neoceratodus; species Neoceratodus forsteri. The sequence continues at coordinate 150,689,386 of CM028133.1, read as the reverse complement.
GCTCCATTCTCTGATTGCTGCCAATCGGCAGCTCGTAAAGTGGCTTCAGGGCACCATGCCCCTTCTGTTTCAGTAGAGGTCCTAGTCGTAGGACGTAAAGGAAGCTGAGACCTTGTAGAAATAACCAGAGGAGTGGAAGCAACTGAGGCATGTGCTGTGTGCTCCTTATTCATAGTGCAACCATAAGAAAAATTAGCCTCTGGTATCTCGTCTTGAGATGCTGTATCATCCTGGATCAATTTTAAAATAAATTGCTTATGCGGCAGAAACATTTGACATAATTGGGGTTCTGAGATTGCTTCTTGGCCTGTATTGGGTTGTGTACCAGCAGCAATATTATTAGCAGAGCCAAAGTTAAAGTCAGTAGAAGTACCTTGAGCATTCTCAGGATGTTATAAGCCTTCTGTGGTCTTTTGTTGCACTGACAAATCAGTTGTAGAAAAATCTTTTGTCTTAGTAAGTGGAAGTCCAGAAACAGTATGTGGAGCAGAACTTCCACCTCCTCCTCCTCCATCTGGAAAGTCAGCCATCTTGGTCAGCGAGACAGAGTGCAGCCTTGTAGGTTCTTCAGAGGTAATGACAGGTATTTTTAAATCCATGGGTGAAGCTGTAGTTAGGTCAGAATCCAAAATATCTCCAACAATTCCAACACCAACCACCCTGTCATCCGCCATCTTGGTACCGCATGCAAAAGGGTCCCCTCTGCTCACAGGAAGCAAGGCCTCCTGCAGGAAGAGTAGGGGAAGGTTTTATTATCATAACAGAACAATAAGGAAACAACCAATAGTTTACCACATAAAGTACAAGATATAGAAAGTAAATGCAGCAGGAAACAAACAAAAAAAAAGAAACTGCTTTAATGACATGGAAGGAAAAAATAACAGTCAGATAAATGGAATTACAAAAATATACAGAATGTCCCTGAATCAGGAATGAATAAATCAAATCATCCTATTTTATCCTTCAAAAAAGGTACTGTCTTCCAACGAGCAATCCAGACATCATAAATCAAATGTTTCTGTTCATAAAGACATTGGTGAACTAAATCATGTTCAATCCTTTCAATCATGTATAAAGGTGGCTGAGATACCTGTTGCAAGACAAATTTACATCTAGCCTGCCATAAATTAAATGTAATCATTGCAAAGAAAAGTCTCACTACCCCTACATCAAAAGTAGTACTGCAGAGCAAGAAACCACCCACCACCTCAGCATAAGTAACAGTTTGCCAACAACAATTTACCCACCTAACAGCGAGATCATGCCAAAAAGTTTGGGCATAAGGACACAGTACAAAAAAATAAACCATAGTTTCTTCCTGAGCCATACAAGTTGGTCAAGGACATTTCCTTTCTGTAGCCATTTTATGTTTGGCATTCCCCTTAACATTAAGCCTACCATGGCTACTAAGCCATAGGACATCCCACAATCTAGGTGGGATCAACTTATCACTTAAATCTTGAAGCACTCGGCCATAGTGGAGGTCTGATATACCTTTAAAACTAGGAGAAATGGAATGTGCTTGAGTTTGCAAAAATAAATAAATGCATTTACTTGGTTTAGACACAATCTGTTCAGAGTGTATTTTCCATTTATTCAGCTTTTTAATAGCAGGTCATAAATATGCAGGGAAGGAAGAAACCAGGAAAGGCCTAACCACCAGCAAGTGCCACAGCCTGTGTAAAGATCCAAGCCAATGATCTGCATAAAGAACCCATACAGCAGGCTGCGACCTTGCCAAATCAACCAAATTCCTATGAAAGAAAATACTGTAATAAAATGTTATGGGATTAATACAGTTTAAACCGCCCTGTGCAAGAGGGAGATATAACACATCACGTTTGATCAGGTTCAACCTACTTCCCCATATGACCTGGAAAAAGAGACTAAGAAGAACAGTCTCCAAATGTTGGGGTAAATGGTAAACAACACTTAGGTATAAGAATATGGGAAGGAGAAAAGATTTAACAAGAGCAAATCTTTTCTTCTTTGACTGTTGCCAGGATTTCCAAACAGCGACACAGTGTTTAGCAATCTGTAGATTCTCAGTCCAGTTCAGAACAGCATTATCCCCCTTCCCAAACTGTAACCCTAAAACCTTAATGGGACCATGTAGTACAGCAATACTCTGCAAGTCCGTAATGTCAGGAGGCACTGTACCAAGACAGTACAAAAAACTCTTTGATTTGTTCAAAGATGCCCCAGCCACCACCAAACAGTTTTCAAAATGCTGCAACACTCTGTGTCCTGAGGTAGTATCAGAAACAGAAACACATACATAATCAGCATATGCTGAAATTTTGGCACACACTCAGCCAGTTTTAGGATGAATTCTAAAAATGAGAGCATCCTGATCAATTGTTCTCAGCAATGGGTCCAAACAAAAAACATAAAGTAGGGGGCTCATGGGGCATCCTTGTCAGACCCCCCTATGAATAGGGATAAAGGAACCCAAAAAAGATTTACTAGGGGCAGGACGGAGGCATGCTTATATAATAACTCAAGCCAAGAAACAAATGTATTAGGTATTCCATAAGATTTCAACACCTGAAATATAAATTGATGGGGAACCTGATCAAACGCCTTCTCCTGATCAAAGGACATGAGAAACCCAGCAACATCATCAGTTTTCCCTTGTTCTACTAATTCTCTAATCAGCAGGACATTATGATCAATGGTTCTACCAGGAATAGAACAAGTCTGGGAATGAAAAATCAGGCTAGGAGCTACTTGCAGTAATTGAGCATTCAAGATCTTCATTAATATTTTTACATCAGTATTCAAAAGGCTCAATGGCCTCCAATTACTAAGGTCACCCCATCACCCTTCTTAAATAGCAAAATTTGAACCGAAATACACAAATGAAAATCAATTTCCTGATGCTGCAAACACCAGTTAAAGACAGCCACAAGTATCTCACAAAGAAGAGAGCTACAAGATTTATAAAATTCAGAAGGCAAACCATCAATACCAGAAGCAGTATCAGTCTTTAAGCGAGAAATCTCCTGTGCCACCTCTTCACTACCAATCAGGGAGAGCAGGGGTAGGAGGGGTGTAGCAGCGTAATCCAGTAGGGAAAGGGATGCTAGAAAGTGTCTTATGCTTGGGTCATTCAAAGAAGGTATAGAATACATATCAGTAAAATATGCATTAACTGCCTGCAAGATGTCAGGTACAGTTGTACGTTTAATGCCATCACAGCCTATTACCTCAGTCAATACCCTATCCGAGGCCCTCCTAGTAATACAGTCAAATTCATCCCCAAACCCCTTTTTACCAGGAAAACAAACCCTATGCTCATGTAAGAGAGAAGCAGCTTTAGAATACTGCATGGCCACCATGTCTTTTTTTACCACTTTGACTTGGGACATTAAATTAAGATGGTGTGAATTAATAGTAGAATACGACATTTCTAAGTGAGTCCTCAAGGCTAAGTATTTTTTGTATTGGGTAACTGTAGTGGACTTGGAAAAATGGGTAGCAAGGGACTGCAGTTCTCTTTTAGTGTCCACCCACCACTTGCTTAAGTCATCTGTAAGCCCAGCCACTGTCATACGTGCTCTCAAAAGGTCATGAACTTGCCAAACAAAAAGGGCATTATCTAGTAGGGTAATATTACATTTCCAATATCCCTTCCCAGTAGAAGCATGGGGTCCCACCTCTAGAGTAGCCAGCAATGCAACATGATCCAAAGTCTCAGCTGGAAAGGTCCTGGCACGAAGGACTCATACCACTTTATCAGTAAAAAGAAAATCTATTCTAGTGTATAAATGTCCCTTAAAGAAAGCATGCCCAGCCTGTGAGTGACACACCCTTTAGGTATCAAGAAGTCCACTAACTGTGAGAATACAGTTGAGACAGGTAGTATCACAGAAGTCATTTTCAGTCACAGTCCCCCTGTCCTGTCTGGCTACCACACAATTAAAGTCACCCCCCAAAATGATATGCTTGGATGTAAATAAAAAAGGTTTGATAGCGGTGAAGAGGTCAACCCTACCTTTTTTAGCGACTGGAGCACAGACATTAATTAATCTCCATGCAGTGTGTAAATAAGTAAAATCCAAAAGGAGGGCCCTCCCAGAAACTATCTCCACTAATTTAGTAATGTGGAAACCATCCCCATGAAACAAAACCCCAACCCCATCACAGGCATCCACCCCAATAGAAAAAAAAGAGGGGCCCCAACACCAAAGCTTCTTTGCCAATGACTCCAATGAGAGAGTGTTTAATCAGGTATCCTGGATCAGACAAATAGCACGACACAATTCCTGCAAGAAATTAAAAGTCAGTAACCTGCATTGAGCATTCTTAAAACTATTAATATTAAGTGTAGCAATGCTCAGTTGCACAGCGAGAGCCATGAGTAAAAGTTAAAACACACAAAGACACATTAAGGGAAAAGATTAGGTAATCTTCCCAGACCTAGTGCTTCGCCAAGGGTGAATACCAAGGTGTTGAGGCCTGACCATGTGATCAGTGTCCCTAGTTTTGTCACCCTCAGAATCAGAAGACAGGAGAGGCTGAGACGAAGTATCAGAATCACCCCCCCCAAATCTGAAGACTGAGACTTCCTAGAAAGGACAGCAAATTTGTTACTAAGGGGCACCCCGTACTAGGAGAAGAAGCCTTCACCAGCTTAGATCTGGTCCTAGTCTGTTCTGTGCCCGTCTCTTAGCCTGCATACCCAAATCAGGTGGTGGCATGACCACAGTGTCCACATCCACTTCAGAAGCCACAGAAGCAGCCTCTGTGACTGTTGCAGAAACTGGAGGAGAAAGACTCCATAGGAGCTACTGGGGAGAGGTCTAAGTCAGGAACTACAGGAAGGGGGGAAGGAGGCCCAGGAGGTTCAGCAACCACCTTATCAGGAGCAGTGGAGGGGGGGTCAGGGACAACTATAACAGGATCTGGAGGTGGTTTAGCAGCAGCAATATCCTTCTTCTGTGCCTCCGTAAGTATAGAATCCTGATTGGGACAATCATTTCTGTTGTGAGTGGCTCAAGGGCACATACAAAACCCATGCCCAGGTTCATCACAGAAATTATATTTCAGCTCATTTGTACAATCCATACTAGCATGCCCATAGGAAAGACAAAGTGAACAATGTAACCTATCACATGCAGCACTTAAATGTGAATATGACCCACATTTAAAACAGGTCCTAGGTTGGCCCACATAGAAACAATGACCCCTCTCCCAGCCCCAAAACAGGCTATTTGACAAATGAATGGGGCCTACATTGTTATGCCTCAGTCTTACCCTAAATTTCCAACCATCCGTCCAGAAATGCTCAGAGTCAAAGATAGGTTGCGGTGGCCCTAATATCTCACACCGCTGCTGCAACCAATGAGAAATATCATAAACAGCCACATTCTCATTTTGAAGTAAAATAGTAACTACTTTAATAGCAGGTCAGGTAAGGGGGATAGCCCAAAAGGGTCACCATTGAGCAGTGTAATGTAATGCCTCATACTTGGACCAGAAATGATCCAGACCCTGGGGAATTTTAAAACTAATGTAAAATAAGCTGTTTCCTAAAACATGAATAAGGGTGTAGATCTCATTCATAAAAAAACCCAAAGAACCCTTTATAAGGGTTTTACCAACATAAATGCGATCAGGAGCAAGAGCCAAGTCACCTAAATAGTGCAGGTGGACAGCGATTCTCTTCTGTAGAGGAGGAGGCTGATGACTGAAAGTGTCCTTTTTCCGAAATTCCTCCCAGCGGGTCTTAGCATGATCTCTAGGGTGAGGAGGAAGTTCTAGAAGTGGAGAGGCATCCTCCATATGGTTCTCCCATGTAGGTATTTTGTTACTAGGTCCCTCATCAGCGGACGAGGAGGTAGACAGAAGTGGTACCTTGTCAGACAAATGCAGCTCTAAAATAGGAGGCTGCACATCATTAGCACGTAAATCCATGTCCGAATCAGTAACAAATGCAATGGGATGTGAGACAGTCTCCCATTGAGTAAGGACCATGGAAGAACCCGGTGGTTGTTTCACTCCAGGGATCGGACTATGAGCTGGATCTGGTACCCAGTGACCCCCCGTGCCGGGTTTCCAACCGGCACCCTGAAGCGAGTCCTCCAAAGAATGAGAGAGGCCTCCCACCCACAGAGAAGCCAGCGAAGCAATCTCCACTCTCTTGAGCTGTAAAACAGGCTTTACTGCAGGCTGGACTGTGCAGGATGACAAAGGCAGGTAAATTTTACTCACGAAATCCAAAGCAACAGCAGGACTCGAACAGGAAGGAAAGAGACTGTCTGAGGGGAGAATCAGAGACGAGACAGCCGCTGAGTCATGAGGCAGCATTCCTTTAATGCAAGTGTGTCACGGGGGGAACAGCAGGTGTTTGACTCACCACAGCAGGAGATGTCAAAGCAGCAGCAGACTGAAATGAAACAGCTGGCAGAATGCAAGGGACAGGTACCGAATCAGACCGAGGATCAGCACCAACATTATCAGGAGCAGTCAGGAGTTGACGAGTACTAGAATCCATTGCAATTACAGCCATAACATGCTGCCAATTAGAAGCAAGTAATGTTCTTAGCCACAATTCATCTGTAGGCAAAAATCCAGGAGTAGTACTTTCCAACGAAGGATCATGAGACGGGTCTGTGTTCATACAGTCTGAAAATGCAGACATATCAGTTAAGGTAGGCTCCTCAACTGGACCTGCAGGAGCGGAGCTCTGTTCTCCTGCAGGTACACCACCACACAGAACAATCTCCAAGGTTGAGGCCATGGTCCAGCAGTGCCCCCTACCACAAGAGTAGGGGAATTTTTTATTCAAGATTTTCAAACAAAAAAATTACAGAAAAGTATTACAGCATACAAAATCATAATGAAAAGAAACAAAAACCAGAACAAATATTTCAGCATACAA